>OU342559.1:5625000-6250000 GCA_910589295.1 Noctua janthe
AGGTAATAGAATTAACAAAATGGTTTTTTTTTTAAATTACTGATTTTATGTATCCGTATCGCTCGACAAAATAAATGTCAGTATTTCTACGAAGAGAACTCCGACTCTGATTATGATCTTTTATTTAAGTCTTGACAAATCAATTACATTTTAAATATTTCTTAGAAAAAACAACATTAAAAAAAAACATTTAAAAATATTAAAATTGTAGCCCACCGGTATCGGGAACAGGGTCCAAGCTACCGGCAGTCAGGGCTCCAGAGAGAGGAACCTCCTAACACTACGAGCCGTGTCCAGGAGTACAGCTTTCTGAATCAAGCCCTTGATCCAGCTGCATAACGAGAGCCTCCTCAGGTATTACAAACTCACCGACTCTTATTAATATAATTCTCATAAATATCAACCTAACGAATTACTGCAAATACATAAAAATATAAATATATATAATAAAATAAGTATATTATTATAAAACAATATAATACGCTCTCTCTACTCGGAATACTGCAAACCTGACATGCTCGAGAATATAAGTACTCAACCGAGAAAATGCGAAACATATTGGTTTTAGATATGCCTGTTAGATATGAAATGTGTAAATAAAACAATAAAGAGCGTGCAATCTCTTCGGTCGCTGATTTTACGGTTCTAAAACGGCGCGCTAGGCGGCCTACCACGATTTTTGAACTGCGGTAGTTCAGCCAGCACAGTGGCGCTACCTCACAAATTCCTAGAAAAAAACTTGAGCACAGAATAATCGTAATGTAACAATTTACTATCCAGCATTCATACATGTTCAGAATAATTTGCGCGTTTAAATTCCCGAGGTATGCGAGTGGGACTAAATTTAATAGCACCACACATAGACCACTCAGCATCCATTAGGCGGGTTCGTGACGCCGGTGTCCCGGTGTCTCGGGCCTTATTTGTACCAGCCCGATATTAGTACCGTTGCGTGTCGAAATGATCCAGAATAGAACGAAACATCGCAAGTATCGCAACTGAACATAATTAAAGACCGCGAAGGAAATGTGTTGGTGATAAAAATATGTTGCCTATATTTTTTTCTAAGTAGCATAATTTTCTTAATAATTGTGTCATATCGAGTTTCTAGCTAAATGCTTGTTGTGGTGTGAACATATACTTGTTTGCAGGCTCGTGTTTCGCACTGAGCGAGCGGCAAGTATCGATAGAGAAAAATAGTTATAAAGTTGCGACAAATAATAGTGATGGACCATCCTGTCAGGACGTCGAACACCTTTTTTTTTGTACTTTTTTTAGTAGAAAAAAATATGCTCACAGCATATGTTGCTGTTTGAAATTTATTCATAATCATTTTAAGTCTCTTTTGATGCTTGCAAGTAACTGTTAACGTTAACTGGGTAAACACTAAAACTGTCTATAGTGCAAAAAACTGTGCATGTTGAATCATTGTATCGCAATAAAAACAATAGAAGCGTGTTGGATAGTAATAACACTGTCTGATTAGATTACCATCTATTCCATATATCTGATGTTCCGTGGACTCTGCGATAGTCTGACGCTAATTCTGGGCTGACGCCGGTATCGATTTCACAACTACGGTCTGTATTTTTATGATACTTTACTCGCTACACCTCGGTGCTAAGTACACAGTAAAAAGCTCTCCAAGATTCCTCTCTTCTCGTATTCTCGCCAAACGACTCGCAAGGACGTCAAGTGTAAGGTAATTACACTATGAAGTTTCAATATCCACACCGATCAATTCATTACACGGTTGTAACGCATGATTTTAATATAACCGTCTTATTGATTAATTGTACAACATTATCGGCGCCGGCCGCTGGCTCACAGCCACGAACCAATTTATCTCCTCACTACTCACATTTGCATTTCAGTCTATTCAACTCGATTAATGTCGTCGTGTGAAGCACTCGTTTAGTTTGTGATACATTTGACCAATTGAATTACGCTCGCGTGATAAGGCAAATAATCAGTACAATATAGTTCACAATATCATCACTTTCTACGTTCGCAGTTCGCACCCACAAACGGCGGACACTTTCACGGAAACGCGCGTAAAACGATTTCTTAATCGATTATCGTCAAAACGGTAACGTCTACGAATGTAGAATAATTGATTCGATTTTATTATTTGTAACTAAGCAAAAGCAGCAATAAATGGGGGCCATTTCTTCACGACGATTTTCGCGATACATGCGAACGTGGATTATTATAAAATATTTTTATGTACAGCACTATTTTAAGAGCCTTAAACGCACTTAAATTATACCACTTGCCTATTCCACATGCATTAATAATGGTAATTTCTTTTTTGATTCTTCATTCAAATTTGTGCAGAGTTGAAACAAGAAAAATGACAGGTGCGTATTTTTATGGCGCATTCATTGACAAGTCTCAGAGTTGATGGTTTCTCATGTAAAAGTTATGCGAATTAAACTGCACGGGTCGTTATTAAGATATCTAATAAAGCTACGCTAAGTAGCCGAAGCGAGCGTTTAGCATAATTGAGATATTTATTTTATCCCAGCAGCTGTGAGCGAAGATTACATGGATGCATTTATGTTCTTTGCATGTAAAAGAATATTGAAAATAAATTATTTAATGATGCGGCTTGATGAGATTGATGTAACAATTTAAATGAGAGCAGTGTTTTTAAATTAATCGTAAGTTTTTATGGGTAAAGGAATTTTTGTCCACTGATATTTATTTAATCGAAACACTAGACACTAGAAAATAGTTGCTTTCCGACTGAGGGTGCAACTTTATTAAAAATATTGCAAATCTTCATGAAAATTTTAGAAAAAAAATTTAAGCTGTTACTGACATATTTTTAAAATTAAATAATATTTTATTTTGCATTTTATATCAAACATTTAAAAATCAGACTCTTTTAATTTAAATTATTTTCTATGTATTTTTAAAGTGATAAATATATTTGTATTGATTAATATGTAGTTTTTTTCATATTTATTATAATTACGAATATTTTTCTAAAATAACATACTAGAAAACTTGAACAGAAAAACTCACCAAAAAAATATTTTCTCAGCGTTATCACCGTAGAGAGCAATAGTATCTATCACAAACGTTTGAAATCACTGCATCACACTATGTTCGCGTGCGTGCGTGCGTGCATGCGCGTGCGGTGGTGTGCGTGCGGCGCGCGCAGCTACAGGCTCGGTACTCGAGTGGCGCGCCGCGTGCAATGCGCGCGTTTATACGCCCCGCGCGACGCGACGCCCGGCTGTTGCACTTTCGCCGCCCGACGTCTTCGAAACATCCCAGAGGCTGTAAGGGTGCATCCGATTGAACTCAGATTTATGTTTATTCATTTATAGGTTGTACTATGATTGATTGACTCATACTATTTTATTGGCAGGCTTATCTTCACTTTCATGTGTGTCTAATTACTCCCGTGTCGACTGAGCTATTGATCGGCAGATCCTGACAGTTGAGATGTGTTTTATTTATTGTCTTTTTTATGTCTAATCTTCTTAATATAATGGGTGTACCCTTAACGAAGCTGAAAGGCACTTGTTGTCCCGTCATTGCGATATTTTTTTTGATATAGACTATACCTGGGGACCTTCCATTTTCACAAGTATTTATTTTTTAATACAAGTTTTTAATGTTTTAATTTTACTTTTAATACCTCCACGCCACTCCCCCTGAACTACTCATTGCATTCATCAGCACTATATTTTGAGTGCGTTACATTGAGTCTTACCATAACACGTGATTTTTCACCTTAAAAAAAAAACTCGTTTCCCACAAATTTTTTTGCGTGGTTACTTAGTTTGACGAACAAAATGCTTGGTTGACGGCTTAGTAAAGGGTTCGATTACACCCTGTATAAAAATAACTTGTCTCTATTTCATACACCTTCATCTCCAGAACTACCCAACCGATTTTAACGAAATTTCGTAAATGCGTATGGATAGTTGAAGCTTGAAAGATACGAGAGCGTCACAAAGAATATAAGACCCGCGACTACGTCATATAACTACAAAGAACTTGCTTCCTATTTTTATTTTATCTCCTAATACAAGCAATTCCTTGCTTAAAAGGCGACCTCCAATAATATGTATCGAAATGCCCATTATAATTGAAATAAACATTTTTTTTTATTATAATTTCCAACTTCAGCTGTAAACCCAACTAAACCATCATTTCAGAATACAGTATAACGACTGCCTAACAATTTAGAATTTAAATCGACCAATGCCTAGTTTACTTAGTTACCAGGACATTAAAATAAATGGAAGTCGCACACGTAGTACAATTTAAAATTACCTTAGGAAATAGTTAACAGAGTCTCAGCCACATTACGACTAAACTATTTGTCCATAAAAATCGCAGCGTGAGTAAGAATGTGCGAAGAAAATAGAAAACGAGACACGACAGAGTTGACATTTTATTGGAATAGCTTGTACAAACAAAAGGACATATTACGACCGCACATTGCTTTAAAACAGCTTGAAATAATTTATGTACATTCGAGAACTTGGTAGTTATTATTGGCGGTTCGTCGCTGCGTATGCGCATCCTATAATTTCTTTAATTTATGATCGCTTTAAAACATTGTCTTTCATAGGGTAAACTTTTCTGATTTTACATAAGTATTTGTAAAATCAGAAAAGTTGTAATAAAGAATAACAATAATAAAACGTTTATTTCAGAAACAATCCATACAGCGCAATAGTAAATCAAACAGTCAGCTTACAAATAAAAAAATAAAATAAGTCAATTAATAGCATTTATATGATTGGATATTATTATGTCAATCGATTAATTAAATTAGAAATTTTACATAAATAAAACATTACAATTAAATTAAATAATATGTCAGTATTGTCCAGTAGATATACACATCCATTTATGTTGGATCGGACAGTCAGTGCGGGAAGCTATCATCTTGACAAAGAGCATTTTTTATTACAGGGTGTTAAATTTTTTACTTCTAGAGCTGTAAAAATTCATGCCACGAAATATTTTTATTGGTAGAACCTACTTGTTTCATAAAAGGACAATTTTTCTGCCATGCTGCTGGTTACTCACCTAGCATCTTTGTCAAGAAAGTAATTATTATTTTATGACTAGGATCAGAGGAGGTTTCAAACTTTTTGGTTTCGCTTTCGAGACGTTTAAGAGTGTTAACGTCTTACGGCATTTCATACAAACTTTCAAGTGATTTTTTTTCGAAATGACTGAACCGATTTTAATGAAACTTCGTACGCATAAGCAGGATACTTAAGTCTAAAAAAATTACAGAGAAAATTTTCGAAAAATTGTGTCACAGCTAAATTAGACCGATTTTAGATTTTCCATAGACACAGATATTTCCAATTATCTTTTTTTTTAAGATATTTTAAAAAATTCTTAGTCAATTTCTCTTATGTGGCAAATGGATTCTGAAAGTTGACAACGTCGCAATTAGCTGCCAAATACGAGTATTAAGGGTCCAGTCCACAACATGGCGTAAAATGACTTAAGTACACCAAATTGATGGTAAATATCGATACTGCTGGTCTATGTAATGGGTAGTCACCCATCCACGGACCAACCTAGGCAAGCGTGGCTTAACCTGAAGATCGACCCAAGCGCCTGTTATTATTTAGCCACTCTCTTGTTAAATTTGTACTTCCATAATCATCATACTTAGTTTGCTTACAGATCGATGGATGTACACACAGCGACAACTGGAAGACGTTGCGTTGGAAGGCCTCCCACTAGGTGGACCGATGACCTGGTAAAGGTTGCAAGGATCCGCTGGATGCAAGACGCACGAGACCGGTCAATGTGGCGACACTTGGGGGAGGCCTATGTCCAGCAGTGGACGTCTTTCGGCTGAAATGATGATGACACACAGCGACACATCGAGTTACACACTTCCAGTATAACATGGCCTCGCCATGTATAGATTTCTCGTACAATGAGAGACATGCTTTTAATGGTTTTTTATAGCTCGATTGGTCGTCGTGTGAACCTAATTGCCGTCCGTTTTGTGCACCGGATATCAATATTTCTGTAAAGGGAAGAACTGAAAGATTGAGACTACATAGATAATTTATAACTTTCTAAAAATTTAAAATTCAAATATAATGTACGCACAAACATGTTTTTAAATATAATGTTTAACTGAAAATGATCGGTTATCTAAAGGCTCCGATACTGTATGTATCTCGCTTCCCAAGGAAGCTGGGTATTAATTTTATGAGCGTCTAGACCTACGTCTAATCGTTATATGACGCGACCAATCCTGTGAGACTTCCTTTTATCTTCGCATTGAACCAGTTTTTAATCATTTTCCCATGAAGACACACGCTTGAGTTATTTAGCATAATAAAAATGTACTAATTGACGGTTCCATAGTCTTACGAACCCTTTATTTGTAGATAGGGACCCGCTCATTCTTCACACGGTTTTTGAACTTGACAAAACATGGAGACAGATTTGTGACAATCGCTTTAAAAGCGTTTTGTGTTACAAGGACCTTCAACGGGATTCATCATCCTCATCATCATAAGCCTACAGTCCACTGCTGGACATAGGCCTCTTCGATCGCACGACTCTTAACTCGATTCTCGGCAACTCTCACCCAGTTGCCACCAGCCACCCTGCGAAGATCGTCGCTCCACCGAGGCTGAGAGCGTCCCACCTTACGCTTACCCCAACGGTCATCGGTTCTACGGTTAATATGGCCCGCCCATTGCCACTTCAGCTTCAATGGAACTAAACCAATTTAATTTACACTTCGCGTGACCAGAGAGCTGGCTCTTTCTTTGGCCAAAGAATTAGCATTGCCATTCAGCGTGGCAATGCTGCCAGTCTTCTGGGCACATTTCCAGATGACAGCGTCAGTGTCCTATTGTCGTCGTTGTTTAGATGTTTATATTTGCTTACTTTTAGTCTTATTTTTATCATTACATTAGTTCTATTTGTAGTCTGTATATAATGTGTACATAATATAATATTACTTATATTTAATGTCACTTGGCTTAGGCCCTCTTAACTTAGTAACCTTTAATAAATCCCCTAACATACAAGGTGAGGCTGTCTGTTTGTGTTTTCAAGGCTGTAACTGAAACAATCGTGATGCAGTAAGGACCCTGAAGTATTGAGGATTACTTACTTTCCGAGGATGACATGGTCAATTTTCCTTTCCTGTAAATAACAATCCATTGTTGTCTGTCTCTTGGAAAAAAAGTGATACAAACATCACAGTTATTTAGTGACTTTTACAATAGCTGAGTCAATGGTGTGTATGGATAAAATCTGTTTGGAATTGGTTCTAATTAAAGACGGAATTTTTAAAAACTTTACGTAGCTAGTACCTTATATTCGGGGTTATGAAATAAAGCTGTTAAGTTGTAGGGGTTGAGTTGTTGCTGTTGTTGTTGGTTGTTGTTGTTGTTGTAACCTATGGGAATTACTTTCGAAAAAACGATATGATCGTTTAATACTTTCTCCTCCTGACTCCTAAGTCACAGGTATTCCTAGTTTAGAAGACAGGGTTTCAACTTCTGTGCGCCTTTAAATATTGTGAAATTTAGCTAGATAGTAAGCATATTGTAAGGAATTGTATCAATAAAGTATATTATATTACTTCTTAGCTGAAAAATCCTGTTGTATTAGATTCATCACAGCTATAAATTTGTTTTTGCTCCAAGAACACCAATAGGTGACCGTCAATCAATCAAACATTTATTCCAACAAAAAAAACCTGTAAAGTTCTAGGAGCGCCTAAAAGTATCCCCACATTTCACCAATTATATTTAAGGGGTTAGCTCGCGAATTTTAAATTTTTCTTACGTTGTATGTGTATAAATGGTGCCTACCTGTCGCATTTAAGATTTGCAGACGACCTCGTCCTCTTTGCTGTGAACTTCAAGGATCTTCAGAATATGCTTCAAGATCTATACGATGCTTCTTTTAATGTAGGTCTTAGGATCAATATGGCCAAGACGAAGATTATGTCAAACATCGACAGCTATTCGTATCCTCCAGTCAACGTTGGAAATGAAGATTTAGAGATGGTTGATCATTATGTCTATCTTCGCCATATGTTTTCATTTGGCAAAGAGCATCAACAAAAGGAGATCATCATCTGCCTAGCCTTTTCCCAACTATATTGGGGTCGGCTTCCAGTCTAACCGGATGCAGCTGAATACCAGTAGTAGTATTTTACATGGAGCGACTGCCTATCTGACCTCCACAACCCAGTCAGTACTGGGTAATACGATACCCCTTGGTAAGACTGGTTGTCAGACTTTTTGGGCCACTGACTGCCTAACGACTGTCAAAGATCTACAAATGACAGCCGGGACCAACGGCTTAACGTGGTTTCCGAGGCACGGCATCAACAAAAGGAGATATCCCGAAGAATACAGCTTGGGTGGGCCGCCTTTAGCAAATTGGACGACATTTTGAAATCAGCCTAAATTCTGTTATGTCTAAAGTCCCGCCTATATAACCAGTGTGTTCTGCCTACAATGACGTACGATGCTGAAACATGGACGCTCACGCAAGAGGCTGTGTACAGACTAAGAGTTGCACAGAGAGCTATTGAGCATTCGATGCTCGGCATAAAGCTGATAGATCGAGTTCCTAACGTCGAGATCCGAAAACGCACAAAGGTTTTCGATATTGGAAATCGCGTTACGGAACTCAAATGGAGTTGGGCAGGACACTTAGCAAGGCGCAGTGATAACAGGTGGACTAAAGCTGTCACCGAATGGCGTCCAAGAACTGGCAAAAGGAACGTGGGTCGTCCGGCGACAAGATGGGCAGACGACATAGTTGCCATAGGGGGAAAAACCTGGATGAGGCTGGCACAGGACCGGGGAGATTGGCACAAGAAAAGAGAGGCCATTACCCAGCAGAGGGAGAGGTCGGGCTGTGGATAATAATGATGATGATGTATGTTGATTAAAATACGCGACAGTAACAAATTTAACTTTACAGAGTTATAATCATTCAAATCATCAATACAGCCTGACACTGACCTGCAAATAACGTAAATAAATTTGAATTTTGCGGGCTACCCTGGCACATCCTCCTTATGTCTCATGTACCTGTGATGTAATAGGGAAATTCGAAATCTAAATAAATAAATACTGAGGTAAAACTTCACATACCACACAAGAATATATACGGCTACTTCTAAATACGCAATTACGCGTCTATAAATATTATATAATAATAATAAAAGTGATTGCTCGGTAGCTGTGCCATAACTCGTTCGTTTTACATGTGCAGGCGCAGGCCGGTGGTGTAACGACCCATGTTAAACGACCCTTTGCTTGAAAACTTAGAAGAACTTTGCTCATATAAAGTAGGTGTGTTATTGATCGAGTCATATTTCATATAAAGTAAGTGTGTAATTGATTGAGTCATATTTTGTAAAGTTGAGGCTTCATTTTTCAGATAACAGAAAAAATAATGCAACTGAACCTACTTTGCATAAAATCGCAAAATCTTAAAAGTCGGAAAACTGTTGTAAATTTCTGTTTCACCGAAAAGTTGGTAACCAAAGAAATCTTTTGGTCACATCTTTTCGACGAAGCTCAGATTAGTAATTAATTAACAGTTTAAAGTTTAGAGATAAGACCTGATACCACAACCTACTCTACCTATGTCTTCGATAATATGACATTGTCAGTCTGTGTACCTTGTTTTGGTCATAGGGTGTTTATATTATTATGTATCCGGCCTGTGGAGGAGGTTTTGGTGACATGAATTGTTTACTGTGTTTTATAGTTTTACTTTGTAGACACTATTTTGGAAAAGTGGTTGTAGACAATAAAAATGGTTCCTTGTCCTTGTTTACATCTTTTTGGGGCTGACTGTACCTATCCATACCGATGAATTGTACCCAATTGTGAAATAAACAGTAAATAAAAGTTTTATTGCCTACTCATTGATGACATCAATTCTTTTAAAAACTTACCGTAATAAAATATAGCTACCAATTAATACACGTCGTTTAGTGTAATCGCTCACCTAACAAAATCAATTACGACATGTAGGCGAGCTTTTTTATTTATTCTATTGTTTTCCTTAATCGTGTCAAAAATAAATCATATGAAGGAGGCTGAGTCAGTGTTGCCGCGATAGGGTAAGCATTTGTCTTTTGGCCACTACTTGGCTTTTGTCCAGCCCTGTCAGTTTATCCAGACTCTTCGACAAGACGATTTTTTTACTGTTGGTCTTTTTGGTCGCAAGCTCGACTGCTAGCCATGAGGGACTGAGTTAAATTCCCAGATCGGGCAAAGTGTTATTGGGTTTTTCCATCAGGAATTCCTCACTAGCAGCCACGGAGTCTGGATCTGTGGCCGGTTATTAGCAATAAGCAAAACTACATGAGACTTAAACATAACTGGCGAAATGTGGGGGTACTTATTATAAGGTACAAGTCTGCCTAACCGTTCGGAGACTACAGGCGTTATGTTGTGTTTAATACAAATTAAAAAAATAAACAGCAAAATATCTGTCTTGTTGTCATGACTATTGTTGTAAGTTTATTTTCTTTTTTATTTATCAAGACAAAGTTTATAAAAATCTTAACTTAAGAACTATGCCCCACAAAACTGATTTCACGGTTTGTCTGTGGGAACGGAACAAACAGTATAAAACGATACATACTAGTGTGGACACTTGTAACTTACTATAAATGCTAATCTTAGAAAGCGGGACTCCTGGACACGGCTCGTATTGTTAGGAAGTTCCTCTCTCTGGAGCCCTGACCGGGCGGTAGCTTGGACCCTGTTCTCAAAACCGGTGGGCTACAATTTTTATATTTTTAAATGTTTTTATATTGTTTTTTTCTAAGGAATATTTAAAAATGTAATTGATTTGTATAGAAATAATTAAAGGAAATAATAATGCTTATCTTATATGTATTGATGTAGTTTAGTTTATTTGATCGTTTTTAATTGTTATAACGTATGTAGTTGGTTTAGTAGACTATTCAAATTCCGAAATGATAACCCTGGGCCACTAGTAACAGCCTCATTTTGCACGCAGGTAAGTGGTTTATTTTTTTGTATCATTACGCCGACTTAGATTAGTACTTAAGGTCATTAGGGTTGGTTTCATGCGACCTTAATAGCTTAACACTTTCTATGAAGACTTTTTTTTGTTGTTAAATTAAATTAAATGTAGCTGTTAGAGAGTGATTTGCGAATTTTTATTGTTGAGCATGAGCATTGAAGTGAGAGAGTAATCTCTCTCACTTGTCGGTTTTTTTACAACAACCATCAACATGAGATCTGAACAGTGATGGGCATATATCCACGTATCTTTCTATTATACATAACTGCCCAATTATTATAAGCTTTTATTTATCTTGCCTTGTTAGTTAGTATGTATTGATCAAATCTTGCAACAGAATTTCAAACCAGTTCCACCCAATCGATTGTGTTGAAATTTTGGACACACCTTTGGTTCTGGTGACAATACATTTTAATGACAGACATGACTTGATTGTGCAGCCAGGATCACATCTTTACAAGAGAACTCCTCAACGGTTAATAGCACAGACACGAAACTTATATGCGTTCAATGTTGTTAGATATACCTAATTTTCTACTATTCTTTCACTGTCACTTACGGGATATCTTCCGTGATTGTAAACTATTCTGAGCTCCCAACAACAACAATACAACAAAAATTTATATTCCATCCATCCGCATTCTCCAATCAATCCGCGATCATGGCGCTTGCAACAGTGTCGAAATATCGGAAGCTCAAACTAATGAACAATCACGGACGATATCCCGTAAAGCCTGATTATCACAGGCCCAGTAACTGGCTGACAGTGAAGGACAGTTACTGTCTGGCAGCTACTGAGTCCGTGAAAACAAAGTTGAGCCAGTACTGGCCGGTTAGTTGCTGTCGGTCAGCTACTTAAAATTGTTTCTACTGTCCACTGACCTTCCCCCACTCCCACAAGGACAGCTACTGGGTCATCACTCGCTCTATACGAACGCAACTGGATGTGTCAGAAACACCTGGCCAGAACTAGTAACACAGTAGCTGTGTACTGCTATCTCCTATGCAGACCCAGTCTTGAGAACACCTCGGGAAAGTGACAGCACTGTATAGACAGCAAAATGTACAGTTGCTAACTACCAGTAGCGAAGGGTCAACTTTTGTAAGAGGTAAGCTGGAGTACATATCTGTGATTATATTATTTGTCTATAGAATACTGACTGTGCCATTTTTCAAAGGGAAGCCGGTAGGAATCGAGTTCTATGGAACCTTCGCCACTGCTGACTACTGGGTGGTCAGACACTGGGCCTGTGAAAACCAGGCTTAAGTGACAGTATAAGTTTAATTGTAAACCTTGAAAGCTTAAAACAGTGTTTCCTTCTTTTCATTTTAATAAAAGCTTGCTTTTTTTTAAGTTTCACGAAATCATAACATAACCCATAAGTATTTAAGCAATTCTTGATGAAAAACAGGATAGTTGTGTTATGCATTAGTAGGTACCTACAACATTAGTTTTAGTATATGCGAAACCCGAAACACGTGTCTAGTATTTTTATGTAAAGAATCTATGTACAAAATTTCAAAACTGTATCATGAAAAATCACAAAGTTATAGGCTTGTGCTGTTACCTGGTTGTCCGCACAAAAACGTGGTCACAACGCGGAACCGCCGCGCGAGCTCCTCCAGCATTGTCTTGAGCTCATTGATAATAATAATTTGGCATTAGGTACCTAAATGATTGCGATAGGTACTTAGTGTCGCTCATTGTCCAACTTGTAGACTTTTTAAATATTTTTGGGACAAAATAACATGGGTTAAAAATTATTGGAATCGATTCAGTTACTTATTCTGAACAAACTATATTCAGTGCAATGTTGTATACTTTGGTATCGCTAAACAAACTTAAGTTCGTAATTATGAGAAACAGCGAACATGTCTACACTTTACACTGCTAGAAAGCACATGACATTAGACTTATTGTTTGTTTAGATATGTCAGTAAGTGCAGTATGTTATTACTACGATACTTCATTTAGAATCTCACCGTCTTATTGCTAATTAGTACGCACAGTTATCAATTAATCTGCAGAAGTATGCAACGTTTTCGCAATCAATTGTGGAGTTATTGACAGTTAATATCATTATTGAGGCCTCTGTGCCTCCGGAAGGGAACTATCAGTCTCGCGTCGAACGCAGCCATAATGCGAATATTTACGACAATTTTATTGTTATGACGTGTAACTTGGCAGATTGACATCGGTTCCTGCAAGGACAATGAGCCTGATAATACTGGGTTTCTCTGAGTATATGCATAGGCCAGCACATCAAGCTACCCGTAACTGTAAAATTTTCCCAATCAAATTTTCTCAATCTTGAACTCAATGCTTTAGCGATAAAGTTTAAAATCTATTAAAGAAATTTGACAGATTCTGGTAGCTTCACGTGCTGGCGTTTATACATCACACTAGTTAGGATGACGAGGTCACAGAACAGTTATGACATCCTTAATTATTTGGGATATGACAGATAGCACTACGGAGGATTAAGCTAATTACAGTTGACATGTTAGCCAATGGTCAGTCTGAAGGGAGATCACAGCGGAAAGACATCTACAGATTGTTGCTGACCTCTGTGCAAAGTTGGAACATTCATGGTATTGTGGCGGCATCTACAACGCCACATACGAACTATCGATATCCTGCCGTCACGCAAAATAAAACATCGCGAGTTATCAGCGAGATTAGGAAATAGCCCAATAACAACTGTCGGGCTATAGACCAATAATATGTACCTATGATAATAATAATGGCTGTAAAATTACCCTTAACGAAGATAAAAGGCACTTGTTCTCCCCGTCATTGCGACCATTTTTTGGTCAACCATACCTTTGTTTTTGTCCATGTCAAAAACAGCTATGTTCCCTACGCAGGGTTTGCGTATAAAATATTAAAAACCATACCTTATCTTCCAGTTACTTTGGGGGTCAAAATTTCAAGTTTTTTCACAAGTGTTTTTATACAATTTTTAATGTTATAACTTTACTTTAAATACTTCTACGACCCCCGCATATTCACGAATCCAAGCATTCTGTATCATATTCAAAGGAATCACTCGTCTACTCATTTACATAACATAACACCTATATACCGTTGATATATATTTATATAATTTTATAAATCCATGTAGTTAATCTTAGTAATATTTAATATTATTTTCAGATATACACCTACCACTGCTTGTCTCTGCATCACCCAAAGCTTGACTGGTAGAAACTGCTTATGGCATTAAGTCCGGCTCTGTACTTTTGTGCTTGAAGTGTTAAATAAATAAATAAACACCTGTGTGTGTGTTGGACTTGGTCTGTAATGTAGCTATAATAGGTGGTAAATAAATAAATAAAACTCGCTGGATGCGAGTCGCACGGGACTGGTCAATGTGGCGATACTTGGGGGAGACCTATGTCCAGCAGTGGACGTCTTTCGGCTGAAATGATGATGATAATGATATAAATAAATAAATAATAATAACATACCTCATTTATTGTGAAGGACGGTACGGTTGACATATGTCGGGCATGCCACCGTCCAGGCGAATCAATCCGTCACATTATCTCCGGGTGTTCTCGTCTGGCTAACGAAGAGTACTTGCATAGACACAACCTTGTAGCCAGGATTATCCATCAGCAACTTGCTCTAAAATACAACCTTGTGGAATCGGAAGTACCGTACTATAAGTATGTGCCCGACCCAGTTCTCGAAAATGGCAGTATCACATTGTACTGGGATCGATCCATCATCACTGACAGGACTATTGGAGCCAATAAGCCTGATATAGTGGTGGTGGATCGATCAGAGCGGCGTGCAATGATTGTTGACATAACGGTCCCGCATGATGGGAACCTCGTGAAAGCCGAGAAAAATAAGCAAATCAAGTATTTTTACTTGGCTCACGAGGTTGTCGACATGTGGGATGTGGACTCAGCGATCATTGTGCCGATAGTTGTATCAGCCCATGGCTTAATTGCCAAGAGCCTCGACCAATACCTGAGGAGGCTCTCGTTAGGCAGCTGGATCAAGGGTTTGATTCAGAAAGCGGTACTCCTGGACACGGCTCGTATTGTCAGCAGGTTCCTCTCTCTGGAGCCCTGACCGCTGGTAGCTTGGACCCTGTTCCCGATACCGGTGGGCTACAATTTTTTATATTTTTAAATGTTTTTATATTGTTTTTAGTTTAAGAAATATTTAATAATGTATAAGATTTGTGTAAAAATAAATAAAGGACATACCTCACAAGTCTACATAACAAAAATAACAAGTTCATAGCATTTTCACAGTTGGGCATCATACCGCAACACTGTACAGCAAAAATTATTGCTGGGAAATTACTTTTTTTTTGGGGGTGAATAATCTCGTTTTACGGTTGGACTCATGTAACGCACTCAAAACATTGTGCTGTTGGATGCATTAAAATTTGTTTAGTACTAGGGTCATAGAGGTGTACCTATTTAAAGTAAAGATATAACATTAAAAACATGTACTTATTTGTTGGACAAGAAAAGTTGGACCTTTGAGCTCCAATATCTCCGTAACTAGGCTCCAAGGTATGGCCCAGAAGGAAAAAAAAAATGCTATGATGGGGAGAAATGCCTCTCGTCTTCCTTAAGGGACTTTTCACCCCCATTAGGTATTGTAGTTTCATTAGGTACTTTCCATATAAAAGTTTACCTAGTACCTTGCGCTCCTCCACACCTTTGATCCCGGTGGAAGGTTATTCGACATAATGAAGACTACTGATGCCTGTCCGGTCTAGTGGTCGCAAGAGCAACTGCTGAGCATGAGATCATGGGAACGATTCTCTGGTCAGGCAAAGTGTTATTGGGTTTTTCCATGAGTAATTTCTTAGTAGCAGCCACGGAGTCTGGATTTACGTTCGGCTGATGGCAATAAGCTCATCTCCATGGGACTTTAACATAACTGGCGAAATGTGGATGTACTATTAGGTACAGGCGTGATGTTATGTCATGTTATGTGATCCCAGGCCATTGGACTCTATTGGAATCCAAGCCAGTACTTATGAAATCATGTTTTCTATCAGAATAACAGAAACAAAACACGATCACAAGTAACAAGAACTTATGAATAGTTAAGTTAGCGTATTACTTCCTATGGGATGAACCTTCAATGTTGAATAAGGCGCGGTATAAGCCTTACATTATTCAACAAAGAAGACATTTTAAAATTAAATAGTAGTATAAAGAGTATTTTATATCTTTAATACTAATATCAATTTATCTTTCCGCATGCAAAATACGCGCTTTGACGTGGAGTTGCGGACACCAGCCCGTAATACAATACAATACAATACTAATATCATAAAGAGGTAAAATGTAGGGTGTAATCTCCGGAACGAATGATCCAATTCAAAAAATTCTTTCACTGGCAGAAAGCTACATTATTCGTGAGTGCTATAGGCTATAAATTATATTTATATCATGCACATTAGTCGAGCTATCACTATTTTTGCGGACCAAGTCGCTGGCGAAATGCTAGTTGTAGATATGATTCATCAATCTATACTAATAATGTAAAGGTAAATAAAACTATGTCTGTCTGTTACCTACCTTTTGACGCCTATACCACTGAGCAAGAAATTGGCAACTGAAGTCTAAAGGGCCTGAGAGCGTAGACAATGGGAATTATTTTCAAAGTGGTTCAATTTCAATACGATGGATGCATCACTTGAGCTTTTCGGTACTTTGTCATTATTATCCTGCCTTTATCCCATTTTATTTGGAGTCCGCGCAGTATGTCTTGTTCTTCCTTACTTCTCTTTTACTCGTCATGTCATCAGACACCTTCTTTCTTGCTATATCATCTTTCACACAGTCCATCAATCGTTTCTTTGGTCTTCCTTCACTCTTATGACATCCACATTCATACTAAAAACTTTCTCACGACATTTTACTTACCTTATGTCAATTTGAATTTAATACATTTTTGACTTTTCCAATGTCTTTGTCACTAATAAAATAACAATTTGTACAAGCCCTCTGCAGAAGGACTTTGCTACTTTTTGTATACAAATAGGCTTAGGTTATTAGAAAGAAAGAAAGAAAGAAAAGATATTTATTTGTCGCAGGGACATTAGGTTTGGTTTGGTGTTTGGTTTGATTATTAGGTTTGGTTGTTAGTTTTAGTTAGTTAGGTTATTTTTTATTTATTTATTATTTTGTTATTATTTTGCATTTATAAATGCGAAAGTAAGTTCTGTTTTGTTTGTTACCTTTTCACGCCTAAACCACGGACCCGATCGTCCTGAAATTTTGTAAATACTTTGTCAGGTGTACAAAACGGACATAGGGTACCTTTCATCCCGAAAAAAGTATGTGCTGTTCCCGAGGAAACAACAATATTAACGTTCTTATGATTATGGAGCCACGTGTCTTTCGATACATGATTGAATTATGTATTACAAGCAGAGTACAACCCGAATTGATTGTCAAATTTCAAAATAACCGCGGACAAAAGCTAGTTAAATATAAATAAAAAAAGATAAAGTCGCGGGCTAAGCTAGTGATGTGGTCATGTAATCGCATTAGATGTAATTGCTAATGCTTAGAAACGAGATGCCGATTCATACCATTGACTGTATAACATTAGGTGGTGTTCGGACAGAACAAAAAGGATCATTGAAGCAATTTGAACAGCTTTAATTGAGAAGGGTCGCGAATTAGACTCTCTCTTAATTAATTGAAAGTCTTTTATGAAAGGTGTTGGTTTAATATGGAACGTAATGTACACAGTGGGTATAGTCGACTACACGGTAGGTGGTAACGGTTTGAGCTGAAAGTGACCTAGCGGAGTACGGAGTTTCAATTTAATAAGAGGCCAGCCTACGCTAGTTTTGTTACCACTGTTGTGCGGCCACCTGTACCATGATGGATGTCATTTACTTTTTTGTGTTGAGATAGAACAATGACACAATTACCTATTATATCTATACTAATATTATAAGTTTGTATGTAATCTCCGGAACTACTGATCCAATTCAAAAAAAAAATTTCATTGATAGAAAGATACATTATTCGTGAGTGCTATAGGCTATAAATTATATTTATATCATGCATATTAGCCGAGCTATTACAATTTTTGAGGACGATGTCACGGGCGAAGTGCTAGTCGCGTTATATAGTGGTAATTACAGTGATTTCGTCTGTTTTCCTTGATTTTGGACGTTCCTAATCATACTTATTTAATCCATATTTAACCCCACCATCATCATTTCAGCCGAAAGACGTCCACTGCTGGACTTAGGCCTCCCCCAAGTGTCGCCACATTGACCGGTCCCATTTGCAACAAATCTAGGAAAAATGCCATCCTCGCATTTTTGTATTTTTAAGCCAAAGCTTAAATACCAATTCTCGTTATATTTATCGGATTTTCATACAAGCTTTTATCCTCTTTCCAGTTAGCTGTTATCACATAAGAGTTCAACGCTCAAACATGATATGCACAAAAAAAGTATTTTTCCATTCCTAAGCTGAACCAATCATTGATAATTGCGTGTTTTCACATAAAACTCTCAACGCATCAAACCAGCCATTCTAAGCACTTTCAATATAATTCGTTTTAAGATTTAGATGTAATCAACCCATATAGTGTATCACACCTGCCTACAATAAAACCTTTAGCACTTTTTAACGTTTAATAATAAATTATACAAGAAATAATCATGAAGATTTATATTTAATCTGAAATGGAGTTTATATCAAATCATAAGAATTTTAGAATCATATTTTCATTATATTATTTAATCATTTGTACGCCCAAGTGGCTGATCATGGAATGAACATTATTAGTATATAATTATATAATGAACACCTGCATGTAACCCGTGTACCACAAATAAACGATTTGATTTTAATAAGTAATTATTTATAAAATAAAAATTAACAAAATTGAAGTGTCTGTTTGTAATTTCAAAATAACAACTTTTTACTGAATGCATATGAAATTATAATTACGGTATTTACAACAAAAAAAAAACATTTTTTTAATTTTTATCTATCTGTCTGTTGGTTCCGAAATGGCTGGACCAATTTTGACGGGACTTTTACTGGCAGATAGCTGGTGTTATAGGGAGTAACTTAGTCTACTTTTATTTTAGAAAAAGGATTAGAGCTTTGCAAAAAGTTTAAAATTCTTAATTTTGTTAAAATCCGATTCAAATAGGAAGTCATATTTTTATAATAATTTCACGTGGACGAAGGTCGCGGAGCACAGCTATTAAAAAATAAAAAAATGAACATGGGACAATGCCTTCGATAATGTCTTCATTAAAAGAAACTGCAGAATTACCTAGATACCCTAGTTATCGTTGAACTTTAAAAGTTAATACATACTTAAGAGCATGATTGAGCAGTAAAAAGGTAATAAATTATAGCTTAACGTTACACGCTATTCTAGTCACTATCTCTTCTGAATAAAACCTATAACTGAATACATAGATTTGTTTGATGAGGTCGAAGAGTATCTTCGTGCGACTACGTATTTGGCAGTACGTGTCGATTGAACACGAGAAAGACATAGTAGCTTTCTCATGGGGATGTAATGGTATATTGTGAGGCTATAAAACGATCATAGTCGAGTTACCTAAAGAAAACTTGAGAGAATGTGCGTCTCTAATGACCCGCGGGCCGCACGTTAACATTATGTAACACACATTGTAAACACGAGCGATTCTCTTTCATTCATGGTCTGTGCAAAGTAAGACATAAATCAAAGTCAAAGTCAAAAGTCAAAGTCAAAATTATTTATTTGCTGTAAATGTGGTACAAAAGATGATAAAAATGACATGAAGTGTAATGACACATTTCGCCATAAAAAAGTATGCAAATATTATTAAACACAAACATTAATTTAGGTAGATAACTAAATAAAGTATTTATTTATTTATAACAGCTTAGTTAGACTATTACTAAGTTTAATTAACTAACATAAAACAAAATTTTGATGTTAAATACTAAAAACGAATAATGTTTACAAATCAAAGTATTTTTAACATACAACCAATTCTTAGCGTAATATAATCAAATCATATAATGTAGGTAATTGTTTACAATGCAATTCGGCAGTGATATGAGTGACAATTAGATTTTTTGAGAAATTCCGTTTTGGAATAAAAGCTGTGTGAAATAATAAATCTTTTGATTCTGTCTGTTTTCTGATGTTGCCTGCTTGCTGTGAATATAAGCAAGGCATTTTTTTCCTTTTTAGAGTTCTGTACCTCTAAAGAAAAAAGGAACCCTTATAGGATCACCTTTTTTTTCCGTCTGTCTGTCAAGACACTTTTTTTTAGGAACGCGTAAAAGTACCACTGACTGTAAAAATGTGTTTTTTTAACAAGCAAGGTAAATATCATTTACACATGCGTTTGGATGACCAACAATGAGAAACGGCATAACCTGAGACTACTACTGCAAAACCACATACCTACTAAATAGATGCTCATTTGGATCCAGTACCTTCAACATTGGCAAATTACAAAGTTTACACACCACCAAGGTTTTATATTAAGTTTACAAACCTGCCCATTCCAACAATTTATCTAATAAAGTAAATTAATGTATTTAATAAATTAAGTGAATATTTTATGTTCTGGACGCGGGATTGTGAAAATAATTTATTCATTATGATGCAACTGTCTCATGTTTATAGGCGATATCATCATCATCTGCCCAGCCTTTTCCCAACTATGTTGGGGTCGGCTTCCAGTCTAACCGGATGCAGCTGAATACCAGTATTTTACATGGAGTGACTACCTATCTGACCTCCACAACCCAGTTAGTACTGAGTAATACGATAAACCTTGGTAAGACTGGTAGGAAGACTAGACTAGGCGATATTATTAATAACTTAATTTGCTGGAAGTAATAGTTTTATTTATACTTACCATGTTCCGTAACTGTCGAATAGTACACCTACGCCATCTACCCTTAGATTGAACGATTTAGGGGTGTAAGTAAAGTTATTGTGGTCTTTTTGTTTTCAGGACCAATGATGGAAACCTTCGAGTTACTACGGAGATATTGAAATGCAATGTTCCAACTTTCACGTGTTTAAAGGTATACTCTTGTACTATTCAAAACATCCATAACGTTACATTGAGCGCTACCATAAACCCAAATTTTTCAAAAAAGGTTCTCATCTTTACCAAAGTGCGCAGTTATACTTAGCTTGATGTGCAGTTTGGTTGACGCTTTCGTGAAGGGATCGGTTGCACTCGATATTGCCATCATCAGCATAATGCCTGCGTGGATTGAAACTGTAATATTTTGATCCTAAGCCATAAGGTAGGCAGGCCTTTTTTTTTTTTTTTTTTTTCGGATGGGAAATCATCAAATGACCCCCCCCCGCTCTGGGTGGAGCGGAAGGGAGTGTCAGACTTGTACTGACTAAAACCCATCCATGTTCCTTCTTTGCCTTTGTGTTCCAGGGCCACGGTATCTCTTTCGAACAGTCCCGCAGCCCTGGCAAGGTAGGCAGGCCTTAATATGATTTAGTATTTCAATGCCAAACAAAGAGGGATAGTGACCCCGATTCCTAAGGGCATAGACACTCAAATCATAGTTCACTTTTAAACCATTTCATAATCTGCAACGACCTTTGACAGGACAGGCATAATTAAGCGTTTCGGAGGGGTCAATTAGATGCTAGTTTTATTTGCTCATCGTCGGCATCGCTGTTAAAGTGTGCCCTGTGCCCTAGGGGCTCGCGCGACAAATAGGCGATCTTCGCGATCATCATCATCATCATCATCAGCCTAGCCTTTTCCCAACCATGTTGGGTTAACTTCCAGTCTAACATGGCAGGTCGTATGCAGCTGAATACCAGTATTTTACTTAAAGTGACTGCCTTTGTGACCTCCACAATCCAGTTAGTACTGGGTTATTCGATATCCATTGGTAAGACTGGTTGTCAGACTTTCGGGCCACATGTTCAAATGACAGCCGGGACCAACGGCTTAACGTGCTGTCAGAGTGATCATATTCGGATAATCGGAAATCTCTCTGTCGGCGCGACAACGCATTGTATTATGGTATGAAATACATCCTATAAGTTTCAGTTTAAAATGGTTTGTACTCTCTTCGGTTCACGGCAAACAATAGTATCTATGTTCATAAACCTTCTAAAAACTAAGTAATGTCTTCCCTCCGCCGTTTCTTAGAATTAAAGCTGGGAAAAATATACACACATACGCACAATAATGTGCTAAGTTTTACTTTGTAGTTCTAATAGCTTAATAATATTGTAAATTGTGACTTAATCACGAAAGTACACAGTAAATAAGTGTTTTAATAAGTTAAGCGTTTAATGGTCACCTTTATCCGATATTTATTAAGACTATGACCAAGCTATGCGGAAACCGTCACTTATAATACTAACCGGTAGTTAACCAGATAAGCATTAACTTATTATTAAGTACAACCCGTTGCGCCTCGATTCTTCGAGTGATTTCTGGCAAATAATTACATTAATTGAGCAACGTTATTCGGTGTTTATTCGGTACTTCGGTGAGTGTGCCCAAGACCTCCATGAGCTGATTCTACCATCTCCCTTCTTCCATCGGGAGTCCAGTTGTTCTGCCGGTTATCGCCCATACCTTGCCGATGTTCCACACATTCGCACGAAGCGCTTTGCTACATCTTTTATCATGCGCACAGCCAAGGAGTGGAATTCCCTGCCTGCGTCGGTGCTCCCAAGTTCATATGACCCCAATCTATATAAGTAAATTATATTACAGAAACTGACATATACTTTCATCATCATCTGCCTAGCCTTTTCCCAACTATATTGGGGTCGGCTTCCAGTCTAACCGGATGCAGCTGAATACCAGTATTTTACATGGAGCTACTGCCTATCTGACCTCCACAACCCAGTCTGTACTGGGTAATACGATACCCCTTGGTAAGACTGGACATATACTTTCATGTACATTGTAAATGAGGAAGCAATCTAGAATGCAGGTGGACACTTTAATAACATCTTTAGTCGAATTATTAAGCACCTTAGAAGTAGAGACTGGGAACGACGCACAGCCAAAGGGCCCAAAAATCAAAAACATAACTGAAACGTAAGGAAATGTCGTATAGACTATTTCCAGCCGTAGATATCAATACACCAGCTGCTAAATAAACATAAACAAATGTCCAGGATTTAAACAAAGATTAATTTCCCAACAGCACTCAAGCCAAGACGTGAGTAACACCAAATAAAAACACAACTACGTGTGAATTCTCCTCAGGGAAGTCTAGCGTCCGCTTCGCTAATCACATCTGTGCATCTCAACTCATTATGTAATGAGTTATTGCTATGTAATTATGTATCTACAGTACGAAATGCAGCATAATGGGACTATTATTGAAATCAGAATAACGTAAAACCATAAAATAATGTAAGCGTAACAATGCTGGCAATAAATTCACCATTCTTAACCATAGCAGTATTTCTGATGAGTATTACGTGGACTTGTACCGTTTGATGGGATAAAAACACCATAAAATACCATGTATTTCGAGAATCCCTTATCATGGGAATCTATACCTTTGAATAGGTTTCCGTATTGTTGACACGCTTCTTCGTCATGCGAAAATAGGTGCTTAATGTAGTTTTTGCGATGTGAATGCTGGAGGTCCTCAGATAAGCCATTACATCTCTTCCCATGCATTTTATTACAGGTAATATGTCAATCAAGTTGCATCGACTTGATATCTTGAACTATTGGGAATATTCTCATAAGTTATCGTATGACGAACTGGCAAGCAAGCAGGCGGTAACGCTGTTGGTAGGTGGTTTTAGGACATTTGTAACACTAAAGGCTTAATGACACTACCCATATAAACACCGCTATACGCTGCATGCTGAATTGGGGCCTTGGCCAGGGGGTTTACTATGACGTCTTAAAGCAGGAGTAATTCCAGTGTGGGAAAGAGACAGCTAGACAGGTCGTCTAGCGCCATCTGTTTCCCACACTGGAATTACTCCTGCTTTAAGACGTCATGGTAGGCCACCAGCGCGTTACCATCACAGAGAAAAACCACCGGACTCTTTGAAGGCGACCTCAGCTTTCGAAAGAGATGGGTAAATCACCTTTTTCTAGCCTTCATGGACCTTTTTGGCGAATATTTTCCTTAGGTACCTACTAATTTTCGAAATAAACGCAATTCAAATGGATTCTTTTTTTAAACACCCAATTAAAAACCGACAGCCTTTTTTACCATTGCTACTTACAAGATATTTTATTTTCATTAATGAACTTTTTTTTTCAAACCTGTAACACTCTGACATCATCAAACCATGATCGTGAATAATTAATTAAGATGTTCTATGTTCTACGCCTAGCAGTGGGCGTTTTAACACATAAATTAAAATATTAGCAAGCTTAGAATGATTGATAGTATTATTCGGTTTGAGGTAGCACAACATTTGCTGGTACATAACATAAATCATTGGGGTTTATGTATCAGTAGCGAACAGCGAAGTGACAGGTTACCAACGAAACGCTAATAATACGGCTAATTAATGTTATTAATGCTACTGATGTTTATCGCAATTTTTGATGTCGCGTTGCCAAAAGGGATTCCCGTTTTTAATCCTCGGGTGGGAGTATTTTCCATTAAGTTATTCGGTATTCGGGACTTTACCGGTTTTTTTTTTTAATAGCTGTCAGTCTTGTGGCTTGTGGTGTGATGACCGTCGGACTGCTAAGGTCTCGAGTTCAAAGACACGCACCTCTGATTTTTCGGATTCACGTGCGTATGTATAATTATCACTTGCTTCGGTGAAGGAAAACATCATGAGGAAACCAGCTTGCCTGAGACATATTTCTCGACGGCATGTTAAACCAAGTCAGAGGCCCATGTGCGGAATAAAGACTTTGACACCAGGTTAGCTCTAGCCACACGACAAAGCAAGATGACGGGGATTTTTAAGCTAGGCTGGCGAGCCCCTATGACTAAATAGGGACCTTTATCATAATCAGCACAGCACTCCACTGCTGGACATAGATTCTCATCCAGCTGCTACCAGCCACTCTGCGGAGGTCGTCGGTCCATCTAACCTGAGGGCGTGCTACCTAACACTTGTGGATTCGCAGTCTCCACTAAAGAAAACGTCTACCCCAACGGTCATCACTGATAGGGGCATAACTTGACAAAATTCGTCAATAGCATATGGTTTGTCTTTGCAAGTCTACACACAGATAGAAATAAACTTGTCAAAGTTACATCACCAACAATAAAGGTATAAAACACAAAGTAATTTATCAAATTGGTCCCAACAAAGACAGTCTAATCAATTACATAACAGACGAAACAGAAAATATTCCATAAGTAAGAACAAAAATATAAAATTAGCACCTTTCTATTATAACGATTAATTTCTTCATACTTCATACACAACGCGGGCGCAACGTCGTGATTCGATTACAACGTAATTGAATATCGATCAAATATTCAGACGAACAAAAGAAGTTTATATAAGGAAGTGAACACAATTATCGACGAGGAATCGACCTGAGCCGATGAGTAAGAGCTTTACGTCCATGCAATAAAGGCGAATTGTTGAATCGCATCCTCAGACTTTTCGATTTTTAACCGACTTCAAAAAAAGGAGCAGGTTCTCAAATCACTTGTTTTTTTTATGTTGTTACCTCATAACTCCGTCATTTATGAACCGATTTGAAAAATTATTTTTTTTATGTGAAAGGATATACTTTCCGATTAGTCCCATAGAAATTTCAACAAAATCGGTTCAATAGTTTTTTTTTTCTTTTAATTACGATTTTTTCTTCTTGTGCTCTTGAACGCGGAACAAAAGATTTGGATGGACTTAAGGCGGTCAAAAAATCTTTCGCGATCGTCGATAAGTGTGGTCACTCCTTAACTAAAGAATATCTTATTAATCTTTTGTCTAACATAGGGAAAGGCCTTGGATTTCAATGTGCGATAAAAACTATGATGACGATAAAAAAGCCTCTGTTAATAGAAGGAAGTGTTAAAACAAAGATGTTTTGCAGACCATCAAATTAGCGTAATGCAGTTTCCATTAATGTGTGACTGTGCACAATATAGTTCGTACTTAATTGAAAATAATGCACCAGCTTATTTATTAAATTATAGAGATGCAATTGAAAGATTTTTATAATAGCACCAATACTCGATTGGTAAGAATTTTTTTTTTTTTAAACTTTGCTGTACACTAGGAATTTCTCCTGTATCATGGGTGCGTTCACAAACATTTAAACTCACATACACAAGCAGCCAGACCCGGAACAACTACCTGTAGATCATACAAATATTTGTTCCGTGCGGGGATCAAACCCGCGACACGCAGCGCAGCAGCCAATCGAAAAGTAAGGTAGCTAATATTCCTTTAGGAGCAATATTGAAATTGTTATGTGGATCATACTCGAAATCTCTGCCTAACCCTTTAGGGGCATGCAGGCGTGATGATATATTGAATTATGATTGTAGTAAGTGTCCTCACATTTTTCAAGCTGTAAATGAACCTTTCATTTACAGGTTGAAAAATGTGAGGACACTAAAATACATGAAGTATTATATGAAGGGGCTGCTTATCTGACCTCCACCCAGTTCGATACTGAGTAACAGGATACCTCTTGGTAAGACTGATTCTCAGATTATCAGGCTTTTTGACTATCTACCCATAAATATTGATACAGATGTTACAGAAACAGTTAAACAAATTTTTAATATTTTAATACGCAAACCCTGCGTAGGGAACTATAGCTGCTTTGACATGGAAAGCAAAATTCTAGTGCGAGCAGGGTTTGAACCTGCGACCTTCTGATTCAGTACACCGGATGTCTTAACCAATTAGACAAAGCAGCCAAAGCATGTCAAAGCAGTTAAACAAATATTTTAAAACTTCTACAAACACCTCGACCAGCATCATTATTCGAGTAAATCAATAGTTCAATGAAACCCATTCATAAGTCTGGAAAGTAACCGCGCCTAGCTGCTGTCTGACACAGTCTAGTTGCCAGACGACGACGATCTAATCGATCTGATCTAGACTTGAGCAGACGCAAGAAAAATACAAACATTTCCTACCAGAATTACACGGTAACAAAAAGAGAGAATGGAAAAGTAACAAAAGGAAAACTGAGATCTCGCTAATTGCAGATGATATCTCGGTTTGAATGTTTAAATAATTGCATTTGTTGTAAGATTCGAATCGTAGAAAAATAAGTAACAAAATATTTTTGATTCGCTCGGTTTGTGTCATTAAGAACATTTGTGAATTAGTTATGAATAATAAAGAACAACACAATCATCTTATCTGTTTTCTGAATCAAAGAGAATGATAAATTCAAGATAATTAACGTAGCAACTACCTATATAGGGTCTAACTATTCGTACACGAAATATTTCCAGGTAATCATCTAACGGCTATAACAAAGCCATTTCAAGGGATTTGAGTATACTTTAAAAAAAAAAAAAAAAAATTAAAATTACTTGACCCACAAAATAAATACCGGCTCCTTATTTTTAAGCATCCATTACGGTAGATTACTACGTCATATTTACCTACTGTTATTGTTAGAATATGTGAGTAAAGGTTTTATGCAAAAAGTCTCAAAAAATTTTAGTATTATAATAATTTTGTAAAAAGAAAACACGCAGATATTTTTTTTTCGTTGCTCTGGCGACTTTACGACTTATAGAAGTTACTCTTAAAATATTTCCTGTATGAAAAGATAGACCTTATATACATACGCACAATTACCCAATAATCTACGTTTAGGTAAGTATGTAATGCTGGTGCATCATTTGCATATCGTAAGGAATAACTTCCTTCCTAACTTTATAAATGCGAAAGTAAGTTTCTTTTGTTACCTTTTCACGCATAAACCAGATTTTGCATATACTTTGTCAGGTGCACAGAAACAGACATATGGTACCTTTCATCTCGAAATAAAAGTACTGTTCCCGAGAAAAACAACATTAACGTTCTTATGATAGTAGATGGCGCCACGTTTCTTTCGAACGATGATTGAATTATATTTTATAACTCGAATTTATTGTCAAATTCTAAAATAACGCGAGCGAAGTTGCGGGCAAAAGCTAGTTTCGAAAAAAAATAAGAAACATAAAATATTCGTGAAAGTAAACTTCTTTTTTTTTAGTTTTACTGGCCTGGTCTTTAATGGCCTCCTTCAATTCCTTCCAAGAGCTCTTACCCCGTGCCTCCTAGAACCAGCCCTCGCGGAACACGTGCAGATCGTCTCGTCACCTCTTTCTAGGCCGGCCTTGGTGGCGCTATCCGTCTTCCGCCAACCGTGAAGACAGCGATCATTTTGTCCAGCGGTCATCGTGCATGCGGCTGACATGACCCGCCCAATCCCATTTTAGCCTAGCAGCCTTCTTGCCAACGTCCACTATGCCCGTTTTGGAACGTGGTGTTTCGAACCCTGTCTTGACTTTGACTTACAGAGTTCTGCATTCCATTGCCCTTTGGCAAACTCTAAGGCACTTCTGAGATTCGGTAATTGATCAGAGCACCGTAGGTTTGGACGTCGTTACATATAAAATTAATGAATTTTAAAATTCACGATTTTTGTGCCCAAGTTTTCCTTAACTCAAGCAAATTTTTAAAATGTAACATCATAGCCAAATTGAACTAAAGTTTTACCAGTGATTGAGCACATACCTATTCAATATTATTAAAAGGAGTGTTTTACACTAGGTAACAACGTAACAAGTCGTAAAGCAATCGGTAACCGGTATGTAACGTGTATGACAAATGTGCTGCAACACGGCATACGGCAGAGGAATGGCGGAAGGACATTACCATATACAACTCCTTGAGGATTTGATAAACATCCTTGTTTATTTAATTACACGGTCCATACATAAGTTTAGAGGATGTAACGGGAAATACGTGTTAAAAACATCGTGGCCACTTATTCTTTTTTTAAAGATTTTTTTCGTAAAATAAACCCCGGTAAATACATAAAAACAGTTAAAAATTTTGACACTTATATACATAACATAACATCACGCCTGTTTTCCCAGAAGGGTAAGGCAGAGGTGTACCTAATACACACCCACACCCACATTTTGCCAGTTAAGTTTAAGTCCCATGTGATATAGGGCGAGCATATTGCCATCAACCGGCACGAATCCAGACTCCGTGGCTGCTACTGAGAAATTCCTGATGAAAAAACCCAATAAGAATTTGCGCGACCCGAATCGAATTGATTGTCAAATTCTAAATTAACGCGAGCGAACCCGCGGGCAAAAGCTAGTGGAAAATAAAACCTACATTGCTTAAAATAAATCATAAAATCAAGTAACGGTTAATCATAGTTTTTTTAACAAAAACCCTTTTGAGTCTAACTAACTACCCATAAACTTTTTATAAAGGAGTCGGTGGGTAACTACTAACATCTCTCTTAGTCCTGTAATATTCCCTGATATTGCTTTATATGGTTTTAAATGGTCATCCATATATGCTTGCTTATCAAGAACGCAAACTATCGTTGCAGGTACAGACAACCGACAGTCTATGTTTTCATCATTGGCAGCAGCTTCATGTCCTAGCATTATGGGTGCTTTTCGTAGATCAAGTTTCACCACATACTTTTCAATCGGTACCACAGATGAACGTTGTGCGGAAACCAATGGATATCTTAATTAATGGACTGGTTACCTATGTCAATCTAGATTATTCGCTTTGCTCTAAAAGGATTTATGTGACCAGAACCAGTCATCATTCGAGCGTGCTCATATGAGCAAGATTAAAAAGAAGAAAAATTACCAAACGGTGAAGGAAAACATCGCGAGGAAACCGGAACTAAAACTAGAACCAAAGAATCGAAGACATGAAAATGATGTACACCGACCCGCACATGATGGATCGTGGCCTGATCTACACCGGACATAAACCTGCGTCCCGACAGAAGGAAAATAAATGGCTAAAATCGTTCCATATGACGCCATCTCGAAACCCAGTATTGGACGTAAAATAAAAAGGAGCTTTAACTGGATAATATCAGCTTAGCTATAATAATTATTATTTCGCAATCGAAAATATAGGTTTTTTTTAATTATTATATGGGCCTAGGCCGGCCATCCTCAGGCATCCTTCGTGTTGAGACCTTCACAAAGGCTGGCTCGAGGAGGCGCACCAGAAGAGTACCTGGAAGGATATAGGAGAGGCCTTTGCCCAGCAGTGGGACATCAACTACTAGAAAAATGGGCCTACTATTGACCTCAATCTTGTCCTGAGGACAGATATTAGGTCGATGATGGAACGAGCTAACCCAAAAGAATCCCATTAACTCGCGACTTAAATATAAATAAATAGTTCTACTTCAAAGAGCTGAAAATCTCTTCTAATCTTCATCTAATAACATTAAATTATCACGCCTTATCTTCTAGACAAGCTTAATATACCAAAAAAGCAAAATAAATGAAAACAAAACAAGACTTAATGTAGCATAGAACGGTTTATTGGACCACTGGCCATGACGGCCACCCAAATTAGCAGTCGCAAGAATTTTCAACATTTTAATATAAACAAATACCAAGCATAATTTTCGCAAGAAACCATTTTACTTTAGAGAGTTTACTATTGCGAAATAAATAAGAAGATTTACTTAGAAAGCTGGTTTGAGAAAATAAGATCATTTTATGCAAATAATACAACCTTAGTAACAATAGCCTCTAATTGACCCATTGCGGAGGGAAAATATTTCCTCATACACAGTAGGAAAAAGCATTGATTAAATATTTCGCCTAGGTACTTAAATACATATATACATATGTATTGATCACAGATGTTATAGATATGATATTTCGGATCTGGATACGGATATGGATATTGGAATAAAATTATATCGGTTTCGGATACGATTACGGATATGTAATTATTTCGGATTATCCGTTAGTTTCGGATAGTATCGGTTACGAATATTAGATTGAAGTAAAATATAAACACAAATAGTATGTAATAATTTGGTCCTATTTATTTTTTTTAAGGTTTTATCTAGTCTAGGTTATCATTTGGTATCGAAGATCGGTAGTTACTTACCTATATGACTGACTATCCGAAACTTGTGAAACGGATACGGTTACGGTTACGGATATATTTTTATTTCGGATATCCGATAGTTACGGTTACGGTTACGGAGCTTCATAACATCCCTGGTATTGATGGCCCTTTTTTTTTTTTTTTTTTCCGGATGGGAAATCATCAAATGACCCCCCCCACTCTGGGCGGAGCGGAGGGGAGTGTCAGACTTGTACTGACTAAAACCCATCCATGTTCCTTCTTTGCCCTTTATGTTCCAGGGCCACGGTATCTCTTTCGAACAGTCCCGCAGCCCTGGCAGGCATCGGTCCATGCGGACCCCTACTTGATTGCTGACATCTCTTTGAGGCGCGCGTGGAACACGAACGCGCCGTCGACACGGCCTGTAGTCATAAGACGGCCGGACGGCGAGCTAGCCCATAACTCGCCGTCCACAGGCCAGGTATTGATGGCCCTTAAGTCAACGTTTTTCGGTATTTTCTGCAGTGTAAATGTGTACACGTCTGTATTGCATTACAAACATAAAAGAAGTTACATACAAACTAAGCAGGTAACTCGCCAGCTCCCTGAGAAAGCCGGCGAGCCGCAACTCCATACTACGAGTATCTACGCTCATAAATTGTTGAAATTCCTGGAACTTAAGGACCTACGGATATTGAGAATGGTAGATTAAATATCTTGCAGTTTCGTTTAAGGAGCTAGATTTGACGCCGAAACAAAGTGCCGAGTCGATAATATATCAAGACATAAATGGTTGTAAGCAGAATACTTCGGGAGGAATGCTCTTGATGTACCTACCCACATATTTAACGCTGGTATGCAGACACGACGACCATTGGTGGTCCTTTGTCCCTTAAAGACTACAATCACACTCCCATCCCATTTTCTCTAAGACAAAATGTTTTTTTACCAGGAGATGTTTCACAGACAAAGAAATAAAAAAATGGAATGAAAAATAAAACGGAATGATTCGGAACTTATTGTTGTACAAACACATTGATCGCTAATTCCTGTGTTTTACTTAAATCTTACACAACGTCTCAAATTTAAGAATTTGAAATTGAGAACTTGTAAGTCTACTCTAGTGATTCTTACAATGCATCCAGCCATCGTTGTATGTGTAAGATTTTGTTTTATTTCATGCAGAGGTTTGACATGTTCTCTTTCAAATTCTTAATTCTAAAATCGAGTGTATCACGTACTTTTTTTATTATTTTGGACCCAGATAGATACCACTGTTTAACAAATGGGTGTTTGTGAACAAAATATTGGGTTTACGCACATGTTTTATAAACGTTTTAAAACATTCCAGCGCGTTTTATGCTACGGAGTGAAGACTTACATTTTGGCTAAAAAAATAACTATACAGAGATTCCCCTATTGGTCTTTTGTATAGTTTTAAATTCTAATTACCACATTTGCTCATCCCTTCCGCCCATTTTTACTTAGTATCCCTTTTCGAGTAAACAAATGCGCCCTGACTACTATTTGAAGGTAAACAAATTAAGACAAGGGCGATTTTAAAACAAACAGTCAGTCGGAATATTGACTTTATTAGTATCTAACATATTTGTTTAAATCCCACGCAGGTGCAAGCTCGGCTACGAGGTGAGGTCGTGGTTTTGAATCCCAGGTGCGGCTAAGGGTTATTCGGGTATAACTGGACCTCGGCAAGTGGCACAAAATTTCGAGTAAGAAAGAAAGGAGGCTCTAATCAGACATAGTCATAGAGATATTTCTTTATGTCTTCAAGTTCAACATAAAACTAAGAAAGTATTTTCACACCTTGCCTTGCATATCGTCGCTTGATTGATATTATCAGACTGTGTTATCACTTAGGAACTCTCTCTGGTTTAATTGACCGACCCACGCCTCTTAATACCGCTAGTTATGAGAACAGTAAAGTTTCTAAGGGTCTGGACTTAAACCTCCGGAAGTTGGCGTGGTAGCCTTCTCTTTGGAACAGGCACGATGCATAAAGGTTCTCTTTCAGTCAAATCTTAATTTCTTCTCACATTCGTTAATCAGTGTTGCTGCATGAATAAAAAAAAGTTTGTCATTCATAACCCGCAGCTTACGGATTGGTGCTTACAGCTGATTTTTAAAGTAGGTAATCAGCGCATCATGACACAGCAATTGCCTTTTAAGATAGGTCAGTTATAGATATATATATATATATATATTAGATAGGGAAGTCTACTTTATAGATAATGATCTATCGTCGCTCGGATCTCAAGTGTGTATGCGGCGAGTCTCCAAAGACAACGGCCCAATGGATTTTGCACTGCATGCCTTGACACCTGCGAACTTGACGAACTTATGACTGCATCAGCGAGCGGAATTCGCATAGCTGAATTTTGGGCCAAAAATACATGAAAATTTGCCATCGACACGCTAAGAAGAAGTAGGTACCACCCAGTACCTGTCACGTCCTACCCTACATTTCACGTTTTCACCGAAACAGTTTCAGAGGCACAATATTCCTATCGTGTTCCTATCAATATAAATTTGCACACAATTCAACAATTATTCATTAAACGACACATAAACACAATCATCGAGTACTTTTTATCCGTATGTAAGGAACGTTTTTCAGTGCGTTGAGAAGCAAAAACTGCTTCGGTTTATTCGCATGTTTGAGTTACATTAGTCAATCGTTCTTCCGCTCTTGTAAATTAGCAAATTGTTGGTCCCAAATTATGAATATTTAATACATTGATGTAGTACTAGTACCTATTGTAAAGATATTTGCGGAAGTTAAAGCACTGTCATAGATTCTTGCGTAGCTTGCGAATTTATAACGATGTTGTTAAAATTCTTGTGATAATAACGCAATTTTCGGAAAGTTAAACAAGAAAGTAAGAAAGCACCTATTTCGTTATTAATTAGATACCTAGCAAGGTCTGTAAATTGCTTCTGATAAGTCTTGTCCCCGACGTAGATGGATTTATGGTAGTATTAGTATCCTAGTATCCTACCGGTCAAACAGCCTACCGTATGAGTATCCTTATGATTTAGAATCCAACCTTTTTATAGGCTGTTATTTAACTTGCCTTGTGACAAACAAGTTAGTTTGTATTGGTCAAATCTTGCAACTGAATTTCAAACCAGTTCCCCCCAACCGATTGAGCTGAAATTTTGCATTCACCATTAGTTCTGTTGACAATACATTTTTATGACAGACATGACCTGATCCTGCAACCAGGGTCGTCTCCTCACGAGAGAACTCCTCAACGGTTAATAGCACGGACACGAAACTCTATGGTGTTCAGTTTTGATAGATAAACCATTTCATTATAATAAAATCTTATTTACTTTAAAAAAAAAATTAGTTCTCTCTTATGTTTGTGCAATGCCTATGTTAGTTCTATATAATAAGCATATGTATTGGATCCACCAAAAGTCACACTCGACCTCTCAAAAGTAGGTGCAATATTGCAAATGAAGTGTACATTGTTAATTAATTTCCTTTTAACTCGACCCCAAAACTTTCTTAGCTAACGTGTATTTAGTAGAGGATCACAATACACGCGAATTACTCACAGTAAATAAATATGGATAGAAGGTAAACTTAGTGTTACTTGACCAACATAACTTGAGACATTCGGGTGGCGCTGTTCGCTTAGAAAAACGTCATCCACCTGTCAAAGCATTTAATCGTAGTTCCAAATTCCACCGCGTCTCAAGTTATATTGATAAACTAGTACGTACGGTCACCAGTGCACACAGCACAAAAATAAATTACTAATAGACTTAGCCTGAATTACTTATCTTATTAAAAGTGATAGTGTTTAAGCCTTTTGGATGCTTGGAAGATCAGTCAAGAGTCAAGATGATCTAATTTCCCGTCTAAATTGTTTTCGCGAAATTTGTGTACTTTTATAGTCATTATTTCCTTTATTTATTTCTATATAAATTAATTATATTTTAAATATTCCTTAGAAAAAACAATATAAAAAAAAACATTTAAAAACGTAAAAAATATATATATATAAATGTATAGGCATTATTGTAATGTATGTCTTATGTTTACTTTTATATTATTGTTAAATTAAACATTTTGTTTTGTCCTGTGTGAGACAAATGAACAAGTTTTTTTCTTTATTGGACTGCCATGTTGATCTTGTGGTCGCAAATGCTGAGCATAAGGAGGACGAGCAGTGTTATTGGGATTTTCCATTAGGAATATCTCAGTAGCAGCCTCTTGTGCCCAGTTGATGGTAGATGGCAATTGGCTGCCGTCAAGGGACTTAAACATACTGGTCAAACGGGTGAGGGTGTACATAATATGGATATAAAAAATACCCCGAAAAGCACTTGTTCTCCCTGTCAATGCGACCATTTTTTAACCCCCGACGCAAAAAGAGGGGTGTTATAAGTTTGACCGCAATGTGTGTGTGTGTGTGTGTGTCTGTCTTTGGCACCGTAGCTCAACGAGTGAACCGATTTGGATGCAATTTTTTTTATTTGAAAGCTAGTTTCTTGGCGATGGTTCTTAGATACGTTTTATCAAAATCAGTGCAGCCATTTACTAGTTATGGGGGATGAAAGTGGGTATGAAAAATCGAATATTTTCAAATATACTCAAGTGGGGTATCAAATGAAAGTGCATGATGTGTATATTACAATTAGACATGTTTTATCAAAATCGGTGTAGCCATTTACTAGATTTGGGGGATGAAAAATACCCAAGTGGGGTCTCAAATGAAAGCGAATGATGTGTATATTACAATTAGACTTGTATTATCAAAATCAGTTCAGCCATTTTAGACATGGGGCTGAAAGTGGTGATGAATAATCGAATATTTTCGAATATACCCAAGTGGGGTATCAAATGAAAGGGCATGATGTGTTTATACATCGAGAGACATGTTATATCAAAACCGGCTCAGCCATTTTATTGACTTTTCAAATGTTTGTTAGCTTTTCTTTGTTGCGATGGGGGCCTTTTAAATTTAATTTACTTGTTTGTTCTGGAGCATACTTTGGGAAGTTCTAGTTAAAATAGTAGGACCACGAAAAAACGGCGGTTACGAAGACATTAGGGGTCTAAATTCCAATATTTTTTGTAGTTCAAGTTTTTGATATTATAACTTTACTTAAAATACCTCCATGACCCCCGTACTATCCAATGCATCCATCAGCACAATGTGTTTAGTGCGTTACATTGAGTCCTACCTTAAAAAGTGATTAAAAAAAATGTCGTTTCCCGGCAATAGTGTTTCGTAGATTTACTTTTGATGTACAGAATGCTTGGTTGAAGGTTTCGTGAAGAGTCTGTTTACACCTTGTGATATTTGTTTGTTTTTTTTTATTTGTTTTTTTTATTTGTTTTTTTTTTTAATTTATTTTATGTCTCCCATAATCCCATACCTTATAATTACATGCTTATCGATATATTATTTAAACTTACATACAAAAAAGGCCAGACCCGGAACAACTACCTGATACCATACAAATATTTGTTCCGTGCGTGAATCGAATCCGCGACAAGCAGCGTAGCAGCCAATCGCTCAGTCGCTGCGCCACTCGTGCCGTCGAGTATGCAATACCTATGTCGAGGAGCTCGTGGCTAAGCCTATTCCGTGAAGTGGGCCTTCTTTCCATCTACCTGTCATGGTGTCAGTTTTCAACACATCTCATCACGATCTAAAAGATAACGTCGTTCAAACCGTTTGATGTTATCTGCATTGAGCGCCAGTCAATGATCGGATCACTTTCATTCCGAGTTTATTAGTTTCAATTACAGTATTAGCTTGAATTCTTCTATTCAATTAACTATTTGTTCCAGTTTTTTGGCACGCTAATGTAGATAATATAATAGTCTTTAATTAGAAACAAAAGCACCAAATAGAATACGCCATTTTTTTTTTATTATTTTACATTTTTCACAAATTGATAACTGTTACTAGCAACTTAAACTAATAATATTCTTAGCTTTATCATCTCATCACATTTCCATATTGATCTAGCTAGTAGTATGTCAATTTTACAAAATTCCACATAACCTAAAGGTACCTGCATTTTCAAACAAAGCTAAACAACATTTAAATGTACTTCAAAATTTTCGTCGACTCCATAGAAAACTGAATCTGACGCCACAAAAAGTTCCAACGGGGTTTGTCAAGGCATAAATACTCCAAACCTAAGTTTGGTGTGTAACAAGAGTGAGTAAGCCAGCCAGTAACACATTCCTACGGTGAAGATGGATAACATTATTCCGCAAAACCATATGCATCCCGCGTCGCAGCATACTGGCTTGGTATCGACCGGTAGCCGCCGGACGTCCGCGGGTACTCTGAATCAGAAAAGTTCAGTTTCGTCATCAATGCAGCGAAAGACGTCCACTTTGCAGGTCATGCACCTGCCCAAAGGATACAAAAAGGTTACTATAACATAACGACTCGGAATGATGTTCTGAATACGTGGTAACCGTTTTCGCGTCGGTGTCCCTTCGACCCTGTATATTGTCCCTACTGCTGGGACAAAGGCCTGCTTTCTATGAGAGGGAATGGGATGTAAGCCACCGCCCAGTGGGCCCAGTGTGGGTGGGTAGATGACACATGTCTTTGAAATTTTTGGTTCGAGGACATGCCAGTTTCCTCACGATGTTTTCCTTCACCGTTTTGAGAGCAGTGGTAATAAATTAAATAACACACAGTAATGCACATGTTTGATTTTGAACAAATGATCTACAACTCATCAAGTCAAGTCGAGGAGCTCGTGGCTAAATAATAACAGCCGCTCGGGTCGATCTTTAGGTTAAGCTGCGCTTACCTAGGTTGGTAATGTCTGTGGATGGGTGACCGCCTATTACATACCTACTTTCCTCCGTGCCTCGGAAAGCACGTTAAGCCGTTGGTCCCGGGTGTCATTGGTAGATCTTTGACAGTCGTTAGGTAATCAGTGGCCCAAAAAGTCTGACAATCAGTCTTACCAAGGGGTATCGTATTACCCAGTACTAACTGGGTTGTGGAGGTCAGATAGGCAGTCGCTCCATGTAAAAATGTTATTCAGCTGCATCCGGTTAGACTGGAAGCCGACCCCAATGTAGTTGGGAAAAGGCTAGGCAGATGATGATCTACAAGTCGTAACTCGGGCCCGTTACTACTTTAGCAACATTGGGGCACGGCACGGCTGCTTCAGTTATAGGTAAGTAGCAATTAGATTTCGTAACAAAGCACCGAAAGTATGTCCTTGCACCAGATCGTCTCTCTCTGCATGCCTGCGGGAGGATATCTCGGTTCATGTCAACTGCAACAAGTTGGTGACCACAAACCACCGTCAATAGTGTGACAAACATTGTGTTCATACTTAAAAGTTTGCGATTACTGGTCATGTGTGCCCTAGACTCGGCCAAACAATAACGATGCTTTGGAGGAGTCTCTCTAAGGGATCCATCCCGAACGAGGTAATCCGGCAGGGAAACAAAATTGTTGACAGCTCACAGAATAAGCAAGCTGTAATGGCAATGGGCCGGCCATATTAGCCGTAGAACCGATGACCATTTTTGAAGATGTGTTTATGAATGGAGTAGCCAATCGGCAAGCGTAGGGTGGGACGCCCTCAGGCTAGGTGGAACGATGATCTCCGCAAGAAGGGTGGTAGCAGCTCGTAGATAGTTAGATAGTTGCCGAGATTCGAGGTCAGTCCGTCTGTCCTGCAGTGGACTGCTGATGATGATGATGATGAAGGATGTTTCGATAACGAACAGAGAGGTAACCATTGAGGTTGAGAGGTATTGACCCAACAATTAATAAAAGGCACAGTAAAGAGTAAACACAGTAACAGTTCACACAGAACGGAGAAATAGGCTAGCAATTTACCCTTTTTCAAAATGGGACCCTATTACCATTGTTTAAAGGCGCGCGCCAGGGTCGAGGGCATACACGAAGCGACGCTTGATGTCCGCGTCGATATCCATACAATTTTCTACTTTAGTAAATTGCGCTACAGTTTTTACTTTCTGTCAGAATCGACCCAAAGTACATAAAAGTCAGTTGGCATGTATTTACCCAGGTCGTTGTACTGGTGGGGCCATCTATAACTACCACCACATTTAGCCTTGTAGTATCCACGTACCATCTGCTATGTATCTGAAATATTACAGATGATGATGATGATTTTTTTTTATTATTATTTGTTGCAGTGCTTGTATTCATGCATCTTTGCGCGGGTTACGTCAGGACAGAGTAGCTGCAAAACTATCGTACCTGATAACGAGTACAGAGTGAGTACAACGTCAACTATTGATAATTACCCTACAAACTTTTTTTTTCAACAGCCTTGAATGTCCCACTGCTGCGCAAAGGGCTCTCCCATATCCTTCCAGGTATTCTAACCTACAAAGTTACAAAACTAAAACCCGATTACTGAAAAATCACGCTCTGAAAATCAGCGCTATGATCGCTTACGACTGTTAGAATGTATTGTTTTGTTAGGATAGGTGGAAAACGACCATGACGTTTTGTCCACTAAAGTACAGGACACCATATTCAATTTACAGTGACGTCACATAGCTTATAACTAGCGCATGATCAAGACGCTTCCCATGATGATGATACCTCATTTCTCAAATTATGATAACTACTTTAGAGGATATGAGGGAACAGATGATCTTCTGTTAAAATCATAACCCTCCGCTTTACTTCGCCGTATTCGGGTAAAAAGCCTTGGAGGGATGCTATTTTTCTTTGAACTCAGTTTACACCAACTTTGTGTACTTACTTTTTCTTAAAATCGTTCATCGGAATGTAACCCCCGTGATTCAAACCGACTAAATACAAGAAGAAGTAGAAGAATGCTCCCAAAGAGAAACAAAAAGCGAAGAACTCCAAATACCAAAGCGCATTAGAAAATAACGAATTCTCATTCATTTTGAAATAATGATTAGTACCAACCCACTTCTTCCCCTTCTTCTAATTATTTATTAGCATCATTTAAGTGATATTATTTACAATAATTTTGTATTTGTGCTGAAATGAATCGACGACAAAATCAGTCAAAATAATGGAAAAAATGCCAAATAAACCGACATTTTCCGTTTGGAAATTCAAATGATAATAGTACTTATTAGTTCCATGCCTCTGGGTCTGTACACATAGGACCGACCGAAGGTTCGGTTTCGGTTTCAGCCGCAGTTTCGAAACTTCGGCCCTGCTAAAACTCGGTATTCGTGAATTGTAGTACGTCGTTCGGCTAACTTCGGCTGAGTTCATTGCTCTTAATCGATAGCTGAGTTCGCCGCCGATCTCGGCTTAAACTTTTGATTGGGCCATCTGACAGTGATCGTTATTTTCGTTTCAATAAGGCTGCTATTTCCAGTATTTGGAGTGAAGTGGAGGTGAGGTTAAAAAATTCCACTCTGTATAATAACAGCCGCTCGGTATTATATACCGAGTTTCCTCCATGCTTCGGAAAGCACGATTCCTCCCGGCTGCCATTAGTAGATCTTTGACAGTCGTTACAGGTAGTCAGTGGCCCGAATGTCTGACAACCTATCTTACCAAGGGTACTTAATACGGTACCGTATTGCCTAGTACTATTTGGGTTGCGGAGGTCAGTTAAGCAGTCGCTCCATGTAAAATACTAGTATTCAGCTATATCCAGTTAGAATGAAAGCTGACCCCGGAAAAGGGCAGATGATGAAGGCTTCTGTTTGGTTACTGTTATTAACAAGTCTGTCAAACAACAGTGATTTTTACTTTCATTATGATAAAACTGTTATAAGGTTGCCGCTGTCAGGCGTACAGACGACAGCACATCAAGCTACACTGTCAAATTTCTTTAATAGATTTACAACATTATCGCTAAAACATTAGGGTCAAGTTTGATTGGGAAAATTTTACAGTTTCGGGTAGTTTGATGTGCTAACATCTATACACTAACTGTGAAAGAACTTTATTGGCTCCTTGGTGTATACGGTATACCCTGTTTTTTCTGTTCCAAGCGTAGACCTAAGAGTTAGTTAAGCTTCAGCTTCTTTGTAGGCGGGAAATCACAGAATTAAAATAAATGTACTAAGTTTGACATATTGATGCACTTTTTCTTGACAAGTGGCGCCACCTTCAACTGCGAACTTAAAGTGGACATGGTGTAGTTCCTTAGGTCAGCTATTATTACATTGCCAAAGAGGACATTTTAGTATGGATCAGTCTTCACAAGCCCTCGAAGAGAGTTTATAAATTGTTTGGGTAAGTAACCATTTGTACCTAGGTGTGTTATACAATCTTCTGAATGAATCGTTGATCCCAGACGGATGTTTAGCCCAACGAAAAAAAAAAGAAGTTAAAAAATATAAATTGGTAGACTACCAAATAGTTTAATTTTATTTCAATTACAGTTTTTGTTCAGGATGTCCGTCCGTGAGAGTAATCACTTTGAATTCTTCATTCAGTGAAAGCTAGAATATTTTTTATCGTAGTAACTAGACTTGTGTGGTCCATTTTTACGATGCGTTAGTGATTAGGAATTACAAAAGATTGGTGTGTGTTGAATTCCTAAGCCAAGTCGTAACGGAGAAACTTTTCACTTTAGGCCTTGAGAAGATTGCTGGAGGCACTAAAGTCGAGAGCCTAAAAAAAAGGACAAATAAATTAAGAAGTAAGTTTTAAAAAGGCTTATCATTTAAAAGTTGGGTGACACAGTTCGTACAATGTGTAGGTTGCTATCTGCCTCTTCCTACAAGGTGAGCGATAATGGAAAAGAAATAGAATTAGAAACTGACTTGCTTGATTACCTATAGATTGGACCTTGGTAAGATTCAGAAAAACGATACACAGAGCATCGCCGCGATGGCAACGGCCCCTAACGCGTCTCAATGCTATGTGGAAGTGACCAAGATGGTGACAGCACCATAGATAGACGACAACACTATCAGCAAACGTCATGTCGTCATTGTCAATGTCATTCATGCATTTGTGTCAAAAAGTGGTCATACTTATTCATATCAGTTTTAATCAGCAATCAAATTATGTAAAGTTAATTTTATCCAAAATGAACCATATTCTAAACCCTAACACGTTGGGGATATCATTAAGTCTTACTAAAAGTGTAGAGCTATTACATTTACGAAGGGTTTTTACTCAACAGTTAGTGAAATCCACCAGTGATACTATTTAGCATTCTATGGTGTTAATAACACGTTGACTAAATCATTAATGATATGATTCCACTAGTCATATGATAACGAAAGTCAATTTAAGTGAATTTAACATGTTATAATTGTATTTATTATGAACGAGTCTTACGATTTTGAAGATCGTAAAATGAAAGGAACTCTTCGCGACTGGCGCAAGGCGCTACGCACCCCGGCCACGTACAGGGTCGGCAACGCTGTGAGAGTTCAGCCACAATTCGTGTTATTAATTGTGTTAATAGGAGTATTCCTTCTGGTGTTGTGTTATTATAATTGGTGGACAAGCAGTCAGCCAGTGAGTGTCCAGAAATGGGCGAGTTCCACAAGGCCATACAACACAACCTACCCGCTGACGAAACCATTGGTTGGTGGAGATTTAGTCACATTCAGGATTGGGATAGTGGCAGACTTGGATACAAATTCTAAAAGCAATACAAACAAACACACATACATAAGTTATTTAAAGAAAGGTCATTTAAGTTACCACCATGCCAAGAAGTCTGTGCAAGTGTCATGGGACATCCGGGAGCCCACACTTTTGTCTTCAACATACTCTCACAAGGGACGAGGTATGGAGCTGTCAGAGTTGATTGTGTATGATGGCAGATTGCTCACTTTTGATGATCGATCGGGAATGGTAATTACATACATCTTATTTCCTACTGATTTTTATACTATTTTTAATTATGTCACAGTTTACCCACATAATATTATAAGAAGTAAATGTATCACATTAGATCTGCAAACTAAACAAATAAAAAAAAAGTGTGATGTTGTTTTGTCGTGGAATCTGCATTCTGGCAGTACATTGGGATTGTACGGATCCACATTCGAAGAATAAAACACTAGCTTAAAAACACAAAACTACATTTCTAGAAGTTTAAAATATCACATTAATAACAGTGTTTTTATTATTTTCCAGGTGTTTGAAATAGTCAACAATAAAATAGTGCCATGGGTGATATTACCTGATGGTAATGGCCAGGTCGAGAAAGGATTTAAGTCAGAATGGGCATCCATCAAGGATGATATTTTGTATGTTGGATCTATGGGCAAAGAATGGACAACTGCCAGCGGAGAATTCCAAACCTATGACCCCATGTGGGTGAAAGCAATCAACATTCATGGAGAAGTAAGATCATTCAAACAAATTTAAAACTTAATTGTTTAATATAAATGAGTCTGAAATACAATGAATTTAAATTGTCTGTTTCTAGATAATATAGAAGACACAATTCACATTAATCTATGTAAGTTTTTGTGAATTCATTTTAAAATAAGTTATTACTTATTTAAGCAAATTGTTTTGAATGTTACACATAGTCTGAATTTTCACAAAAAAGAAGCGCGGAAATGTTCAGATTCATTCATTAATCAGATAGTGTTAGACACTTTTTCAAGTACAAGGAGTGTATACTGTATAGCTTTACATCAAATAGGCAGGTAAACAGGAAAACTAATCCTGCGTGTTTAAAATACTGCAGTAAGTAATAGCAGTATACATATACGGTAGCGACGCATGACATGTACCTATCTTATCAGCAAGGTTTACTCTATCATGAAAGGTTATCTTCATTTATTTATCGTATTTATGTGTGTTAGGTAATCGTCTCCGTTATGGCGTGAAATTCTCATTGTTAGATTTATTATTTAAAAAGATATTTAAATAAAAAAAGTAAATATGAGAGGATGACTTGGTGGGGACGGCTAAAAATTCTTGGACTAGACAGGCAGGGGACAGAGAGAGTTAGATGGGGTTGGAGGAGGCCTAAAGAGTGTTTTGAACTTAAATACAGATATCATGTGGAAGGCAATAAATAAAAAAATAAATAGTGAAATACTTTAGCAGAATAGTCAGCCTAACACTGTTTTCGTGTCTAAATAATATACTTTGCCTAAAAGGAATAATTCATCTTTAATATATTTTTGGTAATTTAATCTTCAATAAAACTTTTTAATTACACTTTATTTAAGGATTAAAAACTTTAATCCTTAAATAAAGTAAACTAACAATCTATAATTATAGATTAATTTTATCGTGTACTTGAAAAAGTTTGTTTCCTGTAACATTATTTGTTTCCTTTTCGCAGGTGCAGCATTTAAGCTGGTTGAACCAGTACAAAGCCGTCCGTAGTTCTATCGGGATCCAATGGCCAGGCTATATGATCCATGAGTCAGGAGTATGGTCGCCTGCCAAGCAATTATGGCACTTCTTGCCAAGGAGATGCTGTCATGAACCTTACAATGAAACAAAAGACGAAGTTATGGGATGCAACTACCTGATCACTGCTGATGCAAATTTTAAGCATATTCATGCTCTTGAGGTAACTTTTTTGAAAGTTTGTTGCTATGACCAACTTTCACTCATATTACTGCCGTGAAAAGGGCGCATTTGAAGAAAAGGAATGGAATTAAATGAAACTTCTTTGTTGAGTTATGCTTATTTTCCTTTGTTTTTCTATAGATGCACCCTTTTTGCTTATCCAAAAAATAACTGCCAAAGTGAATATGATCATAAATTGGATCTTGTTTAGTGTATGGTCAACCACAAAGTCGTAGTCATAATTTAACTACTAAAATCGCTCACTGCTTTGGAATAGAGCTGTCATTATCAAATTCTTACCATTGTTCTTACAGCATTTTCAGTTCTTAAGATAATTGGATTTTTAATTGTAAAAGGCATCAAATGGATGTTTAATTGTGTATGCAGATCTTGATCTGTCATAAATATTTATATGCCATAAATACATGCTATTTTTGTATGCATAATAGCATACATGTTCAAAGTACCTGAATGAAGACAAACTGCAAAATCTGTTTCTAAATTTATTTATTTTCACTTAAAGAAATATCAAACATACATACCTATATATATATTATACTATTATATACCTAGCACAAACTGTGTTTAAATTAGTTTTTTTTTTAAACATTAATTTTATTTCCAAGTTTCGGTGTAAACGCAAGATAGCTATGCTCATTCTCATAATTGTTTTAAAATAATTTTGCTCATTCTCCTAATTGTTTTAAATTAAAAATCAATCAACATTATCCCATTTCAGATAACAAAGCACCAACCAAAGCATGGTTTCTCTTCGTTCAAATTCATACCGGGAACGAATGACGAAGCCATAGTGGCGTTGAAGACCACGGAGTTTGAAGGCAAGACGGCCACATACATAACTGCATTTACCACAGATGGCACGGTGTTGCTACACGACACCTTGGTGGAAAACATCAAATATGAGGGCCTGGAGTTTATATGATAGTATTTTAGAAAATTGTAACATAAAACTCGTAACTGTAAATATGTAAAAAAGTATAGTTTCGTTATTTTTGTGTTTTATTTTTGTTCAAAATGCTATTGCTAGAATGAGACAGTAAGGCCACGCGTCCTAACAAAGTGGACCACGATCCCATGATCTAGGTCGTTTTATAAAAGCTGATTTTTTGTGTGTGCAAGTACCTACTATAGATAATAACAATTGGATATTATGAAAAATGGGTTGTGTTTGTGGTGGCTTTGGCAGATATCAGGTAACGAAAGGCGTGCTAAATAGCTGTTAAGTTACGTCATACTATAAAGCGTGATTTTTTGATATTACATGATGTAGTATGATGATTCATCTCAACTGCCAGACATTTTGTGTGGTGGAAAACCACCGCCAGAAGCCTTTAAATAACGTAGGTCTGGCGGTCATGGGATCTCCCTCAAAATACGCGACCATCCCATATTTGTTCAGCGGAATGAAAATCATGGTCTTGCCGACAGAGGGCGCCTTTCGGTTTTCTGAACAAAAAAGTGAAACATGAACGCGACGATCACGTACCTATTCGCGCGACCGATCCCTTTGGTTAGGGCGAGGGGTACTACAGTTTAAAGTAAATATAACATTGCGCCCGTTATCCCTGTAGGGTATGGCAGGTAAAGGTTTCCCAATAGTAAATCCACATTTCGCCTGTTATGTTTAGGTAAGTCCCGCGTAGTAGGGGGCGAACCTAATGCCATCAACCGGTTGTGCCCGGTTATCACGACTCCGTGGCTGCTACTGAGAAATTCCTGAAGGAAAAACTCAATATCAGTTTGCCTGACCTGTGCATCATACCCAGGACCTCGTGCTCAGCAGTCGAGCTTGCGACCATTAGACCAACGAAAGGCTACAATAGTATGTTCATTGTTATTGTACCTCCGCCGTTGCAGTTTTCAAAACTACCTACAATGATCTTTATCTTCATGAGAATAAGGTTGCAGTTGGACTGCAGCTGTCAGAAGTAAAATAGCAGTTACAGGTTATGAGGTCTTTATTTGTTGTCGTGTAGGTCTCCGACCTAGAAATGTCTCAGCTACGTCAACGTAAACGTAGGTTTAAACCTTTCCGATATCGTTACCAAGACCATTCGAGACGCGAACTGTCGTGTTCTTGGTAATTATGTGATTTGGTTTAGATAGGACTGCCTCGTAGTGTCTAGTGGCCGCAAGCGCGACTGCTGAGCATGAGGTTGGGCAAAATGTTATTAGGTTTTCCATCAGGAATTTCTCAGTAGCAGCCACGGAATCTTTAATTGCGCCCGGTTGATGGAGGCTCGCCGCCTATTACATGGGACTTAAACATAACTGGCGAAACGTGGGTGTACTACTAGGTACACCTCTGCCTAACCCTTCGGGGATTACAGGCGTGATGTTATGTTGGTTTAGAAAGGCTGTTCAAAAGCGTGTTGGGTTGACTGACATCTAAGTCGTGAGAAACACCTGGATGAGGGATGCACGGTACCGCCGAGAAGTACCGTCAAACGGGGTGACTAGAGACAAAACTTTGAAAGGGATTTAAACGTTGAATATATATGATTATGTTACCAAAAAGTACTCTGTTTTATTTACTTAATTATTTAGAGACCTTGTTGACAACATAACATAATAATTCCACGTTAAAATCCCTTTCAAAATTTTGTCTATACACCCCGTTTTACCCGGTATGGCAGAGGAAAGGGGAGGCTTATACCCAGCAGAGCAGTTAGGTGATTATGAGCAGAAATGATAATTACGTATGAAGAATTTAATCATTTCAAGTCGTGTTATATTCTTGTCACCGAATCGTGAGCCGTGTGTTAAAGACTGGTAAGCATGAATTTTAATAAATTAAAATCAGAAGACAAAAATAATATTAAAATAAAATTTATTTCTTTCAAAATAAAACATAATATGTATATTTAGGTAAAGTGTAAACTTACAACTGTATATTAGTATAATGGCACTGGCCCTTTATGCATGATTTAAGGCTATTTCTTCCTTGAGTAAAAATCTAACATTTATTTATACATATAAATGGATTTGTAAACACGGAAACAATCACATTGTTATTTCAATCTCCCTCGCAAATAAAACAGGAACGAGACAAAAGTATATAGAAGCTCAAAAGCTCTTTTATTCCATGAAGTAGAAAACATCAGATCAAGCTGAGGTGTTCAACTAGTTTGCCAGCTCTGAACTGTCACCGTCTCTTTCTCGCTCTGTCTATTAGAAAAGGATAGCAATACTTATAGTATGTGCCTAACAAAGTCAGCGCCAATATCAAAAAATATTCTAAATAATCCCTCTATACAATACAATTGGCCTATCGGCTAAGGATATAGATTGGATAACAATTTAATGGTAACTAATACAAAAGGTAAATTGGCTAACAATAAAAACCGAATACAGGGTACATAATATCAGAAGGTATTAACCCTAAAAACAGACATAAATAAACTAAGTTAAAGCATAGATAATATTCGAATGCAACTAAGCAGATGAAAAACTAGGAACATCATACCAGTAAGATCTCCTTCAATCGGATCACAAACAACATAACGAACATCATAAACTATAGAATCTCATTTCAAGCCAATAGTTCTGGTGACTTCTTCGAAGACGGTCCAGGCCATCGCGGCCATTAAAGTGCGACGCAGCATTCTTGGTACTGCACCCTTGAAGTAGCCTTTTACACCGTATGTCTGTAACAAAGAAAGAAACAAATAAATAAAAAGAATGATTATAACGAGAGCTGCGTCTTCAGAGGAGTTATCTAGATATATATACTTGGTTCCCACAACATGTCCTGTTTGTATGGCTTGTGCTTATTTGCAATAAAAACTTCTTGTTTGGTTAATACGGTCAAGTAGTTCGACTAGACCAGTGTTCATAAGCTACTTTAAACTAAGATAAGTGATATGGGATAAGATACCCTAACTGAATGATGCATGGTACACTTTTTTATTCTAATACTTGTCCAAGTGATTGTTATTCTAAATTCGACTTAGTTTACAGGCATCATTTGGTTGCAAATAGTACAGTCATTTTTGTTAGTGTCTAAAATCTGGTCTAACAGGAATTATTCAAGGAATTACTGTCTTTCGATTTACTTAATAATCGTTTTATTATCTACTCTTGAATGCCAACAGTAATCGAACTCTTCGACAGGGGGCATTATATGCCCTTCACCAAGCAAAGATAGCTCTTTATCACAATATTCGTTTTATTTTCTTTGTCAACAACTCATTATGTACTGTAATTAAATCATGCTCTTGCAACTACTGTACTGTAGTCGAACTCAATATTAATATTGCAAACAAACTACAGGCGTTGTCTGGTAGTTACATAAGTATGATTATTTCAATTTCAACCTTTGAAACTAATGGCGCTAACATAGATATTTCAAAGCGTCGCCATTTTTTTTTTAAACTCGAACTCATTGGCCGGTTTAGGACTAAGCTATGGTCTCACCATCTACTATACGCTTTAACAAGCATTCCATCCCCATTGAATAGGTATAAAACAGTTCGAGTTCAAGGAAGTGACTGAAACCAAGCACTAAATTCAAATTGCAAGAAATATTTGAATTTGAATTCCATTTTTTTTTATCTGTAAGTCTCTCGGACAGTTTATGGCCTGCGCAGACGAGGGACTTATCCGCCGGGTAGAAATGACCGTTCCTGATCATTGGTCGTTGTGGTTTTCATCTATTGGTTGACGTCCACTGAACTCTATTGGTTGTTGAAAATTGTTCGCGGTCAAATTGTCCCTCGTTTGCGCAGGCGTTATATGGATGGCTTGTTAACATTTCTTTCACAATAAGTTGGGCTAGCTACAGTACATCTTCCTGCGCAAAAGTATCATTGATAAGTCGATAACCTACACTCAGGTTGAAAAATTAAACAATGATGAACCCGTGACCTCAATTACGGCACCAAGTAATTAGCGAAATAATTTTTAAACTTGACACTATGAACCTCGCACACGCGAAGTTTGAATGACTGATATACCTAATTAAAAAATAAATAAACAACCCCCACGGATGTGGCTTATCTAATTAATAAATAATTAAGAACGTGCCTATTTTAATAATGACTAAGTAACCATCTTAACGAACTTAGCTGTAGGTACTTATTCACAATCTTTCTCAATTCTGTTATCATTGACATTTGACATTATTGTTTCTTGATAATTTACTAAATTGACAGAACATTATTTGATATCTATTTTATACCTACAGTTTCATTTTATTATTTCTTAATGTTGAACTGTGTAATTTAGTTAGAGTTCAACGTATGAAATAGGTAGCAACACTAAGTTAGCATAGTGATTGATAATAAGACCAACTTGTAGATGGCATTTAGTAAGTATCTCAAGACATAAGCCGAAATCTACAAACGTGTGACCAATCCTAAGCTTTTAGTTTCACAGTTTGCAATAGTGACAGTAATAACACTGAACACATAGCCTAAGTTCGCGCTAAACGACGTTCTAGATCTCGATATGACACTATCGGCCGTATGCTCAAATGCTACTCTATTAAGTCCTCCTAAGCCTAACAGTGTCTATGTTACTCTTATTAAATTGAAGGTAAAGTAGTACTTTTAAGAACTTTTAAAGTTAAAGTAGCATATAGAATTTTATATTTCAAGCAACTCCTTTCTTCCTTAAAAACAATGTGAATGCTTACCTGTTGTACATATACAGCGGCACTGAACGCGTTCGGAAACTTGTCAGGGTACAGCTGCATATTGGTCTTAAGTACGTCTGCGGGATTGGTGGCAAGCGACGCGGCGATCCCGGCAACTATCCCGCAACTGAAGTGGACGGCACTGGCTGCTCCGGGCGACTGCAACCATTCTGGAAAGAGGAGATATTTTGGTTAGTTTGAGTGGACGATTATCTCACTTTTGATTCTTCTAGTTCTAAAAGACACCAGAACAATGTTGATAGATGGAGGGAGAGGAAGGTAAAAGAAAAGACGGATGGATTGTGTGAGGAATGATATGAAAGAGAAAGGAGTAAATGATGCCGTGAAGTCTGACAGGAGAGAATGGAAGAAAAAAACGTGTTGGGCCGACCCCAAGTAGAATAGGATAAGGGGTAAGAAGATGGTAAATTGACCAAGTTAGACAAACCCGGTGTCCTGATAACAAGCGGTGTCTGTTGCGACACCCTATCACACCTAGTACTACCTATATTGAATATGATCTCTTCAAAAACAGAAAAATAATGAGGTCTATGGTACCCAGATAGGGGACTTTCACATTCGGTTTTGAAAGGTAACCCTTGTCTATTCCTTGTATTTACAAGCGTGAAGTTACGAGACAATGTACCTACTTTCTTATGGTCACACCACACCTACATTCTCCAGTCAACCCGCAATCATGGCGCTTTCAACAGCGTCGAAATATCGGGAGCTCATTAGGTAAGGGGTAAACCAAGTGTTACTTATGATCATAACTCTGTTATCTCTTGGTAATAACTAAGTAAATGATCGACGCGACAAATTCTATACACGTCATTTGAATGTTTATAAAACATTGCGCTTACGTCTTATAGCGTGATGTCTTTTTTAGTTTCATTTCATAATGGATATTGACGTACAGACGAAAATATAACATTTATAAATGTTATGAAATGAGTGTTGCAAAATAAAACTGGACTTTATTGTAGAGTAGCATTAGTTTCCTTTTTTAATAAATTTTGTATTTTGCTATAGATTTATGAATAAACCGGACCCAGTATGATATCGAATTTCTAAGTCCGATAGATTAGATTGTCATCATAGTCTGGTCTGACAAACAAAAAAACACATTAATTTGATGACGCATTTTAACCATAAGTAAACATGATAATATTATTATAATCTATGATTACTTCGCTAATATATGATTATTAATAAACGTGTTTTTCAAAATGCCATGTGTTTTATTTATGAGCCACAGAATTATTATTATTATTGTGTAATCATCAAAAGATGCCACCTAATACACATTGATATTATAAATAAAATATTTGAATACATCCCTATTCTAAGTTAGCCCTAAGCAAACATGCATAGGTACCTACAAAGTGTATCTAATATTAATTAGTCATTAATTTCTATGTTTATATCATGCAGTCCAAAGTCTACAATTCTGAAGAAGATTATGAAAAGGCTATAGGTCATATCTATCGAATAGAAACAAAATGATCTATCCAATTTGCTAGAAGGATCGCGCGACCTTTCTTTATCAGCACCTACCTACGCATTTTATCAGTGTATCTGGTATTGCAACTAACCTAATATTTTTATGTGTCTAAGGCTTTGATAAGAAACTTCATTGAAATTACAGATTTACATTCAAAAATGCTAAATGTCACTTAAAACTACATAAATGGCCAATTTCACTTCTCGTTGTAAAACAAAATAAATGACCTTTCATTTAAATACCAATTATTTTTTATGTAATTTAGCAACGAGAAGTAAAGCTGGTCCTTTTCTCCGCACTGGACCAAATCTCTTACCTTTAGGTGCTCTTTGCTTGGCTTGCGAGTAGAACATGAGGTACAGGCCAGAGAACGGTGCGTCTCTGGCTAGAGTTGGGCCCAGGCCACAGGACAGGCCACGGAAGCCCTCTGCTTTGTAAATGGCCTTCAGAGCACCACCCAAGCTGTTGTATTTGTACACTCCAGATTCGTATCTGAGGTAGGATAAAAAAAAAAAATTATATAATGATGTTTAAACAAAAAAATAATAATAAAAAATTAAAAAAATCTTAGTTTGCGGGGCCAACATGGCCAGATATCGCACAAGATAGAGAGATTTAGAAGGAGAAAGGGGAGGCCTTTGCCCAGCAGTGGGACACAGGACTGGCTAAGAAAGAAAAAAACCTAAGTTGTTTGAAGTGATGGAGACTTTAATAAATTGTTAGCAAATACTATCCTCAGAAAGGGCCCAGAGAGGCGTTACGTTACACGTCGTAGTCGATAAAGGTGACCAGACAAGAAATTTCAAAATGATTAACATATAAAGCGTAGGTACTGCGTTGATTAAAGTACAACGTAGAAAGTCCCGACTGCGTTGTAACCTCGGATTACCATAGCTATTGTTTACAGGTGACCTAAACGTTGAACAGCCGTCTAAATAACGTGTTTCAATCACGAGGTGCTACACGTAATCGTTATCAGGTACTCATTTGGGAACAACGTACGTATAATGAGGTATAAAGATGTTTATTGATTGTAAAGTGTTAACGACAGGTGGACTTATACACATGACGTCACAGACCAACCTACCGACAGTAATCACTAATTAGTTCTACGTAATGGAATAAAACGCGATTAAAATGTAATTGGGACATTTTTCGCAAGATAATTTTGATATTATTAATGATTATTTCAATTCACAATCGGTATTATCAAATACAATGACTTAACTAGAAAACAGATTAAAAGATAAGCCTATTTTTTTGGTACTTCGTTCAATATTGTACGTCTAAAGAGTCTAAATATAGTTACACCCCAGTGATTAAACAGAAAAATAGCTGTTACAGCAAATAAAATATTGGGTAATGAAGAGACAATATTTAACAATCAACAAATGAAAATTGAAGCTAAGTGTTATTGTTCATTCTAAGAACTCAACATTATATTTAAAAAAGAAGCTTGTTAAAACCGAAATATGGTTTGTGTTGTTAACAACATTATATTAAATTCTATGACAACTTACCTAGTTTTAATCACAGTGATGGGTATTAAAGCAACGCCACTCATGGTCCTTGCGACGACTCCTAACGTGATAGCTTCCAAGGCGCCCAAGTCGCCGTTGGTCTTCCCCATCTTGGCTTTCAGCCAGTGCAGGGAAGAGAAGTAGATTCCAACTCCGGGAACGCAGCGAGCTATGGAAGGCACCATGCCCCGCCATAGCCCAATTATTTGTTCTTGCCGGATGATGTTTGTGAAGATTGTTATCATCCCGGGTTGGATTCGGCTGCTGTAAAAGGAGTTAAGGTTAGTTTTTGATAGAATTTTCAGAACTTAAAGTATTGATTATATCTGTGTTGTTTACTAAAGATAGGACAGGGATGCTTCAAGGCACAACTTGGGCCCTATGATGTCATTTTTTGGCAAGATTTGGTTTTTAAAAGACCTTCGTCTTTACTAAAAGTCAGACTTGTGCGCAGTTTTCGCAGATTTATTCATTCATTGATAGTCTTTCTGGGTGATTGGAAATCAAATAAACGAAATCGTTTGTTTATCATTCATTAATAACTAAAGCCGTGTCGTGTGTTGCCACTTTGCCCGCGTCTGGGTCGCAAAACGCGGCCTTAGAGATATTAGCTATTTGAGAGAAATAAGATAATGAGAAGCTAAACTAATTAAAATCTGTATAATTTCAAATAATTATATAAAATTATTACCAATAATTATATAACAAAAGATAAACTACGCTGAAATGTCGTGAATATTTGTGAAACTTGAACACAGGAAAAGATAATAGGTCATTAGCAGTTTAAGGAAGCATTCTCAGACGAATAGCAGACGCTATCAATGTCAATGTTAAGGATACTATGTCCAGTGCTAACAATGATTACATGACAATTATCTTACAATGTACCTACAATAAAAAAAAAATTAAACAGCTAATCAGCCGTTGCCTATTTCTGTTTCGTAGCAACAAGATATATACCGTCTGTTGTTATCTAGGAGTGAACTTATTTTTCTGTGAGTTTTTGGTGATTACTATTTGCTTGTGCGACGATGATTCTTCTGTTACTAAGGAGAAAAAGAAGTGTTTTGGTTTTATTTTATTTATCTAGAACCAACACGAGTGCACGTCTACGAAGCATGAGACTGGTCATTTGTGGCGAAGCTTGGAAGTCTTTATACAGGTACCTTATCTGGCATGAAGATGCAATGTTTTTGATATTTATCTGAGACGTTATTGTTATTATTAATCATTTAATATGACTTACTTGACAGTCGCCGCAACAACATGTTGAGTGGGGTTCTGTAGACGAGTCTTCACCAAATCAAGCGGCTGGAACAGTATAGTACTGAAGGTCCCGGAGAAAGAACCAGCGAGAAATGCCTTGATCACCGGGTGGTACTGTAAGCAACAACATTATCTATGTTAGCATTATAAGTTCCTTCAATCAGAAGTGAATGATACACTTTGACCCTCACACGAGTCTTGAATGAGTTAACTTCGTGATAAAATGAGTCTATCATAGAATTTTATAACTTACATTTGCCACAATATCCATTCTGGGTTAAAGTCAAATCCTTTTTTGTTGACAAGAAAATATCCTTTGTCAGGTAATATCTTTGGAATATACTCCGAACTTGTAATATTCAAAGTGAAATAGCCAATGACAGAGAGAGCTTTTGAACCGAAAGAGATTCAGGTAAAAATTTAGATCGTATCCGAGTAGTCTGAATAGTAAATAGGGTTGATACGGTACATCAGAACAATGGTCATTTTTTGCAACAATTCGCTTGTAAAATGCATGTATGCTGGTGCCAGTACGAATTTTAAGAGAAACGTAAATAACGCTAGAATTGCGTTCACAGAAAGTCTGTAGCACTTGAGAGTCCACTTTCAAAGACACTGGATTAACTTAATTAGGAGAAAGAAAATCACGGTCGATGAATTTAGCCATGAGGACTAAACAGAAGAGAACTAAACAAAAACTGTATTGCGCGGAAAAAAATAAATTGATCAGAGCGATACGTTGGACGCGCACACTGGTAGGTTGGTGAACGAACACTGAGCGAATATAGTGCGAGGCGATTATAAGCGATTATTTATATGAGTCGTTATCAGCGGCAGACGAGGGACGTGGACATCGCGGGTGAGCAGAGGTGGAAGGTCGAGCTCAGCACCCCACATGATAATAAGTATCCGTGCCTACTGACTAGGGGGTAACGAGTAGCTCCGATAACGTAGGGTCGTCAAAGGAAGATAATGCAACTCGCGATGCAGTTAACTCAGGAGAAAACAGTTCTTGTTTGTGAGTATTTCAACGATATTGTGGTAATGGTTTAACTATTCAAGTACCTGTCTAATGATAGCTTTACATGATGACCCTAATTATTAAATTAGCCTTTTAATCCTCAAGCTTTAATAATTATGTCATTTAAGGGACCTTTGACGAAAGTTGCAGATGAGAGCTCGTATTCAAATTGTAGGTTCTTAAGGACAACAGCAATTATAGCAAATACGCAATAGTAACAGGCTCGGCCCCTATTACAGGGGACTTAAACATAACTGGAGAAATGTGGGATTACAGACTATCTTATTGTTCACTATACTAGAATATAATATAACTTGTAGAAAAACTCACGGACAGAAAATCACCACACGCAACGCTTAAATTGTTAACCATCACAAAATACACAACAATATAACAACCACGCACTCAAAGACCTATAACTTGCAAAACACGAGCACGAGTCTATTTATATAGTTTCTGTACGTATTGAAAAGAGGCGTGCAATAATTATCAAAGTGACACTACGATTATACTTAGATAATTATAAAATAATTATTAAGTATAACGTATAAATAAGTCATCAGATCATGCGTAGGTACTTTAATGAAAAACAAGCATATACCTACGTTTTATGCGTATTTAATTTATTTGCGATGTGATAGATTGATAAGTTGATGTGGGGTCTTGGCTTATTGTGATAAAAATCGTAGGCACAGTAAAATATATGTAGATGGTAGATATTGACTACAAGGACCTTTCCTTAATGATTGGTTACGAAGGAGCATATAAAGCGTAATGCTTTAATAAATAATGTATAGAATCTATTATGCATAAGTATCCGAAATAGATGTTTTCGTATGAATTCACTCTCGACCCTAGTCTCTACAAAATTAATAAATATATAAATTTTTCAGTTCGTAAATCAATTGATTTGTTTTTCATGCCTACAAACAAAGTAAGAGTTTATAATACATTTTCCTTGTCCAATAATAATGGAGAAAAAAGTTGATGCAATATAATGTTTTAATTTCGGAATGGTTAAACGCGTTTGATAAAGTTAAGTGTTCAATTTAAATGCATACAATTAATTTAATGTAGGCTAGGCTACTAAGGGATCAGTTCAAAGGTGGCCAATGTTTATTTCAGTTCATGCAACACAATAAGAAAATAAGTAGTGCGAAAAAGCCTCATTACAGTTTTGTAAGTGATTGGAGTTCCTCAAGGAAGTGCCTTAGGACTAATACAATTAAGGTGTTTGGTAAAATTGCAATTAGCAGAAATATGTTTTCGTTGTGTTATCTAATAAATCATTTTATCGAGGTGCTCAATGACAATTAATGCTATAATTAAATATTTTTATCATTACAAGGCTGTCTGCTGCATAAGTCAGGGCAGGGTAGCATTGAAAACAAATATTAAGAAAGCTATCATAAATGTGTTCAAAAATATAAGATGTAGGTTTGTTTGTGTTCAAAATCAAAGATTTTTTAAATTATTTTGTTTTATGTTGAATTCATTTTCAAATTAATTTATAATTTGCTTACTTACATTATGTAGAAGCACAATTTAAAAAAAAAATTGTAGGTATGGATGTCAGACAGTGAATGGAAAATATACTTGTTGGAATTATTTAATTTTTGAGCCACCGTAAAACCAAAATACTGTTTTCTTTTAAAGGCAGACACTGCAGGAAAATTGTTGCTTATTTTAAATTTATAAACTAGCATCCTTAGTTCTAAAGACAATTAAGCGCTTGTTTAAATATGGTCTGATAAAGAAATCATCAAAATGGTCTAAACAAATAAAAAGAGGCGATCAAAGGCCAGTGACTTGACACTGTTCATTGTTCTTATCAGATTGGTCGCCAAATAGGCCTTCACAGCAAGATGCTAACAAGAAGTTATTTAAGTTTAAAACAACAGTTCTTTGGGGTTATTTTAGGCATAACTACCAAACAGCATTTTTTTGCGAAAAGGTGATTGTCTTTGTTACTTTTCAGCTGTCAATAACAGTAGGTCATATTAGACTTCTACTAACACTCTATTTTGTGCCTGTTTTTTTGGGTCAACTAAAGCGTAAGCTAAGTATTTTTATTGTAACAACGAAGTTCTTATATTGAAATGCCTGCTTCTATTTACTTTTTTTTAATTGTCATAGTTTGGAAAGCCTCATGATCAATAATTTACTGTGTATTTAGTTTGTTCTAGCATATTTGCATATCAGATTGTAAAACCTAATTCTCTGAAAGGCTCACCAGTTTTTACCCTTGAGATAGTAATAAGGTTGAGAAGTAGTCGACTGTCAGTGAGTGCGGTAGTACATTGCGATGTGCAAATAAAATAATTATCTACATGTATATAGATAATCAATTACAGTTATTCCAGTAATTAGTTGAGTAATGTGTAAACAAAGATTGTGAATATTTCCTTTACCATATTATTGAACCAAACTACTAATCCAGATAGGTGTTAAGGGTTTTTTAATAAAAAGTAGAGAAAGAACGTTTGTGGTTTAATTTAAATTAGGATCTGTACCTTCCAGGATTTAAACAATTTAAACAAGCCAACGACAGAGCTGTGCAGGTGGCAATATACAGATCGTGTATTATTTGAGTCTGTCGACACGCAAAGAAGAAGAATTAGGAATAACACGCGACATCGTCCTGATAAGGTCATACATAGAGGACGCTTTATCTGTGAGACAAACAACTTCGCAGGGGGCCACTTACGTCGTTATCAGTAGAGTTCTGCAGGTCAGGCGTTGTGTCGATCGCCCATCCATTAGAAAATGCCGCTGCCGATTGCGACATACTTATTATTTACCAATGTAGAGCCAAAATATTACGCCGTAACCTCACTAACATTTTTACGTGTTTTGGCGCTTAGATAAGAATTGTGCAACGTTATAATTGGTGGCCTGTAATTTCACTGTGGCTAATCATTTTTCTAAGGACACAAGCCGACCAGATTATCAACTGATAATAGTTAAAAACAAGATTAATCGTTTAACATGTTTACAACTATAATTCGGAAAACATCCAATCTAGACTGTTCTCAACAGCTTTTTATAACTTACGTCACTAACAGCTGATTTTCTTTATGCGTTCAACCAATGGTGAAACGGAATGAAATTACTTTGAAAATTTACTTCTACTTGCCAAAGAAAACTTACTGAACATTACTGAGAAGTCTGACGTTGACATCGCGAGATATTGACGGTTGTGATGTCATTGCGAGTATAGCGTTCAAAAATAAGAAGAAATATTTCCGTCATATTTTTTTTTATCATCATCAAAAGTATGGTACCTACGGTTAACCTTATCATTGCACGACTCATAACGCAAAGCATTTTTGTAGTAGTTAAATTTTTATTTAAAACAATTAAATAAAGATTTGCCGAGCAGTGGGACAATGTGGGCTAGCTATAATAATAATTAATGAGTCGGTGCCACATACATGGCTCATGAGGGTGCTTGAGTTGTATAAAGTTGATACAACTCTGCGCACCTTCCTGATGTCATGTATGGGGCAATGGAGGTCAGTCCTTCGCTATACAAGATGTCGGCAAATCCAGAGGAATAGCAAGCCGATAAGGATAGAGCGAGGTATCTTTCAGGGCGATAGTTTGAGTCCACTTAGCCTTGAATCCTCTTAGCACGCTGCTGGAGGATTCAGGTCTAGGCTATCGGTTGATGAGAGGTGGTCAAGTTATATCTCACCTCCTTTACATGGATGACCTGAAACTCTTTGCCCCCAACGATTTGCAACTGATGGAGCTACTGAAGGTAACTGAAACTTTCAGAAGCGCCATCAGGATGGAATTTAGTGTGGACAAATGTGTGGTCATGCATGTAAAGCGAGGGGAGATTGTGGAATCTCAGGGAACCCCAGCTCTCAGATTCCATAAATCTTAGATCTCTCTCAGCAACCGAAACCTAATATATAAGTATTTGGGTATGTCGGAAGCGCTGGGCATCAATGTTGCTGACATGAAGCAATCGTTGAAGGAGCGCTTCATTGGCCACCTGAAAAAAGTATTTAATAGTCTTTTATCAGGCGGAAATAGGTACGTGCCTTCAACGGTTGGGTCATGCCGGTTTTGATGTACTCCTTCGGCATACTCAAATGGACTCAAACAGAACTAGACGCCCTGGATAGGAGGGTCCGTACATTGTTGACGGCATATCGAATGCATCACCCGCGTTCTTCGGTTATGAGACTGTATATCCCGCGGAGGTGTGGGGGTCGAGGCTTTTTAAACGCTAAGACTCTCCACAATCGCGAGATATGCAGTCTCAGGGAATATTTCCTTGAAGCCGACGTGGGGATGCATCGAGAAGACACGGCTCGTATTGTTAGGAGGTTCCTCTCTCTGGAGCCCTGACCTCTCTCTATAGCTTGGACCCTGATCCCGATACCGGTGGGCTACAATTTTTTAAATTTTTAAATGTTTTTTTTATATTGTTTTTTGTGAGGAATATTTAAAAATATAATTAATTTGTATAGAAATAAGTAAAGGAAATAATAAAGATAAAAATAAACATTATTATTAGGCTTCGTGATGGCAACAACTTGTGCGACAAAACCTACCTTTACAACTACGATTTCAAGATGCTACCAATGATTTACTTATCTTTTAATATTTTACAGTTGACTGTACATACAAACGCGACGACAAGAGTTTTGCCTACACAGAGTGATAAGTTTTATTTTGGATTAGTATGAAAAAACTAAAATTAATGCGTTTATGGCGACATAATCTCATACATAAGTTCGTGGCTAAATACATACAACATAAGCTCGTGGCTAAATAATAAACAGCCGCTCGGATCGATCTTTAGGTTAAGCCGTGCTTGCCTAGGTTGGTCTGTGGATGGGTGATTCACCCATCCACAGACCAACCTACCAGGCAAGCACGGCTCATTACATACCGAGATTCCACCGTGCCTCGGAAAGCACGTCAAGCCGTTGGTCCCGGGTGTCATTTGTAGATCTTAGACAATCGTTAGGTAGTCAGTGGCCCAAAAAGTCTGACAACCAGTCTTACCAAAGGGTATCGTATTACCGAGTACTATCTGGGTTGTGATCGTTGTGGAGGTCAGATAGGCAGTCGTTCCATGTAAAATATTGGTATTCAGCTGCATCCGGTTAGACTGGAAGCCGACCCCAACATAGTTGGGAAAAGGCTAGGCAGACTCGAGCGCTGGGTAGGTATGTTCTCCCGTTTGACACGTAAACATCATTTGCAGGATCTTTCATAATTTTATTCTAATTCTAATGTATTATTTATTTTTCTTTGTACCTATTAGGGTAGGAAAAAAGCAAAAATCGCGCCTAGAGCTATTTTATGTCGGGTACATTGATTAGACCACCGTTGTAAGACGACTATCAGAACCGCATTATACCTAGTAGGTGCTTAAGTCTCTTATCTACCTATGAGTTGTTTGTCAAAAAAATTATAATAACTTCCGTTAAAGATATTTTTTTATTAGATTAGGTAGGTACATAGTATAAAGAAAAACAAAATAATATTCGAAACTTTGCTAGTGATTTAATATTTTTATGGTAGGGTTGCCAACTTGTGTTACAATCGTTCAGTCCAGTTTCCATTAATTGAACATATGACTCTCGAAGTTAAGTTACGGACCCTTTGTTTGCGGGCTGAAGTGAAAAACGATTATGAAGTTAAAAAAATACGGGATTTCTGTTTTTTACCACCTGACTGGACATTAAAAATGTATTTTTAGTTAAATTTAGTTTTATTTAGACTTGAAACTATATTTGGTTAAAGACATGCACTAGTCAAATCAATGATTTGACAATTTTTATGAAAAGACACTTTTAAAATCGTAATGAAACATGGTAAGCTGTTCAGCTTTAATTAAATTCGGCTTGCATTTGTTACGGACATCAGGCCATTTTAAACTCATTTGCGAAATAATCTTCCGACGAAACAATTTGAACTAGGAATGCTAAAAATGAATTAAATTTATGGTGAAAATATTGCTTATCTGTGAAGATCAGAAAAAAAGAATTTTGAAAATTTGTTTAATAATAAAGAATGATATATGAAAGAATGTAGGGAGGGGTCTTTAGTTGACAAAGTACTTACGACTGTAGGTATTTTCCTACATACAAATATTGACTTCTTAAAAAATATAATAAATGGCCCCCACTATCGCTGTTACCTACCTACCAACTATAACGGAATATTTGCGCGAGGTTATCGTTCTGCCCTGTCTACAAAGAGAAGTCTTGATGATAACACGCCATTGGGGGTATGACTTATTATAATGAGCAATAAGCAATGAACATGAACATCACGTGATAAGTCTTTTGATTTGAACGTGATCTCAGTGCGTCCGCACTTGCGAAACATTCTACATTTCTCTCTCTTCCTCTCCTTTCTCGTAGTTGAAATCTTTTATCTCATCACATCAGAAACATGTTTTTAAGTGAATGTTGCCTGTGTCGAAGTTTCAATATGTCACGAAAAACTTTTTATTTGCTATTTGCTTATGCCCGCAACGCCGAAGTGTCGAATGTCCCACGGTATCATACTACCGGGATAAAAAAGTATCCTATGTGTTAATCCAGGTTATAAACTATCTGTATGCTAAGTTTCATCCAAATCTGTCCAGTAGTTTTTGCGTGAAAGAGTAAGAAACATCCATCGATCCTCACTAACTTTCGCGTTTATAATGTTACTAGCTTATGCCTGCGGCTTCTGCGTGTAGTTCGGTGATGGTCCACGGGATCGTACTACCGGGATAAAAAGTATCCTATGTTTTAATCCAGTTTATAAAGTATCTGTGTGCCAAATTTCATCCAAATCTCTATAGTCTTCATAGTCTTCATAGTCTTCATAGTCTTCATAGTCTTCATAGTCTTCATAGTCGTTATAGTCTTCATAGTCTTCATAGTCTTCATAGTCTTCATAGTCTTCATAGTCTTCATAGTCTTCATAGTCTTCAGAGTCTTCATAGTCTTCATAGTCTTTATAGTCTTTATAGTCTTTATAGTCTTTCTATCCATCGATCCATCCTCACAAACTTTCGCATTTATAATATTAGTAGGATATTAAGTAGAAAGGAAGTAGGATGATTGAAGTCATTGTAAAAAACTAATATCTTATTGGATGGACTGCGTGAAGGATGACATGGTAAGAAAGGAGGTGTCCGATGAGATGACGAGTAATAGAGAAGTACGGAAAAAGAAGAAATATAATAATAATAATATACTTTATTGATACAATTCCTTACAATATGCTTACTATCTAGCTAAATTTCACAATATTTAAAGGCGCACAGAAGTTGAAACCCTGACTCCTAAACTAGGAATACCTGTGACTTAGGAGTCAGTGTTCTACTGCCACTTGGACACTATAAACCCTTATGAAAATTTAGAGCTGGTAAGGTGATGTTATACAAAAAGAATATATTATTATGTAGTGATTTAAAGAAAAGAATGAAAAACAAATAAAGTAAAAATAAATTAAAATTAAAAAGTAAAATGACTGTGTGTTTGATTTTTTATGTGTGAGTGGGAGTCGTGTGTATTGTTTGCGAGGTGTAATTGTGTGTGTTTGTGTGTGTAACTAAGAAATGCGTGTATTTTGTGTTGTGTGAGTGTAATATCAGGAGCCTAAGTTTGTGAATGTAGTGGTGTCGAGTGTAAGACTGTGCTTGAGTTATTACGAGCTTGGTGTCTACTTTTATTTTAAAGATGTGGGTGACTGCATTACGTGTTTTGCATGGAATGTTGTGAGATGCTGCGCCGACAACAAATAAATTGGGTTAGGGGCAGGAGAATGATGATTTTGATTGTGCATATTTCGCCTTTTTAGGGGTTTCGTTGCGGAACCCTTATAGAATCTTCTTGTGCGTTTGTCTGTCCGTCCTTAAGCCACAGTCATTTTACTCCGGGACTACTGGAACCTTAGAGTAGGCGCTTTCTATGAACCGCTACATAAATACGATGTGAAAATAATAAAAATAGGGATGGCCCGCCATACATGTAAAATAAGGTTGAAAAAAGATCTACGTAGGTATATTACTGTGTGGGTGTCTATCGATAGCTCTTTCGATATCGAGGTTTCTTAAATACTTTTTTCTTAAGACAATGGTTGATGAGATATTTACTTCTAAAGTCGGAAAAATAATGTCCCTTCCCCCTCTAATTTCTAAAGTAAGAGGAGCAAAGTTCTGAAAAAATGTAGATTTGTTTGAACAAGATTTGATATTCAGTTTTTGAGATATGGGTCTGTTTCGTCAAACTGCAGTAGTAACTTTATTTTTCAAAATAACATACATATACATATGAAAAACAAATTTAGTTTGTGTCGAGTGTTTACATATTATGGATGAGTGTTACCTAAAAATATTGTTATTATATTGTTTGGTGCAGGCTACGGAACCCTGTGTGTGCGAGTACGACTTCCTCTTGACCAGCTTATTTTAAGTGCTCCAGGCATGACTGCCTCGTTGATCAAATGGTGGCAAGCGCGAATTCATGCTGAGAATAAGGCCCTGGGTTCGATTCTCGGGCAGGGCAGTGTTATTAGGTTTTTCCATCAGGATTTTTTTCAGTAGCAGTCAAGGATTCTGGATTTGTGCTCGATTGATGGCACATAGGACTTAAACATAACTGGCGAAATGCATCTCTGCCTAACTCTTCGGGGATCACGGCGCGCGGCGTAATGTTATATTATTTACATGCATATTTTGGAATTTTGATAGTGCATTTATAATCCGATGTCTTTTCATCACTCTTCAAGTCACATTATAAATTCTCTCCTACTCTCGTAGGTACGATACGAAAGAAGGAATTCAGATGACATTTACTAAATCAATTATAAAAGTTTAAAAATAGTTCTAAAGTAGTTAAGTTCTGTAGATAGGTACGTAGTTAACGCAGCAGGTTATTACTTAGTAACGTAGAGGGCATAATTGCATATTATGGGCGTTGCTCAGAGATAATTAATTATCATAACTCATAATATTTTGTTCAATAAGTTCGAGTTATTATTAGTCAATCAATCAAATTAATGACGTAGTTGGCTAAATTATTATAAAGCAGATAGCACGTTGTTTTTCAAAGAGCAGTGACGAACTGCTACAAAAAAGAAGTCATCCTACCATGTTTCCTGCTCATTATCTAAGCGTAAAGTACCTCTTGTCTTGACCCATAACACGAAGTGTCACATGATGAGCTCTTGACCTGTTCATAGCTGAATATGGTTCTCTATTGTGTTCCCTAACTTTTTTATCTTATAATCTAAAATGCCGTATTTTTTTTTGTCTTTATTCGTCTGAATGATAATTTACCCGGACTTAATATTACATAATATCACATACCATAAAATGGAAATTCCTAAATACAATATGTCCTAAATCCTTTTGTCATAAATATTAACGACTATGTGAAGCGTGCTCGCTACACAACCACTTTCTGTCACAAATATCGTCGTCGCTCCGCTCCGCCGGCCTTCGGCCTACGCTCCTCACTCCAGCTAGCAAGACTTTTAGGATATTTTTTAGGAAAATTGCTGATTACCTTTGCGTTGCGGTAATAATACACATTATAATATAATACAATACTTAGGACAGATGACTTTATTTCATGCAAAATTAAGAGATTCAATTATTATTGTATTCGATTTTATGACAAAATAGTTTTACAATTAAAGGTAATTATTGAAAACAATATTTCGAATTTTTGAACATTATGATTACGGTACTGAAGTTTATAGCAAACGTGTTATGGGTAACGATTTTCGGACAAACAATTTTAGGAGAAGAAAGAGAGTACTTTGAATATAAAAGAAACTTCGTAATCTTGACTGGATCTATGATTTTGAGGCAGATTTTTACAACCTAACCCCTAGTAATTTTTTATAAGAATAAGTAAAGGTCCCATGTTTTAGACATGCAATAACTGGCAATAAGTTACATTAAAATTTCAAACATGTTGTAAAGTAGATCTTAATTAAAAGTCTAACACAACTTACAGAATCCAGATTGTTTGTAAGTCCTCCACCTTCTGTTATTTTCTAACCAATTCAACAATCTGAAGACTAATTGCTGTGGTATTTTGTTCAGGCGATTTGAAAATCGAACGCCTTTGAAAAATTTAAAAGCAAGCAGTAACGCTTTAGATAAAATTAATTTCTTTGAGCGTATAATCAGCGTAAGCGTTAAAGTCGTGTGGACGCTGCTTAAAAGCACACAATTATGCTATAATACAAAATACTGAGGCGTGCCGTAGACGAAAAACTAAAAATGATGAAAGGCAATATCGTTTACGCTGCAAACGCTGGACGACAACATCCTCTGGGCACCAGAGGGTACTTAAGGTTACCATTACTTTCTTTCTTCATCGTGTGGTTAGTGCCTAACCTGGTGTCAGAGTTTTATACCGCCCATGGGCCTCTGACTTGGCTTTACATACCGTCGAGAAATATCTCTCAAGCATGCTGTTTTGGTTTTCTCACGATATTTTCCTTCACCGAAGCAAGTGATAAATTACTTATTAGGATTAGTTAGGTTGTCTCTTTTGTTATTATAACTATTTAAGGGTAAAGTAATTCTCTGAAGTGTATTCAAAGCTGCACGTCTCATTTAAATTTAGGTACACTTCTTGTTAACCACGGACTTCGGCGCATTTATCACATTTTTATTATTTAGGAGTTCATCAGTACTAGCTAGAGACTATAATATGGTGACTAGACATCGGATTATATGCACTATCAAAATGCAAAAATATGCACAATTAAAATCACCATTCTTCTGTCCATATTAGAATTTATTTGAGGTCGACGCAACATGTCTTCTTCTTTCATACTCGTCATCTCATCAGTCACCTCCTTTCTAGCCATATCATCCTTTACACAATCCATCCATCGTTTCTTTGGTCTTCCTCTACTCTTATAGCCAGCCGCGAAAATCTTCAATAAAATACCGAAACAAATCAGAGAACTTCCAATTACTTATTTCAAAATAAAACTGAAGCAATAACGTGTTCTATACAATTAATGAGTTTTTGACTTATAAACCCACTTTTATTTATTTATTTTATTTATTTATTTATTTGCGTTCTACAAGGTAAAAACATGGTGTTTTACAAAAGGCTTAAAGCTAAGAGCCGTTGTAGACCCCGTCGGGGCACAGCAAAATTTTGTGTAAGATGTACAATCTTAAACTTAAAATTAAAATATACTTGAAACCAAACACTCACATTCGCGATGAAAAAAAAAAAAAAATATATATATAATTATAATAATAATAATCAATCAAAATTCAATCAAAAAAGACAATATACTTAAAAGTTAAAATATCAGTCGTACAAAGCTAAAAATTTAAATAAAATTATACATGAAAACTTAATAATTGCATATAATCCACAAAACACAATAATAACATAAAATTAACAAACAACTAAAACATATAATTCTTATTATTTGGTAAGCAGCTAGCTATTTCTTATTACGTTAAACTAAATAATCTTCTTGATAAATATGTTTATATTTACTTATCATCTTTCATTCAAGTATTCGTTCACATTATAATAGCTTTTGTTAATTAGGAATAATTTTAATTTATTAATAAAGATGTTGTATTTATTAAATTTCTTATTTCTTTCGGTAACTTATTATATATTTTAATCGACATAACATAAGTACTCGATGAATGAATTTTTAATCGGGATGTAGGTATGTTTAATCTATTCTTATGTCTTAAAGCAATTTCAGTTTGTATGTCTTCTCTTTTTGTGTAGAAATTTGGATATTTATGCACAAATTTACAGATCTCAAAGATGTAAAGGCACGGTAGGGTTAAAATTTTTTGTTCTTGGAAATGAGGCTTGCAGCTATCCGTTTGTTCAATATTTACTAGAATCCTAATAAGTTTTTTTTGTAGGGTGAATAGTGTGGGCGAGTCTGTACTATTTCCCCATAATATGACGCCGTATTTAAGCCATGCATAGGCGTATGCGTAATATGTTACCATGGCAGTTTTTATATCTGTAGTTTTTTTAATTTCCCGAAGGGCGTATGAGAATTTTGATAATTTTGCTTGTAATTTTTGAATATGAGACTTCCAATTTATGTGTGTGTCTATGTCTATTCCTAATAGGGTGAATTTATTAACTGTTTCTAATTTGTAATTATTAAAACTGAAGTTTATATTTATAGGTTTTTTTTGTCGTGGGTGGAACGTCATTATTTTTGTCTTATTGTAGTTTATTTCTAGGTTATGTTCCATCATCCAATAAGTTGTAGCGTCAAGTATTGAATTTAATTTATCATTTAGGTTGAGATTAGTTTCACATGAGGCAACAATAGATATATCATCCGCAAACAAAACACAAGTTTCACTAATATGCTTCGGGAGGTCATTGATGTAGACTAAGAAAAGGAAACAGCCTATTACACTGCCCTGTGGGATTGAAGCGTTTATTGGTATGTTTTCAGATCGAAACGATTCTATTTCGTTAGTTTTTTGGTTAAAAAATTCCAATTCCACTAATTGCTCTCTATGTTGTAGATACGACGTGAACCATTCGTGACATTTACCGCGGATTCCTATGGCATAAAGTTTGTTTAGTAAGATGTTGAATTGTACTCTATCGTAAGCTTTCGTCATATCCAGCAGTAATCCTATTGCATATTTTTTGGAGTTAATAATATCGAGGGCTTCTTGTATGTATTTATAGACGGCAAGGGTTGTGGATCGGTTTTTTCTAAAGCCATTTTGACAGTCATTAAATATGTTGTATTTTTCACAATAAGCATAATTGGTTGTAATGGTTAAGTAGCTTTTGTTTCTATTTTTATTTTATTTTTTGATTTGCTATTTTTTTTCTGATTTTATTACATTTTGTTAAATTTTTAACTAGTACTAGGTACCTAAACCAAGAGTACATTGTGTTAGGTATTTTAATTTTCGGTTTGCATGCTGAAGGAAGTCAGCGAAATGTGTGAAACCTTTTATTTTATAAGACCATCATGTACCATATTTCATGCAAAATAAAGAATCTTGAATCTTGAATCACGTTCTTACGTGCACGTGCAGAATCCTCTCTTTTGGTGGCTGCCGTTGATATAAATGCGTTAACTTTCTTCAGTCCTGCAAGACCCGGGTTTGTTATATTTGTTACGGCGAAAAGTCGAAGTAAGATTGCACCTAGTTCTCGCCGGCTAAACCTAGGTGCGGCCGGTAACAGTCGTGTATCCTTTTTATTGCTAGAACACACCGACCAAATGGATTAGGTTAGGTTAGAACTGTGACCAAACGCGTTACGCTACATCCAAATTGGTTGCATGTTCTAACCGAAGATAAGTAGGATACATCTAAGTTTAACCGGCTGCACCTAGTTGTACCCGGCTAAAACTAGATGTAGCCGCACTTCGGCTATTAGCCGTAACATACAAAACAGCGTAATGCAACGCGCCTAACACATTTACCTACTTAAATAAACACTAGCGATGAAGAAGTAGTAAAATATGCATTAACACTATAAAAATAGCGTTTTATGCATTTTTATATACAAACATGCTAATGCCATAATTATAATTATAACCCAATGTCTAATGATGACCCATAGTACCTGTCGTAGAGTTGATCAACAATAGTGATGTGCAGTGTACCTAGCTAGTCAGTAAGGCTGTATTTATAGTGTGATTGCGTCGATCGTAGGTAGGCAGGTTAAGAAACTGTCTGTAAGCAATGCACTGAGGGTTTATAAGCAGCATTTAATTGCTCTATCCGATATATTGAAAAGTAAGTAGGTACCTACCTATAGGAATTCATTATAATTAAAACACTATTTAGTTTACTTAAATTTTATTATTCTACGTACTTCCATAAAGCATAGTAAATACTTTATGAAACTTACACAACTAGAATTACACGTCATCGTCAAATATATACGTAACTATACGAAAATATAGTATAGAATGTTTATAAAATCATTAATCACAGTGTGTACTAACATTCTAAATATATATGGAATGATTAATTTCAATATTTTAATAAATAATAATCAAAAATAGAAGGAAACCCTGATTGTAAGTCAAAAGCGATTATACATATTTTTTGTTAGACACCTTTTAAAACATATACATACATAGATTCTCAACCCCTATGGAGTCCGAAGGCACATTACCATAAAAGAATTTGTAATTCTAATAATTGTACTGTTTTAATAACATTTATTATTTTAAAAAATGTGTGACGACATTGGCACAATAATTTGAACATGTTGAGAAGCCAAACCGAAACTTTTATAAAAATTAAAAAAACAACCAGTTAATATCAAAATGCTAGCTGACTTAAACTTATCGAAATATAAATTAACGTTCATTAAACGGCACAAAGTTCTGGAATGGAACTACGGAATGATTTTGTCACATAAATGCTTAAATTTTTAAATGAGTGCGACATTGGCACACGGGTCAGTCCCGAAGTATACCTAGGTATCGCTACAACATCGGTATCTCCTGTCCCAGAAAAATCTGTGATAAAAGATCAATGTCAAAACTACCAAGTAAGTTCAAACCTTATGTCTGCAGAAATAGCCAAAAACAGAGATTCCAAAAAAAGAGATTTTTACAAGGAATGGTCCTTTTCTATTCTAACATTAAGTCATTCGAATCTAATAAGTACTGCACTAAGCATAATTTATTATTTTCTGTGTCTTCAGGGATGATTTTCACCAAGAAATCTTATCAATTTCTTAAAAGTACGTCTTTATTTTTTTGTATCAACTTCGTCGAAACAACACACTGTGCGTATTTTCCCATCGTATTTTTTCTATAAAATTTAAATAGACACTAAGATATAGACGACAAATTCTAAAACATTTATAAATAGAAGTTTGAATAAACTATTAATAGATCAATTACAACTCAAAGGTTGGTTTTCTTTATTCCTGATGCGAATCATCCCTATCCAACAAAAATATCGGGTGTACATTCAGGTTGAAGGCAGACCACATTGACGACACCCCCCCCCCCCACACCGATCGCTGAACACCGATGACAAATAATGAAAATTCAAGTGAGTAAGCGTCTAAGCATGTGAGGAGTAGCGTGCCATGTCGTTCAGCCTTCAAAGTCTGACTGGAGTTTACATGTGCCTCGTATTTCCAAAGTTGATGCCGCTCTGGGTGGCTCCCTTGTTGGAGCCGTACTGCAGTGAGATGACACCTTGACCGGCCCTCAGCTGTTCCTCTGAGAAGTTCCGCACGTTCTTCTCAGATTCCTTGGGTCCTATTGAAGGCTTGCCGTAGTTGCCAGCCTGGAATATAAATTGTAATAAGTTAGTTGTTTTCTCGTGGATTACAATATGGCCTAGATCATGTCAAATAAGAGTTGCTGAGCTATTATACTTAAAGATTTTGGTGTATTTTGTTAGGTATGGGTGTCTACTAGTGCTACTAGGAAAGGGAGCGTAGCTGACTCGTTGGTGAATATTTCTGAAAATATTTCATGAAATTCATCATCTGCCTAGCCCTTTCCCAACTATATTGGGGTCGGCTTCCAGTCTAACCGGATGCAGCTGAATACCAGTATTTTACATGGAGCGATTGCCTATCTGACCTCCACAACCCAGTTAGTACTGGGTAATACGATACCCCTTGGTAAGACTGGTTGTCACACTTTTTGGGCCACTGACTACCTAACGACTGTCAAAGATCTACAAATGACACCCGGGACCAACGGCTTAACGTGCTTTCCGAGGCACGGTGGAAACTCGGTATGTAATGGGTGGTCACCCATACACAGACCAACCTAGGCAAGCACGGCTTAACCTAAAGATCGATCCGAGCGGCTGTTATTATTTAGCCACGAGCTCCTCAAATAAAATATTTCATGAAATTGTATTGAAAAAAAACAAGATAGCAGAGTTTGTTTTGCATACCCGATTTTGGGTACAAGCCAAAAGATCCATGTGTACTATAGGTAGGATGATATTTGAAAACTTATGACCTACCTTTCTGCCAAGTGACTGCAGACAGATAACAACAGAGTTGAGGTTCTGCCTCTCCCACAAGTCGACAGTCTGGAACGTCTCCTGTGCCGGCACGCCCAGTGTCTTGGCGGCCTCGAGGAACGCGTTGATGTTCTCCATGCACTTGAACGCCATCTTGGAAACGTTCACCTTCTTCACCATGTTTGGCTGGATGTCGTTCACAAGCCTGTAATAGGGAGAAAATTATTTGTAAGTGTTTATCTTCTTAATCTATACAAATAAATAAAGTTGAACATAGTGTCACGTGATTTTTACCCGCCTTCGGCAAATTCCAAAAAGAAGGGTTATGATTTTAGCAGTCCGTGTATGTTTGTATTTACGTATGTTCCTCCGTAACGCCTAAACTATTCATCCGATTAGTTATTATGGCCCGGGTAATATAGGCCACATTTTAACCGACTTCAACAATAGGAAGAGTCGATTTTACCTTGTAAACCCCTATTTTAATTAGAGTGTAATTTTTCAGTAGTCGGGTTTTTTAGTTGTAGCCGGCCACACAAATTCTTGTTTCTGTAACAGTTTTGATTGTGCAGAACCCTTATTGCGCGAGTCTAACTGGAATTTGGCCAGTTTTTTTTACAAATTATGAAATGACAATATAACTAAATATTCAGGCGTACCTAAGGTAAGGAAATCATGTTTGTTCAAAGTCACTTTCAGAATAAAATATCCCTTGTGATTTCTTTTATCAACCCATTGAGTAGAACACAAAGCGGCTAAAATAGATAAAACTGGAGTAGGTAACATAGTACGTCCTATATGTACTTACTAGCTATATTATAGTAATATGTAAATAAAGTAGGTATATTGAAACCACATAAAACAATAGCTTCGCCACGTGACATAGACCTACAATACATACAGCGATGACGGAATTAGATGATCCATTATGTGACGAGTTTAGGGGAACCCTGCATTACCAGGCTCAATAACCTACTTTATTGATTGAAGTAATATCATACAGTTCCAATATTATGCTACCAAGTTTGTACAGTTTGTTCGGCCTTGGGCCAAAATTTCAGCCATTTTCAGCCACGAGACTTCCAAGGCGACTCGTAATCCCATTTATCAATAACACGTTTTCAACGTATAGCGAGAGAATGCTAGTACTAAAATATAGCCGTTTTTCTGCCAATAAAGACTTGAAATAGCCGTAAAGAGCGAGATGGATGACCGATCTTAACTCAGAGACGTGAAGCCGTCGTCGGTCGGTTGCCATGCAAATACAATAGTTTGAAACGGGCAGATTCTGTCTGGCAAACGGTACCTACCTCTAACATAGGAACGCTAACTTTAAGACACAACTGTCTTTAACCGTTTAACAGATGAGATTTGCTTTGATATGATACTATAGATATATCTCCTAACGATTTAGATGGTATGAATTTAGTAGATGAAAATATTATTAATTTGTTTTTATCGACTAGAAGCTTAAGCCGTGTTGACACGATCAAAGTATGCTCGGATCGAGTGGGCTCGGATATCTACTCGGACGCAACTCGTATTGTGGTAGCCCATACCAACCCATCCGAGTGCGCTCGGATTATGGGTGAGGAATCTTAGAAGCTTATTGTAGTGTATATCGAACTGGTGTCGTAATTCCACGTCCAAGGCGCGTATTTTGTGATTGTACGGATGGGAAAATTGGTCATTGAATTCACCCCAAGACTGAAAGCTTAATCTAAAACGCAGGGTGGCCAGAGAAGTGACGCAAAAAGTTAAATTTTGACGCCTTTTATTGAGGGGCATCCGAATAAACTACTCCTTATCTTAAGGATCGGATCCGTAGTCAATCAGCTTTCATTACAGGGGCTAAGGCCCGTTTGCACAAAAAAAAAACACTAAATATGTACTTTGAATGCTAAATGAGTTTTAAACATAGTTCTGTACAGTTTCTGTCAATCGTTTAAAGTAACTTGTGGTGCAAGCGGGCCTTATCCGCTTAGGGAAAACTGATTGACTTCGTACCTTTCAGATTAGGAGTAGCTTAACAGAGGTAGGTATGTCTATGTCTAGGTACACACTTGCACAAAATGGTGCCGTCCTTAAGTACTTCGTAGAAGTTGTCCATGTCCCCGGAGGTGTTGGTCGGCTCGCCGATGATCGCGTTGATCCATTCCAGGCATTCCTGCGCAAGCTCCTCGCTGTATTTGCTGTTGATCTGCAAATAAAATGAAAAATAATGTTAGAAAAATATTTTAATTATGTGGATCTTTGACATTTTTGGGAAAACAGAATAGTGGCATATTTTGTAGAGAAGGTACTGGAAAAGTGGGTCACTAAGAGTGGCTTTAATGGGAGCTTACTTATGTTCAAGGTGCCTTTCGAAAATATAGGTTTCCGAAGTAAAATAAAACTAAAAACAAGTACGAAATCATAAACTAGATTATCTAGTATTGCATCGTAAAACAGTACTAAGTTATATGAGACATAAAGTTTTAAAGGCTGTTCTTACTTCGTAGAATTTATAGTTTCGTCTATCTGAATCGCACATGTATTAGTGTTTGTGAGGAGGTTTACGATGTCCATTAAAACCGACCCACTTATACACAACATTTCTAGAAGAAACTAGCTGTTGAAAGACGGTTTCTTCTTTATCGTATGGTTAGTGCCTAACCTGGTGTCAGAGTTTTTATGGCGCCCAAGGGCCTGGCAAAAGAGGGCAAGAGCAGCGGTGGCCCAGTAGAGCAGCGGTGGCCTAGTGGTGGCAGCGGTCCGCGTGAAATTTTATAGCCTATAACCTTCCTCGATAAATGAGCTATCCAACATTAAAAGAATTTTTCAAATCGAACCAGTAGTTCCTGAGATTAGCGCTTTCAACCAAAAAAACAAACTCTTCAGCTTTATAATATTAGTATTAGTATAGATATACTTAACTATATCACTAATCTAAGTAATACCGTATTATGTATCTAGGTAGCTACGTACTCTTAAGTGGCAAGTTGCAGTTACTTGGCCATTCTCATATTTCCATGGTTTTAAAGCAGCGTTTTAAGAAAACGAGAAACCTGTTTAATCTCTTGAAAATGCAGCAGCTAATCCAAGTTCAAATCAATTCGTCACAGTTATTATACTTTACCTATTCGTATTTTAAAATAAACAAAGCACCATTTAGGAGCGAAATAAAGTTGTTTACGTAGGAGAAAACGGTAACTAATTCTGATAGTTTTTTTTTTTTGTGAATGGCATCTCGCAGGTCAACCGTCGTCCGCTTAACCGGACCACAGATAATATAATACTACCGGACTATCCTGTGGGTGCCTTGAATGTAAGGCCTCCAGCCGGGGATATTCTGATAGTTGGAATCATCTTTATTTTAGGGAGAGATACTCAAGACTACAGATACTGAAATCTATGGTTAATGACAATGAATTTGGTCTTTGCTTAGGACTACGTCCATATCGAAGAAACATACCCATTGATGGAATGGCACCTGGTAATAGTGTAGCTTTACATCACTGACATAATCTTTGAAATCGCATCAGAAGCGGAGATTCAATCCCACATCCAACCTCAGAAACTTCGGCTCTCTATCTCTAATATTAGTGTGCATCAACAATAACTTAATATGTATATTAGACGAAAACAGCCATCGATTATTATAAATTGCAGAACAAGAGAAATCGCTTAATTATTTTCCACGAATATCGTTTAACCCAATTAAATGCATATAAAGTATGACACCTCTCACGTCATCTTACACTATTCTGCATATTGAGACGATCGATGCATATTCTTCGTCAATAACAATACTATGCAGATCGGCTGTTCAAAATCAAAAGACTAGTAATCAAGGGATATTTTTGGCAGAATAAGTTTTTTTAAACCAATCTACACAAAAAATTGTGCTTGCAAAACAACCATATTTCTACCGTTTTTTGAAGTATTATGAAAATGCCAAACCTAGCAAGTGCACGTCTTAGTCCGATACAACAAAGTTGGATTTCCCAAATCAAACTAAAGTAAGGCGTAAAACTTGTACAATTAGACTTGAGTCAAACTAGCTTATAATGTAAACCATGTTGTATTTATCAATATCAAAATGATAACAGTACAAAAAAGATGTGTTCTTAATAAGCATAAGCATAGAATAATCAGCCTATAATGTTCCCACTGCGGGGACACAGGCCTCCTCTCTATGAGAGGGAATGGGCTATAATCCACCATGCAGGCCCCGTGCGGGTTGGTAGATGACACATGTCTTCGAATTTTTGGTTCTAGGACATGCCGGTTTCCTCACGATGTTAAACTTCACCGTGTTGAGAGCAGTGGTGATAAAATAAAAACTGTGCTTAATGGTCAAAGAAAATGTTTAATTTCATGCTTCTATAAAATTTGCTCAGATGCCCTTGTTAGGTTTTGGTTTTGGACAGGTGAGAGTTTGATGCACATTATAGAATACACCCTTTTTTCGTTAGGCAGTCAGTGGCCCAAAAAGTCTGACAACCAGTCTTACCAAGGGGTATCGTATTACCCAGTACTAACTGGGTTGTGGAGGTCAGATAGGCTGTCGCTCCATGTAAAATACTGGTATTCAGCTGCATCCGGTTAGACTGGAAGCCGACCCCAATATAGTTGGGAAAAGGCTAGGCAGATGATGATGATTTAGAATACATCCTTTTATGAAATAGTCGACTAGACTTTGCAGAAAATATTACTGATACTTGATATTTTTCTGATATCATCAGTAATACAATGGTGTCATTGTTTAGCAAAGGGAAAACTATTTTAGAATACAAAGGTAGATAAATCCCGATGAATTTTATTATGCTTAGCCAACTTGACTAAAAATGAAGTACTAAGGTAACATAGAATGCTAAAAGTCTTCTCACTTCCCTAGATACCGTGTATGCTGGTGGATGTTAACTCTTTGAATGTTTGCTTTAAGATATGCTGGTTCTCTCACAATGTCTTCTTCTAACGTTTAGAAAAAGTTAAAAAGTGTTTACCACGCGCCACGCCTACCATATTCAGGTTTCTCATCAACATAAAATCACACGTCTAATCCCCGAAGGATTACGCAGAGGTGCACCTAATAGTACGCACATTTCGCCAGTCGTTTGAAAGAAGAATCGCGCACGACCCTAACTTAACCCAAGCTTGTCCTGTAATATTCTGATCTGAATATAGTTACTTATATTCATGTCTAAACGGGAAATCACATAACCATGTTATTCAGTGAATATCAACACTGACTGGAGCTCAAGGTCGCGCCGATAAGAAATGAGCAAATAGTTTATTATAGCCGACTGCCGTTTAGTTTATACAATTATTATATATAGGTAGGTATTATTGCCTTATAATTCTATAAAAATATACATAAGTTAACTGGACTGTGTAATTTTTTTACTGTTGAAAGAATTGACCTTGAGTATATCTCAATTCTCCAGGTCAAAACTCTCAAACAAAGATAATCTTATTTTCAGCCATAAAAATAATATCTTAGTAATTAAGTAAGTTATTTTTAAAACTATTCCGGCCACTTTTTGCAGATGTTTGTTGATTTTGCACGGTAATATTAAAAGGCGTGTTCCCCGTTCGGTTATTTTTAAGTCCCAAACTGGTAGTGTATTCTTAATACCCTTAATACTTTATTCCGATATGACATGTAAATATAATAAATTAAATTTTGTTTTATGCGATTAAGCAGCCTAGTTTAACTTTAACATTAGAAAGTAGGTAACTCATGACTACTGAGCGTACTATTACGAAAATCTGAAACTTATTTTTATTCCTAAAGCTGCTGATATTAACTATTGCCTAAAAGTACAACCGTGATTTAGAAAATAAATAACATTAGTATTTCTTTACTATTTGACCGTATTATCATATAAATAATTAATACGGATCACGTTTCACTATGAAAGTGTGCGATAGGACAGTCGAGTCTCCGTGACTATAATGAAGTAACACTGGGTTTGTTACGTGCACAAACAGCTGTACTAATTGAATGTGCCTGTTCTGTTTACCTACTAAACGGCTTGGAAAAATACTGGTCACTAATCAAGCCTTCAAGATAGGATAAAATACCAACCCCAAAGTATAGGTAGGGCTAGGGATGGGCACATATTTTCTTTCCATATTATGTTTGTGCACGCAAAGTTAGGTAGGGTTATTTTGGTTGATGACTGAATTATTGAGTGACATTGACATACATTAAGCGTTATTTAGCAAACATATTAATAATACTTACGTGTAATTTCTGTCGATGAATGTTTGTTTTGTTAGTCATTAAAGATGATCAAATCTGGGCCTAATGAATCAATAGCTTAGTTAGAATCAAAATGAAATAATCAAATATTCCTGTAACAATACGTAGTAACCCACCAAAAGCAACTCATGCGCACGATGACGATGACGATGACGTAACCAGCCAAGGATTCAAACGTGACTCAGAGTCCGGTATGTCAGACGTTTGTAACCTAAAAAAAATTAAAAGCATGGTCTCTCATAACCTGCTTTACAAGGATGTATGCCTAACTAAAAGATATAATATAAATCGATTTTTCTCGCGCTAGATACTAAGAGGCCGCAAATTAGTCGGTAACGTTCTACCGGGAAGTATCCTACATACTAACTAGGGAATTCGATCGGATCCCGGTCGTATTTTAGTCCCAAAGTTTTCGGGATTAAATTTAACAAAATCGGGATTTTCGGCAACAATTTTTAAATAAGTCGGTAAAAAATAACATGAAACTTCGATCGAGCCTGAACGCGCTTTTTCAGCCTCTGCTTATAATTATGTGAAACAAATTGAGATGCATGCTTGGAGGACACGTTGGATGTATTGTTATTACTTAGATTTTATTTTCGCAGTTTAAATAATTCATAAAATGTCTGGTCAATTTAGTTAAAAATGATCTCTGTAGCATATTGTTTTTGTTATGAGTGTACCAAAATAAACAGTTTTTTTTAAATTTAATTGTTAGTTTTATAGATCATTTACAGAAATGCCTTGTTTGTTCATTTTAGAAGAAGTTCGAAGTATAATTTTGTGTGACCGGGTTTTTGAAGATTTAAAACTTAAATAAATTGCCAAAAGATAAATAAAATCTTATTTTGACATGGTTTACTGACTTTTTGTTATCACTTTTCATTACCAATACAAACCCGGGACTATCCCGTGATTATCTGCAGATAAACCCGAAATCCTGGGGTTAGAAAAAAGGGCCGGGATCGAATCCTCTAATAGTAACCCAGGTGCATCAAATAGCTTCATCTCATGAAAATCCGTTTATTCTTTAAAGTTACGGACAGAGACAATGTCGCATATTTTATATTAATACTTATGGATTATTTGTGACTATGCAAGACGACTGCTTGTCTGCTTTTGGATCAACAACGAAGGTACCTATCTGAATTTTTATTTGTCCCAGATGGGTAGAACCGATGGGCTCGTCCCTTTCATTAATATTCCAAAGCGCTGTCTAATTTGTGTTTGGAGTCAGAGGAAGTGATATCTTGTAAGCAACGTCCTGTTTAAACTTTGTTGCACCGTAGTAAAAAAATGGACTGCCGTCTGCACCGAATATGTAAAAGGTTCTATGTGCACTAATGCTTATTGTATTTAAATCAGGATCAACTACAACGGTTATCAGCTATTCATTTATTAGCAGTGTTCCCTCATTTAGGTTTAAACAATTTATCAATACCACTTTTTACTATATTCAATTAATTAACTTCGTTGCTAGTTAACGTCATTATCAAGCTAAAACAAAAGGTCGTTGGGTGAATTGGGTTAGTTTTGATAACTATGGCAGCTATCAACTCGTTATTTTGGTAACTAAAATAGAGTAATTTCACTGATATGAATACAGTTCAATACAAACTGGCAATGGAAATGAATAAATGTCTTGTTTTGCACTAACTGGTAACATTCATGGCATGTCATTTGATCTCTTCCCTTTTTTAGCCAAGTCACGTCAGTCATCATAAGCAGATGCGAATGGAGGCCAAGAAGGATAAGATTGCGAATATCAGTACTGATGCAATGATATTAAAGCATTCATTCACTACTAATCGCCATACTGCCATACAAGGAATCGGTAACAAAAACGTTTGTGGCCATAAATAACTATGATTCAATGTCAACGGCTTCAGTCTTTTGAAGCAGCACGTCCTCGCAGTTACGTCAGATCATGGATGATTGCTACAACTATGAGAAACTTGAGGATATACGGCTAATACAATCACATAGTTCTAATGAAACGTTATAGGATAAACGCAAATAGCAGGAATTTTTATTAGGTCAGGCAAAGTTGATTTAAGGTAAATCGTATAAAAATATCCAGTCTCGCAGGCCATCGGCAACAATGGCTCCAACACTGACTAGTAAGGGACAGGAATGGGGTCACCGCGCGAGGCCGGCTGACAGACGCGGTCAATGCAATGCAACCAGTATTGATTCGCGAAAATGGGGATAACTTCAAGTTTAAACGAGAATTCACTGCGATTATTTCCTTGACTTAAACTTACGCTATACTAAGGCCGAATCTGCGAGCTGCATAAATGAAAATGTCAAAGTAAAGACTAAAATGAAGCAATACTATTTACATGTATCATATTTCAAGTCAGGCCACACAGGTGGTAATACGATCTTCACCTTTTTGTTAATCTATGTATCTGAACTTGCACAACACTACCATGTTGCTTGTGCAAGCAAAATAGAATTCCATTTTAAATTAAACATCGAAGAGAAATTTGGTCAAGTGTCAATCTTGAACATATGGCCGGTTGAAAGTGGCCTGCATTTAAGCCATATAAATGAATCCTGCGTAAAGGCCATACCTTATAAGGTGGGATACTGTGTGGTGTAACAGAACCAAGCCTTATATGAGTCATCGTCTCGGTGAATTAGTATAAAATAAATTCTTTTGAGCCAATTGAACATCTGTTTCGTTCAACTTATTTGTGAGGATTCGTACACGAAACAATTCGTGAGCCGTGACTAATTCAAGTTGAACAGTTGATAACGTAGTGAACATTATCAACGGCGGCAACATTAAGACATAAGGTCTTGTCACCTACTCATAATTAATTTCTCCGGTCCCTACTTATCACACGCATTATGTATTTAGTCTTATTGAAACTAACTGTAACTCCGTAATTAGAAGAAGAGAGTAACTAATACATATAAATGTCCATCCGTTTGACCTGCATACTCGTTTTACTGATAAGGCGCATTGCCTCACGTACCTGCTTGTCAGTCGGAAAACTTACTTATTTTGGTATTCATTGGAAAGGCGACTGATGAAATATGAATCATTTTAAACAAAATCTTCCACGTTCTTTAAACTTGAGTGCGGTTAAGGACTCCAACAAAAAAATGTACTAAAACCGGTTGTAAAAGCTGTGTTAACTGATCCTCCTTGACCCACATGCGACCGGTGCGCAGGCGACGACTGCAGGAAGAAAGGTGTCCTGACTGATAATTACAAGACCATAAAACTTCACAGATTTTGGGTTCGCTTTTAAAAGTAACGGAATGTTAATTAAACCTACGGTGCCATGAATTTAAACATTGTGTGAAGACATAATTAATATTTATTTAGGTAGTTATCACGACGACAGCAGGCTTGCTTGGCAGAGCGTTGCTGGAGCAATGACCGTTTAGGTATTGTTGAGAATGTTAAGTTTGAGTGGGATCCTATTTGATGGAGGTGCTTAGGTAAGTACTGAGAAAACAACATTTAGGTAGGAACATAATGTTATAGTTATGTTTTTCTAGTATAAACAGATGTCAAACCATAATTCGAGATCTATTTTTAGAACAATGATGATGATAGTTACGTCCTCTACAAACGAGATGTCACAATAGACAATAAAATAAATTGCTTAATTAATTAAAATGCGCCAATCTATTCTCCTCGAAGTTTATTTATGGTCTGGAAGCATTGACATTACGTTCCTATAAAAAAGGTAACTACTTTTTTTATAAAATGGTGCAACTTTTATAAAAAAGGCAAGATAATGAATCATCTGTAACCTTGCTTCAATGCAAACGTGTGATGCGACTATACGTTACTTGTATTTAAATGCTAAACCGAGCCATTTGTATACAGTACTACGCCTATCTACTTGAAATTTCCTTGGAATGTAGATACATAACAATTATTCTAAACACTATTGTAGATTTCATAATAATGGCAGTGACAGCGGAAATGTTTATTTTTATTTATATGGCCTGTAACTCCTGTAAGTTATGAAATCTATTGAGAATTTGAATGTATACGAAAACAATCTTCCGATGTGTGACGATAGTAACCAAATCATAATTGGTTGAGTTAGGAACATACCGTCTCGCGCCGTTAGGTTTTTTGAATCTTTTTTTACCAACAATGGCAAAGGCACACACAGTCATTTGAGTATTTCTGAATACGTGATTGAGTTCTATTTGTATGGCTTACCTAACCAGTTTACAGATTGTTTAGGGACAGGTGTATTCATTATTTATACCTACAGCACGCTACCCTCCATGTCTGTCGATGGCGATGGCGCCCTGACAAGGCGCCGCGATTATTGGCAGTTACTTTAAGTTTCGAACGAAAATTGACTGCAGCTACGTATGGACAAGGGTTAAGTATTGTATTGTATCCATTAATATTTGATGCAAAGAAACTAAGAAAAAATGTGACATGTACGCTTTAGTTCAGTCTTACGTTTCACATTCAAGAACATCTGGCCCTTGCATCTCCCCTAACGAGGTCACGCCATCTGTTCCCTAAACTAGGTCACGGCTGAGTCCTTGTAACACAATTCTGGACCTCACAGCATCCCGAATCAATAATCTAGCCGTACAACGCGACCTGTTTACGAAGAGCCACTCCCACATCACACTATAAAATAAAACCTGAACTACAACACATGGTCGGGTTATAGCTTGAAAATCACAAGTTCAAAACTTACCTTTCTCTGTGCTTCGGCAGCAAATCCAGATTTGGTAGCCCTGTTGTTGGCCATGTTGAGTGAACTATCTAATAGCTAGCTAATATAAATAATAAATTAAATCACAGACACGGGTGTACGCCGTGAAGTCACTGTGTACAGAATGTAAACAGGCGCGCGGGTCAACACGACACGACCAAGTCACACGGAGTCGGATGTGTGAGTGTGTGTATGAATGACATCATGCAGCGCGGCGCGCCGATGCCGGCCGGTGCGAGCGCGAGCTACTAGGCCTGGCGTGACGTGTCGATAAAGTCTTGCATTTCTAATAAGAAACCAACAAAAATCTAATAAAGTTCCATTAGGATGGAGACCTCTGATATTAGAAGTAGTTTAAAAGTGGTGCAAATGCTGAGGATGTTATGAAACGGCATATCCGTTTCATAACATCCTCACGGACTAAGAACGTTTAATTCTCAACGGACTAAGAACATTTAATTCTATCAACATTAACATGATGATAGTGTGCACGTGCGGAAGATGTTAATAAAGAGAGTGAATGAATGACGCGACGATTAACAGGGAAAGATCTAAAATAAAAACACGCACTAACACTAAATGAATGCCTAAATATTATTTTAGTGTCAAAATATATAGTCCAGCACTTATCTACTTTTACCTGGAAAGTATTCCGAAGTTAATGGAACTTTGACAGGTTGAAATCAGGAATGAAAGTAATAAAATTCCAAACCAGACTAGATGAAGTTTACCATTACCGTCTCGCATGACGAGAACCTCGTGACTTCGAGGCTCTCCTTACGTGGTTGGATCAAGGGCCTGATTCAGAAGGCAGTACGCCTCATTAATCACACAGTAGGGTGATGACCAGGCATGAAAATGTGGAAATAACATTACAACAGGCTCTCGGTCAGCGGACACACTATTGTTGACTGTTTCTCCGTTAATCCAACGTGGTACACAAAATGTGCTTAGTTTAAGAGATATAATAGAAAAACTGAAAAAAGTAAGAAAAAAAATTGAGGTTTTTATCACCCCCCAAAGTTAGCACAGGGTTCTCGAGGTTGAAAACTTAGGATAGTCAATGTTCCTTGTGTACCCCCAAACAGCCTGTTAAAGTTTCATTAACATCGGAATAGTTTCCGAAGTCAACTGGATTATTAAAACAAATCATGAAAATCTAACAGAACGGTTTTATTTACCGATTAAGTTAGGTGTCACTATAATAATGTGTAATGTAATGTGCATAAGTGTGCAGCTGTTAAGCAACTGAAAAACTTAACTCTATGGCGGACTACATTACTTGCGAGCACATCCACCTTTCGTGTAGGTATGGCAGTAAACTCCCCAAGAACTAATAAGAAAATAAATAACTATCCGATTCATCTATTAACTTTTCACTCGGATAAAAACCAAATTGATGAAATCAGGTTTCGACTATCGACTAACTATCAAAAAGACAAATAACTTATTTATCGATACCATGCACAGCCCAACACTAAAAGCTCGAAATGTAAAACGAAATCCAAGTAAGGAATACAATGAGAGCGAACGGGTGAGCAACATAAAACCGTCCCTCTCCAGCGTCGCGTCGAAATGGCGGCTACTTACCGAGTGAGACCTCAGCAAGGAGTCTGGGAGGCTTTGTACGATGTGGTTTGAATGTGCACAACAGCCTAACGTAAGTGAACCTCCAACTTATGCATTTCAAAGAAGCTAATGAACCAGCCACTTACTTCCTTATACGTATTTCTAGGAGACCTGTAGATGTAGAATGCCTAGCCTAAGCAAGCAGTACGGTCGCAGACAATATTTACCGGAAACCGTTCCCAATACATAAATTCTGTGAGGAATTTAGAATATTGGTGGACATACGATAGTAGCCATTATAACAATGAAACAGAAAAATGTTTGATAACGCGAGAAAGCGATTAAGCACGTTCGACTGGCCTCTAACGAAATAATAAAGCATTCTTTATAGTTGAAGATCAAGGGTCTCCATTCATTGGTTCTAACTTCGTTCGGTTAGCATTTATAACCGGTTGGTTTTACTTACAATTCAAACAGTCTATACGATGTATAGTCAATGTAAGTCGTAGAATTTACCTAGAAAAGTGGACTGTATACTTTTATTAATACTAATAACAAATAGAAGTGTACGTACTGTAAAATAAGTTCTAGCTAATGCAATAATGTAGGTTTTACCTAAGGATATAATAATGCTAATCTGTATGTTCTTCATAAGAATATACGGTCTAAAATCGCGTACTTATTGCACAAGTCTGAAACAGACGGGTGACGGTACTAAGGTTTTGTCGTTATTCTCCGATCTGACGTCATTTCATGATTATGTATGTTTCTTGCATCTCTGTGTTACTATAGATCATTTACATTTTTGTATTAATTAATCATGAGTCCAACCATTTAGGTTATATTTTATTTCTGTTATATTGGAAGCTGTTATTTGTCGTCGTTGTTTAGATGTTTCTATTTGCTTACTTTTAGTCTTATTTTTATCATTATTTTAGATCTATTTGTAGTCTGTATATAATGTACATATTATATTGTTGTGTATTATTAATTATGTTGAATTTTTATTAAAGTGTGAATAATATAATATAATTTATAGCCATGCATTATAAGTGTATGACATTCTGACTATTGGAATCTAATTCATCCCTGTGTCAGTCTATGATAATAATATAGTCTTGAAATTCTTTCATCCCATATTTTAGCATCTTTTATTAGTCAGTGTTTTTTTTCTCAGGAGTAGCCACGGAGTCTGGTTGATGGAAATAGACTCGCCCCCTATTACATAAGACATAAAACATAACAGACGTAATTTATGTGTACCTACTATTAGGTACACCTTTGCATAACCCTTTGGGGATTACAGGCGTGATGTTATGTTACTTATATACTTATTCTAGTAGGTACCTACTGCATAATTATGTCAGTAAAAATAGGTAGTAGGTAATGAAATTGCAAATAGAATCAGAACATATACAGGATGTAAACAGACCCTTCACATAGCCGTCAACCAAGCTTTCTGTACATCAAACTAAGTAACTTTACGCAAACATTATTGCTGGGAATCGACTTTTTTGTTGGGGTAATCACGTTTTACGGTAGGACTCGATGGAAAGCACTCAAAGCATTGTGCTGATGGATGGATTGAATAGTAGGTCGTGGAGGTGTGTAAAGTAAAAATCTTACATTAAAAACATGTATTTAAAAAAAAAAAAACTTAAAGTAATCAAATGAACTTGTGTAGATAAAGACCAAACGGTCAAAAACGAGGTGTGGACAGTGTTAGCTAATAGATGAACTTGTTAATGAATGCAATTAAACCATCTACCTCATTATTATTTTGTCGACATCTGTGCGACATAATGTCAATATGTACACTACAACCAACTTATCTGTGCAGGCGGGAAAACACAGAACTAAAATAAATGTACCAAGTTTGACACAACGATGCAAATTTTCTTGACAAGCAGCGTTTTCTTGAACTGCACAATTAAAGTGGTCATACTATACAAGACCCTTTAGCGTCATTTTTGACATAGTGCCATCTCTGAGAACGTACCATAAATCCTTTTGAATCAAACTACGGAAGAGTTAAACGCCCGCCGTGTTCAGTACTTAGTCCATGAAGGTTTACGTAACGTTAGTTAGGCTAGAGTTTAACAGATGGCGTTCGTATACCAAAAACAAACACTGGCTGCATCACTTTAGATAACAGAAACGTCAATGCAATTTGACACTTTGGATCCGAGCACAGAGCATCTAAATACTGATCCGAGAATTGATTCAAAATGTCAAATAAAAAGAATCATCCAAAATTTTAGTGGAAATGTGAACCAAAAAAATTTAAAGAACTGCATTTAATAAGCAAAGCTGGCTCGTCGCCGCGGTAGAATTTTCAGGAAAAAACGGCAGAGTAAGATCAGAATGGATTGCCGTGCAAGAAGAGGCAATCGCAGACGACGGGCTTCCTCCGCGGGCACTCCTCGTGGGTCCTGTCAACCTTGGAGCTTTCTAGACTGCTTTAGCAGCTTTTTAATATTGTCGTGTCTTATAGGACTGATTTATTTAATGCTGGAAAATCATTACAAAACTTGCAACTCTAATTATGATCTAAACAAGATTAATAAGAGCATTGCAGATATTGCGGTAATACTTTTAAGTGTTTACTAATTTATACATTGTTATTACAAAAACGCTTTTCGTATCTTATATTTCGTGTGATTGCTTAATTTTTTCTACTACATAAAGGGTTTTGATGCGGTTGTCACCATCATTGTGGACATCAATGTGTACAATGAAGCGAGGTTGCTAGTTATAGCACGTAGCAACTAGGTTTAGTTCATAACTTAGCTGTTTATTCTTTGAATAATTTCTTGATTGTTGTTCCAGAACACTATAACTTGCATGAACCACAAGTATCGCAATCTAGAACTGTTAATGTCTCGGTTTTCTGCAGAAATACCGAAGTTAGAAGGACAATTTGAACTTATAGAAGCAATTACTACTGCATTAGACAAAAAAGATGGTTGGAATCCAAGGACATGTCCGTCTTTACCTAACGTCCTAAACACTCCCCAATGTCAACAACTAGAAAATAATGTCACCTGCGATACTAATAAATGTCCATTAAAAACAAGAAAAAAGAGTTGAAGAGAAAATCATCATCTTCTTGGTCTTGTTCCATATTACTTGGGTTCGAAGTTTTTAGAGACAAGTTCTGTATAATCAAGATATAACGATTGACGATAAGATGAGATATAATAAACTAGATGAAAGAGAAACGTGTCGAACAAAGTACATTATTATATTATTCATGAAAAAATAAAGTAAACATTATCTTCTATTTTTTTTCTCTATCCAATTCTCACTCACACAATATCTGATAAATATGTGATTGAATTTACAATTTCGAAGAGTGTGGTGTGTGTGTTGTGGGTATAAATCAATGGGACAAAATTTTGCAAAAGAGAACGCCAGAAACTGGGTTGTTTTAATATATCTCTCGTCTACCAGTTGTATTCACACCGTGGCAGACATGTATGTCGCAGTGATCATCAAAGGTCCTTTGACGAACGTAATCTGTTTCGTTTGTTATGACCAATGGAGTTGTTGTTCCTGTAGATTTAGGAGGGTTTCTTGTGTTAGTCGACACATCTATGGCTGGTGGCCCAGTAGCCTTATGCTCACGACCATACGGTTTCTTAACTGTCAAATCCAGTATCACTTTCCTTGATTTTGGTATCACTGTTTGAACTTGAAAATTGCGGTCCTTTTTATTTAAATTATGTTCGGCCTTACATTTAGCTTCTATTTTTTCCTTGAGCTGACATTCTGGTGTATCTAGCTGTGTGTTATTAAACTTTAGGATCACGACTTTAAGTTGGGCGTGAAGATTATCGTAAGCTCTTCCTATGTTTCCTATATTATCCTGTAACATAAAAATCATCTGTGTGTTAGCCTTTTAGAACTTTAGCAAATACAGCATTGTGCTCGGAGCTCGTGGCTAAATAATAACAGCCACTCGGATTGATCTTTAGGTTAAGCCGTGCTTGCCTAGGTTGGTCTGTGGATGGGTGACCACCCATTACATACCAAGTTTCCTCCGTGTCTCGGAAAGCACGTTAAGCCGTTGGTCCCGGGTGTCATTTGTAGATCTTTGACAGTCGTTAGGTAGTCAGTGGCCCAAAAAGTTTGACAACCAGTCTTACCAAGGGGTATCGTATTACCCAGTACTAACTGGGTTGTGGAGGTCAGATAGGCAGTCGCTCCATGTAAAATACTGGTATTCAGCTGCATCCGGTTAGACTGGAAGCCGACCCCAACATAGTTGGGAAAAGGCTAGGTAGATGATGAGCACATACAGCATTGTACAGACCAATATAAATGCGATATTGTATTTACCTTGAGTGTGTATAAGCTATGCTTCATGGAAAATAATTCATTTTGTATCGTATATCTTTCCCAATAGTTTATAGTTATATGCCCCACCAACGTAAACATTGCAAAGAAAAGAACAGTATCAACACAAACAGATTTGAAAGGTTTTCTTAAAAATGAGGTAGGCATTTTGGAAAATGTTTACTTCGCTCATATCTGTTTTTATTTTATCTACAATTTTCTATTTTTATGTATCATTGAATTTATAAATGCAACTTTTTTACATTTTTTTCATTATTGATTTTTATGACTTTTATTTGACACGTGTATTGCTAATGAATTATCTGCCATATTGCCATGTGACCGTGGTACCATCGTGCCAATTGCCATCAAGGCTATTTCACACTAACGGTGGTCGCACATCTGACAGAAAATGCGTCGGGCTTACCGGTATCGTCGGTAGTACCGTACGGTACATATGACTGTTCCTAAATTACCCTAGGCTGATATTTTTTTTTCCTAATTCATGTAAATATTAGTATTAATGTCGGTTTCCCCCAACGCAGCAACGGTTATGTGTGCAAGGTTAGATGTATTACTATTTATTATTCCGTTTTGGCGTTACGCGACCGACGATATGCCACGCGTCATCCGTCAGATGTACGACCACCCTAACGATTTACATGATCATTGATTTCGACCATGGAACTAATAAATACTAAGCAACAGTAGCGAAGGGTCAATTTTTTTAAGAGGTAAGCCGGAGTACATAAAATTTAATGTAATTATATTATTTGTTAATAGAATACTGACTGTGACATTTTTAAAGGAAAGCCGTTAGGTATCGAGTTGTATGGATCCTTCGCCACTGCTAAGCAACACTCTTAATGAGCCGTTGAAATCCTGTTACACTTGAGAACCTTCTTGTCTTATCGCTGGAACCAAAAATGATGATGTGATTTAGGAAATGCTGGCTCTCCACATCAATATTCTTCTATTCTATACTATAAAATTATTGAAATAATTATATTAAGCACATAATTCATACAGAAGAGACGTATTTCTCAAAAGCATGGAAGACATTAGTAAAAATAGGTAGGTCTAAAACTAAAAAAATAATTCCATTGTTAGTTCAGTTCAGGCCATTTATTACGCAATATAAAGCAATATTATATATTTATTATGTGTGTATAATATTAATTTATAGGCCTACCGTTTTCAAGTCTACCACCAGAGTGCTAGACAATGCAGCGAGAGATGTGCGTAAATCTAAACAATCACATAGCAAGCCAGGTTAAGCTGTTAAAAAGAAGCGATATTTTTGTTTAATTTCTCACGCAACCCTCGCTACTTATTCTTGCATATCTCTGGTTGAAACGGAGCCAAAGGACGGTTTCAGATTAGCGTATTTTCTCGCTTTTGTAGCGTGTGAAGGCGCGTGTGCGTGGCTTTTGCCACATGCGCAAGTCGTACGAGCGTTGACGCTCGTATAAACGCGAGCCACGAAAGATGCACATGCGATGATGTCATATTGCTACTGACACTCACCGGTTCAAGCGAACAAGCAGGAAAGCACGTGTACGCGCGTTCAATTTTTTAAGCGCAAAATGTAACGCGCGTATACATTTTTATTTGAGTACTAATTAGGATTGTGTTTGGCTGCAACTCGCCTGATGTGAAGTGATGATGCTAGGCCGCATCGCCGGAGCACGAGTACCTAGAAGAAACTGATTCACTGAAACTTTGAATGATCAGGGAACAGAGAAGCCGGCAGTAAAGTTCACATACTGGCGGTACGCACAATAAATGTGGGAAACATAAGGTTTTGTTCGGGCCCGTGGAACTTCAACTATATAACGAGGACGCTTCGCCGTATCTCTCCTCGTCCGATACTGATACGAGCTTATACGCCCCGCAAAATACGCTAGTCTGAAACCGCTCTAAGTCAGATAGTGCCCGAGGTAGCTGGAGCGCTGAGCGCTTGTGGCTGGTACTGCTGGAGAGGTGTTGAGGCACTGTCACAGAAGAAGTAGGTCTCTTCCATTATCTCGTATATTTATTTCCAGTAATATTTTCTTGAATCCACATTCATAAGGTACTAGATCTCCAATTGCTGTTGTTTTTCTATTTTGTTTTTGTCGTCAAACGAATCGGTGTAGACATAGGACATGATTGTGACTTCCTGCAGAAAAAAAAAACATTTTACTACTCATAGCGTGGAGGCCCATTAAGCGGGGGAATATATTTTCCATAAAAAAATATACTTTTTAAATGGGAAAGCCATTTACAAATACAAATAATCATAATTTCACCACAAATTGGTGTAACGTGAGTGAGGTATGCATTTTGTGTTACGCTGAATGTAGAAAAATTCATAGATTTAATGGTTTTTACATTTACATTCTGACATTTATTCAGAGAAGAGATGATGAGAGCAATAGACATACTGGAAGTAGGCGCGAGCAAGAGCTACGCCGATGATGGCACTGACACGAATCAAAGCATCATACCATTGATTGTGGGCTGGCTACTGGGATACTGACAAGGTGGCCGAGAGGCGAATATTCGGGTAGCCACCTCCAGACAAGACCGATTTTTATAAATAACGGCAAAGACAACCAAACGCTAGCTGGGCAATTGGTTTTGAAGTTACAGTCAGAACATCCGGTCATTGTTAGCGACCAAACTGGCAGGAGGAGACTGAATGGAGTCAACCTTCATGCTCGTACACCACTTTAGATTCTCGCGCTACGATGAGGCAGTCGCGGACAAAGACTTGAACCCGCTTGAGCCCGCTCACATTTGGCACATGTGCTAACTCAGTGCCTACACAATGTAGCGGCCCTGGATTATCCCACGCAGTCCCCAGATTTAAATCATATTGCACCTGTGGGCTATGAAGGCTTTACGAAATTTTCCCGAAAATCTGCTGACGGATAGTTGACTTTTCATTCTTATTCTTTATTGCTCACAAAATTAAAATAAATATACACAACATTAAAATAAATATACACAAAATTAAAAGATATACACAAAAAATTACAATATCATAGCTTAAATACAACGGGCGAGCTTAACCCAGAATTGGGTTTTCTTACGGCAAACCTTACTTCGAAATTTATACAGTCACTTACGGGATATCTTCGGTGATTGTTCATTATTTTGAGCTCCCGATAACACGAAACGGAAGATATCCCGTAAGTGAGAGTATGAGTTTAATTGTAAACCGTGAAAGCTTAAAACAGTTTTTGAACCTAACTTCGATTGCGAGGTTTGCAGAAGAGGATATAAAACAGAACATTTTAATAACTTAAATTAACTTATGTTATAAACCAAACTAAACAAATGCATCATGCATCTTCGAATTTGGCGAAATTGATAACCTGGTTTTGAGCATGAAAAACTCAATAAACTCCATAAAAATCAACAAAAACTGTAAGTCAGATTTTAGCAAAATATATTTTTTTTTTTATAAAAAAACCATTTAAAATAGAAAAGTCAAGTTCATTTTAATTAATTTCCTGTAAGAGTATAAGTAATAAACTATGTTGCTTTAAGAAATTCTTTATTGTTTTGTTTAAATACAAGAAAAACTAAAATATCCTTAGACTGTGTTGATGTGTGTATAAAGGGTGTAAATATACCCTTAACATAAACGAAAGGCACTTGTTCTCCCCGTCACTGCGATATTTTTTTTGTTCTAGACCATAGCTGGGAACCTTCTAGTTACGGAGATATTGGGGGTCAAAGTTCCAACTTTTTCACAGTTTTTTTTAAAATACAAGTTTTTAATGTAAGATTTTTACTTTACACACCTCCACGACCCCCATACTATTCAATCCATTCATCAGCACAATGCTATGAGTGCTTTCCATCCAGTCCTACCGTAAAACGTGATTTTTCACCACAAAAAAAGTAATTCGATTCCCAGCAATAATTTTTGCGTAAAGTTACTTAGTTTGATGTACAGAATGCTTGGTTGACGGATATGTGAAGGGTCTGTTTACACCTGGTATTAGTGCAATCCTTTCCGACGAACCTTAGAGATATTCCTATTGGGGAAGAAAATGCGCCGAAAAAAACTGAGTCTTTTTTCCGTTTGGACTGGTGCTGACTGGGTAAGCCGCATGCCACTGTTGCAGGCAGAAAGGTTCTCCAGCTTATGTGTAGACTGAAATAACATTAAAAATAAACTCAGTGAATAAAAAACATATGCTTATGAAACGAATTGTTAAGATACAATACCTTCTCGTGGGCCGATACTAACAGTTTCCGTGGTGTCGTCATTCATGTTGTGTTGCAGGTAACTGATCTTATTAGTTACCGTCAGGCATGCTACCTCGGCACGTTTCACATCATTCTGGAAACAATTGTGGTCAATCCGCATCACGTAAAATAATCTCAGAATATTCTTCTTAACACAAATGTGACTTAAGTCTTATTCTATTTATTTCAGGTTATCCACAAGACCTGACTAGTTCAGAAACTATAGGAATTATAGAGAAAGATCTTATTATAGTCAATAATGTTTGGGATCTTACCGACATCTTATTCAAAACTTTTTGAACAGACTTAAGGTCCTGGGTCGCGTGGAGTTTCTGTGAGATGTCGGGAAGCAGGAAGCTGAGGATCAGCACCACCACGACGGTGCCGACTGCGACGTAGTTGCCACTCATCGCGCAGTACACTGCCCAGATATAGTCCAGGGCGGTTTTTGTGAATAGTTCCCATTCGCAGAACACCGTGGTGCGAGCCCCGTCTGACGCCTGGTGGGAGAGTTTCGGCATATTTTGGGCACATTTCCGAACGTAGCAACCTAGATTTTTATTAGACGGTTAATTACAGGAGTTATGTCCATTAGGCATGGATACCTCTTTGTCATAGGAGTCACAGACAGCCCCCTGTGCGCCTGCATGAAGGAAGACGAAACAGCAGCCCACGTGCTTCTACACTGCCCAGTGGTTGCAACATACAAGGCAAAGTACTTCGGTACCCCAGGTACTCTCCGCAAGATTGTCAGCAACATCAAGGCGCTGCTGGCCTTTCTCGGGGAGTTAGGGTGGATCGAATAGATTTCCCACCCGCACGCAAAATACGCGCTTTGACGTGGAGTTGCGGACACCAGCCCGTTATATAATACCACTGTGTGTGTGTATTTAATAACACTGTTGTACACGAAACCAACGGGATAGGCAATAACCATGGCCATCGGACCTATATTTTGCAGTTCGAGGTTAGCTTTATTTGAATCTAAGTTTACATCGATGGTCCACATGCGGTGTTTTGGTACAATTACGGCCTAAAAATATAATTATGGCTTACCTTCAAAATAATGCCGCTTCGTCATGGTCTCATATTTATTATTTTTGTTTATTTTTAATTAAACATTTTTAGTTAAAAGTGATTGATTTGAATTTCACAACCATAAACTGATGTGTTGTTATTTTATTTAAGAGATAAGATTTCTGTCCTAATTATGTTTTTAAAACATGCATAGAGGTTTTACTTGCAACAGCGCCGAAATATCGGGAACTCAAAGAAAACAATAAACATGGTAAATATCCCGTCTTCTAGTTATAATAATTTTAGTGACCATGAAAGTTTAAAATGTTATATTTATTTTTATTTCTTTGGTTTAGCGTTTTGGCTCGGCAATGAATGTGTTAAATACGTACTTTTTCTTCTTGGGCTATGCTGATGACGTGATGATCTCTTAATAACTTCTAGTTACAACGTAAAAATTAAATTCATGACAAAAATTTGTGTGGTATACTAAAAATAAAAAGGGTATAATATGGAGGTGTTGTCGGTGTGTTGGGTAGGCAGGAGCGGAAATGAAAGTCACTACCACGGCTACTCACGGTTCTATTTAATTAAAGTTTACACGAACAAGACAAGGAGAACAGAGAAGACAGTAAATAGTCACATATCACGATAAAACAGTTTATAGTAGCACAGTAAATACGGGAACCATGCGTTGTCGGGATGTTACAGAAATATGCGCACGCGCCGTTGCGGGGCTCGTTCCGACTGGAGGTTATTGAAAGGGCGTCAACGCCCGCGCGCTGCCTTCCATCTCACTCACTGGCTGTACGTCACGATGACGTAGCTCGACAGCGGTGCGATTCCAGTGTACGCTGTCCCGGCATCATCCGACATTATATTGTTGTTGACAATACAAGATGCCTATGATGCGTTTTAAGTGTTTATTATAAATACATGTAAATAAACCTGTCTGTATGTAAATGTGTTGTAATGTGTAATATACAATACAAATACATTAACTAAATATACATATTACCTACATATAAGTATTTATTCTTATATGGTATTGTTAGAAGAAAAGTCAATGTCAAGCCGTTGCACGGAGGGGATGTCAGATCAGCAGTCGCCACGCGGCTAGAAGCCGCTGCACGACTCATTTCAGCCCTTTTTTCCGTGGAGGCAACATGCTACGAGGAATCTTTGCCCGTTTGGATAGCCAATTTTGCCTACTATAGTTTTTGTTCCGTTTATTTAGTTTTCTAGTTTTTTACTGTGAAATTTATTGTTAAAAAATAAACCACTTGTTGATTGTTGTGAATTTTTTTTAAATCTGTTTTATGCTAGTTTTGCTAAGAGTATATTATTATAGTTAAATAGTTCTGCTTTATGTTTTATAATATATATTCCATTTTCTCTCTTTTTTAGTATCTCCTTTTGAAGGTATGCTGGAAGAGATTTCTTTAGAAATAAGCATCACCTTTGTACTATTTTCTGTTCCTTTCTTCTTTTCTGTATTTAGTGTGTACATAAATTGTTAAATAAATATATAAATAATTATTAGGTGTATACCCTACCCTACATTTAAAATAAAAAACTTGTTGCGAAAAAAACCCGACTTCCAAAAAAACACTGAACAATTCTTTAATAACTTTACTTTCGGACGTCGGTGACAAAAAAATCAATGAAACAAACAAACTTACCGACTTCCGAAAGTAAAGTTATTTTCGCAGAAAGTTTTTTATTATATCTATGATTTATTATTTTTGAACTGTTTCTGTTTTCTGTTTCACAATTAAAAGTTTAGTTACGTCAAAGATTCAGTTGCATCCGGTTAGACTGGAAGCCGACCTCAATATAGTTGGGAAAAGGCTAAGCAGATTTTAGTTACGTAAAAGAAATGCATTGAAGCAGATGAGAAAAAAAAGCAGTTGTGACTGAGAGGTAAGCAAAAAATAAGTTTATTATTTCCTTTATTCATTCTTTCTCTTATCTAATACATTTTTAAATATTTTTACAAAGAAAAGTAAACAAAACATTTAAAAATATAAAAAATAGATGGCCCATCGGCATCAGGAACAAGGTCCAGGTTGCCGGTGGTCAGGGCTCCAGAGAGAGGAACCGCCTCACTATGCGTGCCGTGTCCAGGAGTACTGCTTTCTGAATCAAGCTCTTGACCCAGCCGCGCAATGAGAGCCTCCTAAGGTGTTGGTCGAGGCTCTCTGCTATTAGTCCATTAACCGTAACGACTATCGGTACAATTATTGCAGAGTCCACGTCCCACATGTCGACAACCTCGTGTGCTAAATCAAGATACTTGATTTTTTTATCATTCTCAGCTTTCACGAGATTCTCGTCATGAGGGACAGTGATATCAACAATCATTGCACGGCGCTCTCAGCGATCTATCACCACAATATCAGGTTTATTTGCTAAAATAGTCCTGTCTGTGATGATAGATCGATCCCAATACAATGTGGCATGACCATTCTCGAGAACGTTAAGTTTATTATTATTATTAATCATTTATTTCAGACATGTCCATATAAAAATTATAAAAATTAAAATAACATTAAAACACATGGTTATATTGTTAAGTAATCGATATTCTCTTCGAATCTGCTAAGAAGTAGGTTTTTGACTTTCAAATTACAATCATACGACCGGAATTTTAATTTTAATGCCCACCCAGAGCCTGGTACTTCTCTCAATGACGCACAATATCTGTGCCCACCAACTTCTTCTTACAAAGATATCAATGCCGGTTCCCTCTCTCATTAAGCAAGAAATACAGTCGTACGTCAAAAAGTGATTTCATTTATAGAATCTCTTGTAACGTTTCTTTAGTGATACCTTTATTATTTAGACCTTAGGAGTAATATTAAAAAAGGTACCTCTTCCTACGTTACATGAATTACCAAAGTGCCTAGAATGATATTCTTTTTCTTTCAGATTCAATGCTTAACCAAAAGGGCAGGCTATGTATGTATGAAGCCAGGTATTTATTGACTGCACGGGATAGGATTCCGTACAGGACCAATGCAAGGCCCAAATGAAAAAGGATTTTTTCCAGGTTTTTCGACGTTTTGGATCCTTACAAAATATATATTATGTCTCCCTTTATTTTTACTTTCTGGAGCACAACACTGCGTCATATTTATAATTTTTAATTATTTTCGATTTTATTTACGTAGAAATCGTAAATTAAGTATGGATTTTGACAGGTGACTCGTCAAAATTAGGCAAAGTCGATCATGCGACATCTAGTGAGATAAAAGGCAGTTTTTCACCTCATTTATTAAGTCCAAGGACACTCCTGTGGTGTAGTGCAGGTGCAGGTGTATGTGCAGACCAAGGGAGCATGCCACAAAAAAACAGAGGAGCGAGATACTTAGCAGGGCAAAAAAAGAACAAGTCTGTTAATGATAAAAGAACATCTATGGTAAAAAAAAAACCAAACAAAAAACCTCTGCTCCACACTCTGCTCTAATTAACTTAATTAAAAAAGATTATAGACCAAAAAGTAGTTGTATGGAAGGAGTCGTTCTTTCTGGCCATAAATGGGAACTTTTTACCCATTTGTCGCCAGTGGTGACAATTGGTTACAACTAGGATTAAACGTGAATTTGAGACCGGAAGTAGTATCACGGAAAATTATTAAGGTGAAAGCGCCAGAGTAGCCCGCAATTTTTCTTTTTTCTCTTCTTGTCTTGATGAGTACTTTGGTCCTAGAAAATATCCATATGCAACCCCATCAGATTTGGGAAAATGAGTTCGTTCCATTTGATAAGAACGTGAATTCTATTTGATTAGATGGATGTCCCAATGCAAGGCATAGCACGTGAGTCGGCACGTGCTTTCTCGGCACGTGAGTCAGCACTTGCCGAGGGCTGAATGGTATGAGGGTGTATAAACATGTCATATCGCTAACGTTGTGCCTCAGGGTACCAGGGCGAACCCTTGTACTGAAGTTCTTATCCCCCTAAAATGGACCTCAGGGTGGATGGACAGTTTATGTCCTATATTCATGGGAACAACATGATTAAAAAAGAAACTACTAAACAAAGAAAAAAACGATTAGAGAAGGCGAAATTGCAGCGATAGGAGAACATTGCTAATGACAGCAATGTTCACAAGCGACAACGCTTGGAAAAAAGGAAAAACATGTTTAGCAGTAGGTAAATATAGTGAAAAGTAATCGTTAGCACAGCGCCCATAATTTACAAGTCCTACTAATTAAAAAGATGTACCTAAGTTGTTAAAATAAAATATAAATGCTCAAAACATCACACTTTAAGTGATCAAAACATCACATATGTGTGCGTACTATGAATTACTACGGGTACGTAGCGTATTATATTATCTGTGCTACGGGCTACGGAAAAACGCCGCTACACGCTACGGACTAAAAAGTAAAAAAAAAAAATTTTTTTTTAAACAATCTTTTATTAGTACTTGTTAATAAAAAGAACAAAAAGAAGAAAAAAAGTTAAAAGAGAAATATACCATTTTTTAGGTACATTATATCCCATTTGACGGCAAGACAAATAAAGAAAGTGTAACAAGCTTTTATTTTAAATATTTTATGGTATTTCTAATCAGAATTTAATTATTTTTAACTTTTATTAACAAGTAATGATGTGGCCAGTGCAGTGAGGCAGTGTCGGGAATCGAGATAAATTGTACCTACAACTATTTGGTATAAATGGTTCTGCAGTTCTAATCCTCGTCAACATTGGATTGGGAGCCTTGTACCACCAACAGCTGAGTATAAGCGTCCTCCTCTGTTCTGTCCTGTGCTAAGCAAGTCTCAAACAGGTCTTGTTTTGCATATAAATAAAAATATTCTAGACACTTTTGGACGCATCAGTATCGGTTTGTTGACGAAATTCGTAGTGAGGTGATTTAAGGAATCGGCAAACTGAGGCGAACTTCGCGCAGGATTCGGGACGAATGCGTTCGGGTCGATTGCGTCAACTAACTTGTATGGAGGTGTCGGAACTGGCGCGAATACGAGTCTTCCTAATCATTAAATCAAACAACAGCCTTTGTGCAGTCACGTCCCGCCTGCGATTCACTTCAGTTTGCATAAGCATAATCGACCTATTAATGTTCCCACTGCTGGGACGCAGGCCTCCTCTCTATGAGAGGGAATGGGCTATAATCCACGACGCGGGCCCAGTGCGGGTTGGTAGATGTCACATGTCTTCGAATTTTTGGTTCTAAGACATGCCGGTTTCCTCACGTTGTTTTCCTTCACCGTTTCAAGAGCAGTGGTGTTGAAATAACTTACACAAAGTTATGCGCCTGGCTGGGTTCGAACCCACGACTTACTGCTCGTAAGTCGGGGTCTCCACCACTGAGCCACCGCTGCTCACGCCGCTGCTTCAGTTTGACCAGTCCTTAATTTGCGATGGAAAATTAAAAAGTCACTTCCTTTTTTTATTTTATTTATAAATGCTGAACTTGTTGGTTTTGTCAATTGGTTTTTACATCAAGTTACAAATGGCAAAAAGATGCACTTAAAAACAATCGAGAATTTTTTTTTAATCCTAATAATTAGGTAAATGATGTTATAATATAATGGTCAATTTACAAAATAAATAAAATTAATAACAAGACAAAGGTAGTTACATAACAAAGTTATTTTATAACCTAACCTAACGCTAACATCTATGCGCACGTCATGTTCTTAAATAATATAGCACAAAATTCGTCGCCGCAAAAAGGGCTCACCTGCGCAAAAAAATAAAGAAAAATAACCCTTACTAAACCAAAAAGTCGCGTATAATAAGGTACATTTTCCCCTATTCCCTTTTCTTCAGATGTGTCCGTTTTACCTCCAGCAGCATTTATATAAAATTAAAACTTAGAAAGAATGAGGAGTACGTTGGTATTATTTTTAAAGTTGTATGATCTTTTGGATGTCTATTTCATTTACTTGTTGGGCCTTCCTGGCAACAAATTGAGCAACATGACCTTCGCGGTAGTAAGGGCTTGGTGCATTGTCGAGCAGTTGATTGGGGATCTGAAAATATAAAACATCACATCGATGGCGGGACGAGTTGGACTCTAAACCAACGACCAGTGGCCCACATTGGAACTGGATCGAAAGAGCTGGGAGTCATGTCCAGAGGATTTTGCTCAGCAGTGGGAAGAGCTAGCAATAACAGTTACATTTTTAACCGACTTCCAAAAAGAGGAGGTTGTCAAGCCGACAGTTTTTTTTTTAAAATTATGTCACATAACGCCTGTAATTGCGAAGGGTTAAGCAGAAAGTATAATAACACCCGCATTTTGAGTGTTATGTTTCATGTAATAAGGAGCCAGCCTTCAACAAAATCAAACTCCGGCTGGGCTGCTACTAGGAAAAATCCCTATTAAAACCTAAAAAAAAAGCTATGTAAATAGTAGGCTTACCTTGGTACATTACCTCTTCAACATTTTTTTTAAAACTATTTATGTTTTTTAGTAGGAAATCCATACCGCCATTTTTAGATAAGAATGACCGCCTTAGCAACCAGTAATTAGATTCGATTCTGAAAATAAAAACATTAAAAAATAATTTAAACTTTAGTGGCAAAACATCTTAATAACATTATGAAATGAAAGCCAAATAAATCTATACAAATAAATAAAATGAAAGTGTCTCTTTGTAACGTCAAAATAACAGTTTTTTATTGAACGCATACTGTGCAAGTATATACGGTCTGTCTGTCTGTCTGTTTGTTTCGGCTAATCTCCGAAACGGATGAAGCGACTTTGACGGGACTGTTACTGTCAGGTAGCTAATGTTGTAAGGAGTAACTTAGGCACTTTTACTTTAGCTTTCCGTGCAAATAAATAAAACCCTTGAATTTTAATAATAATTTTTCGCGTACGAAGGTAGCGGGGCACATCTAGTGATGAATAAAACGGAAACATACTCGGAAAGAGAGAAAAATAAGTTCAAATATTTCCTGTCAATCAGATAATTCGATTCACGTTGTTGTGCACAAATTCAAAGATTTTTATTTGTTAAACATAGTGTAAAAGGTGTAAATATAAAGTTAAGAGGTCTCGATGTTTTGCCGTCAACGGTGTACAAATATTACACAAAATATATGCGCGTTTAATAAAATAAATTAGCGAAGCGGACTTCATGTTTATCGAAACGATGAATATTGTATAACGGGCTGGTGTTCACAACTCCACGTCCAAAGTGCGTATTTTGCGAACGGAAAACTATAATAATTATGTTGTAACGGAACGTTACATGTATAATCGTGTCTTGTTGGTATGCTAAATGACAATAGATTATAAATTAAAGCTTAGTTCTTTGTTTGTGTACGACTTGGAACGTGGCGGGCACATGCGGTGCGAAGCACTACACATTTAACGTTCCGTTACAATATTTGTCCATCAGATCTTGTGTAAGAATATAACACTTGCCTAGCACTTTTCAAATCCTCACTCACTTGAGTCTGTTTACAGGAATCACAGGGCTGAAAACAAAGAAGCCATCCATCATTCCTCTGTTATACGTCTATCACGTCGGTCTCTTAGGCCCGGGCTCCACCGAAGCGGAGACGAGACGAGACGATGATGAGATGAGATGTGTTTTAAACCATCAAGAGAATTCGTTATTTACACATCCCGTCTTCGCTTAGCTTTAGTGGAAACGGTTGAGCAGAGAGAGGAGATGTCTTGTTATTGTTTAGGCCAGCGGAGACGATAAGAGACGCGAGCGGCGTGCGGCGAGCTGTGTGCTGTGTGCTGCTTTGTACATCGCCGCACAGCTTCGGTGGATAACACCCTAGCTTTTACGCATCTCTCTCCTCTCCGTTTCTCAAATCTCCGCTCGTCTCCGCGTTGGTGGAGTCCAGGCCTCACGCTTCGGAGATTACAGCCGTGATGTCATGTTGTGTTATGTAAATAAGTGACTAGAAATTCACCTTAGAAATTTCACACAATTCAACTTCCTGCGTGAAATTGTCGTCAAAACTAGAATGAGTAGGAATGACTTGTGAAGAAATCGCCCGTTTACAGGGGCCTTCTACGCTAGGTACGCTGTTTACAAGCAGGTTTTTAGAACTTTCGTATGTAGTGTGGACATTAGGTGTGCTTTCTGTAAGGCTTACAACCCTGGATTTGTTGTTTCTGACAGAGAAATCAGTGTCATCTGAAACAAAGGGAAGGAGATACCTAGTTAGATTCATTTTCGTTGAAGTACGATGGGATTTACTGAAATAAACAAGGACTTAAAAGTCTAGTCCGGTCGGCAGCATGATACACGTAGCCTATCACCAAGGCGGCTCTGGATTGCTTGAAGGATCTTAGATACCTACAACTTTAAAAGGATAGCCAAAAACTAAGTTAAACAGCCAATTTCAGAATCAAATGATGACTTTTTACATCAATGCTGGTCCCACCTACAGGTAGTCGGGTATGTGTCAAAGGTATCTACGTGTTAAGCTCAAATTAAGAATTTTTAACTCTCATTACATCTAAAAAAGTTAATATTTTACGTGTAATCGTGGTCATAAACAAGGCAGAAATACGAGTATTTCGTGCGACGTCGAGGTCGGCTGAAAACTTCCAAAAAGTCAAACATAACTCGAGTTTCTAACAGTTGTTTCTAGAATTTCTGTTTATCTTACGACCATGTGTGTACTGCGGATTACCTTGTAATACCAACGTTATTATGAAAGTTGTTATTAATTACACAGTTTGTGTTTCCAAGGAAAAATAGTTCGGTATTTTAGGTGAACGAATTGGTGACAGAGGTGAATTTAGTATGCTGGTAATGGAAGAAATACCTGCCCCCGTAGCATGACTACCGTAGACAAGGATTTCTTCGACGGAAGAATCGACAAAATGACAGATAGTGCAAAGAAATCTGTAATTGTGTCGACACAATAACAGACCACCAACTAATAATCAACTGTTCCATACATTTTGACCGTGTAGGAAACGGTGTGAACGGGTGTTTTGTAGGAAACTGCTGATTTTTTTTTTAAATAACCGTGAAAAAAATTCCATGTAGGGGGCTCAGAAAAATGTACTGAATAAGTGGTAGCCGTTTTCGCGTCGGTGTACCTTCCCCCGTATAATTATAGTAAATGCGAAAGTTTAGATGAATGCATGAATGTTTGTTCCTCAATCACGCCAGAATTGCAGAACGGATCTGGGCGAAATTTGGGACAGAGATAGATTATAGTCTGTAATAGCCCGCAGACTACTTGTTTATTTTTATCTCACACATACACATACAATTTTCCGCGTACGAAGTTACGGGCAGCAGCTATATAGTCTTTAATATTTTGTGTGCTCCGTCTGTGAACTGAAGCTGCTTTTTTAAAGGTCGCGTTCTATGAGATGCCTCAGGACAGCTCAACGTCCTGGCTCATCATCATCATGTCGGCAGAAGATCTCCACAGGACATAGGCCTCCAAGTAGCATTAGGGCACTAAGCAAACGTTTTAAAGATTTTTAGAACATTTGGAAAAGAAACATTTGCCTCAACGTTGAGGCTTAGGATATTCAAAGTTCTGTATATTAGGTACTTTGCTGCTTCATTTGGTGCCAGGGTAAACATAATGGCAAGAATGGATAAAGTAAAGAATGAAAATATTTGAGAAAGCTTGAAAGTGGCGCTTGTTACAGACAAATTGAAAGGGAGTCGTCTATGAAAATGTTTGAATTTTGACGAACGGGGATGGAGAGGAAGGCCAAAGATAGGTGTGTGAAGGATGATAAGAAAGAACAAGGCGTAAATGATACCGTAACCTCGGACAAGAAAAAGTGTTGCACTGACCCGAAGTAATACTGAACAAAAGTACAAGAATTATGATGATGTAGAATGAGTTTCATTTATTGCATACTGAAGTATCTTTGCAATTAAACCATTACAGTTAATTAATATAGATTAATTGAATGGGAAACGCACGCATTGACCACAGAGAGAGAGCAAAAACCACAGACTAAAAATGAACCAAGTTTTGGATGCGTTCTCACACTCTCCCGCGGCAAAAGAAAAATTAAGAGACTTACATGTCTACATAACTATTTAACAAGAATAATATAATTTTCAATAACAATCGAAAGAAAATTATATTTATACTTATATCATTGTATAATGCTTATATAATATAAAGTACCATATCATATTAAAATACAATACTATACCTATTATGGTATAACACTGCATTAAAATACCATACAATACAAAATTATATTAAAAGTACTAAACATACCTATCATGTTAGTTATCTGTCTGTTGGCAGCTCGGTCAGATATCAGTTTCACGACGTACATCACCACCAGAACTAGCGTCCCCACTGCAAATGAGATCACTAGCATAGACTTCTTGATAAACTCTTCGAAACAGTTCACCATACTGTCGAAGTAACATTCTAGATGACACAGCAGCCTGTCGTGTGTACACATTTTTTGTAGTTTTTTTTGTTTTAAATTTTTTTGTTTTGAATTTCTCGTCTATTTTTTTTAGAATGTGTAATAGATATACCTGAAAAAAAAAGATTTTCTTCTGTAATATTATGTAGGGAATCTGTATGGTGCTTTACAGTAGCGAAGGGTCAATTTTTGTAAGAGGGAAGCCGGAGTGCATATCTTTAATGTGATTATATTAATTGGCTATAGAATACTGACTGTGCCATTTTTCAAAGGGAAGCCGCTAGGAATCAAGTTGTATGGAACCTTGGCCACTGGTGCTTTATCATAAACACTCGGTATCAATGATTTTGTTGTTGTGAACCTCTACATTCACTGAAGGTTATAAACCTTGTGTGAAGTGGAAGTTCATACTTGAAATAAATGCTGAAAATAAAGCATCAGTCACTGTTACCCGTCCATTCTTAGAATATTAGAAGCTTGGGTAAAGAAGTTCACTTTGTACATAAAATATACTGTCTTCTCATGGACGGACTCGTGTCATCGAGTTCTTTAATAAAAATTCCTTTTAGTACATACAGAAGAATGAAAGGAAAGCCTTCATTGTTTGCATCGATCAAATTGGATTTCGCTGAGTAGGGCTCCGTCAAAAAATAAGTAATAATAATAACACACAATTACAAACCACGCAATTCTCTTCACATTTTTAAAATACTGTGAGTATTTTTTGTAAACGAAAACAGAGCGCATAGTATGTTTAGGTTTTTGTATTTTTTTAAATAAATTCAATGGCACATCTTAGCGATGGAAGCTGACATTATGATTTTTTTTACCTAAGAGCGTGTCTATTGCTGGATGGATAGAATCGTTTGTTTATGGTTAGATTACGAAGTTTTGCACGATGTTGTGCTGCAAAAGCTGCGGTTTCAGATAAAACTGGTTGATAGGTACTATAATAGACGCAGTAGTGACGGAAATCATGGCAAAGGGGAGAATCTCGCGCAGGACAGTTGATGTTTTGACCAGTAAGACCCAAATTAGGTATAGGAATGTATGTGATTGTTAGACTGAGATATAAATATATATATATATATATATACGAGTTTTGTTCATTTTTATTGTTATTTCATTGTGTTTTTTCTGTCTACTAAAATGTTTATTCTTCGCGCCTACCATATTGTTTACTTAATAATTTTATAACTATTTTTTATTCTGATTTTTATGTTCAACCAATAACTTGTATGTGTGGTGTAAACTGTAAGTATAAGTTGGTTATAAATAAATAAAAAAGCATTTTTCTTCATTTTAATGTTTATTGTTTAAATATTATAACAACGGATTGGTATGATTGGCACGGCAAGGTTGGCGATGTGGGTGAGCGATTGACTGCTGCGCTTCGTGTCGCGGTTTCGATTCCCGCACGAAACAAATATTTGTATGGCCTACAGGTTGTTCCAGTTGTTCCGGGTCTGGCTGTTGATGTATGTGAGCTTGAATGTTTGTAAACGCACCCACGATACAGGAGAAATTCCTAGTGATAGGGGCAAATTTAAAAAAAAATATTCAAAGTAGTAATTTAATCTTCATTTTGTTTATTCAGAATAATTGACAAAAACATACTTTATATTTTGACAAGTCGATGCATTGTGGCATTTTTATTTGCATAATACGTTTGATCTTTTACAATTTACGAAATGAAGAGATTTTTTTATTACAATGGCATTTCATGAGTAGGTAGCAGAAATCGTCGTTTAATGAATTTGCTATTGTCGCTCTTAGGATTGACTCTTAGGATTGCTCAGAGCGTGACTTAAGGCGCGATCTATACAGAAACGGCGTAACATAAATAGATCCATATGTTATCAGTGCGCAAAATTAAATTATCATTTTACAACCTAAACCAAGAGCTTACACTTGTATATTCCAAACAACACCATCATCATCATCATTTCAGCCGAAAGACAGATTGCTGGACATAGGCCTCCCCAAAGTGTCGCCACATTGAACGGTCCCGTGCGACTTGCATCCAGCGGATCCCTGCAACCTTCACCAGGTCATTAGTCAAACTAGTGGGAGGCCTTCCAACGCAATTCCTTCAAACAACATCAACTAACCGTAATATAAACATAAAAATACAAAGTCATAATAGCCCGTTTTTTTATTTGATGAATTCCATCGGATTGACATTAAGTAATCAAAACGCAATATATTCGGTGATCGGACAACGCAACAATATGGTCCGCAGACGTGCCTGGCCGCATATTGTTGCCTACTTTACATAATCCATGATAAAATGGGCAATATTTTTCACGTGTCGTGCCGTCAGCGGGCAAAAGATAGATCGATCCGTTCACTGTGATTCATTTCACAATTATATAACACACTAGTTTATAGTATATGGGGTTTCTCTGCAATGGTAGTACAGTGGCAACAACGGCTCCAACTAAAATAAGAAGTACTAATTCTGGAGATTAAGGGCACTTATTGTAGCCAAATATTGTCCCGTAATCATTGTCAAAGACAAAGTTTTTTCACAACACCTTAATGGATATGATCGGTATGGTCTGGGGTTTGGGCTGACTGTCCAGAGTGCCACAGACGTAGATACTAAAGTAAGAAGGATCATGATGCCTACCCTATTTGCACACCTAACGTCTGCCTGTTGGCCTACTTCTCACGGAGCCGTAAAAGATTTAGTACGTACGTATACAGGTATAATCATTCGGTACCTACGTGTATTCGAAGGTCGAACATCCGGACCCGGTCCCTGCTCGAGCGATCCGGATAAATGTCTTTTATTGAGACATAATCATATTGACATGATTTTTTATGGGATGAAGAGGTTTTTACATTCCTTTTATTACCTATATTATGGCATTAGGTATCGTAAGTTTTGTGCGTCAATATGATGCAAGGAAGAGGAGCCGATACAAATTTCGCCGGAGTTTCTGTAAAGGTGTTACTCGCGCAGATATAACTTTGACTAGCTTTTGTCCGCGGCTTCGCCCGCGTGGATGTCGAAAAAGATCCGACGGGAACGTACTGAGCAAACATAGCTACTTACCTTCATCCCCCTTTTTAACCCTTCGGGAGTAGAATTATCAAAAACGCTGAGACACGTATAAATTCATTTTCAAGCGTCAGCCTAAACACAAAATTTGAAGATCCTAACCTCAAAACTGACGCACTTTTCATATAAACTTCCATCCATGATTTTACCCCTTTAGGGGTGAAATGTTCAAATATCCTTTCTTAACAGATACTTACTCTTCACATAGAAGACACCCTCCAAGTTTCATGACTCTTGGACCAGCGGTTTGGGCTGTGTGTTGCTATATCACCCAGTCAGTCAGTCAATCAGTCAGTTTACCATTTTATAAATATAGATGTCGCTTTGCAGGATGCGTCAGTGTAGTTCGTATGTGGAGGTATAGAAGTCGCCACAGAACTGTGATCGAACCGAAATTAATTTTATTGGTCTTCAATAAAAATACCTTCAGCTCAACCTTAGCGTACGGTTACTTGGTCTGGGTTTGTCTGCTGCACAGGTATACCTAGTGCGGACACCAGTCTCTCCCGAACTTCGTGGTTTGTGAAAAGATATTAAATGATTTGATTTGATCATCAGAGACTTGAAGGTACAGTCACGAGCACCTATATGTATACACTTTCCTAAAAGCAATTTTCGCGAGAAATAACGATTGTCACTTGAAGAAAGGATCTTTTTCATAAAAATATGAGCACCAGAATACTATATTCGTAACAACATGCCATATTAATCAGAATAGTAGGAGAAAAACACTTTTGAAACTTGTTAAGTGTTTACATATTGCTGCTCGTGACTGTAATTTAATTAGCAAATGTAAACTGGCAAACAGGAAAACAATCATCCTTAATATTACCGAAGCTTGCTTGCTTGTACACAACCAAACTTAAAATGTCACAATTCATAAAACATGCTCTATTAAGACAAATAACAATTTGTTTTGTAAGCGAGGTCTATTAGTATTCCATAAGGGTGACAGTGTAATTTCCTTCTCGAGTCACAGGTGTAGGAATGAATAATCGAGCCTTATTCACATTGTGTCATGATGTCATATTGGGATAGAAAAGCAGTCGTGAAAATGGGACAGAAAGAAAATTAATAACATATGATACAGACGCCTACTCATAGAGCACAGTTCGGACACAGGCGCCCGCATTTAAGTATCGGTGACTTGAATCCATGCTTTTCTATACTACTGTTCTATTGTAAAGAGGTAAAGTGTGTGGATCTGATTTCTAAAATTCTTTCAAGTGCCATGAGCTATATTTAAAACGTTCCCATGAAATATTTTTAGACTGTAACGAAGTAAAGCCGCGGGTCAAAGCAAGTTAGTATTATGTAATGAATAACCGACGTCCTTCCGGTCAATGTGGCGACACTTGGGGGAGGCCTATGTCCAGCAGTGGACGTCTTTCGGCTGAAATGATGATGATGAACCGACGACAGACAGAGCTTGTCTGTCAGTTATCTTGTCGCAGCATCCACACCACATTCGCACTTTCCCAACTGTGTTACGGTCAGCTTTCAGTCTTACCGGATACAGCTGACTACCAGTATTTTACATGGAGCGAATGCCTTTATGATTTTTTTTTTCTGTTTTTTTTTTCTGATTTTTTCTGTATCCCTCTTGGTAAGATTTTCTGACTCCTGACTATCCGTAACTGCTTTTAAAGATCCACACATTCCACAACTTAAAATTATCTTGATTCTCCACCATTGTGGCTTCAAAATAGACTGCTGTATCGTTAATATGTGGGTCATGGCTGGACACTTTGAGTAACAAACTGTCCACTGACATATTTTTAGTGTTCAACATATGTTTAGTGTTTATACCGATGCGGGGGTCGTTAACCTGTCGGTGCTAGCCTATTAATCTTCATCATGTACAAAATGAAATGTAATGTCCTGTGACTAAACTACTGGATATATTCGAATGAATTGCAGTTTAATTTATTGTCGAATTATCGGCGCCATCTGGTATGAAAATCACGTGTCACGTGTCGTGTATCATGTTCGTACACGCTAATGTCAAAAACCAATCAATCGACTTCAATCCTTGTATTGTGAATGTGAATGTAAAAATAGGCTTTTAAAGACTTTAAAGACTTTAAAGACTCCGTGGTAGAAATTGGGCGCTCAACGCTCGTTCTGCCCCAAATTCTATAAACATTATATAAAAGAACCTATTTGTGTGTGTATACGTGCTCTGTGTCCAATCATGTTTCGGCAAAACATCAAAGGTTCATGTTTGGTCTGGTAACAAATTGTTCTGCTAGATATATCTGACTGTTTTGAGCTTTTGCTTGAATAAAAAACACTTTTTTTTTGCAATAGGTTTTGTGTAGGCGCCAGAAATTTTTAAAACTATAGACTATGCAATGCTTGACTTCATAGCAAAGCATTGCATAGTCATCAACATGGAACTGTAAAAATATGGTGATCAAACCACGACGACAGTCTTCTTGAAATATGGCATCAAATTAGTCGATCCTTTTTTAAATAATTGGTAAAAGCCAGAGCCCTTTCGGGACCTCGATCCCAGATCTCGGTTTTATGCAGGACTTTATGTATAGCATATGCATAACCAGCTTATAACGTTCCCACTGCTTGGATACAGGTCTCCTCTCTATGAAGGGAAGTAGGCTGTAATCCAATACGAGGACCCGCCAGATATCACATGACTTTGAATGTTTGGATGTTTTCCTTCACCGTTTCCAGAGCAGTTGTGTTGAAATAAAAGCAAAGTGAAACGCCTGGGGGTGTTCGAAGCCACGACCTACATGTCGGTAAGTCGGGGACGTTACCACTGCTCCCACTGGGCCACTACTGCTCCTGCACCTGGCTGGAGCACACTGTCTAAAAGCGATAAGAAAAGTAAAATTATAAGCTGTGGTAAGTTTGTTTCTGTTTATTTTGGTAGATACCAAAGAGATCGTAATATTTGAATGTCTTTGGTAGATTCTGTTTCGAGGGTTTTCGATACCATTTATGACAATCAATATGACGTATATATTGTCAAATGTTTCCTTTGGCCTCTTAATGACATTGACAGAAAGACGCTGTTTATAAACACTAGTGAAATTGTAAAAAAATGGCGGTGTTAGTTTCAACACACGCAAAAAGTGTGCAGTACTATAAGCACTTTTACAAACATAAAAATAAACCACATCAATGAGTGAATGCGGCATTAGGGGCCCCATGAACGCATGGTGTAGTAAGTACCTAGACCAAAGATCATTTAAAGTATGTGTCAGTGGAACTGAAAGTGTACGGGGCGACATTAAGTTCGGAGTTCCGAACGGTTCAGTACATGGGCCATTACGATATATTATGCACGTTAACAGCATGTCTAATGTATTAAAAAAAATGTAAGACATTTATTTATACTGATACTTGCCGGGTTTATAACCATAATAATGTATTCGATTTTGACCGTGTAGTTCACTGGGCACATGATAATGGAATTATAAGGAACACTAGCTGTACCCGGCTTGCGTTACAATGCAGCTTTTTCTACCTACTCCTTGTGGAACCTCCCCACCTATCTACTACCTACTTACCACCAACCTACCACCCACTTTTGATTCTCGTGTCCTAAAAAATAAATGTTTTTTAAATAAATATCTCATAAAATTGTAGTTATAATTATTTTATATTTACACTTGAATGGAGCTTCGTTAATTTTTAGATTCTCTGGGTCCACTTTCGCCGGCCTTCTTTATTGGATTTCCATAACTTTCCTAAAATTATTTCTTGTACCGGTCATCTTAGTATGATATACTGAATTCACCCCATCAGCTTGTGGAGGGCTGTCCCTATATACAGGGTGGAATTTTTCAACCTCACTTGGAGGGAAAGTACTCTAAATAATCGAGATAGCAAATTTTACTCAATGCAAAAGTTCCTTTATTAATAAAAAGAAACGAATCTGCATTTAAAGATTTTCGAGAATTAGCTTGCCACACTCGGAAATCAAAAAGGCTAAAATAACACCCTGTAGTTTTATGACATCAATCGATAGGGTCTTATGAATCAAATCTCTCTAATAAACATGATCAATTAAATGAAAGGAAAACCATGAAATCTAAACTTATAAATTTATTGGGATAAAATAAAGCACTTTTACTCAAACGTCTATATCCACTTATGTAAGTACCGTAGTAGTAGTAGAGTGTACGCACCCTTAGCAAAGTACTGGCGATGAAATAAAATAAGACTAAATAGAAAAATAATCTAATGACATTTGCGTGGTGGACTCCACCACTCACTAAAATCTTTTAGTACGCTCGTTCTTAAAAATTGTTCTTTGTTGTTAATAAACGCGCACAATTTGCAATACCTGTCTGTATAGCTGGACTCACTCAGGTCATGATACGAGTAGTGGTTGTGCCACTTGAAGAAATCGTAATACTTTTGTTTGTCATTTATAATATCCACCATTTCCTTCGCCAGCTCTCTGATCCGTGACTTTTGCGCAGAGAGGTATATTCCATTTGGCATGAACCTGGAAAGTAAAAGTATAAGTTTTTATTGCATTTCAATTTAGCTGTGAGCTACGGTCAAAGAAGCAGGAGAGAAAATACTTGAACCATCAGATCGGAGATGATCTGATGGTTAACTGCTGTAAAGACACGCTGCACCGAAGCTCATCTTGTTGCAGTGGAGGTTTCCTGAGATCAATGTCCAACCCAGGCCAAGTGTCAGATTAAGTAGCAGACACAGTCTACGGGCAATACACAGTCTGCTTTGCTGCATAATTAATAAATTTTGATTTTGACCAATATGAGGTCAAAAACATTATAAACCTGCGCGAATATTTCGACGTGCTGTCAATTTTCTTGGACTGGACCCTTGATAGTGCTAAGGTAGCCCATGAAATGCTTTACAATCTGATACTAACCTGACTGAGCGAATTGAAAAACACGTAAGATATTTCACAGGCTTTCACCAGAATCGGAACTTACATATCTTAAATGTTATTTCAATAAAATTTTACAAAATATTTAACAGCAGCGCCCTCCTAACACTGTAATTCAAGTGTCACACTGTGAAATTCTGAATTGCAGTGAAGCTTAAATAAGATTTTGTGGGTGAAAACTAAGATATGATAAATCCCCTAACCCTTAGAAAATTGTGTTGGTTTTGTACCAAAACTCTGTATATATTTTAACCTTGTATAGTTGGCGCCGCCATACACCACCGGTACGGCATAATGTTTGAGAGCATGCAACAACTTCTCTGTCACATAGTCTTCAGCGAATGAATTCTCAAACGACAAGTAGAAGTAGTAATCCGTCTCCAGTTTCCGCAAGCACTCGTTCATATTGTCTCTAGGACACTTCTTCGTCCCGCATTTACCAAATACGTCAACTTGCATGTTATACTTGGCTAGTTCAGTATTGAGCTGTCGGACAATTAAATCTCTTCCACTAGGCGCTCGACAATGTGATACAAACCAGGCTGCTGCAATTTTCTTCGTACTCAGTTTAGCTTTCAGGGTGTCGTTTATAGGCATCATTGCTTCCACTTTCTCCCAGTGCATTTCTTCTTTAGGACCTATGACTTTCCCTTCTTTATCTCTTATGCTAATATATCCAAAATATTCGTCAGAATCTAATTTGTAAGTCAAAGTCCAATTGAAATAACTATTATTATATATTTTGTTACAGACCGGAAATCTAGCTGACGACTCCATATTGGTGTAGATATACTTTTGACGTGGGGAGCGTGACTGAGGTAACAATGACGCGCGACCGGGAAGTTCTCGTCCATGGAACAATATCACATCGTAATCTGCAACATCTCCAAACAGCTGTTTGTTCGTCGACACGTAACAATTAGTAAAGGAACATCTTCTCTTTATAAATGTTTTTTGACCTTCACACATAGTCTTAATCGGATCAAACTTGTTTGACCATAACAGTATGTACTTCATATCTATCGATATATTTGATTGCAAACCCCTAAAGTTTGGTTTTGAATTTATAAAATTAAAATTATCGAAAAACGTTAACAGAGTAATGCTGAGAATCGCAAACAAAGTGAGATATTTCGCAAAATTATTAACAATCATCTTTAAAAGTAGTAGGTAGTACAACTGTGTAACAGTCAACTTATACTTTCACTTACGTATACCATTTTATAAAAATAGTTTAGATAATTTACTAATTAATTAAAACTGGCGCTGATACTGGCTGGACTAGTATTATAACACCACATCAGCTTCAACAATGATATTTATGCATCACAAAATTTTCACAAAGCCTAAGTAACCTAAGTAGCACTAATTATTTACTAAACTATTGCTTTTCGAATAATCCTACCTCTGAGACTCATACTACTTAACTACATCAAAATAACTGCAAACAATAAAATCGATAGCGTACGAATAAGTACTTTCAAGTGCCCAATTGTGCTTGAACTAGTACCGCTGTGTGTGTTATCTATTTAGAAGTAGTAGCGAGTGTGGTAAAACCTCTGAACGGGACGATATATCAGTTGAGCAATAGTCTCAGTTACTCCTTATAACATCGACCACCATCCCTGATTAGACAGTGTGCATATGAACTTGCTGTAGAGCAAGTTCATCTTTTTGTGTATCAATAAATCAATCCTTTCATGAAAGTTTTTAAATTCTTGATCAACTTAAAAAGGCTATTATAAAAAAATTACCAGCCTATAGCCCTTCTACTTACGGCTTCAATATTTTTCGAAAACGCAATGTGCGACCGGGTGTACAGTTTTTGCGAAAAATATAAAATCTTTGACGAAGGACAAAATGGTTTTCGGAAACATCGATCAACAACCCTAGCTATCTAGCAAGTAAATATCCGGTTGGCATACTTTTACTTTTTTTGGCATATGATAAGGCACAGTTTAAAATTTTACTTGACAAATTATACGGAATAGGAATTTGTGGAACTACACACAAGTGGTTTGCATCCTTAGTTTGATAGAGAATAATATGTACAAACAGCAATAATATGACTCAGTTATTGAATATGGGTTGGATGGATATGGCCTTACGTTCCCTACACATTTAAATAAAATCAATATCTTGCAGATAAGCCTATTTAAACTACTTCTAGATAAAAACACTAAAAAAGTATAAAAAATAAAAACTATTCAAAATTAATAAGTACTATCTAATAAGTACTTCCGGTCCATTTTAAAAGTAAGCTTAATATCTTGACTGAACAATTCAATAATCAAAATACAAGGAAGAACGTAGGTTTGTACACAACACGTTTGTCAAAAAAGAAGACACTTGTTGTTCCCAAATTCATAAACTACTTTGATAAGCGCACTAGAAAATATACGAGATACGTTAGTGAGAGAGCTACCCCCACAGTTGACACCGCATGTCAAATCAACCAACCAACATAAAAATGCTCTTAAAAACACTACCTCTCATTGTGTCTATAGTTAATTTTGTATCTATGGATAGTAGCAATTTTCCATGGGTGTAAAATATGAGAATGTCCTATCTGTAAATTTACTTTCTTTTTTATACTTTATTTTAGATATTTTATTTAAAAAAAAAACCGTAATTTGTTTTAATTGTTATTGTGCAACGAGAACAACTGCCGACAAACTGTCTTGCAGTTTGGCAGACTGTTTATATGTATTACAGATTTTGAATAAATAAATAAAAAAAAACACACGGATATAACAAAAAATCTGGGACTAGTAAACAAATATTATACAAAAAGTTACAAAATATAAAGGCGATAGTTGCATCGCTTATAGCATATGTTTATAACCAACGTTCCACCCATTGCACCAAAATACTGAGTTGTTTCTGACAGTTTCTTGATTCATAAACTCAGGATCATTGATCTTCTTACAGAAGTTGCAATATGGATCAGTTTCAGGCGCATCATCTAAGTTGTGATAAGTATAATGATTGTGCCATCTGAAGAAGTCACTATACTTCTTCTTGTCATTAATAATATCAACCATTTGCTTCACTAGCTCTTTTGCAGGAAGAGTTCGCGCGTTCAAATATATTCCATCTGGCATGTATCTGAAAATTGATACACGGGATTAACTGTTGTTGAACATCACACGAAAAGAAAATATATTTTATTATTAGGTATTATTGGTTATAAATTTAACCAAGTTTTTCAATCGATGCGCGATGGTAAAGGGAATTAGGTTATAAATTTAACCAAGTTTTTGAATCGATGCGCGATGGTTAAAATCGACAGTGGATAGCTAATTTTTTTCTTTTAATGAGCAGGTTTTGGTTCTTTTTGGGCACATCAAGAAGTGGGCCCTCGTTTGGAAAGGCTTACCACACTCACACTAGGTTGCGAAGGGATTCGACATTGGTTAGTTGTGTTTGCAGCGGCCTAGTTTGCAGTGGATTGAGGGCTTTGCAAATGGGCCAATGCGGTTCATGTCCGGAGTTGCAAGTCGACGTGGAGTGGTGAGTAATAAATAGAGTGATGTTGTTTTACCTGGTATAGTTAGCACCTCCATAAACTATTGGCACGGTGTAGTGTTGCAGCGGGTTCAGTAAATTCTCCGTCACATAGTCTTCGTTGATCGAGTTTTCAAACGACAAATAGAAGTAGTAATCGTTTTCCAACATTTTCAAACACCCTACACTCCGTGGACATGTATTGTTGCTACATTTACCGTATATGTCTAGAGTCATATTGTGTTGAGCTAGTTCCTCTTTTATTTTTATTGCCAGTTTTTGTCTTCTGCTCCTCGCGTTACAGTTTGATACGAACCAGGCGGCAGCTGTTTTTTTACTTTTGAGCTTCTCTCTGAGTTCATTATCAATAGGTTTCATATCTTCTATCTTCGGCCAATGCATTACTTTTTTGGGTCCAATTATTTTAGCATCTTTATCTTTGATTACTAGGTATCCGTAGAATACATCAGAATCTAATTTAAAAGTCCATGTCATGTTGAAGAAACCATTGTACTTTCTGTGACTCACCGGGTAATATGCTGGTGCTTCTGGACAAACGAACACATACTTCTGGTGCTCAGATCTTATTCTTTTATATAATTGTAAGAAACCACGTGTCACGTCGTAGCAATAGAATAATATTGCATCGTAATCCATTAGATTGCTAAGATATGTTCTGTTCCATGTAACATAGCAATTGTCCACAGCACAGTTTCTTTCATGAAATGTTTTTTGACCTTCCTTCATTAATGAAAATGGGGTCCCTCTTGGCTTTCTCCATTGTAGAATATATTTTATGCATGGTTTGTTGCGATGAATTGTTTCTATAAACGTTCCATTCGTTTTGTTTGTTTTATTATTTTTGGACAAAAGCGAATTCCAATAATAATTATGAAACCCGCTTAAGTAGCACATTATAAAAATTGCTACACCGTAAATGAACGCCAGTATCTGCGCTTTCATCGTTACTGGAAGTTATTACATGAATGGGAAACTAAAATTGTCTGCTTTAATCTCAATTCCTTTATTTTTTTGTAATATTCTCGAATATGTTCCTTTTGTTAGCAGCGCATTTTCTAAATAAGTATTTTTAATGTCAACATTTTGTCAACGTTTTTCAGTGTCTATGTCATGCGTATTTTGACATAGACTAGAAAAATCTTTTGAAATACACTTTCTCGAAAACTGGTTCTTATCGCACTACGATTAGGTTCAACATGCAATGCATTTCACACCCGTGGATTTTTAATTTTCTATTTTTCATATTAGGCTGTTTAGCGGCATCATACCTTTGCTTCTTCTTCAACCTGGCGGAAGCAAAGCGCGGAAAAAAAGCAAATTAAATCAAAGTTTCGTAATAATCATTGACAAAATACTTTCCGTTTTAATATTTAATTTCTTCGAAAGTGTATTGAAAAACGTCGTTTGATACGCGTGGGGATTTGTTACTGCAGTTCTCGGCTCCATAAAAACCTCGCCTCCGGCTCGGGTGTTAATTATACCTCTAATGCAATAACAAAGTTTCCCTACTTATATAAAAATGTACTATTTCTGATAACTGATTGTAAGAAGTATTGTTATGTCGGTTGCTTTACGAGAACAGTCTAGAATACGTGCGGGCCTCGAATGTTCCACTATAGAACTGTCTAGAAGACTCGAGTCTAGAATGTTCTACTATGGAAGTGCCTAGAAGATTTGAGAAAGTTGTGAAACTTTCTCGAAAGACAATTTTATTGATGAAATAAGGCGAAAGGCAATTTGCATGACATAATTATTTAATCTTATATATAAAATTCTCGTGTCACAATGTTCGTTCCCGTACTCCTCCGAAACGGCTTGACCGATTCTCATGAAATTTTGTGAGCATATTGATTAGGTCTGAGAATCGGCCAACATCTATTTTTCATACTATTTATATGGCAAAACAACGTTTGCCGGATCAGCTAGTATATAAATAAATAATTTTACAAACGTAACTGTCAGTGCATAAATACATGCACGAGAGCACGCCTATATAAAATACAAAGCAGATATGCACACCACATATTGCTATTTAACTTAGCGCAGGCGTCCATACTCTCAACAACCTCTCCTGAAGAACAATAATATATTCGTCGGTCCGGAGCAACTTTTTTAAATTGTCAAACATTCCTGCTATTTGACGTAAAAACATTATTGCTAGCTCTCAGATACCTCAAGACTCGTTTCAGAGCCACCCAATGTTCATTAGTAGGTTGACTATTGTACCTACTCAGAGAATTTACTACAAAAGTAATGTCTGTCTAACTCATTTTCTACTCTATTCTTCAATTCCATAAACTTTTGAAATACTTCGTTTTTATTTCTAATAAAATATACATGTACTCGTCGAGAAAAGTCATCAATGAAGGTTACAAAATACGAGTACCTTGCCCCTTCTATAGAAGTATTCTTCATCGGTCTATATACATCAATATGGATTAGCTCTAGCAACCTGGTTGCACTCCCAGCCTTCAGTGGGAAACGGTTTTCTCGTTTGCTTACCTTCAAGACATGTTACACAAATGGAATTTTCTTTTCTTGGTTCCAACTTTATGCCTTTGTTAGTGAAATTTAAGTGACCTATCCTTTGATTGGCTTGGCATACGGCTGCTGTGTTATTGGGATAAAAGTCAACAAATAGGTATAAAAAAAAAGTTTCTTTGGGAAAGTTGTTTGTTATCATGAGTACAATCACGTGTTTAAGTATCGGTCACTAATCACCAGTCACCCTATATTGATAACTGCACAGTCCTTCAACACCCACGCAGTCTTACCGACCTCGATGCGCAATTTTACATAAACGGTCCTGTAAAAACGCATTTTTTATTTTGCTCTAATGTCTCAAAAACTTATTCATCTCATACAAAATGTCTTCAAAGTAATGTTACTTAATCTTCGTCTTCTTTGCGTATCGATGGCAATCTAAATACTTTCAGCCCAGAATTGAGCAACTAGTTTGGCGCTTTCGGTAGCGTCCATCAGTTCCTGTAGTGAACAAACAACAGGACACGCAGGAAACGATATTAAGTGCCCCATCGTTTGTAGAACAGCACCACATTTACATTCCAGGGCAAACTCATTAATGAGTCTCCACCTGAGCAGGTTTTCCTTGCTGCGACCAACCTGGGTCCGGAGTCTATTTAAAGACTCTCAGGTCAGTCATGGCAACTCATGTCCAGGTGGGAGATTTTCAGCAGGTGGAACGAATGGGTTAGTTAAGTATGCACTACCTCGTTACTTAATAATATCATCTCTTTTCATTTTTTAACTTCTGATACTTTCGCAGTCTTACCCTACTCCTGAAAATATGGGAAATTGTAACGTAAACTATACTAAATTAGGTAATAGTTTAAGTTATTTTTACAAAAAAAAAACATATATCTGTATGCATCATTGGAAACTAACGCAAGAATGGAACGACGCCGCCGTCTATATAATAAACCTAGCCATGTAAATAACATCACAAATACTCCTAATTAGCATTTTTATCTACACATACTACACAAACAGACAACATGCAAATTTCTACAGAATTGCGATTAGCTTCGCGGCCTTTTCACGGTTAATTAACCTTGGAAATGCCGTCAAGTTTATTTTGTACAATGGACATAATAATATTCATTGAATTTTTAAAGAACAACATTCCATATTCATTTATTTAATTTTTTTTGGTTCTTTATTGATCCCATTTTTTTTAACCGCCTACAAAGCGGCGGGTATTGTAACTACTTGGGTCGATATACGTGCGCTTTTTCCCTAACACCCAACCCTCCGACCGCACTGACACAACCGACGCCGACAGAGCTTGACCTGATCATGACGCAACTGGAGGAGGAGATGGTTAGAACGGCGATGGCTGATGCCGAAGCTGTGAGCATGCCAACCTCACCACCAGGGTGGACAGAACAGCTGCCCACCTGTCACCGTCACTGAGCGACGACCGGCATGGACTGGAGGATGGGGTGGATTTATCCGATGGATCGGTCTCCTCATAACTCACCCCACTGCCGCCGTCGCCCATATCCAGTTCTCTAAGCATCGGCTTGCCTACGCAGGGCGCTGGAGATGAAACCCCGAAAGACTGCACTGATCCAAGAGCCATGAATCCGAAATAAAAGAAAATGCGGCCTCGATAACATTAGAGGTAAGCTAATTCTCGACACACAGACAAACCACGAACCTGCGCCTATGTTCCTACCATAACACTCACACAATTATGTTCCAGAGACCTGACAGCCGTCAGGCTTAAAGCTGACGGCGATGCAATTGATATCTTCTTAGCCTCGGTATACATGCCAGGCGAGGATGAACACTGGCCACCAAAAGAGATGGCCGACCTGGTAAGACGCTAACCTGGACCTGGTCATCTTCACAGACTTGAACGCCCATCACCCGCTTTGGGGTTGCCACTAACAAGAGGTGAGGTATTAGAGGTATGGCAGGGCAAGGAGCTTCACGGACACTTTTACCGGGCCCTACATGGACCTGATGTAGACTTCTTAGCGTCCGTATCTTGGCTGCGTTTCGGTGACCTATTCGGGGAAACCGAAGGTTTTGTCTGTGTAATAATGGACGAAGTTATGATGACGAATAACTACCGGAAATACATTGTGAAGGATGGCACGGTTGACATATGTCGGGCATGCCACCGTCCGGGAGAATTGATCCGACACATTATTTCTGGGTGTTCTCGTCTGGCTAACGGAGAGTACTTGCATAGACACAACCTCGTTGCCAGGATTATCCACCAGCAACTTGCTTTGAAGTACAACCTTGTAGAATCAGAAGTACCATACTATAAGTATGCGCCCGACCCAGTTCTCGATAATGGTAATATCACGTTGTATTGGGATCGATCTATCATCACTGACAGGACTATTGTTGCCAATAAACCTGACATTGTGGTGATAGATCGATTGGAGCGTCGCGCAATGATTGTTGATATAACGGTTCCGCATGACGAGAACCTCGTGAAAGCAGAGAAAGATAAACAATTCAAATATCTAGATCTGGCTCGCGAGGTTGTTGACATGTGGGACGTGAGTACAGCAGTCATTGTGCCGATAGTCGTGTCGGCCAATGGCTTAATAGCCAATAGCCTCGACAAACATCTGAGGCGGCTCTCGCTTGGCAGCTGGATCAAGGGCTTGATTCAGAAAACAGTACTTCTGGACACGGCGCGTATCGTTAGGAGGTTCCTCTCTCAAGACCACCGGTATTTCGGACCCTGTTCCCGATACCAGTGGGCTACTATTTTTTATATTTTTAAATGTTTTTTTATATTACTTTATATAGAAATATTTAAAAATGTAAATTATATGTATAAAAATGAATGAAGGAGAATAATAATAATTTATTTAATTCAGACCATTGATCCATATAGTGTTAGTAAAATCTTAACCTATTGTTAGTACATTTAAGACTTAAGACTCACTGCTTTCAAAAACACTGCAACATACGGCTCACAGCGGAGATGTGTGACTACTCAGGTCCAAAAGATCTAAGGATCTACACTGATGGATTAAAATAATATCATTGTGCAGAGCGTGCATGGAGGAGGGAAACGCGCACGTACTCCTCGAGTGCACCGGTGTCACTCAGATCCGCGAGGAGTCTCTTGGAACACGAAGATCCCTTGCGGATGTCCTGAGATGACTGGGAAGTTTGATCTGCTTCTGGGGGGAGGTGGGCTTATATAATAATAATGTAATTTTATTTTATTATTATGTACTTTTTTTAATTTGTAATTTTCAAATTATGATGATCCTACCTGAAATAAATTTATTGTATTTTATTTTTATATTTCAATTTAGGAAGCAGTGCAAGTTATATCAAAATCGGTGATATAACTTGCACTGCTCAAGGTTAACTTCTTACGTATTTGGTCTAGGTAGGTGTTTCGTACTATGTTGATGATTCTGTAATAATAACATTTTACAGTGCGTAATTAATACAAGAATTTGTGCGGGACAACTAAACAGGAAGAAAAGTCAATCAACTTTTAACTTTCTGGCAATGGAAATTCGTTATAAAATACTGTAAAAAATCATGCATGTGTCTGACGGTACTATTGTGTTTCGGTTTTCCATAGTTAACGTGGAACTCTAAAGTATAGTTAAATAGGTACGTGACTTTTATGTCAGTATTTTTAGCAGCGGCTAGTACAATGATGTCTTCGTTTCTGTATTGGTTCTCAAGTCTGCGGTGTGGTTAGTGTCGTGAAGTGGATATTCAATTAATGTGAAAGAATCTGACAGTTAAAGGGCCAGTCTGATTAAAATTTTGAGTAAAGGCGCTATCCAGGATTCGATTTTGTACAGAGACAAGTAAATCTGAAGTGTTTACATTACAGGCGAATGCTTTCGGTGAGGGAGTGCCGTAATAGCTCAATACACTACAGTCAACAGATTATGAGGTGCACGCGATGATGCGATTATCGCTTAAACATTAGACATTTACAGTTTTTATTATTGATTGAGTATAATATTATAATTTCGATGGTGTGTGCGAGTGAGATGACCGCTTGTGTATGTCTACTACAGCTAAGTTATGATGGTGATTATAAGTTTTACGAAATTTTCAATATTTTGCGTGATGCTCAGTGTCACTCTGCTTTCGTTTGTCTATCATTTTTATTCACACACAACCTTTAAGAGTCTACAAGCGGAGAGATCTCATAATTTGAAGTCCATACTATTATGGACACCTAAGAGTGATCCTCTCATGTACTTGGGTGAAGGTACATACACTTTTATTCACAGAAAATGTTCCTTTACTAATTGTTACGTGTCGTCAAATAGGCAGTTGTTTGAAAATGTTTTAGACTTCGATGTGATATTGTTTGAAGGACGGCGACTTTCCACCAATGCGTCGCTATTACCTCGGTCTCGTTCCCCTCATCAAAAGTATATTTTTGCCAGTATGGAGTCATCAGCAAACTATCCGATCTGTGATAAAATGTATAATAGTTATTTCAATTGGACTTATACTTACAAATTGAATTCTGATGAATATTTCGGATATATTAGCATAAGAGATAAAGAAGGGAAAGTCATAGGTCCTAAAGAAGAGATGCACTGGGAGAAAGTGGAAGCAATGATGCCTATAAACGACACACTGAAAGCTAAACTGAGCACGAAGAAAATTGCGGCGGCTTGGTTCGTGTCTAACTGTAAAGCGAAGAGTGCACGAGATTTAATTGGCAAAAGACTCCAAAAGGAACTAGCAAAGTATGGCTTGCAAGTTGACATATTTGGTAAATGCGGAACGAAGAAGTGTCCTAGAGGCAGTATGAACGAGTGCCTGCGGAAACTGGAGACGGATTACTACTTCTACTTGTCGTTTGAGAACTCATTCGCTGAAGACTATGTGACAGAGAAGTTGTTGCATGCTCTCAAACATTATGCCGTACCGGTGGTGTACGGTGGTGCTAACTATACAAGGTGTTTATTAAAAAAATAAATTAGTTGTATTATTCTCTATATCTATACAAATAAATAAAATTGAAGTGTCTATTTGTAATTCCAAAATAACAGCTTTTTACTGAATGCGTAATTCTGCAGGTATAAGTAATACGATACTTATATCAAATTATCATTTTATTTTTGTCTGTCTGTTTGTTCCGCTTTGGAGATTAGCTGGGATGCTGCGCTGTGTGTCGCGTGTTTAATTCCCGCACGGAACAAACATTTTTATGGTCTACAAATAGTTGTTCCGGGGCTGGCTGTGTGTGTGTGTTAAACTCACACATGATTTTAAATGTTTGTAAACGCACCCACGATACAAGAGAAATTCGAAGTGTAGGTTAACGTTTTAAAATACGAGGGCGGGTCAATAAGTCCGTGACTTTTTGAATTTCTGACCACTTTACTGAAACAGCAACACTGCTCCTGTCAACAGGCATCTGTCAGTTGACTCCTGTCAAAATTTAAACTTGCTGCGTCAGTTAGTTTGTGTTTGACAGCTATTTTTATCAGACTACTCACTAATTTGAGGAGAAAATGGAAAAAAGTGAATTTCGTGTGCTTATTAAGCATTATTTCTTGCGAAAAAAAACCATTACCGAGACCAAGGCTAAGCTTGATAAATACTATGGGGACTCTGCACCATCGATTTCAATGGTAAAAAAGTGGTTTACTGAATTTCGTTGTGGCCGTACAAGCACTGAAGATGCCGAACGTCCTGGACGCCCAGTTGAGGTCTCTACACCCGAAACAATCGAAAAAATTCACGATATGGTGTTGACCGACCGAAGATTGAAAGTGCGAGAGATTGTGGAAGCCGTAGGGATCTCGCATGGCTCAGTGGTTTCAATTTTGAATGATCACTTGGGCATGAGAAAGCTTTCCGCAAGATGGGTGCCGCGTTTGCTCACAGTCGACCACAAACGCAATCGTGTAACAACTTCACAGGAAGCTTTGGCGTTGTTTAATCGCAATATGGAGGAGTTTTTGCGCCGTTTTGTAACCGTGGACGAAACATGGATCCATCACAACACACCAGAAACCAAACAACAGTCAAAACAGTGGGTTTCTAAGGGTGAATCGGCGCCAAAGAAGGCCAAGGTGGGTTTGTCAGCCAATAAAGTTATGGCGACTGTTTTTTGGGATGCACGCGGGATAATCCACATTGACTACCTTCAAAAGGGAAGAACAATCAATGGGGAATATTATGCCAACTTATTGGACCGATTCAATGACGATTTGAAAAAAAACCGACCTCATTTGGCCAAGAAAAAAGTTCTTTTCCACCAAGACAATGCAAGGGTGCACACATGTGCAGTTGCCATGGCAAAAATCCATGAATTGGGCTATGAATTGCTCCCTCATCCGCCCTATTCTCCAGATTTGGCTCCGAGCGACTACTTCTTGTTCCCAAACCTGAAGAAATGGCTTGGTGGAAAAAGATTTGACTCCAATGATGAAGTCATCTCGCAAACAAAGGCCTATTTTGAGGACCTCGAGAAATCATTTTTTTTGGAAGGGATAAAAAAATTGGAGAAGCGTTGGACAAAGTGTATAGAGCTCAAGGGAGACTACGTTGAAAAATAAAATTATTTTTTTATCAAAAAATCTGTGTTTTATTCCAAAAGTCACGGACTTATTGACCCGCCCTCGTAGAACCAACAAGATACCTGATTGTAAAACAGAGATTCCTAATGATAAAATGAAATATTAACTTATACCTCATATATTTTTCAGATTTATGCCACATGGAGCTTACCTGACTGCGCGATTAGATAGGATCAGTTATCTGGCTAAAGAAATGGCTAACATTATTAACGATAAACAAAAGTATTACAGTTTCTTCAAGTGGCATAACCACTACACTTACCACGAGCTGAAAGAGTCCCGCGACACAGACGCCTTTTGCAAATTGTGCGCGTTAGTTAATAATCAAGAAAAGTATGTCAGAACAAGTGTTTACGAAGATTTTACTCAGTGGTGGAGTCCAGGTAGCGAATGTCGTCATTATAACCTACTTCTAAAACGGAGGAGAGGGGTTTTAGGTGAGATGGGTGAGAAGCCGACATAACCCTTCGTTCTCCCCAGTATATGAGGATTTTGCCATACCAAAAAAACGCCACACATGATACATATCATCATCTGCCTAGCCTTTTCCCAACTATATTGGGGTCGGCTTCCAGTCTAACCGGATGCAGCTGAATACCAGTATTTTACATGGAGCGACTGCCTATCTGACCTCCACAACCCAGTTAGTACTGGGTAATACGATACCCCTTGGTAAGACTGGTTGTCAGGTTATTTTTGGGCCACTGACTGCCTAACGACTGTCAAAGATCTACAAATGACAGCCGGGACCAACGGCTTAACGTGCTTTCCGAGGCACGGAGGAAACTCGGTATGTAATGGGCGGTCACCCATCCACAGACCAACCTAGGCAAGCACGGCTTAACCTAATGATCGACCCGAGCGGCTGTTATTATTTAGCCACGAGCTCTTCAAAACACATGATACATATAAAGGATGTAATTACTTAGGGATGATTTTCACCAAACGGCTCGCATCGCATCGGATCGGAACGAATTTTACAATCTTTAAACGAGATTAAATCGTGTACACTGTACTTATATTATTAAGCCGCGCACAGTAGCTTGACCGCGGCCGGGCGGTTGTCTTCGGCGACACGCGGTCGCAGCCGAAAGTATGCTGCGACGTGCGATCCGCTACGTTCGCCTGTCGTCATATCCGACACTGTAGGAATGAAACTACTTAACTAGGCGGTACGAAGCCGATCTTATGCGTCGACATCCTGCCGGACGCGATCGGCTGTCGCTGCATCTGTTCGTATCCTTTCCGAACCGATGCGATGCGAGCCGTTTGGTGGAGATCATCCCTTTGTCCACGTAAATAGATCATAATTTTATTATATTTGTGCTCGTTTATTGTATTGCATTAATTATATTATTTCCATTACTGAATATATTATTGAGTTTGGCGTTTCGTTTCACTCTCCCTATAATGGGTGTAAGAAGACCCTTAACGAAGCCGAAAAGCACTTTGTCTCATCATCATCATCATCATCATCATCATCATCATTTCAACCGAAAGACGTCCACTGCTGGACATAGGCCTCCCCCAAGTGTCGCCACATTGACCGATCCCGTGCGTCTTGCATCCAGCGGATCCCCGCAACCTTTACCGGGTCATCGGTCCACCTAGTGGGAGGCCTTCCAACGCGACGTCTTCCAGTTCGCGGTCGCCACTCCATTGCAATCATTTTTTTTTATATTCTGCACCTTCTAATAACGGAAAGGTCATATTACCAAATTTTCCACAAGTTAAAATAAAATACATGTTTCTAATGTTACCTATAATTTTACTTTAAAAACCTCAATGACCACTGTACGCACGACGGCCAATTAAGCTATACAAAACCAGTTTATGCGGATCTCTCATTGTATAGGAAATGTATACAAAGCGAGGCCAAGTTATACTGGAAATGTACAGCTTCATGTGTCGCCGTGTGTACTATTCAATGAACATCAGCACAATGGTTTTGAGTCCTACCGTAAACAGTTGATCCTAGCAATACTTTTTGGGTGAGTTACTTAGTTTGAAGAACAGAAGGCTTGCTTGATGGCTTCATGAAGGGTCCGTTTACACCTTGATCCTCGTTCGGCATCCTCAAAGTACATTATCTCTCGCACGATAAACGATATTTGCATTATTATTATGTAGGTATGTCTACTTGATTACCTATCTATGTACTTTCTTGATAATCTAGGCAAGATTGCATGTTGTGATATTGTTTATGATATGATAAAATAATTAAATATAGTGTAAGTATTATCGATGTTTACACGATATATTAATTTACATAACATCACGCTATTCCGAATGATAGCCAAGGGACTTAATAATACCACAGATAATATAATACTACGTATAATACACACACCTACAATTCGATAGTTATGTTAAACCCCATGTAATAGGATCGAATCTAGCTCAAAAACCGGACACAAATCTGAACTCCGTGGCTGCTACTGAAAAATTCCCGATGGAAAAACCCTATAACACTGTCCAATAGTGTCCAACCTGGGAATCGAACCCAGGACCTCATGCTGACTAGTAGACCAATGAGGCAGCATATTATTGTTGACGAATGTTTTTTATAAACAGAATCAAAAAAATATAAATAAAAGTTATTACGGATGATTGATTCTAGTTTTCCAAAACCGCCGCTGAGCTGAAGTGATTACAGATGCCCCAGTATCAGCCGTGCCTGGTATTAGCCGGTCGAGAGTAACCGGAGATCTAGTTAATGTCGTGCGATTTAAGAGCTCTTCTTCAAAATCAAAATCAAAGCATTTATTTCAAGTTAGCCAGTTACAGGCACTTTTGAATTGTCGAAACAAGAGTAGTTGCCCATTTCCTAACATAGATCTCTATGGAGAAGAACGGGCAAGAAACTCCATGGACACTTTTTTAAATCAGAATACTTTTACAACACCTTGGTTACATTACATCATTCATGTTGAGATGGTACTGGTCTTCTCTGCTCTGTTCAGCAGTGAAGTGGTCAAGATCACCTTACAATCGGACGTAGTTAATAAAATTGTAAAACTAAATTATTTTAAAAGAGTAACCACAATGTTTCTTGTCGGTTTTCCGCCATAGGAAACGACGAACCCGAATCGTGCACCTTTTCTCGATTTATAAATGCCCAAGTAGGGCCTATGTGAAATAAAATATTTGAGTTCTGTCATAATGAGTCGACCCACCGTCTTCTATTCTACATGTAATGTGTGTAAAAATACCCATTTTTTTTTTTTTTTTTTCGGGTCGGAAATCATCAAATGACCCCCCCCCCCCCCCACTCTGGGCGGAGCGGAAGGGAGTGTCAGACTTGTACTGACTAAAACCCATCCATGTTCCTTCTTTGCCCTTTGTGTTCCAGGGCCACGGTGTCTCTTTCGAACAGTCCCGCAGCTCTGGCAGGCATCGGCCCATGCGGACCCCTACTCGGTTGCTGACATCTCTTTGAGGCGCGCGTGGAACACGAACGCGCCGTCGACACGGCCTGTCGTCATAAGACGGCCGGACGGCGAGCTAGCCCATAACTCGCCGTCCACAGGCCCGCGCCTACGGTGGCCGGGAGCCACCACGTGACCCCCGACGCCCAGGGCGTCTCCCGCGGCGGCTGGGACGTGAGGTTCTTTCTCTCTCACGTCCCGCCACCTCCTTCACTAGCATGACTGCTTCGTAGAAGGTGGTGACGGCTTCCCATTCCCTCTCGCTCCAGACCATGGCTTGAACCAGGGCCGGACGCGAGAGATCGCCGAATAATCGCCGCTACAAGGACACGGCGGTGCCCTGCCCAAGCGGGGCAGACCTCTACGGTGTGCTCCACCGTGTTCTCCGGACGATCCTCGCAGTGGAAACACCCGGGCGTTTCCTCCCACCCGATTCGGTGCAGGAACCTCCCGAAACAACCGTGTCCGGTGAGTACCTGCGTCAGGCGGTAGGTGAGGGCGCCGTGGCGCCTCTCTAGCCACTCTTCAAAGAGGGGACTTATCGCCACTATGGTGGCGTACCCTGCTCGGGGTTGCGACAGTCGCTCTCTCCATGTCGCCATGAGATCACGCCGGAGGTCTGTCCGCTGAGCGGCCATTTGCCGCGGCAGCGGAGTTTCCCCCCGACGTAGTGCCTCCGCGCGCCATTCGTGCAGGCGCGCGAGGACTATCGCCTCCAGATCCCATGGCGGCAATCCGGCAAGGAGGCTAGCCGCCTCGCCGGTGATCGTGCTCCCCGGATTAGCCTTATGGCTATCACCTTTTGGGGTGCGTTCAGGTAGTGGGCGGCTTGCCGCCTCAAAGAACGCGCCCACACCGAGGTTCCGTAAAGGGCCATGGACTGCACGACCCCTGCGTAGAGCCTCCGGCAGGAGGCGTTTGGACCCCTCAGGTTGGGCAAGAGCCGCTTGAAGGCAGCCCCTGTCCGTTCCAGTTTGGGAGCCAAACGTCGGAAGTGCTCCACGAGGTTCCACCGGCTGTCGAGGACGAGTCCTAGGTACTTCAACGTCGACCCAACGCCGATGGAAACCCCTCCTGCCATCAGTAGGGATCCCGACGGTGGCGCATTCCGAGGCCCATGAAAACACATGGCCTCGGACTTGTGTAATGCCACCTTGAGACCCAATTGCCGGATCCTCTCCACGACTATCGCAACCCTGCGTGTCATGTTTTCGGCCACCGCCTCGTGCGACCTCCCTTGTGCCAGTACCAGCGTGTCGTCAGCGTAGCAAACTACGCTGACGGGATAGGGAGGTCGGCGTGCAGCACCCAGTCGTAACGGATGTTCCACAGGGCCGGTCCCAGAACCGATCCCTGTGGAACACCGCACGACATCTCTTGCCGATTCCATTCTCCGCTCTGACCGGGGTAGATGACGGCCCTATCCGCCAAGTAGTCCCCGACCACACGACGAAGGTAGGTTGGCACCCGGTGATACCGGAGTGCCTCCCTAATGCAGCTCCAGATAAAATACCCTTAACGAAGCAGATTGGCATTTGTTCTCTCTGTTAAGTAGATATTGGGAGTCAAAGTTCCAACTTTTTCATGGGCATCATGATCTTGTTTATCCGTGATCACGGTGCTTACAACAGCGCCGAAATATCGGGAACTCATAACAAATAGTAAACATGGTAAATGTCCCGTTTTCAGTGTTAATAATAATCCTTCATTAAGCCTGTTCTAAGCATACATCCACATATACATACTCGTATAATAAAATTGTAACAGGCCGATGTCTGTACATTATTTTTTGTTCAAGACCATACCTGGGAACCTTCTAGTTACGGAGATATTGGGGGTCAAAGTTCCAACTTTTAACAAGTTTTTTTTTTTAAAACCTTTTTTTAATGTAATATTGTTACTTTACACACCTCCACGACCCCCGTACTATTCAATCCATCCATCAGCACAATGCTTTGAGTGCTTTCCATCGAGTCCTACCGTAAAACGTGATTTTTCACCCAAAAAAAAGGCGATTCCCAGCAATAATTTTTGCGTAAAGTTACTTAGTTTGATGTACAGAATGCTTGGTTGACGGCTATGTGAAGGGTCTGTTTACACCCTGTATTTTGAATATGCGTATGTATGCGAGACTGATTTGACTGAATTGCTTAATACCACACTAGCATTTGCTTGGCTTTGTTGTCGTTATTGTTGAAAATTGTCCCACGAGAAAGTTTTAAATAATTATAGTTTAGGACACTCGGGGATAATGTAGCTTCCCATTAATTGTAGTGAAAGATTTTTTTGTAATTGGATTAATGGTTTCGATGATTACCCCCAATATACAAACTTTACTTCAATATAATATGAGTATTCAAAGAATCGTATAGTGGATTTTTGTTGGGATTGTTAAATTCGTGAATGAATTTTATCTTATACTTAGTTACCCTTTCCTTGCACTTGAAAATTATCCCAAAGGAACGATTTACTGGTAAAAAAAATCCTTTCCCTAATCCGTCATGGTCTACTAGTATGACAAAACCAAGCTGTGATTAACAAACATCAAAATTACAGACTTTTACTTTATCTTTAGGAAGTAATATTGCACGTTGTGATTATTTTAACGATAAGACTAGGTAATTGAATTATCTTGTTCCTTAGTATCGATATGTAGAAACCTAATCATATGTAGACTCTCTCTAGTGTTGAACTTAAAGATCAGTTTCGGCCAAAATTGCTCGTTTCAGTAACGGTTTATGTTTTAGTCAAAGTTGGCGGAAACTTCAACCTTTTAACACTTAATAGATTTGTTGCAATAAGGAGATTTCTAGGAGAGTACAGCTCGCACCTAAGGGCGGTTTTGCTAAACTGGAACATATTTTTCGGTCCAAAAAGATCCCTTAGTACCTTTAAACAAGCCTTTTCAACCAATGTGTCCTGCCAACAATGACCTACTGTGCCGAGACATGGACGTTCACAAAGGAGACTGTCTATATCCGTAGATCGAGTGCGTAATACCAAAATCCGCCGTCGTCGAACGAAAGTCTACGACGTCGGAGACCGGGCATTGCGCCTCAAGTGGACAGGACATCTGCCTAGACACGGAGATGGCCGACATGGCAAAGAAACACCTGGATAAGGTACGCGCAGAAACGGGAAGTGTGGCAGAAAATAGGGGAGGCCAATACCCAGCAGTGGGTGATTCCGGGCTGATATGATGATGATGAAATAGAGCTGGACTTGGTCGCAACTCACCTGATAGGAAATGACTTGACTAAACCTTTAACACCTTCCTTGTTTAGGGATGATGCAACGGTTCGAAGTCGGCTTCTAAAAACATAGAATAATTGAATATTTACGCTGCAGAGAACCTCAAGCGGCGTAAATATAGAAACCTTTGTGGTAACTATATTTTCGAGCCGTTTGGGGTTGAAACTCTGGGGTCGTGGGGTCCGAGTGCTCATAGCCTGTTTAAGGAAATTTCGAAACGCCTAGTTGACGCTTCCCGTGACCCAAGGTCTGGCTTTTACTTTGGCCAGAGGCTAAGTGTTGCCATACAACGTGGCAACGCCGCCAGTCACTTGGGCACATTTCATCTATTTTATACATATACTTTTGGGGCTGGCTTGTATTTATGCTTTTGCGGTTGCACAACGACATGCTTTGCTTTCGCTTTGCTTGGTAGTATAGATGCAGGCCTACCTTACTGTGGCGCGGGCTCTTTGGTCTGGATTTCAAGCAAAACGGTGGCCCTACCCAATAGCCAGGGGTAGGGAAATGGCCACAGTGTCCCGTTAGAGGGCCACGGCGAGGGGCGGGTGGTCCACGGAGGTTGTTCTAGGATGGCCGAAGCGGTGGGTGAAGGTCATGCTGACGGTGTAAGTGAGGGTTGATCAGTTCAGAAGGGACGGGCGTTCAGTCCCCTATGTCAACCCGATCAAGCACCCGATGTCGCACTGTAAGCTAGCCACACGCCCCTATATCTCGATGGTACTCCTAACGTTCGAGCTAGTTTGTAGCAAGACGTTCCCAGGTGCGGGCTCCATGGAGGGTGGGAAGCCGGAGAGACGAATTTTACCAACACAGTCATGGACAACTCAAGCCCATTCGACACCACACCAAACACGCACACAACAACCACACATATACCTACACCCCCCACACATACACGCCACACACACACTCACAGGCACACTACACACACACACACCGGAGTGGAGGCGAAAGCCAAGGATGCTCCCAAGGGGGGTGCTTGCAGCACCTCTCTAGCCCCCGGATGCTCTGCTGCCAACACAGCGAGCTCCAGTGCGGGTACCGGTCCGGCAGTGGCGAGAACCGCTGCTAAGACCAAAACCAAGTCCCGTAACAAACGGAGGACACCGGCGCTGCTTGGGACAAGTACCGCTCCTCCTTCTTTTTCAGGCGCAGAGCCCCCCACGACGGTTCACTCCGGTGGCCGGGCTCCCCTCATACATCCTCCTCCGCCTATAGCTATACAAGCTGCTCCCCTCCAGCTGGCCGTTACTGGTCAGTCGGCGGAGTTAAGCACCACAGGTGACGCGTTCGCGCTAGTCTGGCAGGTGCAAAGGAGTAGGTACAAGGGCAGGAAGGAGGAACATACTCCGGCAATACTTAGCCACCGCGCTGACTCGTCAGTGCCAGCTGCTCCGGCTTCTTCAGCTTCTAGGACGAAGAGGAAGAACAGGCCGTCCAAGAAGCAGCGGTTTCTGACACTGTGGAAGCGTAAGTCTCCACAAACCACATGACATGGTCCTATTGAGCGCGTCGGTCTGTGGTCTGAGGAGGTTGATACGAATCTGTGAGCATTACGCGGGTGAGCATGGTCTAAAATATAATGTCTCAAAAAGTCAATGCATGGTCTTTGCGGCAGGTGGTGCTAAGTGCCCAGAAACAGTACCTCCGCTTTATCTGAATGGTTTACCTCTGGATAGTGTGGATCAATTTAAATACCTTGGGCATTTGGTCACGTCTGATCTCGGGGATCATGCTGACCTCGAACGGGAGCGGAGGGCTTTGTCGAAAAGAGCGAACATGCTCGCCCGCAGGTTTGCACGTTGCTCTAATCCAGTTAAAATCACCCTTTTCAAGGCGTACTGCACCTCTTTATACACGTGCAGTCTGAGGGTTCGCTACACACAAGCTAGCTACAGTGCCCTCCGCGTCCAGGATAACAAAGCGTTCAGGGCAGTGTTGCGGCTGCCTCGTTTCTGCAGTGCCTCGGGCATGTTTGCGGAAGCTCCAGCATTAGCACCGCCCTCTCTCGACACGGAGTAGAACAGGTACTGACTGATTGCATTACTAACATGTTAAGTAAACGAGTGGTTCGTCTTGCAGAGGAACAGCAGATGGCCATGATAGCCAGAGGCTGTCCCCAAAGAGGTGTACTATCCCCCCTCCTCTGGAATCTGGTGATAAATGATCTTATCACTAAACTCAACGCGAACCATTTCTATACAATAGGGTACGCTGACGACCTTGCCATCCTCATCTCGGGGAAAGTGACGGGCACAATCTGCAATCTCACTCAACAGGCGCTACGCATCGTTGAACGGTGGTGCAGAGATTTCGACCAGTAAACCCCACGAAAACGGTACTAGTCATGTTTACCCTAAAACGAACACTAGGCCTCTATCGCCTACCCAAACTTTTCGATACAGAACTCCAGTTAGCCGACGAGGTCAAGTACCTGGGAGTCATCCTGGATAGTAAGTTAAACTGGAGTAGGGGAGCAGGGCCTGCATCACCTTTTGGCAATGCAGAAGAATGATAGGTAAGAAGTGGGGCCTATCCCCTAAAATTATACTTTGGTTATATTGTGCGGTGATCCGACCCATGATCACCTACGGGGCAGTAGTCTGGTGGCCCCGCACCAGACTAACCACGGCCTCCATTAAACTGCAACGCATGCAAAGGCTTGCCTGCATGGCGATTACAGGTTGCATGAGGACTACTCCGACCGCAGCTCTCGAAGCCATGTTGGGCCTCCCACCGCTCCATCTGTTTATACAGCAGGAGGCGACGATGACGGCAGTACGCCTTAATACACTTCAACTCTGGGGTAAGAAAGAAACACAGCACACTGCCGTACTGGAGGGATTCTATAATGAGTTCCTCCTGGCAAAAGCAACAAACGATCGGATACCCAAACAGTTCGTATTTGACAAAAAATACAAAATCCAACTCCATGAGGACCACCGCTGCGAGGGATTGAGCCCTGCGGAACTACGGATCTTCACAGATGGATCTAAAACAGGTACTGACACTGGAGCTGGAGTCTTCTCGGAAGATCTCAACATCCATATTGCCACACCACTGGGGGCCCACAACACGGTTTTTCAGGCAGAATGCATGGGCATTTCCCTGGCGGCATCAGCCATCTTAGCCAGGGGGGTTGTGGACCACTCTATTCGTATACTCTCAGACAGCATGGCTGTTCTGCTAGCACTAAACAACCACATAGTCAACTCTGGGTTAATACACGAGTGTCATCAACGCCTGAACCAGGTTGGTAATCACAATAATATAACCATCCATTGTCCCGAGGCAATGATGCAGCGGACGAACTCGCTAGAAGGGGATCGAGCATGGCAGCAGTGGGTCCCGAACCCATTGTGCCACTCCCCTTCGGGTACCTACGCACACTGGTAAGAAAACGAACCAGCGAACAACACCACAAGCTGTGGCTGGACCTTGGCGAGTGCAGGCCGGCCAAGGAAGCACTTCCCACTATCGATGGCCGCCTCACCAAACGAGCGCTTAGGCTGACCAAACTACAGCTGCGCACACTTACAGCCGCCATCACTGGACACGGCTCTTTTAATAAACACCTCTTTGTCATAGGAGTCACAGACAGCCCCCTGTGCCGAGCCTGCATGGAGGAAGACGAAACAGCAGCCCACGTGCTTCAACATTGCCCAGTGGTTGCAACATACAGGACAAAGTACTTCGGTACCCCAGGTACTCTCCGCGAGATTGTCAGCAACACCAAGGTGCTGCTGGCCTTTCTCGGGGAGTTAAGGTGGATCGAATAGATTTCCCACCCGCACGCAAAATACGCGCTTTGACGTGGAGTTGCGGACACCAGCCCGTTATACAATACAATACAATACAATAATACATATACTTCAACGGAATGGGAGAAAATTAAAGAAAAACATGGCACTATCGCTGTTATGTAGATACCAATCTGTTTTTTGTAAGACATATTTTTGTATTGTGTTCTAAACTCGTAACTGTGCCATTTATTTATAATTGGAATTATTAAAACACCGTCAAAGAGTTTTTTGATGCCCTTTTGTAGTTTGTTATTATGTCAAAATAAATCATACAATGCACTTTTATTTAGATAAGTGAACTATGAATACTTCCAAATGCGAGTTGAACTCGCCTACTGACAGTACATTTTTTTGAGAATTTTTGAGTTGTCATAGTTTTCTGAAATTACAACTGATTCTGAAACTTAATAGCTAATTTCGGAATCGGTGCTAAGCAGTGATAGCCTAGAGGTGTGACCGTTGAACTGCCGTTCAACTATAGTAAGACGCGCACCTCTGATTTTTCGGATTCATGTGCGTATTGTATAATTTTCACTTGCTTAGGTGAAGCAAAACATCGTGAGGAAACCCATAGACAGCATGAAAACTTTGACACCAAGTTATGCACTAACCACACGATAAAGAAGACGATACATATCTATACTTAAATAAGGATACCTAGCCGCTGATATCAGTTCATATGACGGGAAACAATTTTACATTTTTAAATACAATGCAAATTTAGCAAAGGAGCCGAATTTTCGTTTATGGTTTCGGCTACTAATTTTGCTTCGCTCCGTACTCAGGTTTTTATTGTAGATTTTTGCGTCACTAGTTCGACTACATATTTTAGTCACTAATTTAAGTTACCTATCTTTGCAAGTCACACGCTACCGACCTCTTTTTCGATTTGTTCAATAGAATAATAATACGTGTCTTTTAGGTGTCAATTACGCTATTCATGCAAGTGTTACTAAATTAAAACGAATAAATTAGTAATTTTTGTGAATAATCATTTTGTAGACGACATTAATCAGCTTGAATCCGGCAAAAGTGAATACCCAATGAACACGATAAAATACATAATAATATAGCAGAATTGATGACCTGCCTGAGCGTTTGTGCAAGCTAGCTGTAACTAAAGTTATAAAGATGGTTGTTAATAAGTGTGATAAATATTTCGTCATTTGCATGATTCTCAGCGTCACTCTGTTTTCGCTTGTTTATAATTTGGATTACTATGGTGCAGAACCGAGCCTTCAGGATACGATCATTCGGTTAAATAATAATCAATCTAACACATCACTAGATTTGAAATACATATTATTATGGACAAACGAGACTGAACCGATCAAGTCTAATTTGCGTGAAGGTAATATTTCGTTTAGAAACAGAAAATGTCCCTTTGCTAACTGTTACATGACATCAAATAGACAGTTGTTTGGAGACGTTGCAGATTTCGATGTGATATTGTTCAATGGACGAGAACTTCCAGACAATGTTTCACTATTACCTCAGTCCCGTTCACCTCATCAAAAGTATATTTACGCCAATATGGAGTCCTCAGCAAATTTTCCGGTTTGTAATGAAATGTATAAAAGTTATTTCAATTGGACTTGGACTTACAAGTTGGATTCCGACGAAATCTTCGGATATATGATTATACGAGACAAAGAAGGGAATATCATAGGTCCTAAAGAAGAAATGCATTGGAAGAAAGTGGAAACAATGATGCCTATAAACGACACACTGATAGAAAAATTAAGCACGAAAAAAATTGCAGCAGCTTGGTTCGTATCTCACTGTAGGGCGCGTAGTGGAAGAGATTTAATTGCCAAACAGCTCCAAACTGAACTGGCGAAGTACGACATGCAAGTTGACATATTTGGTAGATGTGGGACGAAGAAGTGTCCTAGAGGCAGTATGAAGGAGTGTCTTCGGTTAGTGGAGACTGACTACTACTTCTACTTGTCGTTTGAGAACTCGTTTGCTGACGACTATGTGACGGAGAAACTGTTGAATGGTCTGAATCATTATGCTGTGCCGGTGGTTTTAGGTGGCGCCAACTATACAAGGTTCGTTGACTGTAATACGTTTGGAAAATTTAAGGAGGTAGCGCTAAGGTGGACTGCTAATTGTTTTTTGCAAAGTTTTTCTTTATCAGTAACTGGTTGTGTGATGCGTTAGTAAAAATATGTTTATAGGGAATTATAATTGTAAGAATCAACAATACAATTTATTTTGATATTAAATCGCAGGCACTACTCTCGCCAGTATGTCTGTGTGCCCCGCGGGAGGCGCCTGCGCTCCTGCGGGCGGCGCTGAGTCATTTTTTTCAGAACAACATACATTGTATAGAAATTTTGTAAAATAAAAAAGTACCATTAAAACATTAAAATCGAAAAACATGTCAAAGATAATACAAATTCAAAACGATAATAGCCTACATTCAATTAAAAATAATTAATAAAACAATGAAACAAAAGGTCAAAAAAAAGGAAAAACGAATATAAAATTATTATAAAAATGATCAATGGCATCTAATTTTCTATGGCAATATAAAAAATAAATTGTGTTAAAAAGTTTAATAATATGCCATCTAATTTATAATAAAAATGTCAGTAATAATATGTCCTCTAATTGTAAAATACAATAGTAAAAAATTAAAAATGATCAAAGTCAAAAGTAAAATTTATAATTATTTATTTAATTTTATTATTTAAATATTATAAGAGATTATTTGTCATTTAATAATCTATGAGTAATACAATAATAAAAACAAAATAAGATAAATAAAAAGTATATCAATGTTAAGTACAAAAAATTCAAAAATAATAATAATCAACACACCATTTAAAGTAATTCCAATGTAGAACAATAATATTACGGCTGTCGCTTATCATCAAGGTACTCATCGACATTGTAGTAGCTCTTCCTCAATAAATATGTCTTCAATTTGTTTTTAATGGACAGACCTATAAAGGTTGTGTAGCGCCATCTCTTTCCCACACTGGAATTACTCCTGCTTTAAGACGTCATGGTAGGCCACCTTAAAGTAGGAGTAAGTTCAGTGTGGGAAAGAGACAGAGCTATTCAGGTGGTCTAGCGCCATCTCTTTCCCACACTGGAATTACTCCTGCTTTAAGACGTCATGGTAGGCCACCTTAAAGTAGGAGTAAGTCCAGTGTGGGAAAGAGACAGAGCTATACAGGTGGTCCAGCGCCATCTCTTTCCCACACTGGAATTACTCCTGCTTTAAGACGTCATGGTAGGCCACCTTAAAGTAGGAGTAAGTCCAGTGTGGGAAAGAGACAGAGCTATACAGGTGGTCTAGCGCCATCTCTTTCCCACACTGGAATTACTCCTGCTTTAAGACGTCATGGTAGGCCACCTTAAAGTAGGAGTAAGTCCAGTGTGGGGAAGAGACAGAGCTATACAGGTCGTCTAGCGCCATCAATACGCGCCATACGCTATTTATACTTTTAAATTCTAAGGGAAGCTTGTTGTAAAGAAAAACTGTTTGGTACCTAGAACTGTGATGAACCACGTTTATTTTCGGTTGAATTGTGTTAGGCAAGTCTTTCCTACGTGTATTAACTCTAACTTGTCGTTGTTCATCAGTTTCAGATTCGTGCAAGTTTTTAACTAAACTGGTTAGCAGCAATAGTATATAAAAGCATGACACTGTCAAAATATTAAGTCTAATAAAATGGTCTCTGTACGAATCCGTCTGTATTAAGCGGAGCACGTGTTACGTTTTTTCTACATGCACTTACCGGATAGTAACGCTGCAAATTTTTTTATAATCATAGCATATTGGCTGATTCGTAGGAATCGTAGGACATCATCATCATCTGCCTAGCCTTTTCCCAACTATGTTGGGGTCGGCTTCCAGTCTAACCAGATACAGCTGAATACCAGTATTTTACATGGAGAGACTGCCTATCTGACCTCCACAACCCAGTTAGTACTGGGTAATACGATACCCCTTGGTAAGACTGGTTGTCAGACTTTTTGGGCCACTGACTACCTAACGACTGTCAAAGATGTACAAATTACACCCGGGACCAACGGCTTAACGTACTTTCCGAGGCACGGAGGAAACTCGGTATATAATGGGTGGTCACCCATCCACATACCAACCTAGGCAAGCACGGTTTAACCTAAAGATCGATCCGAGCGGCTGTTATTATTTAGCCACGAGCTCCTCATAGGTTCCCCGTAGGTCATCAGAGCAGGTAATATTTATCTAAGTTATATTTGGTGTTTCTAATTAAAATGATTTCCAGGTTCATGCCGGAAGGAATATATCTAACTGCGCAACAGTCACGGATCAGAGAGCTGGCGAAGGAAATAGTGGATATTATAAACGACAAACAAAAGTACTACGATTTCTTCAAGTGGCACAACCACTACACTTACCACGAGCTGAGAGAGTCCCGCGACACAGACGCCTATTGCAAATTGTGCGCGTTAGTTAATAATCAAGAAAAGTATTTTAGAACAAGTATTTATGAAGATTTTACTCAGTGGTGGAGTCCAAAACATGATTGTCAGTAGATTATTTTCATGGGATTTATTTTTAACAGACTGCGGCAGAGTGAAAATGTATTAATATTATGTTATAGGAATTAATATTTTTTTCGACTTATTAAAGACCTTTATTTTGCTTCTTAAAATCCTAACAATATTAAAGTAATAATTTTTTAGCCTTTTTCATGGTTTTATTTTACAACGAAGTATAAAGGGTGTAAATAGACCCTTAACATAACCGAAAGGCACTTGTTCTCCCAGTCTTTGCGATATTTTTTTTTGTTCTAGACCATACCTAGATATATTGGGGGTCAAAATTTCAACTTTTTCACAAGTTTTTTTTTAAATACATGTTTTTAATGTTAGAATTTTACTTGAAACACCTCACTATTCAATCCATCCATCAGACTCAGGCTTTGAGTGCTTTCCATCGAATCCTACCGTAAAATGTGGTTTTTCACCCCAATAAAAAAAGTCGATTCCCAGCAATAATTTTGGGTAAAGTTACTTAGTTTGATGTACAGAATGCTTGGTTGACGGCTATGTGAAGCACACCCTGTATTATTATAATTGTAAATATAATCTCTACACAATAAACGGCTTGTTCCGATAGGTGGGGAAGAAAAATAAACCGGCCACGGGCGAGTCGGACTCGCGATGAAGGGTTCCGTACCATTGTGGTGGGGGCCCCTTTTAATTTTTAATTTATTTGTCGGATCCGGTCGTGAATATCGACATAAAATGAATCACAAGTACACCAGTGTGCAGTGGTGACATAACGCGACATACTTACCAGTCTACCCATAACACATCGTGCTTATACAGAATCGGGCGAGCTCGCAGTGAGGATGAGGGGGAGTGTCTAATCGCGGCGGATTTGAGACGTCCCGAAACTGTATCCGATTTCCATTGTGCCTCTTTTATTTGATATTTTATAATTTGTTAGTTTGCTAAAAACGGTGTATCGAACGTAGTGTGTTTTCATTGCACGAAACCCATCTGCTGCCCACACGATGTACAAGCCTAACAGAGTAAATCCTGACCTATCCGATATCAGAAGTTGCTAATGAAATCATACGCGGGGACAGTGACAATAACAATCAGTGACGGTTACTTTTTGAAATAGCCGAGTGCAATTAGACAAAAATACTCAAAAGCCAGTGCAAGCTAGTGTTAATCACGTGCTCACTTCCTTCCGCGCAGGCGCTCGGTTGGGCTATTTCTATCTATCTATCTATTTCGCTGTTGATTTGACGATTATCGTGTTTTGTGATCAATTCACAGCTCGTAAGTTGTTCTTAGTTCTGTGCTATCGTGCTAAGTGCTGGTATTGCAAGGTAATAAGTTAATTTCGTTAACTACAGAGGTGATACATCGGTGAGTACATTTACTTTCTTTGGTGTGTGCCTTTTATTTTTTACGTTCTAATTTGTTTGTTTGAATTTCATAATTTTTAATGTTATGTTATTGTGTTGTGATTCTTTGAAACTTCGTCTCCCTACACGTAAGCCTAGTGACGACGGATTTCAAATTGTAGGCGTTAAGTAATCCGCGAAATCTGGCGTTATATTACGTGTCGCTAATGACAACCAAAAAAATAAATAAAAACCCGACTTAAGACTCGAAAAACCGTAAGGCAGAAGGCCTCGTATAAAATCAGTTAAGGACGTGCCATCATCCTCAATGGAAGACAATGCAAAGACGAATTGCCAATAAGTGAGGATGATTTTATTAAGTCAACTAAAATGATTCGTAGGCGTCCCTTAGATAACGGTCGCAAGTGGATAGGCGTTCAAACCGAGTCCGTTGCGCGCTCGTGGTGTGTCATCGCTGTCTTGTTACTTGTTGTGAGTGCAGTGGAAGGAATTCAGTTTATTTTGATATTAACAACAAACAGAACATTGTATGTGTGTGTGTGTGTGTGTGTACTAGTATATCAGAACATGTGTTTATTATGAAGATTTTACTCAGTGGTGGAGTTCGAAACATGATTGTCAGTAGGTTATTTTCATTGGATTTATTTTTAACCTATTGCGGCAGAGCGAAAAAATCTGTCTGACTGTTTGTTCCAGACCGATTCAGACGGGTCTTTTACTGGCAGATAGCGGATGTTATAAGGAGTAACTTAGATTATTTTTCAACTGTTATATCTCTACACATTAAATGGCTTGTACCGATAGGAGGGAAAAAACACCGGCCAAGGGCGATAAATACACATTCTCTGAAAATTTAAACTGTCTATCTATTACAGATCATAAGATATAGCCCGCTGACAGACAGACAGAAGGACGGACGGACGGATCGACGGACAGCGGAGGCTTCGTTATTGGGCCCCGTTGGTTAGCCTTCGGGTACGGAACCCTAAAAACCTCAATTAAGTTACAATAGTCTGATAGAACAGAAATGCTAAAAGTGTTTATATTCAAATCTCTTTGCATTTCATAATGTGTGAAGATCTTATAATGGGCTTAAATTGGGCATACGGGCCGGTTTTTCCCGGTTCTTAAAAAAAACAGGAATTCCCGGTTTCTAGCTTTGTAACAAAAACTGGTTCTGTAGTTAAAAGAGTTATGCCCGACTCGTCACCAAATTTGTTTTCATACAAGTACCTAATCCCGATTCGTCATCTTAAGAAAATAAATGATTTTTAATTTAATATTGATGATCCTGATTCGTCATCAGCAGAGGTTGGAATTAGGTAGAGTTATTTATGTACTTGCATCGAAATGATGATATTAATATGGATCTTACCGGGATTTCCCGGGATTTATAATACAATCCCGTGTGGCCAACAATATTACAAATAAATAATATAAAAAATCTCAGAGATAGATAAGACAAATAAAAAAAAGATAATTAACATACAATTTTTATTAGTATTTACATTAATTCACAATACAATTTTTTATTTACGACGCCAGACACTAAGATTTTTTCCTGTAACGTGGATGCGTTTACAAAGATTTAAACTAACACATACACAAATACACAGACCCGGAACAACTACTTGTAGATCATACAAATATTTGTTCCGTGTGGGAATCGAACCCGCGACATTTTTTCATTAACTGCTGCGCTGCGTGCGCATGATTTCCGATGTCGGATGTTTTAAATTGTGTAAAAGTAAATAACTTTTTTATTTAAAAAATCACAGGATTTTTCTGCTCTTTAAAATTAATCTCGGGATTTGAGGCATATCCACTTTATTCTTTATGAAATCAGTGTAAGTACACAAATAACTCTACCTAATTCCGACCTCTGGTCATCAGTATAAACTTGCATGTCAAAAAAAACAGTCAGTAAGAAAAATAAAGTATGTCTTTTAAATCAATTTATTTACAACAAAGACAAATAAAAAAAAAACTTATAAACTTTAATAAAATTTAATTTACTAAACTAAGGTTACACTTAATTTTTGATAACGTTCACATTAACATTTTACTGATAACTGCATGGCAAAAGTGAGCCGACCGGCTCCGACCGACGGCACCCGTTCACGGACATGACTTGCGCATCCGCGCCGCTTAGCTCAACCATTTTTTAGGGAACTTAACGACCGTATGCGCTGCGCCACAATCGGCAAAGCTTTTACGTGAGTATGACAGACTCATTCTGCCATGCAGTTTTACATAATTTATATTTTATTTCAGGGAGTACAGACTGGATTAGTTTGGGTTAGGGGTTGGGTTTTGGGGTTTGGATGGGGACTTGATATTTACATGGGTCGACTGACCAGGGACTGCGCTAGCTTAAGCAAAGCTTCCACAACGACCGCGTCTCGATGCTGCATGGCTGTCTTCAGGTTGTACTCGACGACCGTTTTAATAGGCGCATCCATCGCTCTCTTTGCAAAGCGGCCCGTGGCGTCATCGGCGTCGTCAGTGTAATAGACGCAACTGACTGAATGTCTCGACACCGCCACTACCGCGTGGGAGATGCTGTCGTGGATTTGGAGTCTCCTGGACTTTGTGTTGATGATAATTACGCTGACGAAGGTCAAACCCTGGGCCTCGTGGATGGTTAGAGTGCGCGACCCTTCGCAGGACCCGTATCCCTGGCTCACAAGAGAAGTTTTCTCCTCTTGCGTATGAACCAGGAATAGGGTGTTTTGGGCAGTGTTCGGTATTTGCGCTCCTGTCTACCCTTTGACACTCAGTGATATAATTTAACATTGAACACTTTTAACTACTGAAAATAGCACTATCATAAAATATGCAATAATGCTTTAAAAATAGCGTTTTATGCATTTGTATGTGCAAACATGCATATCTCAGAAGTAGGATTATTTGAAAGAGTATAGTTCTGTAAAATTATAAATAGTGATGGATTAATATTATTGTTGAAGCTGACGTGGTCTTATAATACTAGTGCAGTATCAGCGCCAGTTTTAATTAATTAGTAAATTATTTAAACTATTTCCATAATAAAATAGTATACGTAAGTGATTGTATAAGTTGACTGTTACACAGAATTTTAAAGATGATTGTTAATATTTTTGCGAAATATCTCACTTTGTTTGCGATTCTCAGCGTTACTCTGTTAACGTTTTTCGATAATTTTAATTTTATTAATTCAAAAACAACCTTGGGTTTGCAATCAAATGTATCGATAGATGTGAACAAGTTTGATCCGATTAAGACTATGTGTGAAGGCCAAAAAACATTTATAATGAGAAGATGTTCCTTTACTAATTGTTACGTGTCGACGAACAAACAGCTGTTTGGAGATATTACAGATTACGATGTGATATTGTTCCATGGACGAGAACTTCCCGGTCGCGCGTCACTGTTACCTCAGTCACGCTCCCCACGTCAAAAGTATATTAGTATAGGATCCCGCTATACAACGACCTTCACCGAGATGCTTATTTAATGAGACGTATTGTTTATGTTATTAAATATGCCAATACATATATCCTATATGGGTTGCCTAACAAATTTCAGTCCAGAGTATTTTTAATTAATAATTTAATTTTTTTTTTTTTTAAACATTGCACCGGTGTGATTATTAAATAAATTTGATACCAATCGAAAGTTTGAAGCCCATAGAATATGCAAACGTTAGGTTGCCTATTTTTTTCCGGTCACAACCACGGGTTGCCAGGTGTAAACAGGTAAATCTATACTAGCATTTTGCAACGGTCTGATTATTGAATCAAACTTAGATAAAATGAAAGATTATTTCATAAGGAACACGGTGGTATAGGGTTGCCTGCGAAAAATCAGTCCCGAATTACGGTTGTCGAATTTTAAATAATAAAATATCGCTGCGAGTGAATGTGTGTGAGAGAGAGGTCCCAGACCAACCATCCCATGCGGTAGAAAAGGACGCAGCGTAGCAGCTGTTTAAAGTCCGCCCATTTAAAGAAAGAGAGTGCGCATGCTATTTGTGTTTGGAAATGAAAAGGATAGCGATAGACTCGTATATGCTGTGCATTATTTTGGAGTAGATTGTCGCTATAGATACAAGTGAAAAAACGTGCTGCTATTTATTGTTGGAAAAAATGGCCAAAAAGTGTTTTTTGTGTGATTCGGATGACGGAATAATTGATTTTGATAATGAAACTTTTGAAAACTGTGCATTAAAGTTAGCTTTTCGTAAAAAAAAAAAAATTAAATACAATTTTGTTGAGCTACCCAGTGCGTCACGCCAATTTGTAGGTTATCATACCACGTGCTACAAAAAAGTGACTGTTTTGAATAAAAAATATAACGAAGAATTTCTTAAATTTATCGCTGAATATACAGTAAGTACATAATAATTGAATCTTTAAAATTATCTAAGCTAATACATCTTCTATATTTTTGTCATGTTGAAGTAATTGCTAGTAAAACTCACTTATGGTTTTGTTAATTTTCGACACACATATTTTTTTTGTAATTTACTTAAAAAACGGTAGTTGAAAATTGAACAAGAAAATGTTCTGATTTCCTTTTTTTTTTTGGAATAATTAAATGAGGATGTTTTAAATCAACTATTCTTGAAAAATATAATATAATATAATATAATATCAAACAGTTTTTGCGTCATTAACAGATGCTGCTGATATTTTCATTGGTGAAAAAATGCAGACTGTTCAAGAATTTACGTCTAGTATGTATGGTATCAAGAACTGTACCAGTGTGAATGATGCGAGACATCGCATTTTTTTGAAGAATTACTCTGCAAAAGAAGACAGCGAGCACTTTTAAAAAAAAATAAAAGGCTTCGACTCCAACTCCATACCACCATGCTGGATATCATTAACTCAGAAAATTTTACGAACTATTTTCGTAAATTCCATGTGGCTTAATGCAACGGATCCAATATGCGTGAAACTTCAGCCTGAGAACTGCGGTTGGTTCTTAGATGAATATTTAAAACCAGTAGGATTCATTGGGGATCATACACCTTTAAAATTAGAAGACATTGTCGAAAAAACTGAAACGGAGAGTGATGACGAAGAAGATTCAGAAGTTGGAGATCACAGTTATATGTCCGATGACTCGGAACCTGAATAATTTTAAAAATTTTTGTATTTTAAATTTTTTTCAATAAACAGAAGTATTCTTTTAATTGTTGTTTTTTATTTCGGCTCCCAATAATAAAGATAAAATTTGCCAGATAAGTAATATATATGTTTTACTCTAACTGTCTTTTTTACTAAAGATGTGTATATACTTTAGTGTCACATAAACAATAAACATAGATAAATAATTAATTGATTAAAAAATAAAAAATTAAATAACTATTTCTGTATATTAATAATTAACTACTCCAAAATAATGCACAGCATATACGAGTCTATCGCTATCCTTTTCATTTCCAAGCACAAATAGCATGCGCACTCTCCTTCTTTAAATGGGCGGACTTTAAACAGCTGCTACGCTGCGTCCTTTTCTACCGCATGGGATGGTTGGTCTGGGACCTCTCTCTCACACACATTCACTCGCAGCGATATTTTATTATTTAAAATTCGACAACCGTAATTCGGGACTGATTTTTCGCAGGCAACCCTATACCACCGTGTTCCTTATGAAATAATCTTTCATTTTATCTAAGTTTGATTCAATAATCAGACCGTTGCAAAATGCTAGTATAGATTTACCTGTTTACACCTGGCAACCCGTGGTTGTGACCGGAAAAAAATAGGCAACCTAACGTTTGCATATTCTATGGGCTTCAAACTTTCGATTGGTATCAAATTTATTTAATAATCACACCGGTGCAATGTTAAAAAAAAAATTTTTTTTTAATTATTAATTAAAAATACTCTGGACTGAAATTTGTTAGGCAACCCATATAGGATATATTTATTGGCATATTTAATAACATAAAAAATACGTCTCATTAAATAAGCATCTCGGTGAAGGTCGTTGTATAGCGGGATCTTAGACTATATCTACACCAATATGTAGTCGTCAGCTAGATTTCCGGTCTGTAACAAAATATATAATAATAGTTATTTCAATTGGACTTTGACTTACAAATTAGATTCGGACGAATATTTTGGATATATTAGCATAAGAGATAAAGAAAGGAAAGTGATAGGTCCTAAAGAAGAAATGCACTGGGAGAAAGTGGAAGCAATGATGCCTACAAACGACACACTGAAAGCTAAACTGAGTACGAAGAAAATTGCAGCAGCCTGGTTTGTATCACATTGTCGAGCGCCTAGTGGAAGAGATTTAATTGTCCGACAGCTCAATACTGAACTAGCCAAGTATAACATGCAAGTTGACGTATTTGGTAAATGCGGGACGAAGAAGTGTCCTAGAGACAGTATGAACGAGTGCCTGCGGAAACTGGAGACTGATTACTACTTCTACTTGTCGTTTGAGAACTCATTCGCTGAAGACTATGTGACAGAGAAGTTGTTGCATGCTCTCAAACATTATGCCGTACCGGTGGTGTATGGCGGCGCCAACTATACAAGGTTAAAATGTATGCAGGGTTTTGGTACAAAACCAACACAATTTTCTAAGGGTTAGGGGATTTATCATATCTTAGTTTTCACCCACAAAATCTTATTTAAGCTTCACTGTAATTGAGAATTTCATAGTGTGACACTTGAATTACAGTGTTATTAGGGCGCTGCTGTTAAATATTTTGTAAAAATTTAATAAAATAACATTATCATATCATATCTTAATGTTAGTTCCGATTCTAGTGAAAGCGTCAGCCTGTGAAATATCTTACGTTTTTTTTCAATTCGCTGTCAGGTCAGTATCAGATTGTAAAGCATTTCATGGGCTACCTTAGCACTATCAAGGGTCCAGTCCAAGAAAATTGACAGCACGTCGATATATTCGCGCAGGTTTATAATGTTTTTGACCTCATATTGGTCAAAATCAAAATCAACAATAGCGGCTGCGAGAAGTAGCGAATTAGAAATTAAAAAGACTCGTATTCAACTATTGTCCTAGTAACTAGTGTCCTCTAAACATTGATAGTATTTATTAATTATGCAGCAAACCAGACTGTGTATTGCCTGTGTCTGCTTCTTAATCTGACACTTGGCCTGGGTTGGACATTGATCTCAGGAAACCTCCACTGCAACAAGATGAGCTTCGGTGCAGCGTGTCTTTTACATCCATTTATCTGCACAGCAGTTAACCATCAGATCATCTCCGATCTGATGGTTCAAGTATTTTCTCTCCTCTTTCTTTGACCGTAGCTTACAGCTAAACTGCAATGCTATAAAAACTTATACTTTAATGATTTCCAGGTTCATGCCGAATGGAATATACCTCTCTGCGCAAAAGTCACGGATCAGAGAGCTGGCGAAGGAAATGGTGGATATTATAAATGACAAACAAAAGTATTACGATTTTTTCAAGTGGCACAACCACTACTCGTATCATGACCTGAGTGAGTCCAGCTATACAGACAGGTATTGCAAATTGTGCGCGTTTATTAACAACAAAGAACATTTTTTTAAGAACGAGCGTACAAAAAGATTTTAGTGAGTGGTGGAGTCCACCACGCAAATGTCATTAGATTATTTTTCTATTTAGTCTTATTTTATTTCATCGCCAGTACTTTGCTAAGGGTGCGTACACTCTACTACTACTACGGTACTTTCATAAGTGGATATAGACGTTTGAGTAAAAGTGCTTTATTTCATCCCAATAAATTTATAAGTTTAGATTTCATGGTTTTCCTATCATTTAATTTATCATGTTTATTAGAGAGATTTGATTCATAAGATCCTATCGATCGATTGATGTCATAAAATTACAGGGTGTTATTTTAGCCTATTCGATTTCCAAGTGTGGCAAGCTAATTCTCGAAAATCTTTAAATGCAGATTCGTTTCTTTTTATAAATAAAGGAATGTTTTTAGTGTGTAAAATTTGCTAATTAGAGTACTTTCCCTCCAGGTGAGGTTGAAAAATTCCACAAAATGTGTTTGGCTACCGGGTACCAATATTTTAAGGGCATATTATAAATACTGATTTCTATCGACAAATCTGCATTTTTTTAAATCTGCTGTTCTAGGACATGTTCAATAAAATGCTAATCTTTGAATCTAAGAGACCTAGAAACGTGCAAATGAAATGAAAGCAAACGCCGAGGCTATCAAATTATGAAATAAATTATCTTGAAAAGAGCAAGCTGGTTTCAGAACCGTCAAGTCTTGCAGTAACCAGACCCTCAAACTCGTTCAACACATTGCAGATGGATTCGAGGAAGGAATGGTCAAAGGCGCTGTGTTCGTAGACCTTTCAGCTGCCTACGATACAGTCAACCTCAAACGGCTGTTGTTGAAGGTGGAGACCTTGATCAGCAATCAGAAGTTTGTTCGAATACTCCGGGAACTTTTCCACAACCGCCGTTTGAGATGCGGTATCTATCGAGCACAGTAACTTTCCAAAGTTTTTTGGGGTTTATCTGGACAGATCATTGACCTTCAGAAAAAAATGCCATACCATCAAGCAGAAGGTGCACTCTCGCAACAGTCTTTTACGGCGACTAGTCTCTTCGAAGTGGGGTGCTTCGCCTCATGTTTTGCAGACTATTGCGCTGGCTCTATCTTTTTCAGCTGGTGAATTTGCATGCCCCGTGTGGAGCCGTTCAGCCCATTCAAAGTTAGTGGATACAGCTCTGAATGAAACGTTCGATCATCACTGGTTGCGTTAAATCGACTCCGGTACAGATGCTGTACCCACTGGCAGGAATAGCGCCACCAGACGTTCGCAAAACAGTGGCGAGCTCTAGCGAAAGAGCCAAAATGATTTCAGACTCACGACACCCTTTACATCTAAATACCCTCGTGTCGCAAAGGGTGAAAAGCCGAAACAGCTTTTTGAAGTGTGTCGCCCCACTCACTGGCGAGCGGTCTACGGAAAGACTAAAGCTGTGGCGAGGTAGTGCATCCTTACCTAACCCATTTGTTTCACCTGCTGAAAATCTCTCACCAGGACATGAGTTGCCATGGCTGACCTGGAAGTCTTCAAATAGACTCCGGACCCAGGTTGGTTGCAGTAAGGAAAACCTGCTCAGGTGGAGATTCATTAATGACTCTGCCCTGCAGTGTAAATGTGGTGCTTTTCTATAAACGATGGGGCACTTAATATCGTGTCCTGCGTGTCCTGTTGTTAATTTATGTTGTAAGTTAATTTATTTTAAATAAAAGAAAAAAAAAATGTTTTGCAAAATATATCGTGTTACATATCAAATGAAAGGACTCATTGTGAGCATCTCAAATATATATATTTGTCAGATCCGGTCGTTAGTATGGACATAAAATGAATTGGAAAGCGCGCCTGTGTGCAGTGGTGACATGACGCCACCTAATTACCAGTCTACCCACACCACAGCGTGTTTCTACAAAGTCCTGATGTTCAGATCGAGGCGAGAGCGATAGTCAATGTCTGATCACGGCAGAGTTGAGACTTCTTGGAACTGTATCCGATTCACTGTGCCCCGTATTATTGTGTTAAGTTGTAATCTCAAGTAATTCGTTAGTTTGCTAGAAACAGTGTATCGCAACCAGTGTGTTTTCATAGCACGAAACCCATACTTTGCCAACATTATGTACAAGCCTACGGGGGTAAATCCTGACTTATCCGACATATTTTCACTTCTCGTGTGAGCACGCACTAGCACAGTACATTTACGCTCAAATAAATAGATCATCAACCTTTTTCACGATTCCATAAAGTTACATTTACAATAAAATACACTATCTCCTAATAATTATTTTAGACACGATGAAGGCGTGTGCAATTTGCAATGACTAGTTTAACGACGTGGTGCAATGTGAAAGCTACAAGAAATTCCTGGATTTCTCGTGTGCAATTGTGTCTGAAGCGGGTTGGGGAAAACTGGGACCCGACCAAAGAGCGCAATGGAAATGTCCTGCTTGTTGTGCATCGCCTGCTCTGCTTTCACCTCAACCTTCTGCTTCATTGGATAGAGTACTGGGTGAGATTCGTGAAATGAGGCTGCAGCTGCTGAGCTTACCAACCCTAGTCAGCGACAGAAGATCGATTAAAGATGAGTTGACTGAGCTTAAGAAAAGTTGTGATTTCTCTAGTGGTAGACTCGATGAATTCGATACCAGACTTTCTGAACTAGAAAAAAATCCTTCGAGTTTGAGGAGCTTCAGGACACTGTCTTCATTGCAGACAGAGTTGGCCTCAACCAAGTTTGAGCTTTCTTCGTTTGATCAGTGATCCAGGCTAAATAATGTGGAGATTAAGGGTGTCCTAAAGAAGGATGAGAACTTATTCTCAATCGTCGTATATTCTCAATCTCTGACATAGGTTTTCAAGGAGCGCCACAACGTATTTATGTCAACGACCGTTTAAGTGTGGAATCCAAAAAACTTTTCAATATAACTAAAATCGCCGCTAAAGAGAGACGCTATGAATTCGTTTGGGTGAAACATGGTAAAATCCTTGTGCGCAAGGATGCTAATTGCAAAACCTTTATAATAAGACAGGAACTTGATTTAAACAAAATTATTTAAACCGATACCATTTACATTCAAGACTGATTTGTTGCTTTTCTACTTTTGAAATGTATCGAAATTTGCACATCAATTGTTATTTGCTTTGTTTTTGTAAAAGGTTTAGCACCTCGGCACTGCTAATGAGCTTGTTGTATTCCTTACCGCGCTGTTTGTCTTCGAGTTCCAATAATTAACTATACATTTGTCTCGCTTACGCATATGCTTGTGATATATTGCTGCTTGCTTGCTTGCACAGTCATGTCCTGCCTAACATCGGATGATTTATACATTCTTGCTAACTTTATGCCTCTTTTATGCATGACTTGTCTCGAAATGAATTGGCAATTTGAATCATATCATATTGTTGTTGATGTGTATTCAATTGTTGTTGGATATATGTGCAATGGCTAACAACAATGGACAGTGTCTTACCGTCTTTTATCAGAACGTACGGGGATTGCGAACAAAGACAGACTCGTTCTACCGTCAGGTTTCACATAATTCCTACGATGTTATTGTTTTAACGGAGACGTGGTTAATAGATGGTGTGTTAAACTTGGAGTTGTTTAATGATCGTTATTTAGTGTGACGCCGTGACCGGGATTGTGCTATGACTGGACAAACGAGAGGTGGTTGTGTGCTTATAGCGACGCGTAGGGAATTACCTGTCACTCCGCAACCGCTCCTGCACTCCTCGGCGGAGGATCTCTGGATCAACTTAAGGCTTAAAAATTCGAAGTCACGAGAATATTTGCGCTGTTTACTTGTGTAAACAAAACAAAGGGTTTTCGTTTTCTGAACAACTAAATAACTTCCTGACCAAACTGAACCATACAGCTCTGAATAAAACTTCAGATGTGTTTTTAGTTTTAGGCGATTTTAATATGAGTGGAATCTCGTGGGCTCAATATAATAAGATAATTTTTCGTTTGGACAATAAAACGGGGCAGCTAACGGGTACGGGAAACTGTTGGACTTAGTCCTTTCAAATAAGTCAGCCTTTGTTAGTGAGTGTATTGACCATCTAGTGCCCATTGATCCCTTGATCATGCGCCGCGGTTGCGATATAATATCTATAGCAAAGGCGATTTTGATTCCATAAATAACGAGATTTCAGGCACTAATTGGGAACATGAGTTTTCAATCCGATCATTGGATGAGTCGTTAGAGTACTTTATAGACATCATAAAAAAAATTCAAAAGAAGTATATACCACAAAAGCTAGTACATAATAAAAAATACCATCACTCGTCAAAACTATTAAAGAAAAATATAAATATCTAAAAAAATTCAAGATCTATGGCAATAAATCTGACGAGTTAACTTTTAAACATTTGCGTGACAGAGTCAAGACTATGGAAGCTTCATGTTATAAATATTATCTTAATCAAACTGAAAAATCCATTAAAGATAACCCTAAACAGTTTTGATCCTTTGTTAAAAATCGCTACAATTCTAATACTATACCTAATACATTAAATTATAACGATAAATCATTACTCACCGGAGATTCTATTTGTGAGACTTTTTCGTCATATTTCATGTCTCGTGACTTTCCTCAACCCGACTTCATCTAATGCTCCCAGTTCATCTCCTGTTTTCCCTTTTGGTACTAACAGAACTTCATCTGACATTTGACACATAGAAGTGAATGTTGATGTTGTGACTTCGTAACTTCGGATTCAGCTAAAGGTGCCCTGATAACATATCATCTAAATTTCTAATTAAATGCGCGCCTTCTATTGCCCTGCCTATCTCAATCTTGTTTTCCAAGTCTTTGACTCAAGGTGTAGTCCCCAAAGTATGGAAATCTGCTTTTATTACACCTGTGCATAAGAAGGGGTCTAAAACCGAGATTATTAATTTAGGCCTATATCGAAGCTGTGCATTATAGTTAAAATATTTGAGAGGATTGTCTATAACCAGTTATATCCCGCCCTTGCTAGCTCGTTCACCTCCTTCCAGCACGGATTTATAATAGGACGGTCTACCACTTCTAACTTAATTTTATTTAACGACTTCATCACGGATGCTATGGATAATGGTAAGCAGGTCGATGTGGCTAGCTACACAGAATATAGCAAGGCGTTTGATCGGATCGATCACGACACCCTGATAAAGAAGCTAAGCTACATGTGTATCCGTGGGGATCTCTTGAGTTGGTTCTCTTCCTACATTGATAACAGGTCACAAGCAGTAGTACTCAATAATCATATGTCTAGTTTTGTAAACGTGCCCAGCGGAGTGCCTCAGGGTTCGTTGTTCGGTCCTTTTTTATTTGAAGTCTATGTGAACGAATTCTGTTTTTGTGCTCACGCCATAAATTTTTATTCAAAGTCTATACGTGAGGATTTGTAATTGGCTCTGGTGACTACGGTTTCCTTTTTTGTTTGTTTTTATTAGCTGTAAGTCCATGTACTAAAATAAATATATATATATATTTTTTTAATTTAAAAATAAATAGTTTTGAAGTTATTTAAGAAAATAGGGCTCGCCTACTACGAAGGAACGGAACCCTTCATGCGCGAGTCCGACTCGCACTTGGCCAGTATATAAAAAAAAATTGATAAGTTGTTCTAACTTATCAAGTTTTTTTTTTTGTCTCCAAAAAGACAGATAGGTAGATATGGTCATAATAAGTGCCTACCTGCTATGCTTAGGGTCTTCTTACACCACCATTATGCAGTCAAGGGCTGCATAATGGTGTGAGCTTTGTACTTCATTCTTCAGTTAAGGTTTCGACCAAAACTAGAAAAGGGGCCGATGCGACGTAAAGAGTTTCATTTTCTGACGAAAACCCTGTTATAATTTCTACTTAGATAACTGATTGCTTCACTACTTCACACTTCACTTTGCTTGAAAGTACTTAATTGTTGGTCGTACGTTATTGAGTGGATTGTTTGCAGTTCAGTTAGTAGTAGACTAGTATGAGTCTGATGAGTGCGTTTGTTCGAAAGTGCATAGTTCTGCAAAATTATGTAAAGCTACCTAAGCCAGCCTAAGTTTGTGAATATTTAGTGATGGGCAATAATTAGATCTATATGATTAGGTATTTATAACTTAGAAGCTGTTTCTAAGGTATAAATACTTAATCATATAGATCTAATTAAATAGTTTAAGTAAATAAGGCGCTGCATTTCTACATTTATGTATAATTTATCGTATTCATTAAAAACACTTTGTCAGCTGCTGATTAAGTATTTTTAATGAATACGAAACAGCAGCGCCTCCCTACTTAAACTATTTCGTAATGTTTGGTATACTTGAGTGAGGTGACAAATTTTGTATGTGGACTTGTTACTACAGTTATGATGGTTTCGAGTAAGTTTGCAAAATATTTAATATATTGCGTGATAATCAGTGTCATTATGATTTCGCTTTTCTCTCATTTAAATTGGTATAATTCAGAAACAAGGATTTTGAGTTCAGTAGAATCAAATAAATCCTTACATTTGAAATACATACTTATATGGACGTCAATTAAGGCTGATCCGATCAAGTATTTTGGTAAAGGCATGAATACTTTTATTAACAAAAGATGTTCTTTTACTAACTGTTACGTGACGACAAACAGACAGTTGCTTAAAGTAGCAGATTTCGATGTGATATTGTTCCATGGACCAGAACTTATAAAAGTTAATCCTTCATTTTTACCTCGGTCACGTTCCCCTCATCAAAAGTATGTTTTCGCCAGTATGGAGTCATCAGCATACTATCCGATCTGTAATAGAATGTTTAAAAGTTTTTTCAATTGGACATATACTTACAAATTGGATTCCAATGAAATTTATGGCTACATGACTATAACAGATAAAGAAAAAAAAGTCATAGGTCCTAAAAAAGAGATGCACTGGCTGAAAGTGGAAGCAATGATGCCTATAAACGACACACTGAAGGCTAAACTGAGTACGAAGAAAATTGCAGCAGCCTGGTTTGTATCACATTGTCAAGCGCCTAGTGGAAGAGATTTAATTGTCCGACAGCTCAATACTGAACTAGCGAAGTATAACATGCAAGTTGACGTATTTGGTAAATGCGGGACGAAGAAGTGTCCTAGAGACAGTATGAACGAGTGCCTGCGGAAACTGGAGACGGATTACTACTTCTACTTGTCGTTTGAGAACTCGCTCGCTGAAGACTATGTGACAGAGAAGTTGTTGCATGCGCTCAACCATTATACCGTACCGGTGGTATATGGCGGCGCCAATTATACAAGGTTCGTTAATTTTAATTAAAAACTACGTTTGGGAACATTATTATTATTTATTTTATTTATTTATTTATGTACACACAAAATACTCAACAAGACATAACATTAAGATAGAAGAGCACAAAGGTACTGCTTATTTCATGCGAAATCTCTTCCAGCAGACCTGCGAGAGGAAAGTAGGATTAGAAATGTAGACACAGTGTATAGAAAAGACAAAACAGGAAAATTAAAATTGGAACTTAAAACAAAGTTATACCTATATAAAATAAACATACATACAAATATACACATATAAAATAAATACTTGTACTGTAAATATATACCTATAATATATATCCAGAATATCAAAGTACAGAGGAGAGGTAACATTCTGTCACACACATACATAGATGGCTAGAAAGGGGGTGACTCCTGAGATTGTGACTAATAGAGAAGTATGCAAGAAACAGACATGCTCCGCCGACCCCGAATAAATTGGGATAAGGGCAGGAGACCCTTCTTTTCTGACCCTTTAAGGGGTTAAACACTTCTTCTATTACGTTGCTTAGTGATAAAGTTTTACTGTTGTTTTTTTAATCCATTTACTCCAAAATATATTCTTCTAAAATCTTGACCAGGTACACCTTTTTACCCAGTTAAAGTTTATTTTTTAACAAGACTACTAATTTTACATTTCATCCGACTGCGCGTTAAGCCCATTGCACATATTATAGGAATTAATGCCTGGAGTTGCTACTAAGATGTTCATAGCATAGCATAAGCATAGCATAATCAGCCTACAATGTTCCCACAGCTGGGACACAAGCCTCCTCTCTATGAGAGGGAATGGGCTATAATCCACCACGCGGGCCCAGTGCGGGTTGGTAAATCATGATTGATGGTAACGATAAATAATTTAAAGGCGTTGATACACAATATCGGCTAGCTGATATCTGCAAGATGTGAACGGACCCTTCACGAAGCTGTCAACCAAGCATTCTGTACATCAAACTAAGTAACTACGCAAACATTATTGCTGGGAAACGACTTTTGTATTTGTTGTGAAAAGTCACGTTTTACAGTAGGTCTCAATGTAACGCACTCAAAACACTGTTCTGATGGATGTATTGAATAGTACGGGGGTCGTGGAAGTATTACAGAGTAAAGTTATAAAATTAAAAACTTGTATTTAAAAAAAACTTGTGAAAAAGACGGTACTTTGACCCCCAATGTCATCGTAACTAGGTAAGTTCCCAGGTATGGTCTAGATTTCTAGAACAAAAAAATATCGCAATGATGGGGAAAACAGGTGCCTTTCCGGGTTATTTTTACACCCTCTAATCACAGATACTAACTACTTAACTGAAATAATAATTTGTTCATCATTAATTTCCAGGTTCATGCCGAATGGAATATACCTGACTGCGAAAAAGTCACAGATCAAAAAGCTGGCGAAGGAAATGGTGGATATTATAAATGACAAACAAAAGTATTACGAATTCTTCAAGTGGCACAACCACTATTCTTACAACGAAAAACTTGTGTCTAGTGACTCGGACAAATATTGCAAATTTTGCGCGTTAGTTAATAATAAAGAACAATTTTCAAGAACAACTGTCTATGAAGATTTTAGTCAATGGTGGAATCCTAAACAATATAAATGTAACTAGAATGTTCAAATTGCCTTAAGTTTTTTCAAGTTAATAACAAATGGTCACAGTAATTTCGCGTTTTTATTTTATGATTCCATGGAGCCATTTCCTTTTTCATTTGAAATGGTAAGAAAGGAGGCGTCTGCTGAGATGACGAATAATAGAGAAGTATGGAAGAAGAAGACATGCTGCGCCGACCCCGAATAAATTAGGGGTAAGGGCAAGAGAATAATGATGATTATTCCCTGCTCATCTATCTACAAAGTCACTTTTCGTATCCATGTCTGTCCGGTTGGTGGCTCAGATCTTTTAAATAACTCAATGGATTTGTTTGCAGTTTTTTTTCTACACGTTTCGACTTTGAATGCTGTTGTAACTTCAATTCGATATTTGTATTTTTGGCATTTAAGTCATCGTCATCTGCCTTGCCTTTCCTCAACTACGTTGGGATCGATTTCCGTCTAAACGGATGCAGCGGTATACCAGTATTTTACATGGAGTGACTGCCCATCTGCCCTCACAACCCTTTGGTAGAACTGGTTGTCGGACTTTCGAGCCACTGTCTACCTTTAACGACTGTCAAAGATCTACAAATGGCAGCCGGCGGCACCAGCGGCTTAACGTGCTTTCCAAGGCAACGGTGGTGGAGGAAATTCGGTATCAGCTTATTGCTAATTGGATGCCACTTTGTCCAGGCCCTCTGGACCTCAATGAGAATATGTCAGAGAATGTGTTTCTATGTATGATTTACGTCATTATTTATTTAACAGTTTATGTACGCACAAAATACAGAAAAGAAGAAAAGAACAGAACAATAGGTACAAAGTTGATGCTTATTTCTTAAGAAATCTGTTCCAGCCAGTTCCAGCATACCTGCGAAAGCATAGAAGATAAAAAGAGATGTATATACACTTATACAGTGTGTAAAAGAAGAAGAGGAAATAGGATATATAAAAAACATTCAGCACATAACGAATTTAAAAAAGACAAAACATATGTCATAAATATTAATACATAACATTTGACATAAATATAAATTCACAAGGTAAGATAGGTCAATCAAACCTTTTCTTGAGATGTCTCTCTGTAAGACAAGGGCGGAAAAAGGTAAGTATGTGCGAGTTATGCCCGACTGTCACCAAATTTCAAGAAGTCCCGATACGTAGTCTGAACAGACTGCCTTCTATTGTATAACTGCCACGCTTGGCAAGCTCAAGGTAGTGTTACATAAGTGCAATATCATCATCTGCCTAATTTGGGTTGGGGTCGGCTTCCAGTCTAACCGAATGGAGCTTAATAAAAGTATTTTAACATGGAGCGACTGCCTATTTGACTTTTACAACTATGACTGGATACTTCGATACTCTTTGGTAAGACTGGTTGCCAGAATTTTTGGATTCTGACTAGCCGTAATGACTGCCAAAGATCGTATGACAACCCGCGCCTTGATGGTCGACTCGGTACCTGTGTAATGAATGGAAGAACTAGTGGGAGAATTTTAGCCCAAGCTCCAACCAACAAGCCTGTTTTTGTGTTCGAACCTTAGGCGATTCACCTACTGAACAGCACTCCGTCGTACGTAAGAAAGTATCTGAATTTGTATAGAAAACACGCTTTGGCCAACATACTGACAGCGCGTCGGCGTACACTGTTATAATCTGCGGCCCCGCGCTACGCTGCGGAGTGCGCTGCAGTGGGAGAATCGCCTTATTTTGATTGTGATAAAGTTTTATCACAAATTGACAACTGTGGTTAGGTTTAAATTTCATAATTGTTTTGTATAGTAAACAAAAAAAAAAAAAAAATTTAAAGTTTAAATTTTGGGAGTAGGAACAGGGTGTAAAGTTCTTCATCACTCATCGAAAAGGGAGGAACCTCCAACCAGACGGGTGTGTCTGGAGGTACTGCCCGACAGTTTGTAGTCGGGTTCCTCTACATAGTCTTAAGTCGCGGAAAACTATAACTGTGCGATTTAAGACTTTAATGTTAGTTCATCATCTGTGTCATAGATGGCGCTGTAGTACTTTTTGTCCTATGTTGCAGTAGTACTTTTTGTAGTGCCGCTACATTACTACTAACGGTTCATTATTCAAGAATTAGGTTCTCATTTATGTAACTTTATGAAACCTTAATAATAATAAAATAAACTTACATTTGCAGTTGAAAAACGTGTGCTGCCCATACATTTTGTTAAGGATAATATGTTTCCAAGTACATTTTATAAGTTAGTCGACTATTCCTCGTAAATTTGTAAAGCCTACCTAGCTGTGATAGTTTTCCTTTTAATTTCGTTATATAAACTACCACCGTGAATTTTTTCACAAACTCAAACACAACCGTTTAGCTGGTAGAGGGGGGGATACCTGAGTGTACCAAAAATTAGCACTTTAAAGCTTAATATTTCACAAACGACTTCCTGAATCGAAAAATGTAACCAACAAACTCGCAACATTTTTTAATTACCTTTCCAACGACATACCACACTATGGGGTACGCGAGAAACAAAAATCCCCAATTTACGTGTAGATACAGGAGATACTCTAAAAAAACATAATTTTCGTGATTTTATTTAACCATTTTGTCGGCCTAACTAATCTGTATATTCATACCAAATTACATCTTTCTAGTACTAAGAGTCCTTGAGCTAAGCGGCGGATAGACAAACGGACATGGCGAAACTATAAGGGCTCCTTTCCTTGTTGACTACGGAACCCTAAAAAAGAAATACCTACGTTTTTCAATTCTTATAATTCAACATGAAGCAATAATGCTAACGTGAGTTGGACGATGTTCGTAATATTGTGTCATCGCCCTCTCGTTTAACACACACACGATAATTGGTCTAATATGTTCAAACTTGGAAGTAAAGCCCAACATAGAGAATGATCACTTTTTATGTCAAACTTGGTATATTTATGTTAGTTCTGTGTTTTCTTTGCTTGCTAAGATAAGTTGGTTGAAGTGTAAACATTGCAACATCCTTGTTGACACACCAGCACGTCATACGTGATATACATTCCTTTCTCGGTTATTTTAGCCGTAATTCTGTACCACTGCCAAAATGCCAGTGGTCTTTACAAGATAAGTTTGCTGTTGGGTTCCAGCTACTAATAAATCTGTCACAAAGGCCGGTGATCTTTATTTACGAGAAAATGAAGTTGATTTTGCGCTGCAGATGTTAATGGTGATAATGATGTCATCTAGCCGATTTCGGCCAAAGCGAGTGTATTCGATGGTTTTCTAGGTTGTCTGCCGAGGTAAAGTAATTAATTGTGAAGGATAGTAGGTACACCTTTTCTCCGTCCACTTGCTTCTATATCCATGCTAATGGTATGTGGAGGTAACTCTTTCTCTCTATTACCTTTTCTCGCCTTCTGGCTCATTGGTCTAGGGGGTAGCAAGCGCTACTGCTGAGCATGAGGTCTTGGCTTCGATTCCCAGGTTGAGCAAAGTGCTATTGGATTTTTCCATTATAAATTTCTCAGTAGCAGCCACGGAGTCTGGACTGTACCCGGTTGAAGGAAAAGATCTCACCCTCATTACATGAAGCCTAAACCTAACTGGTGAAATGTGGGTGTACTGTTAGGTACAGCTCCGCAGAACCTTTCGAGGATTACAGGCTGATTTATGTGTTATTTTCTCGCCATAACCGCTGGACGGATTTAGATGAAAGGCATACAGGTAGACCATGCTTTGTGTTAGTGAAAGCGATACCGTGGTACTGACAAACGAGGATATCCACATGTATTTGATGAGCCTTGGAAGATAGTATTTGAGTGTATCAACTACAAAGCTATTGGACCACAAGTTACATGAAATCGGTCAGTAAGTAAGTATAATCAGCCTATAGCGTTCCCACTGGTGGGCCACTGGATTCCTCTATGTGAGAACTCTTTAATCCAACACGTGGACCCAGGGTCGGTGGAAATCACTCAGACTCAGATTTTTTGATTTTATGATATGCCGGTGTCCTCAGGATGTCTTCCTTCACCCTTTTGAGAATAGTGCTGATGAAAATAGAAACCACTGCTCAAGGTGAACTGGCCATCTTCTAAATCAGACTGACTTCAGATTCCAACTTACCTATTTGTCAGAATCTGATTATAAGAGCATTGAATAGGAAATTAAATCGTAAAATATAGTTACCGTCGTTACGTCGAAAAATTTCATGCATGAAATTGTCCGACTAACTGAATAACTCTGCAATTTCTGCCAGAATTTTATGACTAAATAAGAACGTTATTTCAAAAAGCATTTTTTACTGTATTTTGTAAAGTACAAAAAATATGAATGTTATTATGCAACTATTGTAGTTGCATTCTAAATCGACCACAACATTATGCTTTACAATTATTTATGACTGTGATAATACGAGGTCATCGTATTTACTAACTAATAGGTCTTTACCTATGTAATTGGAGATTTAATAAACAGCATTTTCAAATTTAATTATCTGTGGATTGGCGCGCAAATCGAAATTCAAATAAATTTTATTCGAAAGCCGTGTTCTTTTAATTTCAAATTCAGTCATTTGTTTTTAGATAGTTTTTTGTTTTTGTGAAATTGTGGTAGTTTTTGGCGCCATGGATAAACTGAAAATTCGTACAATTTTCGAATATGAGTTCCTACGTGGACATACCGCTGCGCAAACAACACGAAACATTAATAACGTGTACGGGCCTAACACTGCTTGCATAAACACGGTCCATTATTAGTTCAATCGTTTTAAATCTGGAATTTTGAGTTGAAGAATGAACCTCGCGGTCGGCCGGTAACTATTGTCGACAACGACGAATTGAAGGCGGTAGTGGAAACTGATCCAACTCAATCTACGGCTGAGCTTGCTGCGGGCCTTGGAGTTAGTGTCAAAACGACATTGAAGAACTTGCGTCAAATCGGAAAGATAGAAAAGCTAGTTAAGCTAAAATAAAAAAAAAATACAAAAAATTTTGTTTTAAAATTTTCATACAAATCTCCAATTTCATAGTTAAAGACCTAATATATTATTATAGAACGTCACTTCACGGAACGTCAATTCTTTAAAGCGAACCACAGATGGTGGAAATTGTACACAATTTTCCCTTTACAACACTAATAAAGTAAAATAAATATTGCCTGGAATGATTCCCTCAGCACGTATTGTACACCTCCCAAAATTTGCTAAATTCATTGTACACGGATGTGGTTTCCACCAATTTCTCATCGTTCAGGGCTTTGCACATTTGACAATACTCATCAGTTTCCTCCAGCTCCGTTGTCTTGTGGTAAGAATAATACTTCTTCCATCGAAAGAACTCCACGTACATTGCAGGCTCTCTGATTAGTTGATCGATTAGCCGTGCTAGTTTTGGGACATTCAATTTCCTGGCGTCTAAATAGGATCGTTCTGGCAGGAATCTGAAATGAAATGTTGTGTATATGTTTTGAAAAATATCTAGTGATCTAGTTTCAATCCGGTTATGGGTGCCATTTACAGATGCAGTGAGATGCCCAAACATCCAGGTTTCTGTAGTAAGTGAAATTGACAGTAGGTGCCTTTATTAACACATACCTGCCGGTATCTATTCTCTATACGATAGTAAAATATTCAGCATCCATTGTTTAGTTCAGAAGAACACACAAAGACAAATCCGAAAAGCCACTTTTATAGTTTTAGAACATACTCTGTCACTAAAAATCGTAAATATTCCTTAGTACTCTTAAGAATCAGTCAACATGATCACAATATAAACACCTAGATTCTTATATTTAAAAAATAACTTAGGAGAACTTTTTACGAGAATAATTTCGTTCAGCTTACCGGCTATAATTAGCTCCTCCAAAAACAATAGGAACCGCATTATTTTGTACTGCCTGCAACAATTTCTCTGTAACGTAATCTTCACTAAAAGAGTTCTCAAAAGATAAGTAAAAGAAATAACTTTTGGATATCATGTCGTCACAGATTTTTTTTTTTGCACGATCACATTTCAACTCTCCACAATCTCCGTACACATCTAAATCTAAATCATATTTGTTTTGTAATTCGCGTTTAAGATGATTTACATAATTCTCACGCCGACTCACTGAAAGACAGTTAGACACGAACCACGCGACTGCTTTGTTTTTACTTTGGAGCTGATACTTCATCGTTTCATTGACACGATCCATATTCTTCCATTCTATCCAATGCATATCTTTCTGTGGACCTACAATGTAGCCGTTCGAGTCTTTTATCGCAATATAGCCCCACCGTATGTCGGAATCTAATCTGTATGTCCACGTCCAATTAAAATATCCATTAAAATTGTGTACACATAATGGATAATTCGCTGGTGATTCTATGCTTGCAAATACAAACTTTTGGTACGGCAACCGTTCTTTTGGAAAAGTAGGCACTACTTGAACTAATTCTGGTCCATGAAAAAGAACCGCGTCGAAAGCTGTAGTACTGCCCAACATGCTCTCATTACCAGTCACGAAACAATTGGTGTATACACATTTCCTACCAATAAATCCTGATCTTCCCTGGCCCATGTACGAAAACGGTATTGTGTCTTCTCTAGTCCACAGCAATATGTATTTCATTCTTGGGCTTGCTTTACTCCCGTGTAAATGAAAACTTTTTTGGTTGGCTCTGTACTTTTTAATCATTGATATAATCACAATGGAAAACATCATAACAACTATTAATTTGCTGATGAATCTTTTCATTTTATGGAAAGCCATAATAAGAACGACTGTTAGTCTTATTTTTTTTATATTTTTTATTTTCCTTCTTTGTCGTACCGATCGGAGAGACACACACGTCAGGTAAGACATGAGCGTAAAACCGAAACTGAGGCTCACGACTTTTAATTTACATGTAGCCGATCATCTATTACATTGGTAATTTAACACACACGCATCACTACATATACAATATAAGTTAGTATGTATTTTGAATTGGTCTCTCCTACACTTTAAGTAATGATATAGTATTGTTTAGGGGCGTCTGTGTTGCTTTGACTGCATTCTGTTATCGTTTCTATTTGAGTTGCATTACTCTGTTTTACATATTGTATCAAAGTCGAATTTTATTAATTGTATCAAGTTACTGATATTGCACAACTGTAGTTCTGATAAGTGCGTGTGGTGACGTAGGAATACAACATGCGTTGATGGTATTTGATTTGACGGAACGGGCATTACGGGTTGCAGTCCTTACGACAAATTTAATATTTTTTCTTCCTTTAAGATTCTTTATTCGCATGAAATATGTATGGTCTTAAAAAAAGGGGGTTTATTTTTATCTTCTTTCTTTATAACTATTATTATTACTTTATTACTGGGTTGAGCAGTTATTCCATTAGAAATCCTGAATAGCAGCAACGGAGTCGTCTACTAGTTATAGGAAAATATTCTGGCTCAATGTGAGAGTACTGTGTACTTACACCTCTGCCTATCTCGGCGTAGAACGAATACAAGTATTAGGTTTTATTTTGTTATTAATTAATTTCACCTAAAATTGACTCGTTGGTGATAAGCGGCGGCTAATGAGCTTAAGCTCCTGGGTTCGAATCCCGGGTCGGGCAAAGTGTTATTGAGTGTTTGTCATTATGAGTTCCGCAGTATGGAATTGTGCCCGGTTGATGGCAACAGGTTCGACCACTATTACTTGGTATTTAAACAGAACTGGCAAAATGTGGGTGTATTATGTTATAGGGACATAGATCAACGTCTGCCCATCCTTTCATACCAATACAGTTATGATGGTATAAAATACACGAATTAAAAATCTTTATTGCAGATCACATGATTCATAAAAGACATAATTCAGTTGGAACCTGGAGGAGGCCTAAGGGTCAAAGTACGCGCTAATTGACGAAGACGCTAACAGTAAATAAATGCTCTATAATTATGTGTCGGAGCCGGTCACTAGTATGGACATAAAATGAATTGCAAGTGCGCCGGTGGTGACATCACCCAACCTACTTATAAGTCTACCCACACCTCAGCGTGCTTCTACAGAGACCTGATGTTCAGCTCGAGGCGAGGGCGACAGTCAATGTCTGATCGCGGCGGAGTTGAGACGTCTTGGAACTGTACCCGATTTATTGTGGTCCGTGTAATATAAGTTGTAATATCAAGTAATTCGTTAGTTTTGTTAGAAACAGTGTATCGCACCCAGTGTGTTTTCATAGCACGAAACCCATTCTCTGCCCACATGATGTACGAGCCTAACGGAATAAATCCTGACATATACGACATATACAACATGTAACGTAATTAACGCACACCCTCAGACACCCCAATTAGTATATTATGTTATAATCATACATTGAATTTTTAGTTAAACATATATGAGCATTGATTATTGATTGATTTAGTTATACTAATTCCGGAAGAATGTTGTGGTCACAGTACAAATCCACGAACGCAGACAGTCGCACACGTAGGTATGAGGGTCTTGTTAGCCTAGTAGGTATTCGCTCGCGTTCGAAACGAGTTAACGAGTTTTTACTGTAATTTACGTAGTTTTAATTATTTTTGGGAAAAAAAAAATATATATGGTCACAGAGTGACAATTCATAATATTAACTGCGTCTATGATCATTTTAAGAATTTTAAAGTGATTAATATTATTATCCTTGGCTAGATTATGATTCTATAAAACGGGCAATTTAGTTGAACAATAACAGCCTTTATCTAAGTCCACTTGATCTTCAATCAGCAACACGATTGTAATCTAGGTTAGTGGTTTATCTTTGGGAGTCCGCCATATTGGATTTAGAATGATGTCATTTAGCTAACCATGATGCCGGTTTACAGTAACAGGTACTACTCGACAACAAAATTTATGTCATGAATAAAAACTTTAAAAACATTGTCGGATTTTTACCTCTCGGCTTAGCGCCAAAATTTGAAATTCGAACAGTACGATAATGGGTTCTAGTAAATACATACGGTCCAGGTCCGCCTATCAGATGCTCTTGGTGAATTAGCCACATACTACCTCGCTAATTCACTCAAACCCAATCCGAGCAAAACACAGTCTTGCGTTTTCCATCTTCGAAACAGAGAGGCTAGGCGGAGACTTAACATCGTTTGGGATGGGGTGTCTATCGAGCACAGTAACTTTCCAACAGTACAGTATCTTTAGGTTTCTCTGGACAGATCATTGACTTTTAGCAAAAACTGCCATACCATCAAGCAGAAGGTACACACTCGTAACAGTCTTTTACTGCGACTAGTCTCTTCGAAGTGGGGTGCTTCGCCTCACGTCTTGCGTACTACTGCGCTGGCGCTATCTTTTTCAGCTGCAGAATTTGCATGCCCCGTGTGGAGCCGTTCAGCCCACGCAAAGTTAGTGGATACAGCTCTGAATGAAATGTCATCATCATCACTGGTTGCCTTAAACCGACCCCGGTACAGATGCTGTACCCACTGGTGGGAATAGCGCCACCAGAAGTTCGCAGAACGGTGGCGAGCCAAAATGATTTCAGACACACGACACCCTTTACATCTAAATACCCTCGTGTCGCAAAGGCTGAAAAGCCGAAACAGCTTTCTGAAGTGTGTCGCCCCATTCACTGGCGAGCGGTCTACGGAAAGACTAAGGCTGTGGCGAGGTAGTGCATCCTTACCTAACCCATTTGTTCCACCTGCTGAAAATCTCCCACCTGGACATGAGTTGCCATGGCTGACCTGGAAGTCTTTAAATAGACTCCGGACCCAACTTGGTCGCAGCAAGGAAAACCTGCTCAGGTGGAGATTCATTAATGACTCTGCCCTGCAGTGTAAATTTGGTGCTGTTCCACAAACGATGGGGCACTTAATATCGTGTCCTGCGTGTCCTGTTGTCTGTTCACATCAGGAACTGATGGACGCTACCGAAAGCGCCAAACTAGTAACTCAGTTCTGGGCTGACTCAATTTAGATTGCCATCGACACGCTAAGAAGAAGAAGAATACAATAAATTATCTAACTTTCATTTCGAGCGCTAAATACCAATAACTTAAAATAATTACCTGTATAATGAAGACATGTGACAAATTTACACATATTTTAATGCAAGTGGCGAATACACTTTCAATGTAAGGAGTTTAATTTAATAACCCGATAATATTTACGCGTTCGTTTTGATCAGGAATATCTCAGTAGCAGCCACGGAGTCTGGAAATATGCCCGGTTGCTGAGAACAGGCTCGACCGCTATACATGGGACTTAAACATAACTGGCGAAAAGTGGGTGTACCTACTACTACGTACAACTCTACCTAACTCTCCGGGGATTACAGGCATCATGTTATATTTATGTTATGTTAAGAATGGGAATATTCAACACCAAGAATAAGAAGATTACCAATCATTTACTTAGTAACACCCGGTTTCAAAAACGAAAATAATATAATCGAAGCGTCAAAATACAGTCATATTAAGAGTTGCTTAGGATGCGATACAACGAATTGTATCTGTCTTATGCATGAAAATTTGTTAGCAAATTTTTATAATAATGATTTTTATAACCGATATTTCTGTCCCCGATGCCGGTGGGCTAATATTTTTAAATGTATTTTTTTTATATTACTTTGTATAGAAATATTTAAAAATGTTAATTATATGTATAGAAAATGAACAAAGGAATAATAATAATACAATTTTTTATATTTTTTAATATTTTTATATTGTTTTAATAATAAATCTTTATTTTCAAACCAGAGATCCATAACACATAAATAATAAATATGACATAACTACGATACTATGATATGGCCACTTTATATTGACTTGATTTTAGTCATAGGAATCGGGCGTAAGTTTGTTTACTGACTATTAGATGCAAATTGCTGAATACAGTACAGTTTGATGGTTTTAAGTAATTACCAGTTACCAATATGTGGGCATTGTGATCGTATATTATTAAGCAAAGCATAACGTATATTATTACATTGATCAAATTAAATTCAGCTATTCAGGTTATTAAAATTTTATTTGCTTTAATAAACAGGGTGTAAGGGACAGTAATCCACAAACTGAAAGGGTGCATTCAGCTCTTTATTTTGAATCATATTTCTCCGGCATTTTTCTCCGGAAATTTTTATTTTTTTATTTTGTTTTTCAGTTACTGTTCCTTTATTTCAATGTAAAATTACGTTCCCTGCACTCCATTTATGTAAATAATACAGCTATACATAAATCAAAAATCCAACAATGGATGTTGAAATACTCTAACGAACGACGCGTGAAATCAGCTGTTCACTTCCTGCCTAACTACAGAGTCCATCGAACTAATCGTCGCGCTTGCCGTTCGTTACGTGCGTTTTGCCACGGTAACGGTATATTGCGTATTAGTAAATAAAACAAATCAAATTTAATGGATTCCCATAACATACATGTTTTTTTTTTTTTTTTAATGACCCCATAACATTCCTGAAATAATTTCTTGTACCTCTCATCTTAATATGATATACTGAATTCACCCCATCAGTTTGTGCAGGGTTATCCCTTTCACCCCGTCGAATGTAAAAAACACGCAACAATTATTCATAAATAAAAAAAAATGAGAATACAGCTTTTTTCACTTCATTCAGTTCAGCATCGAGACGGTGGAGACATCCACCAGTTGCGAAAATCGTCATACCCTGTAGTCGTCTTTACCATTTGTTCGTCATTTAAAGAGGTACAAAATAAACAATATGGATCAGTTTCAACACTTTCACTTTTCATATGATACGAGTAATGATTTTTCCATTTAAAGTACTCTGCATATTTTTCCGGGTCATTAATTAATTCATACATTTTTTTGGCTAGTTCTTCAGTATTTAACAGCCCAGCATCCAGGTAAATACCATCCGGCATAAATCTGTAAAAAGATATTAGGGTTATTTCCTTTATTTATTTTCTTACACACTAATAACATTTTTAAATATCTCTTAACAAAAACCATATAAAAAAACATTTAAAAATATAAAAATAGTGGTCAACCGGTATCGGAAGCAGGGTCCAATCTACCGGTGGGTATCGAGGAGTACTGCCTTCTGAATCAGGCCCTTGATCCAACCGCCTAAGGAGAGCCTCGAAAGATGGTCGTCGAGGCTCTTGGCTATAAGGCCATTGGCCGTCACGACGATCGGCACAATGATAGCCGAGTTCACATTCCACATGTCGACAACCTCGTGTGTCAAGTCGAGATATTTTATTTATATCTTTCTCAGCTTTCACGATGTTCTCATCATGCGGGATGGTAACATCTACTACCATTACGCGGCGCGCTGATCGGTCTATCACTACTATGTCTGGCTTATTGGCGACAATAGTCCTGTCAGTAATGATAGACCGATCCCAGTACAGCGTGACATGGTCTTTCTCGAGAACTGGGTCAGGCACATACTTGTAGTACAGTACCACAGAATCCACAAGTTTATATTTTAAGGCAAGTTGCTGATAATCCTGGCTACTTGGTTGTGCCTGTGCAAGTACTCGCCGTTAGCCAGACGAGAACAACCAGAAATAATATGTCTGATGGACTCACCCGGACGGTGGCATGCCCGACACACGTCAACCGTCCCGTCCTTCATAATATATTTCCGGTAGTTGTTCGTCAACATAACTTCGTCCATAATCGCACAGACAAAACGTTCAGTTTCCCCAAAGAGGTCGCCGAAACGTAACCAGGACACGGACGCTAGGAAATCTACATCGGGCCCATGAAGAGCCCGTGAAGCTCCATGCTTTGCCATACTTCCTTGCGGTCATCGGTAGTAAGTACTACAGGTTTGCGCCAGTTCTCTTTAGCCATGAACAGCGGAGTGAGTCCCTTGTCCACTGCGACCACATCTCGGTGCATACCCTCCTCGGCTTTTTAAAAATATTCTCTGAGACTGCACATGTCACGGTTGTGAAGGGTCTTCGCGTACTTCCGCGGGATGTACAGCCTCATCACCGATGATCGTGGGTGATGCATCCAGTTTGCGGTCAGCAGTGTACGAACTCTCCTTTCCAGGGCATCGAGTTCGGTCTGAGTCCATTTGAGTATGTCGAAAGAGTACATTAAAACCGGCATGACCCAACCGTTGATGGCGCGCACGTTGTTCCCGTCTGAAAGAAGGCTATTTAATACCTTGTTCAGGCGTTCAAAGAAGCGCTCTTAGGGATAACTCTAAGAGCGCTTTGCTGTGGCAAGTTAATGATAATGATATCATTACTTGCCACATTTATTACTGACGAGTTTCCGTGGCAACCTTTCTTACGAGGCTCAGGATAGTACTTTACTTTGGGCAGTCTGTTGTATTACCACTGTTCTTAAAACTGTAAAGAAACGCATCGTGAGGACACCGGTATGTTATAGAACCAAAACTATGTTGATATTATGTGACGCTTACTGCCCTCCGCTGGGTTCACATGCAGTTGAAATACGGTCCACTTCATCTCACAAAGACTACGCCTAAGTCCTAACGGTAAGACCATTTAGGCTGATAGGCCTATTTGTGTGTTTAAAACACGATTCAATGAAAGATTAAACTAGTTTGAAATCCTCATTAAAACTTACCTAGTGTAATTAGCACCACCGTATACTATAGGCACAGCGTCGTTGTTCAACGCTCTGTATAACTTCTCAGTGACGTAGTCTTCACTAAAAGAGTTTTCAAACGATAAATAAAAGTGATAATTCAATTTGATTATTTTGTCGCAATCATCTTTACCATCTCGTGAACAACTTAGGGGTCCACAGGTACCAAATATATCTAAGTTCAACTTGAATTTTAGTAATTCTTCTTTTAGTTTATCAGCAAGACGTTCTCTTCTACTCTTCGTATGGCAATTGGATACGAACCACACTGCAGCTTTGGTTTTCGTCTTAAGCTGTTGTTTAAAATCGTCACTTACTGGATCCATATCTTTCAATTTTATCCAATTCATTACTTTATTTGGTCCAATTATAGTCTTATTTTTATCTCTGATAGTTAAATAACCCCATCTTACTTCAGAATCTAATTTATAAGTCCATGTCCAGTTGAAGTACTTGTTAAATTTATTAGAGCACAGCGGATAATTTTCTGAGGATTCTATACTTGCGAAAACATACTTCTGGTGCGGGGATCTTTTTTCAGGTAATTTAGAAGTACCATAAAAAACAACTTCTGGCCCTGCGAAAGCTATGACGTCAAATTTCGTAATATCGTTATCGAAGTATGAGCGGTTTGCAGTTACTATACAGTTTGTGTAAGGACATTTTCGTTCAATAAATCCATCCTGTCCCTTGCCCATATACACGAAAGGTACATTTAGCGGTGACGTCCATTGTAAAATATATTTTAAGTCCACATTGTTTTGAGATACATTTTGAGTCACTTCACTTTTGTCTAACGTCCTATCACTTATTAACTCGCCACTGTCTAAAAGTGTTTCATAAGTATTCGTTTTCGCTGCATTGTATAAAAGTAGCAACATTATCAACGTTATGATAAAAAATATCGTCTTTTTTACACACAAGGCTCTCATTATTATTTAAGATTTTTGCACCTATGAAACAGGAGTGTGTGATTCTGCAGCCAGTGAAACGAGAGACTGACAATGTGCTACATAAATGTATGTCATACACCTAATCGTGACTGTTTATCAGGGAGTGTAATCTATTGTGATTTTCTGAATCCATTCTGAAACATTATAAATAACCATTTTAGTAACAATTTAACCTTTTTATGTGTTTTTACATATAAAAAGAATGTAGCAGTTATTTATTTATTTAACACTTCAAGCACAAAAGTACAGAGGCGGACTTAATGCCATACCCATTTTCTACCAGTCAACCTTTGGGTGATGCAGAGACAAGCAGTGGTAGGTGTATATCTGAAAATAATTTTAAATATTACTAAGATTAACTACAAGAATATATAAAATACTATAAATATATATCAAAATTTAGATTAATGTAAATAGACATTTACACGAATATACTAAAATAAAAACACAAACCATGTACCAGTAACCAGTAAAAAAAAGTTACAGTAGTAGCATTACAAAATTTTATTTCCTCTCTACAACTATGTTTTGGTGTTGGTCAAATTATCATACTCAGTGATATCAAAATATATGTCAACCCACTAAATATTAAACTTTCCCGATCACCAACACCGAGGCCTGTAAAGATGAGCAGATTTTTTCCGGCAAGGAAAAAGTCAAGCAAAAAATGCCTAGACGTTAACACATTTGCCAGCCCGTCGTCATACATTTCATAATTTTAAAGGGTAGTAACAATTCTGATAATGAATACGTCCTAAAAATGTTTGTCACTTTGGAATTTGTTTTATTTTATTTAACTCACTCCGTCGTGGTAGACCGCAGCAAAGGTGGTGTGACGATCTGATCTCGTTTGCGGGGCGAACATGATATCGCACAGGTCAGAGAGGTTTGGAAGGAGGCCTTTGCCCAGCAGTGGGACACTCAAACAGGCTAACAAAAAAAAAACTCACAGATACACAACGTTCTGTCTCAGACCACCTGTCCCTAGGTAAACTATCGAATCTGAAAATATGCATTTCCTTTTATATATGTTTTAAACTTAGCATATAGGTATATTTTATTGTGTTTACTAAAAAAAACAATAATAATTAGTCCTAATTGCTTTTTCTGAATCGAATAATATGGAAACAGTTTAACCGTCGTATATGAACGAAAGTTAAGTTGTGTGTGCGTACGCGACATCGGCGAGTGTGTGGCCAAGACTACAAGAACTACCAACAGTGTGTATTACAAAGTGTTTATTTTAAAATAAAAACTCTTTTGAAACTGCCGGCTTAGACGGTTTTGGATAGTTTTTTTTTTTGAGGGCGCGAATGCTAAACTACTAAACTACTTTTTTTACGTGCGTTAATAAAAAAATATTAAACAGTTTACTTAATGACATTTGCATACCTACTTTTTCTTTGCTGTGTCACAGCTACCAACAATTTTCAACGAATTCAATCTGATTATATTTTTGAAAGGAGTTGCTAGATGAAGAACTTTACTCAGTTTAGGCCATGAAGAAGTTCATGGTTTTGACATCCCGTACGTAACGTATGGGATTTCAAAACCATTTCATAAGAACCCTGTAACATTATAGTCACTAAAGCTCTTTTTATGTTATGTGTAGCAGGGTAACAACTCCAATAGGTACCTTTTTTTATAAGTGAGGAGTTTCTGGCTATTTTATTGTATGTACCTCCTCTAACAGTTGTTTTTTTAATCGAAAATTTTTATGTTAGGCTACAAGTAATCTCGCGCAATATAAATAATTACCGTGGTGTTTAAAGGTGTTTGTGGGGTTTATAAAACGTTTGTTGCATCGAATGTGATAATGAAATTGGAACTCAAAACTAACAAGCGTGTTTTACCTTCTGGGCAATATGGTGAATATCAAACAAGATATGGTTTATTTTACAAATATCATTGTTTCGGTACCAAAGGATCATGATTATGCACTTTTTTATAAACATTTGGTGTAACCAACCAACAGAAAAGGGATGCTTCCTGAGTAAAAAAAGTATGATTGTATTAAGTCCGTCAGTTAGATTATCGAAAAATATTGGATACGTATTTTTTGTTTTAATAAATCAATAAAAACGAGAAGATAAAAAACATCAAAGATCATGAGTGGGGGCTTGTGACGTCACTTTCCGGTAAAAAGTGTACAGAAATGTGACGTCACACGAGTTTTCGACGCACTGTATCCGTCTTCAGTTTTTGTTTACATGAAAAAATACGTGTCCAGAATTTTTGAAAATCTATCGGACGGACTAATTAGATATTTTCGGTCATCTACCCTATTGAAACATGTAAATCTCAAATACTAGCTTACAATTTAGGACTTCACTTCATTCTAAAACAACAAGTTACCTAAGTCGCCGGAGAACAGAAATAGGTCCACTTGAAAGTTGCCTTTTACTGTATTATGTTGAAAATTCGACTTATTATTTAAACTTATAATAACCTAAGGGGGTGTACAGGGTGTAACACAGTCCTTAGTTGATTCTAGAACCTCGATAGCCTACCTTGGATTATTTACTATGTGCTTAGCTGTAGCACAAAGTTTTCAACACGATCTACTTTGAAAACAAATTACTAGTTTTTTACAACATTATTTTTAGTATATGCGAAACCTTAATATAGTTTGTTCAGAATAAGTAACTGTATCGATTCCAATCATTTAAACCATGTTATATTTTAAACAGTACAGAACAAGCTTATAACTTGGTGATTTTTCGTGATATAGTTTTGAAATTTTGTACATAGATTCTTTACATAAAAATACTAGACACGTGTTTCAGGTTTCGCATACACTAAAACTAATGTTGTATAGGGAATTTCAACATTTTCAATTGGCCGTAGCTCCAGTGGCCAGCGACTTTGGTACTTGTCGCAATAGTATGAATTGGAGAACTTATTGAGGGCTATGATTTTAAGACAACTTACCTACCCTACCTACCTACCCCGTTTGAATAAACAACACCTTGTTTTGTGCTGACCTAGTACTTTTGGTCGCCAAAAAGACGATTTCAGTCAAAATTCGGGAAAAAAATATTTGATCATCAAAAGTAGCCTAAGTGTTAATCCAGCATATGATGATGATGATGATGATGATGATGATGATGATGAGGATGATGATACCAAATTTTATCCAAATCTGTTAAGACGTTAGAGCGTGAAGGAGTAACATACATACACACATACATACATTACACAATACAAACTTGCGGCTTAATAATATTAGTGTAATAATAGGTAGGTACCTACACCTTACTACCTTTTTACAGAAACAAATAGACATTCCGATCCATACAGTACGACAGCTCTGATCAAGGTGTTTTATATTTTCCCTGGCGACAAACGGAAAAGAAGTTCCCGTTTGTTGCCAGTGACGCATATAATATGACACATATGTTCCCCAAAAAGTACCAGGCTGGCTTGAGCTCAACATAGTGGTCGATTATAATAATTCTGAGTAAGTACCGATCTTCTAGTAATAAATACCATCTTGGATTCATGCCAGCCTAGTATTGTTCGTAAGGTTACTGCCCGTAACTAGCACAACTGTACTAACACTACTCGATTCCATACAATATTTTTGAGTAATACTTTATTACTCAAAAATACGGTGTGGCCAACGGGAACAATTTTTAATTAATCGAATCAATTTCCTCTGACCCCAAAACTGGGGCCAAGGGTGGTGGGGTCAATGGGAATACACCCCTAAGGAGGATCCAATCACAAAAATTTGTTAATTCCTAAACTTGTTCTACCAATAAACTATTTTATTTATGAACTATTTTAACTTATTCATTATCTAGAACATTCCATTTTAAAGCACTTTTCACTCCAGTCATAAGTATTTATAGACCTTGATAATTATCACGAGCCCTCAAGTTCCTATCACTCTGATTAACCTGCTTGTTTAACAATAGCATCTTCACAAAAGCCACTCAACCTGTATGCATCACTGAAGCCCACTCAACACGATTAGACCACGTGACGATAAGAAATCACATTGCTACGGTCATCTGCAATGCCAGACGCACCGCACATGCGTTGCAATCCCAGAGAGAAAGCTGAAATGTCTGAAAGTGACTGGAATTACACCGGCACCCCATATCCAACATACCCTTTAAGCTGCTTAGCGGCAAAAATAAGTGTGGTAGGTGACGGGAGTAATTCCTCAGAGAACCAGAGATGTTCCTTCACATCATCATCATTCTTCTGCTCCTTTCCCAATTCATTTGGAGGCGGCGCAGCATGTCTCCTTGCTCTCTCTCTCTATCTCGCATCATCGCATGATTTTCCAATGATACCGCAATGATATTGCTGTCTATGTAGATTTGACTGACATAACCAAGGTTTATTGTATTTGCGTTGCCCAATACTGAATTATTGAAATTCACGAGGTCTAAACTAGTGCTAATCAATGCTTATTACCGATTAGTACGTAACTGTGTCACACTCCTTCGGCAATCACGAGTCACCAATTAGATGTAGTATAGTCGACCTCGTCTCGATTCTGAACCCTGTCTTTGCGATATACGAAATGCCTTGAAAACGATTGCCCGAATCTAGTCGTTTAATGACCTGGAAAATATTTTTTTTTGTTTGTTCTCCGTGCTTATGTCAATCCATTGACCATGAGCTGATGTGTTGTCATGAATAGACAGTTCTTCACTGGGATTGACTCTCTGTAATCGGTAGCTCACTGGAGGCTATCCAGGTGTAAGATTTTGCGTCTCTTCACAACGATTCAGGGTGTTAGGAATAGTGAGCTGCGCTGCTAGTGATTCGTGAGCATAATTAAAGCGTCTTCAACTGGTGTTGAAGACACTTTATGTCTGCTTTCGCATAGGCTCTTATTTCGTCCTTCACTGTACTCAATTTCAGGTGATGATGGAAAAGATATAGATTGATTAAACAATTTATATGACGGTCTCTGACCAAGACAATGAAACTGTACTTTAAAAGAGACTGTGATCTCTGGATTTGTTTGGGTGTTTCTTCTCGGAGCAGTCACCTAGGAAACTCCGACCTCCTCTAGTTTCTAAATATTTTGACTTGTTTATGGGTCCTTAATAACTTCCTTACAGAATTTCTTAGTAGCAGCCATGGAGGCTGGATTTGTGCCCGGTTGATGGCAATTAGCTCACCTCCCATTATCTGAGACTTAAAAGAAACTGGCGAAATGTTGGGAACTATTAGGTTCTGTATAAACCTTTGAGGATTACAGGTGTGAAGTTTTGTTTCTTACAAAAATAAATATATATGTTTATTTTGTTTTTACTTAGAATTTCAATCAGCTTATAGTTTTACGAATTATGTAGCTCGTATGCACTGACCTTTGTAGTTAGCCTTAGCTGAAGACAGGCGTGCTTATCAGTGGCACGGCAATCTGATGCTGACGATGCGAAACAGTGAGTAGCAGTGTTGTCATTATACTCGTCGATGCGCCGCAGTGTGATAAAAATAGCGACTGATCTGTCAGATATAGAAACATGTTAATGTTACCCTCTTCGCGCATGACCCTACATTCAAAAGTCAATACGTAATGTCCATAAAAATATTTAATAAACTACCAGATGCAATAAAAAACGAAACTAGCGATACAACTTTTATGAGTAAACTCAAACAATTATTAATTAAAAAAGCATACTACACAATAAACAAATACATACATAACTAACAAATATATTTAACACAAACAGACACCATACATTGTTAGTCGTTTAGAATTCACACTCTTACATAAATAGATAAACATTATATTAGATAAAATATGTTTTAATGTGATCTTACCAAATAAGAATTATGTAATAAGTTTATGACAGATCTCAATAAAATTAATATTAAGCACGTGTTATAAAATTGTAAATTGAGTCAGTATTAGTTTTATTTCACACATACATTTCATTTTGCTGTGCCCTGCAGGGTCCGTAATTGTACCTTAGCTTTAAGCCCATTGTAAGATCTTCACAAATTATGAAATGCAAATAAAGATATGAAAATGTCGGATACGGTCATTGGTACGAGCTTAAAATGAATCGTAACTACGCCATTGGACCGACTTACAAGTCTACCCACACCACAGCGTGCTTTTACAGAGCCCTGATGTTCAGCTCGAGACGAGGGTGACATTCAATGTATGATCGCGCCGGAGTTGAGACGTATTGGAACTGTACCCGATTCATTGTGTCCCATGTTATTGTGTTAAATTTTAATATCTTCTGTCCACATGATGTACGAGCCTAACGGAATAAAATAATTCTGACAATCCGACAAATATGAATAGGAATGTGTTGCTAGCATAACCGTTTATGGAAGGAAGCAGACTGTTTAAACTGTCGCTGGCAATAAAATGTTGATAGTATGATGTAAGATAATATTTAATAATAGCCAAGTTTGCAGGAGATATACAGTTTAAAAGTGTATGCACGAACACAGGTAAACTATCTCTTTCTTTACTTTCGTAATCCGATGGAATTCTGACACGACTGGGGTGAAATCAGGCGCAGGATCAACGGCATTACGTGATTTCCAAGACACGGGGGTGTCACACACCACCAACTTCTGAGAAATTTCTACTTATAGGATCATTTTGTTGTTCGTCGATCAGTCTTTCGGTCTGTCAAGACCCTTTTTCTCAGGAACGCGTTTAGGTATCAAGTTGAAAAATTAATATCAAATACTTAGGTCCTACCCCTTGGAGCAGTGGAAAAATCAAACTTGAAAAGTCAACGCCACCAAAAGATATGACCGTTTAGGTCGCATATTTTGCAATTTCACTAGGGAATTAAAACCACCCGTTGATCTAAAATCATGAATTTTCGCAAGAAGCAATGCCTTACAGCACGTGTAAAGGAAAAAATCTGAAAACCGTAAATTTATGTTGTTTGACAACAAAATACCTACAAGCTTATACGGAACCCTAGGTGCGCGAGTCCAACTCGCACTTGGCCGGTTTTTTATTATAATAATTATGGGACTTAACATCATTGGCAAAATGTGGGGTTACAGACATAATGTTATGTATGTAGAAATCCTAAAGCGCACCTACAAATTTCCCGTAACAGTACAATATAATATTATATAGTTTCGAACTGTACCTGGCTGTACCTACCTGGCTTCCAGGAATAGAATAGTTGCTGAAGGCAAAGATACAGACCAAAGATTCTCGTTATCTAGACTTCAGCTGTTTGAGGGCTTACCTTTTGTGGTATTGGACAATCGATAAGGGGTGGGGGGGCCAGAAGGGGAAGATTGTGAGCCGATGAGCTTGCTATGGTCGGCAAAGGTACAATGTACTATTTTTGCAGTCGTCTATTAAGTTTAAAATAATAAATATTGGTATTTTTACTAGTTATTCTTTACCAACATTAGTTCGTAAATGTAAGGAAAAGACAATGTTTCGGGTTTTTACCATTATAGTTTGGGACTTGCAAGGTTATACCAATGACGGTTGGTAAATATTGGTTTTGGGAATTAAAATATATTTATTTATTTATTTAAACTTCATGTACAAGAGTGGTACATAGGCGAACTTAATGCCACAAGGCATTCTCTACCAGTCAACCTTTGGGTCAAATAGGACAGCATTGTGCATATTAATATGAAATGGGAAATAACAATATTAATATTATTTCTTAACCATTTTCTTATTGTGATGTTAATGGTTTCTTTACAGAGAATATAATCAATATTTTCAATTGTTTTTTTTTGTGAATTGAAAACGGCGTGTTACCTTCGCAAGCTATTCCGAGCTCAATAAAACACAGAGGGCTAGGAAAATGTGAGGTATCAAATATCTGACTTACTTAAACATGATTTCAGATATCTGACGTAAAATCCAATAGAACCTTTATCTTACAAAACTTAAAAAAATAGATCTAAGGTGTGTGGTGTGGGAGGAGCTCGTGGCTAAATAATAACAGCCGCTCGGGTCGATCTTCAGGCACATCTTCAGATCCTAGATTGGTCCGTGGATGGGTGACCACCCATTACATACCGAGTTTCCTGCGTGCCTCATCCCGGCTGTCATTTGTACATCTTAGACAGTCGTAACAGGTAGTCAGTGGCCCGAAAGTCTGACAACCAGTCTCACCATGGGGTATCTAATCGTATTACCCAGTACTAACGTATCGACCTACCTACTCTGCTCAAACAGGGCCACTCCTATCCCTGACCTGTTGTTATCCGGGCTAAGGTCGCGCAGCCTCCGTAACATAGCTGAATATTTCATTAAACTTTTGTATCCATGTAAATTCTTTGTCTTTGACCAGACGGTAAGATTATAAAATTTATTTGTTCGGGTATTAAAAGTGTTTATTAAATTTTCTAATGACAGAGCTACACGACCTAAACTAGTCATACAGGCATGGCAGTACAGGATTGAACCACGTATTAGTGGGGCCAGAGCACTCATCGGCAAACTGATCTGCTGTCGAGAGGGATATACTCGCCCTAGAGTGATGAGTTTTTGCATAGAAACAACCTTGTAGCCAGGATTATCCATCAACAACTTGCTCTAAAATACAGCCTTGTGGAATCGGCCGACCTAGTTCTCGAAAACGGCAATATCACATTGTACTGGGATCAACACATCATCACTAGCAGGACTATTGTAGCCAATAAACCTGATATAGTAGTGGTGGATCGATCGGAGGGGCGCGCAATGATTGTTGACGTAACGGTCCCGCATGAAACTCGTGAAAGCCGAGAAAGATAAGCAAATCAATTATCTTGACTTGGCCCGCGAGGTTGTCCACATGTGGGATGTGCACTCAGCGATCATGGCACCGATAGTTGTATCAGCCCATGGCTTAATTGCCAAGAGCCTCGATCAATACCTGAGGAGGCTCTCGTTAGGCAGCTGGATCAAGGGCTTGATTCAGAAAATGGTACTCCTGGACACGGCTTGTGTTGTTAGGAGGTTCCTCTCTCTGGAGCCTTGACTGCCGGTACTTTGGACCCTGTTCCTGATACCAGTGGGCTACTATTTTTTTATATTTTAAATGTTTTTTTTTTGAGATTGAAATATTTAAAAATGTAATTTATGTCTGGATATGAATAAAGGAATAATAAAAAAAAATCAGATCAAGTTCATATTCAAAAACATTGTAAAGGACTGTCTACTCTCGTTGGTCTAGTGGTCGCAAGTGCGACCGTTGAGCATGAGGTTCTGGGTTTGCTTCCCGGGTCGGGAAACGTGTTATTGAGTTTTTCCATCAGTAATTTCTCCGTAGACAACCACGGAGTCCGTATCTGTACCGGGTTGATGGTAATAGGCTCGCCCCTGGACTTAAACATAACTGGGGTAATGTGAGTCTACTATTAGGTACACCTCTGTCTTGATCATCATCATCATTTCAGCCGAAAGACGTCCACTACTGGACATAGGCCTCCCCCAAGTGTCGCCACATTGACCGGTACCGTGCGTCTCGCATCCAGTGGATCTCTCTGTCTTACTCTTCGGGAATTACAGGCGTGATCTTAAGATGTTAAGTTATAATGAAAATAAGAATGATTTGCAAACAATATTATTTTGTATGAAAGTAAATAGAGCCTGTTCTAAACAAATAGCAAAGTTGGTGGGTAAACGGCGCAGTATTGGTAATCAATACAGCTGCAGGCGTCAGTAGTTTTAAGGTTTACGTTTTATTTGGCTCGACTATTTTATGTCTCACTAATGAACTAAGGTCGACCTTGGCGGCGATGTCCTCCCTTGGGTGTCCAGTAAAGGTCTATCTGGCAGTGAAGGTATATTTGGCAGAATCTTGATGCTCCGAAATTTATTTTTCATAACACACTTGGCAAAATCTTCATTAAACGAATATTTTTAAGGCAAAAAATTATTGAATATAACTATTGTTTCGCTGAATGTTTATATGTTTGAATTTGCGTGCTTATTTTTAGACGGCAGAATTAATACCTTTGGCAAAGTTAAAATTCCGCATAATTTCGAGTCAGGAGCGACGATTATTTGGTATAATTTCAATTTAATTTTTTACCTTAAATTAAAATATTGTCGTAATAAGTTAATATGTTGTGCTACAAAAGTTAGTGACAGAAACAAATCACTGCAAAACCTACTCCACGTAGTCTTGTCTGCCCTACCCCTACAGTGTTATTTTTGGATTCAGTAAAAAGCTGTTATTTTGATATTTCAAACAGACACTTCAATTTTATTTATTTGTATAGATGTATATAATACAAGCTGTTGCCCGCGACCTCCGTTCACGTGAAATAATTATAAAAAAATATTATTTCCCTTTTTGAATCGAGTTTTGTTTTCAATTTCAAGGGTTTAAATTGTTTTGCACGGAGGAGCTCGTGGCTAAATAATAACAGCCGCTCGGATCGATCTTTAGGTTAAGCCGTGCTTGCCTAGGTTGGTCTGTGGATGGGTGACCACCCATTACTTACCGAGTTTCCTCCGTGCCTCGGAAAGCACGTTAAGCCGTTGGTCCCGGGTGTCATTTGTAGATCTTTGACAGCCGTTAGGTAGTCAGTGGCCCAAAAAGTCAGACAACCAGTCTTACCAAGGGGTATCGTATTACCCAGTACTAACTGGGTTGTGGAGGTCAGATAGGCAGTCGCTCCATGTAAAATACTGGTGTATTCAGCTGCATCCGGTTAGACTGGAAGCCAACCCCAACATAGTTGGGAAAAGGCTAGGCAGATGACGATGAAATTGTTTTGCACGGAAATCTAATCCATTATCTAAAATAAAAACCTGATTACCCCTTATAACATCAGCTATCTGCCAGTAAAAGTCCCGTCAAAATCGGTTCTGTCGTTTCGGAGATAAGCCGGAATAAACAGACAGACAAAATTGAAAAACAAATTGTGTTTTTGTAATATGTACCGTATAAATGAGGGGTTCCCAAAAACTAAGTTTAGTTTAACTTGGCTATCATAATACTGCTTCAGTTTCTTTGTTTGTAAGGAAGAGTCCTTAGACCAAACATGAATATCACGATGTAAGTAGGGTCATTGCGCCGGTTAGCGACCAGTTAGCTGGGTTGCCCACATAAGATGAGGAAAAAAAAATGTTGTCTACACGCAAAATAGTATATGTTAATGTGAATTTGTCCCAAATATAATCTAGTTTGTATACAAAACATAAAATAAAATACATTAATACAAAAATATTTATAAAATGCTGAAAAAGTGAAAATATAGCGAAAACGTCGGTTTGCGACCATTTTTATCAGTTTACGACCACCAGTGAGCTGGTTTGCGACCGCTATTTTAATATGAAAAATATGCCATTAAAACAATTATAATCGCTTTAAAAATATTTTAATATTTGCCTCTTAATAAAAACAAACATAGTAATCCTTTGGTGTAATGTTTTCTTATAATTAAAAAATAACAATCTTCCATTTCGTAGGAACTTAGTCATAGTTGTAATAGAATTAACAATCATTAGTCAACAATATCCTAAATATGTAGTATAACATTTAAAAATAATCTACATCAATATTTTCTAGTCAATCTGGTTTAAAATTATTTTAGGAATCATATTCCGCGTTTCAATAAGTTGTTGCTGGAAGAAGCCATACCTGACGAGTGGTGCAACGGTTCGCTGGTGCCCATTTTTAAAAATAAAGGTGATGTGCAATAACTATAGAGGAATAGCATGAAATAGCGCATAGTATGAAAGTTTGGGAGAAAGTTTTTAAAAGGCCGGCAAAGCTTCAATGTGGCTGTCGGCTTGCACCAAGGGTCGGCTCTAAGCCCTTACCTCTTTCTGGTGCTAATGGACGCACTTACGTCGGACATCCAGGAAGAGGCTCCCTGGTGTAAGCTGTTTGCCGACGACATTGTGTTGGTTGCCGAGAGTGGCCTAGAGGTCCAGAGCAGATTGGAGGTGTGGTGGCAAAGACTGGAGAATGTTGGCCTGAAAGTCAGAGGACCAAAACAGAATACTTATTCTGTGATTTCGGCACTCTCCAGTCCTGTGCCCATAACACTTTCCGGAACGCCCATACCGATCTGTCCGATTCGATTTTCGGTACCTCGGGTCGCTTGTCCAAAGGGATGGCGAAGTAGACCGAGATCAACTCAGGATGGATGAAATGGCGACAGGTCACTGGAACAATTTGTGACCCACGGATGCCCCTCAAGTTAAAGAGCAAAATATACAAATCCGTGATTAGACCTGTCGTACAGTATGGATCGGAATGCTGGGCTGTGAAGAAAGAAGATTGCATGTAGCAGAGATGAGAATGTTGAGGTGGATGTGTGGTGTGACAAGAATGGATAAGGTAAGGAACGAGTACCTATATTAGAGGAAATTTAAAAGTTGCGCCAGTTACAGAAAAGTTGAAAGGGAATCGACTCTCTTGGTATGGACATGTGATGAGGAGGGACGAATCGCATGTCACTAAAAGAGTGATGAATATAAACGTTGATAAATGGAGAGGGAGAGGAAGACCAAAGAAACGATGGATGGATTGTGTGAGGAATGATATGAAAGTTAAAGGAGTAAATGATAGCGTGACGATTGACAGAGGAGATTAGAAGAAAAAAACGTTTTGGGACGACCCCAAGTAACATGGGGCAGGGGCAGGAAGATGATGATGATATTCCGCGTTTCTTATTCATAATTAAGCCGATCTTGTATCGTGGTCGTTGGGATCTGATAGTCTACATATTTCTCTTATTCCCTTCCCTTCTTTTCGGATATCATCGAGGGCTTTTATCAGGGCATCTTCAGTGTACTGGACAGTCTTTTTCTTTCTTTTTGTCGACTCTGAATTATTTGGGAGCTCCATCTAAAACAAAAGTAATAAAAAATAATTTATTGTTGTTTTTATGACTAATTTTGTTTTAAACTGAAATATAATAATATTTAGTTTTCGACAGATTATGTACAACCACATGGTTGCTTGCTAAAATAATTATTAAACGGACCTTTCAATAACCAACCAAATCAAAAAAATCAGACGTGGTCGCATACTCAATGAACTTTCATACTTATTTCTGTTAGCGGCCGTTATTTCTCTCATACTAAATTATGGTGGTAGGAAACCAATGTCTTTATTTCGATTATTTTGGTTTACGACCACCTGTTTAGCATCCAATTTTGTACGTAAATTAAACAAAGTTCTTTCAAAGAAACTGGTGGTCGCTAACCAAAGTACTACAAAAAAAACCTTTTACAATACTACATTCAAAATTGTAACAGTCCTGTATGAAGCATTAGGATCATATTAATCAAAATAGAATAATGCGGTTCTCGTCAGTTTGCGACCATGTGGTCGCTATCTAACGTTTTTGATAAATAAGCATTTCGGTTACCGACCACTTGATTTTATCTTAATTATAAGTTTAAAAATAGCAAAATACAACTAAATAATAACCAAAACTTATTCATTGTACAATTTAACATCTAACTTGTGTGTAAAACATGAAATAAGTAATAAAACTTACCTTTGATCGCCGCGCGCCGTGTTATTTTTTTTCCAACTCGCGGTATATCCACACACCACTAAATCAAGAGGCGCCCTGAGCAATTTTTTTTCGGCTCTGGGTTAACCCATTTGTTTCTAACTGTGTAAATTCTTATTTCATAGTTATTTATAGAGCACGTTAGATTTATTTTTTATTTATATTACCTATACAAATACTATTATCTTGATTTAAAGAAACTCAGCCCGTCAAATGGTCGCCTACTGAAGGTGGTCGCGCTACCGGCGTAACGACCCTACCAGCCCATTTAATACTAGATTTAAACAGGGAAGTAATATTCTATAATAATTACACGCGGACGAAGCTCGCTGTCAGCGATGGCCCAGTGGTGGTGGCCCCGACCTCCGAACAGTAAGTCGTGGGTTCAAACCCAAGCATGCGCATTACTTTGTGTAATTTATTTCATCACCACTGCTCTCAAAACGGTGAAGGACAATATCGTGAGGAAATCAGCATGTCCTAGAACCAAAAATTCGAAGACATGTGACATCTACCAACCCGCACTGGGCCCGTGTGGTAGATTATAGCCCATTCCCTCTTATAGAGAGGAGGCCGTGTGTCCTAGCAGTGGGAACATTATAGGCTGATTATGAAGCTCGCGGGCAACAGCCAGTAAACAATAATTATACAACATTAGTTTTAGTATATGCGAAACCTGAAACACGTGTCTAGTAATTTTATGTAAAGAATCTATGTACAAAATTTCAAAACTGTATCATAAAAAATCCCAAAGTTATAAGCTTGTTCTGTTACCTGGTTGTCCGCACAAAAACGTGGACACCAAGCGGCGCAGCTAGCGTCGTCTTGGGCTCATCGATAATAATAATTTGGCAGTGAGTACCTAAATGTTTGCGATAGGTACTTAGTGTCCCTCGGTGTCCAACTTGTAACATTTTTAAATATTTTTGGGACAAAATATAACATGGTTTAAAAATTATTGGAATGAATTCAGTTACTTATCCTGAACAAACTATATTCAGGTTTCGCATATACCTAAAATAATGTTGTATGAACTGTTCAGAAAGCAGCATTCTGATCTTGTAAAAAGTCCACTTAGAAATAGTACCGTAGATACTTACAAAGTTTCCTAGCATCTCTATTGAAACATTTTCAAAACTCAGTAAATTGGCTGGTGTTCAGAAGAAGTTGCTTAACATTTAACAAGGCAAGTTAGTAGAAGTTTGCCACAACAATCAGGTGAGGCTTATTATCGAGAAGTATTAGGTATAGATATTCAAGGAGTTTGTAACATTATAGGTTGCCTCATCAGAAAATTAAAGTTCTCAAACGGAGAGATTTTGGAAAAAAAGATACCAGCCCCCCCGTAGCATGACTACCGTATACAAGGATTTCCTTGACGGAAGAATCGACAAAATGACAGATTGTGTCGACACAATGACAGATTTCTTTGCACTATCTGTCATTTTGTCGATTCTTCCGGCAAAGAAATCCTTTCCAACGGGGGTAGGAATCTACTGAATTACGAACAGCACGCGTAGCATGACCACCGTAGACAAGGATTTTGTTGACGGAAGAATCGACAAAATGACAAATAGTGAAAAGAAATCTGTCATTGTATCGACACAATCTGTCATTTTATCGATTCTTCCGTCTAAAAAACCCCTTTCCACGGTGGTCATGCTACGCGTGCAGCTAAGCTACATCTAAATGTTTGAACCGACACTATTTTGAATATACGTAACCTAGAACTTAGTGGTTGGTAAGTAAGTTCGTACGACGGCCAATCAAGCAATAAACACCAGTTTATGCGGATCTCTCATTGTATAGAAAATCTATACAAAGCGAGGTCAAGTTATACTGCAAATGTACAGCTTCTTGTGCCGCCGTGTGTACAATAGTCACCGGCACAGTCACTATTGTTCGAAAAGCTATCCATCTGTTGTTTTAACATATTTTACTAAAACCTTGGATAAGATATTCAAGGAATTTCAAAGATTCAAAATGAGTCCGTAAGAAAAGATTATACAAAAATCCTCTATTTTGCTTGAACAAAATGCTTTAAAATTTTCATAAGTATGAACCCTTTCAAATGAGCACCAACAATGAGTCCTATTGTTCCGTGTTCCCATAGAAACTAAACCCCATCCTCCTAATTAGGATTCTTGCTTATTGTTAATTAAATATGAACAATAAGTACTATGTGTTTTAATTACGCTATGACTTACCTAATTTTGAAGCACTACGGTGATTGATTAATTGATTTGGTAAGCGAAATTATTAATCGGGCGAATAAAAATTAAATTGGCGACCAATATACTGAATGGGCGACTATTGTAAGTAATTATTTATCCGGTCATTGCAGCAAGGAGAATATAGGAAGCGAGCGAAGGCTGAGAGAGACTTGTGGCACCCCGACTCGGACAGGTTAGGTTCGAAGGGGATGGCGGGGTCTAGTGAGCAAGCGAAGTGAGCGAACTAAGACCCCGGAATCCCCTTCGTGTTAGGTTACTTTAAACCCTGCAAACATAAATAGGAGCCCCGCTCAACGGGGCTACGTCGATTACGCCTTATCTACAATCTGCTACTTTATACTTAAAATGCTACTTCACTGTAGCTGCCAACCGATTATTTATGCTACCCATTTTAATTAATTTTAAAACCCTAAATCAGATTAGTTTGTCGCCGCGTTAAATACATGCCATTTGGTGATACCTAAATGACAAAATTAAAAAAAAATCAATAACTATGTTTTGTATTACCGTCTCCTATGTTTTCAAGACAAGTTAAGTATAGTATGACCACTTCAAGTGTGCAGATCATGATGGCGTTGCTTGTGAAGAAAACTTGCATCGATATGTCAAACTTGATACATTTATTTTAGTCCTGTATTTTCTCACTTTTACAAATAAGTTGGTTGAAGTACTTGAAGAGTAGCAATAGTAGTAGTATAAGTATTTACAAGGAGTTTAGAAGAAGGCTAACATGTAAATATGGCGAAGCATAAACTCTGCGCAAATAGGTTGCGTTATTAGAAAATAATTTCATCCAATTACAATTCTTGGAAATATACGACTAAAGGTGGTTATTGTCTTTTATAGTATTTTAAGTTTTCCTACTTCTCGGTATTCCCAACCTTGTTCAAATGCGACGTCACACAAGCGGTCACTTTTGCATGTCCCAGAGGCAAATTAGTGCCATCTGAATTCGTAAATTGCCAATGGCCTTTACGCCGAAACGTCGATACACCCGAGAGCTCGAGATCTAATTCCAATTAACGAGAACTAGTTAACTGTACACGGAATTGTCCGTGAATTTAGTTAAGTTTGTAGGTAACGTGCACAACATTGAATTGGGTGGAAATCATAATTAAAAGATTAATTATAAGTAGTAAGTAATGTGGATGAATGTTAAAAATAAACAGGTTTAAGTAAAAACGGAGCGGGCGAAAAAAACTACTTAAATATAAATCATAAAGCGGTTCACAGTATACATCTACCTACCAAGTTTCAACTGTGTAGTCCTAATAGTTTCGGAATAAAGTGGCTGTGACATACAGACGGACAGACATGACGAATCTATAAGAGTTCAGTTTTATTGCCATTCGACTACGGAACCCTAAAAAGGATGAAAAAAATTCTGCACAAATGCGCACAAAAACTAAAATCAGTTGTGCTGTTTATTTTAAACAAATGAAAATCGTTCACTGCTAATTAATTGTGGTCGCACAAATGATGAACGATGGTCGATTCTAATTAGCTCACTGTAGTGTATCAACTAAATATCGTATTATCTGGTAATGGCACAATGTGTCCAATGCTACTCTCTAATTTGCGCGATTCATACCGTCAAATACATATTTATTTGTGTGGAAAATTCATTGCGGAAACTGAACCTATAATTGGCCTTTTTTGGCAAATTGTGTCTGGAAGGCAAATTATTATTAAAAAACCAAACAAATTGTCAAGCGCGCGACAACTACCAAGATCGGTTAATGGAATTATCAACAGCCAGTTTGATCTTCGTCGATTTGATGAATAAAAAAATAAAAATAAAATCACTTCTTGCTTTTAAGTATGAAACTTAGTCAATGTGCCGTCAGTTCCACTAGTTCAAGTAGGTATAGTATTGTCATAGACTGAGTTTTGAGAATTTAATATAATTTTATACGATATACGATACGCAGTACATCGCAGCTTTTTTCACTTTAACTATAATTTGCAATTGCATCATAATTGGTTCAAACGGTTCCAAGAAAAAAATAATGTTAGTATGGAAATATCATTTTTTAACGAAATCGTCCATACACTTATTAAAAACATTATTCTACAAAGTAAATTGGTAAAGTAATTTTAGCAACGAAAGTACTAGATTTGCTTTTCGTTTAAATAATCCCAGGGATATGCATTTTAATAAAGGTACGCGAAATGCTCATAATATTATACAAAACTGTACACTATGGTTAATCCTAGTGTTCAAGACGTGTTGCGAGAAAGATGTGCGCCAAAGTTTCTCAATCTCGATTTATGACTGTGAGTGAAGCTGTAAGTTCGCATATATTAAACCCGGTATTAGTCTGAGCCTGAAACTTTGCCCAGATTTATAAGATACTCGGAATATGAAATGCTTATTTAGTCTAGGTAACAGTAAGCTGCACTTTCATTTTTTTTAAGTTGCAGATCGTCGGAAAGGATACGAACAGGATGCGGCGACTGTCTATCGGATCAGGCAGGATGTCGACGCATACGATCGACTGCGTACCGTCGCTTACGAACGTATCCGTTTCTGCACCTTGTCAAATTGTTTGATTCCTACCGTGTTGACGACCGGTCGGAGACGACGCAAGGCGAACGGAGCCGATCACGCGTCGCGACATACTTTCGAATACGATCGCGTGTCGCGGAACACGCCCGCGGTCTAGCTGCTGTGCGCGGCTTAGTAATACAGACTTTAAATACTGTTTACACGATTTAATATCGTTTAAAGATTGTAAGATCCGTTCCGTTCCGATCCGATACGATGCGAGCTGTTTGGTAGCCTTTACATCCAGCTTTTTTTGCGGCGTTCAAATACAAAAACGTATACAGAAGAATTATTTTTAAGTTATAGTACCTATAGTGTTCGCAAGTTTCATCTGGCGAGAGGTCTTAATCCGCGCCGCCATTTTGATTTTCAATAGTACAATTCTCACAAATGTTACATGTTTACAAACAGTGCCCTCCTGTCAATGTCAACAAAGTGCCAAAAGATCTATGTGGCATTATGCTTAGTCAATGCATTACAAATCAACGGGCAATTTTTCTTCATATTAGAGAGCTGATAGTGCCAAGGGCGCTTGGACAGTCGCCGGCAGTGGAAATGGAACTGTAATTGTCAATCTACTCGTTCATTTGGCAGCGGATATTGACTAACGAAGTAAACGAGTGCCCTATTTAACACATTTCACGGCTAAGATCTGATAGGTCACATACTACTACGTCTGTAGTACCTATATTTCAGCGAATTGTAATTTTCAGGCAGGTGTATCAAATGTTTGTGGTAAGTTCCACATGTCGCAAGAACTGGTGGCTTAGAATGATGTTTACAGTATACTGCTAGTGTAGCTGCTGCTTACCTTATAAGCTATAGGTGCAGGACGTCAAGCTCCGTCTCTTTCCCACTCTCAACAATACTGCTTTATGACGTCATGGTAACCCCCTGCACTGTGTAGTGAGAAACTGCAACTGACTTATAAAGTGCGCCTAACCAAATATAAAAGCACTCTCACTCAAGGTGGTAATGTAATGCCTTTCAAACTAAATTCTATACGTCTTTGTTGGTTAATTGGTTTAGTAGGTGGGTAACTAAATCAAAACGAGGCAAAAATGTAAGTAGATATATAGGTACATCTTAGTCGCACGTCTGTTGCCTTGAATTGATTCAGCGTCTTCTTAGATTATTCGTGTGAAAGTTTATGAATAAAACTCTCACAGCTGCAGCTTTCACTCCGTTAGAGTCGTGTTCCATCAGCAATAAATAAAGTAGGAAAACTTTGTGGGTGCCTCCCAAGTCCCCATCTCCTCAGGAACCCGCCTGTTGCTTCAGATTGAACTTTCTGAATATCTATCGACCACTTCGAATACTTTTCGAGATATTGCTTGCGGCTTCTTCGAAAATTGATGGAATTCGCGCGAAAACTTTTGTACGGTTTTTTGTTGGTAAGATTTTATTTGTGTGCTTTTTTAAGTACAATTATTAGTATTATGTTATAAAACATTTTACTCACAATGGTAACTGACTAGTAATTATAAAAATATGGTAAGATAAGATAAGATAAGATAAGATAAGATAATTTTTTATTTGTTCAAAACATGAGTATACACACATAGCATGCAAGATGTTAAATCCAATTATGATTTCCGTCATGTTTTGCCTGAACGGCGTACAAATATGAGATGTCGAAGTTACACAGCCTCAATTATTTTTATAATCGTTAATTAAATTGCAGATATAGCAATGAAACAATCCAATTTAGAGCATACTAAAAGCTAAATGGTAGAATAAAATACAATCATAAATAATACTCATTTCAAAAAATAAAAAATAATAATTATACAATCATGTCAATATACAAATACATCTAAAGGAATACATACACATGTCAAAGCAACTGTTAATAAAATGAATGTCAAAATGCAAGTCAAATTAATTTGTCGGTTAAGAATTCGTCAGTGCTGTAATAGATTTTCTCTAAGAAAAGGTTTTTTAATCTATTTCTTTATTGTTCAATAGGTAATTCCCTCCAATGTTTTGGCAACTTATTATAGAGAATTGGCGCCATACAGAATACACTTTTACACATTAGAGCTTTTCTGGATCTCGGAATACATAACTTACTATTGTCGCGTCTATTTCTAACTACTTTATCTGACTCTAAGGGGAATAGGTGTGGATTCGATTTCACAAACATGATGATCTCTAAAATGTACATTGATGGAAGGGTTAATATTTTATATGTTTTAAATAACGGCTTGCAACTCTCTGTAACATGGAGACCAGACATAGCCCTCAGGCACCTCTTCTGTGTTTTAAATATCATATCTTTATTTGTTGAATTTCCCCAAAAAATTAGTCCATATCTCAAGTTAGAGGACACCAAGCCGTGATAAGCAGTTAGCAGTGCATCAACATTTAAGATGGGGGCCAATTTATACAGGGCATATGTGGCATTACTAATTTTTTTGCTTAATTCTTCCGTATGAGCTTTCCAATCTAATTTGCTGTCAATAGTTACACCAAGAAATTTGGTTGTGTTCACCTTATCTATTTTGTTATTACAATAATGGACATTTACATTTGGTATGGATGATCTTTGGGCAAAATGTAGAATATTAGTTTTCTCAAGATTTATCTTAAGATTATTGTTTTCCAGCCACTTTACCATTGATTCTATGGAATTGTTAATATCAGATTCGTATGTGTCTCTGGTTTTTAAAGCAATTGTAATAGTACTGTCGTCGGCAAAAAGTGTCATCGGGTGGTCGATGCATTTGGGTAGGTCATTAATGTACAGTATAAAAAACAGCGGGCCAACGACAGTTCCTTGCGGAACGCCAAATTTAACTACACGTTCTTTGGACTTATACACAATTTCCTTTTTATTCCTTTTATTTACTGCTGAGATTTCTGTAAATTGAGTTCTATTGCTTAAATAAGATCTAATGAGGTTTGAGACATTACCTCTAATGCCATATGCTTCTAATTTTCCAATAAGTATGTCGTGCCGGACATAGTCGAAAGCCTGTGTCATGTCACAGAAAATCGTACATACAGGTATATTTAAATCTACTTTTTGCATGACATAATGTAAAAAATCGTATATTGCCAAGTTTATTGTTTTACCAGTTCTAAACCCTTTCTGTTCATTAGTGGTATTGCTTATACTTCAACTGAATGTGAGGTGCGGTTAGCAAACAACCAAGAAACCATTTTTTCTTACATACTGCAGAGTTACCTCTTCATTTTAACCTTTTTTTGGTAGAACCTCGAGACCAAATATTTTTTCTTTTAATTGTCAATTCTAAATTTGAAATTACTGTTTTTGGAGAGATGATTGTTTTTTCATTTTTTTTTCATTCGTGTGCCAAGCTTCAAAGAGCAACTATCGATTTGGAAAATAAACCCAGAATTGAATGATGAAGAATTAGTAATGGTGAGCGGGTTTGAGGCCCCGAGTGTGAGGTAGTTTGTTGATGTCATCATTACGCATGTGATGTGAAAAACATTTTTTTCCTGGTACGTATTGATGGTTGAATCTTCTAGTTGAACATCCTATTCATCCTGGTATTTTTCTTTTCCTGATGATCTTGTCCTTGAAAACTGATATTTTAAACCGAATATCTCATTTGTTATATGTTGAAAATCAGTGGAAGGGGTCATAATATTTCACTTCCCTTTTATTTTAGTTTCCAATCTGGAAACACGTCTAAAATATATATATGTCGATGAGCGATTGAAAGTCGCCGGCGAGGATGGTTGAGTGTCCTGCGTTACGATTCCGAAAGGAGCGACGAGACGTTGTTGAGCAGGAACCAAATTTAAAAATTTATCTCTGGAATCGAGGTATTATTAAGAATATTATAGTCAGCAGTCCTCAAGTGATACTCCGTCATACATGTGGCAATATCGGTAACTGAAAAACTGATTGCTATTATACTTTTTTACATATTAGTAAGGTAGTGGATGTCTTTTGTTTCTCTCAAGTCTAGATAACTCTTTTTAGATGACTCTCATTTAGTTTGTTTTTAGGGTTCGGTTGCAGAAACCCTTATAGATTCGTCCTGTACGTCTCTATGTCTGGCAGTCCGTCGGTATGTTACAGCCATTTTACTCCTAAACTGTTGGCCCCACACAGTTGAAACGTTGAGAGCAGGACATGTCTTCTTCGAACCGCTACACAAAAATGAAATGAAACATCGAATTAAAAAAAATGGGGGTGCTCCTGGATACATGTAACTAAACGCTGAAAAAACACAGTTATAACTGTGTTTTTTATATAATATATTATAGGTCTTAAAAAATATATCAAGGTTCTTAAAATACTTTTTTTCTTAAGTCATCAAAAAATCATGGCTTCAATCAAATCTTGACATCAGCTAAATTGTTATTAAATTCTAAAATATACTGGAAAAAACGTTTGACCCTTTCTCAAAGTAATTCTGCTGTTGTAACATCATAATTAAAGGAGCCAACCACATGAAAGGTGTTTTGGGAGCTTTCATATAATTACGTACGCTAACACGACACGACATGCCGCTTTGAGTTATGTCAGCAATTCTAACAGTTGTCATCTGAAAAACTGGATTACCCTCAAACCTGTTTGTTGTCAAAACGAGGGATTTACATCAAGTAATATGTTGTTTATTCGTTCATGTGTCATTTTATACGTAACTTTAATTAATGTTACGTATTGCTGCTGGCTTTATTGTATGTACTGAACACTTTGCTTTGTTATCAAACTTAAAGAAATTTCCAACATAGCATCATCACGCCCCCGAATGGTTAGACAGAGGTGTAAAAGTGAGCGACCCAATTGCTATCATCCTGACAAAATCCTGACGCCGTGGCGTGTACTGAGAAAATCCTAACGGAAAAATCCAATTACACTTTTCTTGACCTGAGAATCGAACCTCATGGTCAGCAATCAGTCGCTGCCTGCGACCAATAGACCAACTAGGAGGTCTAAAAAGAACAGTTGAGATTTTCAATTTATTCCATAGATATTTTAACATGAGCTTGGGCTTATTCTATTGTACTCCCGTGTGCCATTTCAGATGGGATTGAACCAGATATTTGTAACAAAGGAACCTATTTCAACGTGCTCATTTTTATTCTAAAATATTAGAAAAGCTTTTTACCTATACCATTTTTTGTTCCTAAATAACCTGCCAAATTGCCAATGCCTACGTAAGTTTAATCCATCAATATTTAATAGCAGCCGTAATGTATGAGTGCGTAGCGAGCAGGTGGGTGCCGTATTGTAATCTATTACCGAACAATGGGATCCAATTAGCATTATAAACGATTTCTACTCATCTAGGTCAGCTTAATTGAAAATGTAGGCCGATCGCATCAAAATGACCTCATCATCTGCCTAGCCTTTTCCCAACTATGTAAGGGTCGGCTTCCAGTCTAACCGGATGCAGCTAAATACCCGTATTTTACATGGAGCGACTGCCTATCTGACCTCCACAACCCAGTTAGTACAAGGGGTAAGACTTATTGTCAGATTTTTTGAGCCACTGACTACCTGTAACGACTGTCAAAGATCTACAAATGACAGCCGGGGGTTCTTTCCGAGGCACGGAGGAAACTCGGTATGTAATGGATGGTCACCCATCCACAGACCAACCTAGGCAAGCATGGCTTAACCTGATCGATCTGACCGTCTGTTATTATTTAACCACGAGCTCCTCCACGCATCTTTATAAATACCTAAATTATTTTTTAGTCTAATGTTCTTTATCGTGTGGTTAGTGCCTAACCTGGTGTCATAGTTTTTATGCCACCCATGGGCCTCTGACTTGGCTTAAAATTCCGTTGATAAATATCTCTCAGGCATGCTAGTTTCCTCAGGACGTTTTTTCCTTCACCGAAGCAAGCTATAATTATAAAAAACGCACATGAATTCGAAAAATCAGAAGTGCGTGTCTTGGGTTCGAACTTGAGACCTTTGACTTGGCAGTCCGACGGTCATACCACCAGGCTATCACTTCTTATCCAAGGTCAATGATATTATACCCTTTATGTCTTAACTAAAGCGATTGGCCGCAAGAACATGCGTCACCTTCATAATGTCACTCATTTGTTCGAAAATCGGCCGACACGTAGCGCGACGGTGCGTCGTCGCGTTCTTATTAACGACGATTGTTTTGGTTAGGTCACAGTTGAAGACCTCAGAAGAATAAAAAAATAGAAATAGGTACCTATACTGTATGTAAATAGGTACCAACCCGATGGACAGACTCCATCAAACCTGTCACCAAGATTCCTCTGGCAGAATGTGCTCGCCATGCGGCCAATAGAGACCGGTGGTAAAAGATTGCGAAGGCTGTGACCGCAGTTGTGGGCGACCCCTCCGTGACCACGACCACTCTGTCAAGAGTGAACGACTAAGGAAAGAGACCTACACTATAAGAAAAGTGGTAGTGGAAAACTTAAAAAAAAAAAAAACATCTTGACTACGGTTTACTTCACTATACAAGGTGTAAACAGACCCTTCACGATGCCATCAACCAAGTATTCTGTACAACAAACTAAGTTAGTCTACGCAAAAATTATCGCTGGGAAACGACTTTTTCTTTGTGGTGAAAAATCACGTTTTACGGTAGGACTCAATGTAAGGCACTCAAAACATGCCGTGTCGACGGCGCGTTCGTGTTCCACGCGCGCCTCAAACAGATGTCAGCAACCAAGTAGGGGTCCGCATGGGCCGATGCCTGCCAGGGCTGCGGGACTGTTCGAAAGAGATGTCGTGGCCCTGGAACACAAAGGGCAAAGAAGGAAGATGGATGGGTTTTAGTCAGTACAAGTCTGACACTCCCCTCCGCTCCGCCCAGAGTGGGAGGGGGGGGGGGGAGGTAATTTGATGATTTCCCATCCGAAAAAAAAAAAAAAAAGAGGCACTCAAAACATTGTGCTGATCGATGCATTGAATAGTACAGGGGTGTCGTGGAGATATTTAGAGTAAAGTTATAACATTAAAAACTTGTGAAAAAGTTGCTACTTTGACCCCCAGGATGTCCGTAACTATAGGGTTCCCAAGTCTGTGTCTACAACAAAAAAAAAAATCGCAATGACGGGGAGGATAAATGCCTTTCATCTTCATTTAAGGTATTTTTACACCCATTATTGTAGCTTCTGAGGTAAAGAATATTGGTCGCACTATAAGCATAGCATCCATATTATTTTTTTTTTTTTCGCTTGGGAAATCATCAAATCCCACTCTGGGCGGAGCGTAAGGGAGTGCCAGACTTGTACTGACTAAAACCCATCCATGTTCCTTCTTTGCCCTTCGTGTTCCAGGGCCGCGGTATCTCTTTCGAACAGTCCCGCAGCTCCAAAACAAAACCCTCAAATACCTCACCATCTGCCTAGCCTTTTCCGAACTATATTGGGGTCGGCTTCCAGTCTAACCGGATGCAGCTGAATACCAGTACCTATTTTACATGGAGCAACTGCCTATCTGACCTCCGCAACCCAGTTAGTACTGGGTAATACGATAAAAAAAACCCCTCAAATACCTATTCAGATAAAAGGAGTCCGAAACAAGAAATCAGCTATTTAAACCCGGCATTACCTTCAAACAGCAATATGGCTGAACAAGTTGGCTTTGACGGCGTCAAGTTGCGGCCGGAGTACTACAGACGTGTCTCATCTACATAATAGGATTACCTGCAGAGACACCTCTTTGAGATATTACGGAATTCAGAATGCGACAGGCAAAGTGTACTAACCAACCTTATTTTAATTAACGAGTGATGAATAGAAATCTGGCTTGTTTTATCTCTTTAAACGTAGTGAACGCTTGTCTTTGAAGGGTTTAGCTAGTTATGTTTAATATTCATTGTGACGGGGGCCGTATGCCCGACGAGCTGTGGGCCAAAATAACCACATTGTGGGGCCCGGACACAGCCAGAATGCGATGCGGTGGACCTCGCAGTTGATAGCGGAGTTGGACAGAACCAGCGATCAGAGTTCCACATTAGCCGTGAATCGAAAGATTTATAGGTCATGGGGGGAGGCCTTTGTCCAGCAGTGGGATGACATAGGCTAACAGTAACAGTGACGGGGGACTCTATTGCAATATTCCGTATTTATATCCATGGATGTCACCGCCGCTTTAGTTTAGTGGTTGCAAGCCTTACTGCTGAGCACGAGGCCTCGGTTTCGATTCTCAGTTCAATCAGTGTTGTTTGGTTTTCCATCAAGAATGTCTCAGTAGCAGCCCGGAGTCTGATGTGATTATCACGTTCGTGAAAATGACCCTCGGCTTAACTCGAATTGTGCCGAGCGGTTCCGAACATGATTCACGAATGGTACATCGGCCGACCAAAGTATACCGATCGGCACGAATCAAATAATGTGAAGAAATTGCCTCGCGTGTTTTTAGGGTTCTGTACCCGAGAGGTAACCAACAGGACCCTATTACTAAGCCTCCGCTGTCCGTCCGTCAGTTCGTCCGGCTGTATCTTATGATCTTTAGTGGTAGAGAGTTTAGATTTTCACAGAATGTGTATTTCTGCTGCCGCTACTACAACAAATAATAAAAATTAATAAAAAATTAAAGGGGGCTCCCCTACTACGATGGTACGGAACCTTTCATGTGCGACTCTGACTCGCACTTGGCCGGTTTTTATTGACTTTTCAAGATTTATTTATTCATGCCTCACCTGTACAAGACTCCAATACCTAAGTTTTTCAATACGTTATTACTGTGAGATTCGATCAACAAAACTGTCTTCTTACAAAAGTTGTATGTGAACCCACCCAGGGTTCACTAACTTTTTCAACATTTTCAGTTTCACGCGTCACGAATCGTAGATAAACATGTTTACCCAAGATAAAAAGGCCGGTAACTTAGTTTTACCTCAATATTACGGTATTTTTTATAGATTTTGAAGTATTGGTTAGAAACGTATTTCGTCATTTCATATTCTGGCGTGTATCCGCTGTTTTAAATTTGTTGAACTCCGTAAGTACTTCTGAAATATGGAAGCTTTGCCCATTTGAAATCTAAGCATGATTTTAATGATTTAACAAAAAGTCTAAATTAATGTTATCATAAAATGTGTAATTGAAAACTTTTTTCTTTACAACTTACGAAATATATTTTTATAAACTTTACATATGGTTTTCCTACAACTGAGTATATCGTTGGCCAGTATTAACAAGCGTGGAACCCTTCTGAGGTCAGCTTAGGGACCTCTACGGAGATTGATATCCACTAATGTTAATATAATGTGTCTTGGGTATTTATGATTTATACGACATTAGTTTTAGTATATGCGAAACCTGAAACACGTGTCACGTTAAGAATCTATGTATAAAATTTCAATTCTTTATTATGTAAATTCAAAAAGTTATAAGCTTGTTCTGTTACTTGGTTGTCCGCACAAAAACGTGGTCACCTCCAGGGTCGTATTTAGCTTATTGATAATAATAATTTGGCAATAGGTAACTAAATGATTGCGATAGGTACTTAGTGTCGCTCGGTGTCCAACTTGTAACCTTTTTTAAATATTTTTGGGACAAAATATAACATGGTTTAAAACTTATTGGAATTTATTCAGTTACTTATTCTGAACAAACTATATTCAAGTTTCGCATATACTAAAAATAATGTTGTATAGTTCAATTCAATTCTATGAAATGTTTGCAAAAAGTGTTTGAGTTGCCGTGTCGACGCCGCGTTCGTGTTCCACGCGCGCCTCAAAGAGATGTCAGCAAACAGAAAGAGGTCCGTAAGGGCCGATGCCTGCCGGGGCTACGGGACTATTCGAAAGAGATACCGTGGCACTGGAACACAAAGAGCAAAGAAGAAACATGGATGGGTTTTAGTCAGTACAAGTCTGAGACTGCCTTCCGCTCCGCCAAGAGCGGGAGAAGTCATTTGATGATTTCCTATCCGAAAAAAAAGGCGAGAAGGTAATTTGATTGAAACAGTCAATTAGGTATGTTTCTAACACTTTATCATTATTAGTACATTATCGTTTATCGGAAATAGAAATGGTTACTTGGTTTTATTATGAAAGAACGAGTTAATTGCAAATTTTAATTTTCAGTTAAATATATTTCCAAATATGTATGGAAACAGTACTTAACTTTATTTAATGAATATCGTACCATAACTGCAACACCCAAAAAGAAAGAATTTACATAAAACTCAGTTACTATCTTGTTTACTCTCACTAAAATTTGTTTATTTCCCTTTTGTACCACCGAAAATACCTATGCGGAAATCTCGCTCAATATCAGCAAACTGACCAGTAGGTTAATAGATACAATTGAACTAAATACTTTTTCTTTTTTTTTTAACTTCGAAAAACACCTTTACTGTTCTATGAAGTGAAGCGCTGTTTGTATAGCCAAGGTGATGTACTATAACGGGCGCTTGTGGCGTTGCGCACTGCGCCTACGCGTATCGTAGCCGTGGGGTGCCGCAGTCGAGTCGTGATTGCAGTGGACGATCCAGCTTACATTGATCATTCAGACAAAGTCAAGTACAAGACACCGCTTTACAGCCCAGTAGGCTGCTGTAAAGCAATGGAAATAAAACATTCAAACCCAGGTACCTTGTGGATACACTCGTTCCATCATAGACCTCATCCATCGCTTTCCATCAGGCGTAATCGAGGTCAGGAGCAGGCCCATTTTGGTATAAAAAAGAGTTACCTATCAAAGATCTACCTCATACTTTTTTAATTCAATACATAATTAATAACTATGAGCTCGTGGCTAAATAATAACAGCCGCTCAGATCGATCTTTAGGTTAAGCCGTGCTTGCCTAGGTTGGTCTATGGATGGGTGACCACCCATTACATACCGAGTTTCCTCCGTGCCTCGGAAAGCACGTTAAGTCGTTGGTCCCGGGTGACATTTGTAGATCTTTGACAGTCGTTAGGTAGTCAGTGGCCTAAAAAGTCTGACAACCAGTCTTGCCAAGGGGTATCGTATTATACAGTATTAACTGGGTTGTGGAGGTCAGATAGGCAGTATCTCCATGTAAAATACTGGTATTCAGCTGCATCCGGTTAGACTGGAAGCCGACCCCAACATAGTTGGGAAAAAGCTAGGCAGATGATGATGATGACATAATTAATAACTAATACTGTAACCTTATTGGTAACTACAGTTTTGAGCCGTTTGGGGTCGAAACGCTCGGGTCTTTGGCCCCGAGTGCACGTTTCCTTTTAAGGAAATCTATGGCCGACTGGCCGACACTTCGCGTGACCAGAGGGCTGGCTCTTTCTTTGGTCAAAGAATTAGCATTGCCATTCAGCGTGGCAATGCTGCCAGTCTTCTGGGCACGTTTCCAGATGACAGCGATGCGGAGAAGTACTTTAACGCCTAAGTGTCCTATTATCATCGTTGTTTATATGTATATATTTACTTTTTTTTTTTTTTTTTTTTTTTGATGGGAAATCATCAACTGACCCCCCCCACTCTGGGCGGAGCGGAAGGGAGTGTCAGACTTGTACTGACTAAAACCCATCCATGTTCCTTCTTTGCCCTTTGTGTTCCAGGGCCACGGTATCTCTTTAGCCCTGGCAGGCATCGGCCCATGCGGACCCTTTCGTGGTTGCTGACATCTCTTTGAGGCGCGCGTGGAACACGAACGCGCCGTCGACACGGCCTGTCGTCATAAGACGGCCGGACGGCGAGCTAGCCCATAACTCGCCGACCACAGGCCCGCGCCTACGGTGGCCGGGAGCCACCACGTGACCCCCGACGCCCAGGGCGTCTCCCGCGGCGGCTGGGACGTGAGGTTCTTTCCCTCTCACGTCCCGCCACCTCCTTCACTAGCATGACTGCTTCGCAGAAGGTGGTGACGGCTTCCCATTCCCTCTCGCTCCGGACCATGGCTTGAACCAGGGCCTGACGCGAGAGATCGCCGCCGCCAATCGCCGCTACAAGGACACGGCGGTGCTCCGCCCAAGCGGGGCAGACCTCTACGGTGTGCTCCACCGTGTCCTCCGGACGATCCTCGCAGTGGAAACACCCGGGCGTTTCCTCCCGCCCGATTCGGTGCAGGAACCTCCCGAAACAACCGTGTCCGGTGAGGACCTGCGTCAGGCGGTAGGTGAGGGCGCCGTGGCGCCTCTCTAGCCACTCCTCAAAGAGGGGACTTATCGCCACTATGGTGGCATGCCCTGCACGGGGTTGCGACAGTCGCTCTCTCCATGTCGCCATGAGATCACGCCGGAGGTCTGTCCGCTGAGCGGCAATTTGTCGCGGCAGCGGAGTTTCCCCCCGACATAGTGCTTCCGCGCGCCATTCATGCAGGCGTGCGAGGACTATCGCCTCCAGATCCCATGGCGGCAATCCGAAAAGGAGGCTAGCCGCCTCGCCGGAGATCGTGCGATACCCCCGGATTAGCCTTATGGCTATCACCTTTTGGGGCGCGTTCAGGTAGTGGGCGGCTTGCCGCCTCAAAGAACGCGCCCACACCGGGGCCCCGTAAAGGGCCATGGACCGCACGGCCCCTGCGTAGAGCCTCCGGCAGGAGGCGTTTGGACCCCTCAGGTTGGGCAAGAGCCTCTTGAAGGCAGCCCCTGTCCGTTCCAGTTTGGGAGCCAAACGTCGGAAGTGCTCCACGAAGTTCCACCGGCTGTCGAGGACGAGTCCTAAGTACTTCAACGTCGACCCGACGCCGATGGAAACCCCTCCCGCCGTCAGTAGGGATCCCGACGGTGGCGCATTCCGAGGCCCATGAAAACACATGGCCTCGGACTTGTGCAATGCCACCTCGAGACCCAATTGCCGGATCCTCTCCACGACTATCGCAACCCCGCGTGTCATGTTTTCGGCCGCCGCCTCGTGCGACCTCCCTTGTGCCAGTACCAGCGTGTCGTCAGCGTAGCAAACTACGCTGACGCCGGTAGGGAGGTCGGCGCGCAGCACCCAGTCGTAACCGATGTTCCACAGGGCCGGCCCCAGAACCGATCCCTGTGGAACACCGCACGACATCTCTCGCCGGTTCCATTCTCCGCTCCGACCGGGGTAAATGATGGCCCTATCCGTCAAGTAGTCCCCGACCACACGACGAAGGTAGGTTGGCACCCGGTGATACCGGAGTGCCTCCCCAATGCAGCTCCAGGGCATGGAGTTGAAGGCATTGGCGATGTCAAGAGACACCGCCAAGATGACCCCACCCCGGGACACCGCGTCCCCCGTCGTGAGGGCTCTCACGCGCATGATGGCGTCCACCGTGGAGCGCCCCTTGCGGAAACCAAACTGGTGTTCCGCAAGATCCGGCCCCATCCCCTCAAGGTGCCCGGCGAGGCGGTTGGCAATGACTCTTTCGAAGAGCTTGCCCACCTCGTCGAGCAACACGATGGGCCGGTATGCGGACGGAGAGTCCGCAGGGCGCCCTGGTTTCCGGATGAGGACCAGCTTCCCCGTCTTCCAACGAAGCGGAAACTGGCCTCTCTCCAAGCATGCGCTTAGGAGCCCTTCCAGTCGGGGTCCGAGAGCCTCAGAGGCCAGGACCCAGGCTTTGCCAGGCAAGCCATCGGGTCCCGGGGCGGTGTTTCTGGTTTTCAGCCTGCGTACCGCCACTCTCAGGTCTACCCCAGTCACCTCCGGAACGTCGTCATCGTCATCGGTGTAGTCCGCTTCCGGCACCGCACGCGGCGGCGGGGCCATAGGCGGGGAAGGATGCTCCCTTCGCGAAGGGAACAGAGCGCTCACCACGTCCTCCACGAGCTCAGGCTCTCCGGCTCTGCTTTAGCGAGGGGGCCCGGGTGCGGAGTTTGTCCCGCACCATCTTGTAAGGCCGCCCCCACGGATCTCCGTTCAGAGACACCAGCATCTCCTCGCGGGCCAGATTCTTGGCCCGCCGGACAGCCTCTTGGAGGGCGGTCTTCGCCGCTCTGTACCCCTCGTACAGCTCCGCCTCAATGGCTGCCGCATCCGGAGGGCGGATGCGGAGCCTGCGATGCCTGGCGTACAGGTGCCGCGCGGCAACACACGCCTCGCGCCGAGACGTCAGCTCTCGCGACCACCAGTACACCTGACGCCGGGCGCTTCCTGGCCGAACTCGGGGCATTGCCACGTCGCAAATCTCGGACATGGCCTCCTGGAACCAACCCGCATGTATATATTTACTTACTTCTAGTTTTATTTTTATCATTACTTTAGTTATATTTGTAGTCACTTTATGATCCTTAATTAACCCCAAATACTTAGTTAAACTTCAAGGATATATAAAGTACTATACATGTATCAAATATTTCACCGTCCTTTACCACAAAACCTGAACGTAAAGGTAGAAATCGGAACAAACCTGTGCAACGAGATCAGTCTCTATGAATACATAGTAGTTTACTCTTTTACAAGCTCCCTGCATGTACACACTTGTTTGAGTTGTAGTTTTGTTTTTAGCTTCTCTTCGCGAGATAAAAGCACTAGCGTATATTTTATATCTAATTTAAACTTTAATAACATCATATTTTAGTATGGTAAATTACCGTATCGTGAAGGGTTAATAATGCAGGTCTTGTTTTGTAGACGATAACATCACACCTGTAATCCCCGACCGAAGGGTTAAGCAGTGATGTACATAATGGTGTATAGATTTATAGCTATCTTAATTAGATAATTATAAATCTATAGAAATCATTAGACTGACTATCAACGTACAGGTCAATCCACTGGACGGATCGGAGAGTCAAAATTCAACTTTTTCACAAGTATTACAAGATTTAATGTTATAACTTTACTTTAAATACCTTCATGAACCCCAAAAATCAATCATCAATACATCCATCAGCACAATGTTTTGAGCGCGTTACATTGAGTCCTACTATTAAACCGTGATTTTTCACTTTGCATAAGCTTTAAAAAATTGTTAACAAGGGATTTTAATATTCTTGTTAGAAAATGATTTCTATCCATTTCGCTGCAGGGTTTAGATTCTGTAATTTCAAAGCACACTCTCCGAAATTCCACCAATAGGCTGGCAGCTTTGGGGCCATGTTCATTTGTTCAAGGCTTTGCAGTTTGGCTTTGACAAGGAAGTCGTCAATCAGCCTCTTGGCACATCGCGCAATAGCTTCCAACGCTTGCAGTTGAATAGCTGATCTATCCCAAAGGTGTGAACAATATTCCATGCACGATCGAACTTATGCATTGCATAATGGAATGCTCTTAAGATGGTTTGTTTAAATGGTCGAACGTTGACCAGGGTTGCACCAAAGAAACCGGAGCCGTAGGGGAAAGTAGTCAAAGCAGGAAATCAATCAATCAATCAATCAATCAACTTTACTTTTCTCACCACAATATACACAAATGATTTTACATCGGTCAGATTCGACAATGATACACAATTCAGGTAAGTATATATTGTGGGAGACTGGTGCCTAAGCTAGGCTCGTGGCCTGTGTTTCAGGACACCAGGATCCCACCCCTTTACATTTTCATTTTTAAAAATTATGTACTAGGCCCGCTGACAGATTGTAATTAGGAATCAGACATTGTATAGTTTTATTTACTATGATTAAAATCTAGGTTAAGTATGCGAGACGAATGTTAGTAGATGTGTAGTATGGGTGATTGTGTGTGTGAGTGTGTGGGTGTGTGACTGTGTGTGTGTGCGTGGGTGTGTGACAGTACGTGATATTGTGTTTAGGTCACTATAAGTATATTTTCAGTATTATTATAGTTTAATGTTAGTAGCCAGTCTGTTAGCCTCTTTTTGCATTTATTATTTGTGAGGCTAAAGATATGTAACACTTTGTGAGTTTTATTGTATAAGTAACCACCCAGATAGCAAAAGAAACGCCTTGCGAACATAGTTTTGAGACGTAGATGATGGCGCTCCACAGGGTCATATCGTCTTTTCCCCCTGGACAACGTTGGATTATAAACCAAAAGAGAATGCTGTTTCAGCAGAATGTGCAATATAAACAGTTGCCGCACTGTCAGGACTTCATTCTCTTTGTATAACTGTTCAGTGGGGTAGCGATACGGTCGAAAAGACGAAACTTTCAGTATAGCTCTTTGGGTTCTTTCAATTTCTATTAGGGTAGTTTTTGGAGCTCCACCCCAAGAGGTGATGCAGTAGCATATTATAGATTGAGCAAGGGTATAGTACACTGTTTTCATAATATTTTTATCGACTACATGTCTCAGCGTTTTAAACACATAAATTAGTTTCCGTAATCTGTTACTAAGAGTGGTTATGTGATCTTGAAATCTTAGGTTTTTGTCGATCGTTATTTCCAGGTATTTTACATTCTCAGCCTTGGTGAGTGGTTCGCAGTTACAACTACGGGTGAGTGGGTTTGTGCAGGAGTGAGCTACAATAGTATTAGGTAATGTTTGGGAGGATTCGTTGTTTTTCATGGAGAATGCTATGTAATTGGTTTTGGTTATATTAAGGGTCAACAGATTTTCGCGTAACCAATTGGATACTGTATTAAAGCCTAGTTGTGCACGCTCATAGACATCTTCCCACGAGCTCGCGCTGAACAAGAGGGCAGTGTCATCAGCCAAGCTAATGATTTTGCCATTGGGGATAGTAAGCATACCCAGATCGTTGATATAGATGAGGAATAATGAAGGTCCAAGGACACTACCTTGAGGCGTGCCGTAGTTAATTTTTGGTTCCTCACTGATGAATTCATCTATCTTTACTGTCTGGGTACGCTCACTCAGATAGTCTTTAAAGAGTTCCAGTGTAAGTCCTCTGATTCCCAAGCTTTCCATCTTACGTACAAGAATTGGGACAGAAACCGTGTCGAAAACCTTAGCAAGATCTAGAAAAATGGCCATAACTTTATCCCCACTTTATGACCACATAGGAAAGAGTTGGATGAGAGACGCACGGAACTGAAAAGCATGGCAGAAGAAAGACAAGGCCCAGACCCAGCAGCGAGTGACTCCAGGACATGATGATGGTATTTTCCCATGTGGATATACGTACCGAAAGTACTACCAATTTCGTAAAACATTGTCTAACTTGTCTATCAGTATCACCACGGCAGGCGATAAGAGAGCTAGCTAGCTCACAATTTCATAACCTTATCTAGTTTGTTACACATTTAAACATGGTATTGACATTCCTAGTAAACAGAATGAATAAATCACTACATAGTATAAAACAAAGTCGCTTAAATTCTCGCTGTCTGTCCCTATGTATGCTTTGATCTTTAAAACTACGCAACGCATTTTGATGCGGTTTTCAGTAATAGATAGAGTGATTCAAGAGGATGGTTTATATATATATATATATATTGCACCCGTGCGAAACCGGGGCGGGTCGCTAGTTAAAAATAAACTATGTCACTATGACTAATGGTTGTGTCGACCAATACGGGCGTCCCTCGATCGCATGTCGTTGCGATATACAGGATATTTGAAAGACATTATCATCATCTGCCTAGCCTTTTCCCTACTAGTTGGGTTCGGCTTCCAGTCTTACCAGATGCATCTGAATACCAGTATTCTACATGGAGCGACAGAGGCATCTCACTTACACAACCCAGTTAGTATAAGTTAATACGAGTTGACGGCACGGTTGGCGCAGTGGCTGAGCGATTGACTGCTGCGCTTCGTGTCGCGGGTTCGATTCCCGCACGGAACAAATATTTGTATGGCCTACAGGTAGTTGTTCCGGGTCTGGCTGTTTGTGTATGTTAGCTTTAATGTTTGTAAACGCACCCACGATACAGGAGAAATTCCTAGTGTGGGGCAACGTTTTTTTAAAGAAAAAAAAAAAAAAAAATACGATACCCCTGATAAGACTAGTTGTCAGGCTATCGGGCCACTGACTACCCGTAACGAAAAGCCATTGGTCCAGGCTGTCATTTGTAGATCTTTGACAGCAAAGTTCTACAACTGACAGCCGGAACCCAATGGCTTAACGTGCTTTCCGGGGCACGGAGGAAACTCGGTATGTAAAGGAAATTATTTAGCCACGAGCTCCATATTTTTCTGAGCTTGTAAATTACTCCCCAATCCCTCAAAAACTTGTGTTGGTCCTTATAACAAGCATCCTGTATACTGTCCTTCCAGATTTATTTTATCTTCGACAGCAGTAAAATTTATTACAATGAGAACAAAGATAACATTGAATTAGACAGGCGTGTCAGTGGTAGCAACCCAACATCAACTTAATTGTTATGAAAATAAAGATTAGTGTATTTTTTTACAGTGATGTAGAATCGGAGGCAAAATAAGTGTATAAGGATGAATGAAAATCGCTCCGTCCCCAGAGCTCGCTTGTTTCAGTGCGCTGTCTACACGCTTTATCGTATTCTAAATCGTAACGCACAATTCGCAATACACGCGCACGTTGTTGTAATTAGTATTACCAATGTTTTTTTAGTCACACCAATAATCTATTTAAAAATAATAAATAAATAAATTCCATTTATTTCAGGTCCAAGACCCATATAAAAACCAAAAATAGACAATACAAATACAAACACATAAACTATAGCTAAAACCTAAATTTCAGAATTACATTACATTAAATAAGAAACATTATTAAATTAAATTAAAAAGTCAAAAATAAATTAAATACCGATACAGAATAAATTAAAAAAAAATTGTTAATATAAATTATCATATTATTAAAAAATACACACACATACAATACATACATTTAGCTGACACAACTTTATTTTTAATTAATGGAGAGAATACGTCAAGGAAACCACAATATTAACAATACTGTAATGTAAAGTAAAGCTATGCAATATTAGTGATATTGTTAGAAACAAAACGTAAGTTGTGACAGCTTTTGCAATTTTTTAAAAATTTCCAATAAAGCATTTTTAAAGACGAACAAGAAAAATGACAAAATTTTTCAAAGTGTGGTCGAAATTCTCGGCTGTCACTAAAAAGGGAGGTACTGTGTTTAATTTACGAATAGTGGACATGCCTCAAAGTGTAACAGAAGATGTTTTGAATGTTTACATGAATTGTTATATTAAACAAGAGGCTACCTTTAAAGCTGCAGGTAAGTAGAAATTCTATTATCTTAAAAACTTAGTACTGTTCAAATAAATAGATAAAAGATTTTTGACTTTCTACACATCAATCGAATAATATCACTAAAAATAAGAAAATACTTTAATTTTTATGAAATTTTTTTTTTCATGGTTCATTTCATGGTCCTTTAAAGACTCGTTTAAATGGAACCATATCCATCTTGTGCTGCATGCCCTTACACCTGCACACTTGATGATCTTATGAAAGCATCAGCGAGCGGAGTTCGCATAGCTGAGTTTTGAGCCAAGTATATTTAAACATTTTTGCGATCGACACGCTAAGAAGAAGACCATAAACAAATTCTTTCAATAGCTTAATGAACTAATATTGTCACAAATAATTTACAGGAGTCCCAAAGAGCACAGAAGCGTTAAATGAAGTACGTGGGCCTATGTTAAAAGCCCTAAAAGAACAGGCTTTACACACTGTGATTTGTTGTCCAGACAATGGGGACGACCAAGTTAAGGACATTATAGGAGCATCCTCGATGATATTAACTAATGGGAGAGATCTGGAACCAGAGGTAAATTTCAACGGTAATACTGCCTCCAGAGAACAACGGGTCTGGTGGTCGCAAGTGACAGCTGAACATTTCTCAGTAGCAGCCACGATGGCTGGATTTTATTTTTTTATTTATTTAACACTTCAAGCTCAAAAGTACAGAGGCGGACTTAATGCCATAGGCATTTTCTACCAGTCAACCTTTGGGTGATGCAGAGACAAGCAGTGGTAGGTGTATATCTGAAAATAATTTTAAATATTACTAAGATTAACTACAAGGATATATAAAATACTATAAATATATATCAATTTCAGATTTGTGCCCAGTTAATAGCAATAAGCTCGCCCTCTATAACATGGGATTTAAACATAACTTGCGAAATGTGGGTGTACTTTATTTTTTAACGTATGCCTGGTGTGAGAGTTTTTATGCCGCCTATGAGCCTCTGACTTGGCTTTACATGCCGTCGAGAAATATCTCTCAGACATGGTGGTTTCCTCACGATATAATCATCAATCGTGATAATTATAGAATACGCACATGAATCCGAAAAAACAGAGGTGCCTGTCTTGGGTTCGAACTTGAGACTAGACAGTCTCCAGTCCAGTCTTGGCAGTCCGACGGTCACATCACTAGGCTATCAAAAACAAAAATCAAAATCAAAATATTTTATTTCACATAGGCCTAAAAGGGCACTTATAAAACGTCGACAAAAAGGTGCACGGTTCGGGTTGGTCGTTTCCTATGGAGAAGAACCGGCAAGAAACTCCAATATCAGTGCTTGCACTATTAGGTACTGTACCTCTGCCAAACCTTTCGGGGATTAAAGGCGTGATGTTTTATTGCAGCCTGCCGAAGTCCACTGCTGCACATAGGCCTCTCCCGTGATACGTTACAACACCTAGCCCTTCGTGTTTCAAATTCAATCTGTCCTAGCCAACTTTCTAAGGTTTTCGATCCCTCTAACTGAGAAGCGTCTAATTCCTTGCTTGCCGATACGCTGTCTCCACACCAATACTAGTTTCCCTGCCATCGGTCTTTTGATAAACATGGCCAGCTCACTGCCACTTCAGCTTGCTAACTGTTAACTATGTCGCCATCTTCAGTACTTTTCCAGATACTTTCATTTCGGATCTTATCCTTCAAAGAAACTAGAAGCATAGCTCGCCCCACAGCGCGCCGAATGACTTTCCTTGTCTTCTTGCCGTCTTGTTTCCTTGAGTACTTTCGGGAGGATCATTTCAGTACTATCAGTAGAGTAAGGCCACAAATAATAAAAGGGACATGTCTCATCGCACTGAAAGTATCTATCAACTTGAAAGCCAGCTGTCTCCAGCTACAAGTTCGCAAATCGTCTATAGGCTTCAAAAAATCATTAATATAACCTAGATTCTTACGAGTATAGGTTTTGGTGCATGTTGCATGCTTATTTCCGCACTACCAGCACGTGCATAAAGGGTGCATCAAAACCTAGATTTATTTGCGGTTTTAAACCTTAATATTTTGCAAAACATTCAATTCCAGTATGAGTATAAAACGAAAGAAGGCAAGAAGCTGTTTGAAATTTCCAATGACCTGTCAGCGTATTTTGATGAAGCGAAGTCATTTAATCTAGATTGGTACTACAGTGATAGAGGAGGTTTTGTACGTCCTGAGTACGAGGGTCTCGGCATTGCGCAAGAGTTCCTCAGAGTCAGGTTAGTTTCAATACTTAATATTATTGATGTCCTAGTAACTTGGGATAATGGCAAAGAAGTATTATGATTTATTTAACAGTAACTCATAGGTACATATTTGCAACTTATATAACTTATCCGTACGTTAACTTTTACCATCCCATCTTTTATTTAAAAACTTCTTTCTTTTTTCTTCTTTTTTCTCTCTCTTTGTCTCTCTCTCTCTCTCTCTGTTTTCTTTTAATGAAAAACTTTGGTGGACCATTAGGTGTGTAAGCTAAATTGAGTGCGTACTTACACCACTTCCGACCATAGAACTGCTATCGTCGACGAAGACTAACAACTGGTAGTGTACATACGCACTGACTTTCTTGACATGGTTCGATTTCCAGGTCGGGCAAAGTGTTATTGGGTTTTTAAATTTACATTTCTCAGTAGCAGCTATGGAGTCTGGATTTGTGCCCGGTTGATGGCAATAGGCTCGCCCTCTGTAACATGGGGCTTAAACATAATTGTGGGTATACTATTACTGTACCTCTGCCTAACCCTTCGGGGATTACAGGCATGATGTTATGTATTTATTTTCTAGGCGAATGATGTGCAAAGAGCGCGGTATACCAATAAACGGAGCGTGGATGACCTCATACGGTTCACAGAAAGCTGCTGAGCGGGATGGATGGGAGACTATGTGCGAGATCCGGACAGAAGAGTTAGGGAGAAAACATGGAGTGTCCTTTGTTGACGATCCTCCCACTTTCAAGTTCATGATTGCTAGAATTAAATAATAAAGCTACTATTTTGATTGAATCTATTCTATTTTATTTATTCTATTTGTGTTTGTCTATTATATAATTTTTCGAAGCGCTCCAATAAGTAAATGACTGATATTGACTTGATATATATCCAAAAAGCCGTTAAGCTGAAGTGGGACTCAGCTGGCCCACGTCTGTCGCATGCAATGATCTGTGGGCCAAAGTTGCCACTGCGTGGTGCCCTCAACGAACTATGGTCATATATCAAATCCTTAACTAACAAAATGACACAACATTAACCTTTTTCAATTTACTTAAATTACGTTTTGTCATATTTTTTTATCGATTCCAAACAAAATTTTGTGGTATTTTTTTTCTTTTGTGTTTCTTTATTGATACTGAGCTGCTTTTCAGTAATGGCACCCAGTTTACGCTGCAGTCATTGTAGAATGATATATTGTTTCAAAATAAGACCGTACTTATTTACCGAATACCTTATGTACCGGATTAAAATATAATTTAAAAAAAAATACTCACTTATGACTTACAATTACGTCTTTAATGATTCAAGTCAAAATTATAACAATGGTATTCTGGTAACCATAAATTTACAAGAAGGAGGTCCATTTTCGAAGGTCACGCCATATTTTTTTCCATACTCATCATACTGGATCTCGCAGACGGTCTCCCATCCATCGCGCTCAGCAGCCTTCTGTGTTCCATATGACGTCATCCACGCTCCATGTATTGCTACTCCGTACTCTTTGCAAATCGTCCTCCTGAAATAATAAGGTTTTGTTGAAAGTAGTCATTTCATCATCTACCAGTATTCAAATGCCCCCAGCATTTAGCAGAAACAAAATCCTACTAATATAATATTATAAATGCGAAAGTTTGTGAGGATGGATGGATGTTTGTTACTCTTTGACGCAAAAACTACTGACCGGATTTGGATGAAATTTGGTACACAGATAGTTTATAACCTGGATTAACACATACGATACTTTTTATCCTGCCTGCGGCCATTTTACGTATTGTAACGTGATTCATATTATTAACCTATTATGATTCTGCTAAGGTGGCCTTTTTAAGCCCCCTGGTCAAGTCTCTATATCAAATCTTGCATGTTAGCAGGTGGAAGATGAAACGATAGGAACAAACAAAACGAAATAATTACTTTTAAAATTACAGTGCCACTCAATCATCATCTGCCTAGCCTCTTCCCAACTATGTTGGGGTCGGCTTCCAGTATAAGCGGATGCAGCTGAATACCAGTATTTTACATGGAGCGACTGCCTATCTGACCTCCACAACCCAGTTAGTACTGGGCAAAGACATTCAATTATTTATGAGCGATAGACGGGACAAGACAAAGAAAATTGTAATCCAAAACTTATTACTATTTAGTAACAAATCATTCTGTCTAGTGTCATCAAAAATTTTAAGTGAAAATATTCCTAATGTCCGCTCCATAAGTATTTTAAATCTCTTTGGTACTGGGTAATACGATACATCATCATCTGCTTAGCCTTTTCCCAACTATGTTGGGGTCGGCTTCCAGTCTAACCGGATGCAGCTGAATACATGTATTTTACATGGAGCGACTGCTTATCTGACCTCCACAACCCAGTTAGTACTAGGTAATACGATACCCCTTGGTAAGACTGGTTGTCAGACTTTTTGGGCCACTGACTATCTGTAACGACTGTCAAAGATCTACAAATGACAGCCGGGACCAACGACTTAACGGTAATACGATACATTGCCACAAAATAGTATGTACTAATAAAACATTGTAAACAGAAAAGCTCTCAGCGCGTTGCCTTGAAATCTTAAGCCCACCAATTAATTTTTGAAACGACTACGAATTATAGGTGCAACTAAATAACTATGAAATAATTTAATCTAATGAGTTGTAGTGCCGGGATGAGCTTACTAACAATTTCTTATTATCTGATAAAAATGTCAGAATTAACCAACATTCAATTAGTTTTTGTTAGGAACCCTTATATCTTCGCTATATCCGTCTGTCTGTCCGCAGCTTAGCTCAAATACTCTTAGTACTAGGAAGTTGTAAGTTGTAATTTCGCATGAATATACAGATTAGTTACGCCGACAAAGTGGTAAAATTAAAACTTCAAAAGTATTTTTTTAGGGTATCCCCTGTACCTACACGTAAACTGGAGTTTTTTTTTAATTGTGAGATGATTTTAATGTTTTATCTCGGGTTAGTATTCAAATAAGTTGTTAAAATATTTTTTTTCACCTTCTAAAATTGTCGTATACTATTCAGTCAAATCCATCCTATACATACCCAAAGTGTTCTTATAGTTAATTGTAATGCTTGTAATAAATCGGCATTCAACCATTCACTAATAAATAAATAATATGTGTATTGTAAATACTGTAAACATTGTAAAACAGTAATATAAAATAAAATAAGCCTTATATTTTTTTAATATATGCACTTCATTACAATTTCTTCGGAAAATGGGAGAAATGTGGGTTGGTACATTTTGGCAGAACTACGCACTGAGCGTAGTTCTCTGTCCTGTCTATCGATGCCGATGTGGATGTGATAACTAAACTCGAGGAAGAGCTGGTTAGTTTCTGATACTGACCTGACTCTAAACAACTCCTGCGCAATACCGAGTCCCCTATAATCAGGGTGCACAAACAAGCCACGGTCAATGAAGTGTCGCTCCACATTGAATTCTTTAATGCTGTCGTATGAAGACAGCATACCGCCATATACTTCAAACATTTTTTTTAATGCTTCTGTTTTTGGTTTTACCTGGAACTGTACAAGAATATTCAAAACACATTTATTTCAAAATAGTCAGAGATAAGCACATTGTAAACGACAACCTCAAAACGCTTACTCTAGGGGTCCAGGAGAAAAATAAATGTTTATTATGCAAGGTCTTATTGAATAAGCTAGAGAAACTTCGTAGACGTGATGTGTGTGTTAACGGAAAGTATGTAATCCGTCATTGTATATAATTTCTAAAATAGATAGGAAATCTATGATATATTTTGTAATATGAACTTTTCTTGATGTTCTTAAGTACGGCGACTAAACACAGTCGAGAGCGTCTATCGTACTCCTACTTTTTATGTTAACCTAATACAATACACACACCACACCAACATGAACGTTGGCGTTGTGGCAAGGAAAACATAGTATGTAAGAGCGAGTCAAGCAAGCTCGGGACTTGGGGCACACCGACTCCGGACAGGTTAGATTCGAAGGGGATGGCAGGGTCCGGGATGGCCACCATCCCCTTCGTATTAGGTAACTTTAAACCTTGCAGACAGAAATAGGAGTCCCATGTAGCGAGGCTACGTCGACTACGCCTTATAAAATTTGATATTTTCCTTGACGTTGATTTTATTCGTGTTTTATTTATTTTATAGAGATTCGTTTTTAAATATTTTCTAGTATCCACCTTGGAATTGCATACTATTCCTAGGAAATACAAACATTTCACATGATAACGATTCTCATCACGATATCGATACCTGATGGGTACAGACATAGATAACAATACTTGTTTACGCCTGCCTTAAGTATGGATCCGTGCTGTGTGTGTGTCGCGCTTTGCTATTCAAGACGACTAGGCGCGCCGTAGTGATTCAACTAATTGTGATTTTTATTTTTAATCTTCCACCTCCATCTTTACATTTTGAGTCCAGAAATTGTCACCATCGCAGCAACCTCACGCTTCGCATATTTGATTGTAAAAATATAGTTTAAACCGAATTAAACCACCACGCCCCGATACAGGAGGGAGTTTCATTGAGAGCACTGAAGCCCCAACAATACTCATCACGATATCAATACCTTATGGGTACATAGATACTCATCACGTCTGCGGAGTTTAGTTTACTAATTTAATTTACCTTGTATGTTTATCTTTAGCATAGCCAATAACAGCTCTGTTTATAGACCCTGTATTGAATGGTTTATTTTGTAGATTGACAACATGTCTCTGCCCCATCACGGCACTTATACTTTGGTTACTTTTATCCTTACCTGTTTTTGCTTCACCTCTTCTGGTGTACTGAACATCATTATAGATGCTCCAATGATGTGTAGAATTCCGTCATTTTCATTGTCTAAACAACAAATAACTGTATGTGTTGCTTCATCATCTCTCCTTTTCAATATAGCTTGTCTAAGTTCTTCCATTGCCTCTGCACTCTTTGGTATTCCTTAAACAAAACCATTTTCTTCACATAGCTAATTATAGGTTGGCATTAATTAATTTTATCATGTCAAACGACTTTAGTTCTTGGTTTTTAGATACTGGTAGATAGTACATGGATCACGAATATAGAATTACTTTGTTTTATATTAATACAATATACAAGTTAAGTTTTGATTTGACGGTACAAATGATTGGCTGCTACACTGCGTGTCACGGGTTCGATCTCTACACGGATCAAATATTTTGTATGACCAATAGGTAGTTGTTCCGGGTCTGGCTGCTTGTCACTGTGCATGTGAATAAAAATGATTGTAAACGCACCCACGATATAGGATAAATTCCCAGTGTGCGGCAACGTTTTTTAAAAAAGAAGAAAAAAGTTAAATAAAATTAAAACTTACCTGCAGCTTTGAATGTAGACTCTTCTTTCACAAAGCAATTCATGTACTGTTCCAAGAAATCTCCATAGCGATCTTTTGGCAAATCTACTATACGGAAATTAAAAACAGTACCACTACTATTTGTCGACGAGAATTTAGACCAAACTCTGGGTGAATTAGACATATTTTCTTTAAAACTTATACAATTAGCATTTGACACACTACTGTCCTATTTCGTTTCATTTATCGTACTAAACATTACAAAACAGTTATCATTGTTGGTATAGTTATAGTTATCATCATATTTATTTCAACAGATAACGTTTAGTCTTATAGCCTAAGTAGTAAAAGTCATAGTCCTGTTAACAATCTTTTAATTGCAGAATAATTAATTGGTGACTGACTATCTTATCAGAATGCTCATTGTGTAGGACGGCCATACAAATATTTAGCTGCATTTAAACAAAAAATAAAGACGGAGTTAATTTTGGACTAGACATTTGCAGTCTACAACAGCTTATTTTTAAAAATAGGGTTGTTGACCATTTAATTACTCCTTAAAATAAATACCACTATTGTTAGACAGTATTATAAATACTGTTTTAAGCTTTCACGGTTTATAACTAAACTAGCACTGTCACTTACGGGATATCTTCCGTGATATCCAATAATGGATGCACAATTGCACATAGATCACACTGTTAAGCCACAATATAAATTCTTCGAATTTCAAGGAACACAAAATCAAAAAAGAGAAAAAAAAGTCGCGAGCAGCGAATTTTCTTTTTTTAAGTTTCTTGTCCAGACCTCTAGGAACTTAAAAAAAAAAATCCAATGAAAATCCGCCTCCTGTAAACTTCGTTCCACGTTTTGAGTATTTTTATATGAAAGTATGTTAGTTATAACAAAAATCTATTTTTTTTTTAATTTTGTCTGTCTGCGTGTCTGTTTGTTCCGACTAATCTCCGAACCTACTGAACCGATTTTGACGCGACTTTTACTGGCAGATAGCTAATGTTATAAGGAGTAACTTAACACAAAAGAATTAGGGATCCGTGCAAAACAAAAACCCGAGAGTTGTAAACAAAATCCGATTCAAATAGGGAAGTAATATTTTTTATAATAATTTCACTTTCATTTCAGCTAGTAATAAATAAAATAAAATCACTTAAAATGTGTCAACTTCTTTTTTAATAAACTAAGTTGATACAAGGTAACGGTGCCATGGTGCATACAATAGCCATTTAAATAAAATTAAGATAAAGTAATTCTGGCAACCATAAATTTACTAGAAGGGGGTCCATTTTGGGGGAAAAACACGCCATATTTTTTTTCTAATTCCTCCATCTGGATCTCGCAGACAGTCTCCCATCCATCGCGCTCAGCAGCCTTCTGTGTGCCATATGACGTCATCCACGATCCATGTATAGGTACTTCGTTTTCTTTACAAATCAACCGCCTGAAAAGAGTATTTTTATATAATTCAAGATAATATCAGTAGGCCTCGTACAGTGCTCTACTAATCCAATATAATAACGCGTTCCCGGTATAGCTGGGGTTGCCGTGCTTCTGAAGCGCGTCAAGGATGTTCGCGGACGCACGCGTTCTGGATTTCGGCTCGCTGCTGCGTCTGCGAATCGCATCACTGATGTGTCGGGTGCGCGGCAACCCCAACAGCCTTGTGGCTACTGTAGCCGGCAGGGTGGATGGCCAAATAATGTGTCACTGGATGGCAGCACACATATATTATGCTATATGTAAGTAAGTTTGTTTAACGTGTTTTAGTTAGTAAGTGCCAAGTTATTTATTCGTTATAGATCTCTGGTCCGAAAATGTAAATTTTATTAATAATGATTTCATTCAGTTTTCGTTCTATTGTTTTCGGTCCATGCACGCCTAACAGTGATACTCTTTTAATTCGTAATGAATGTATAACTTCATAAAAATTATAACTTGTGGCAGTTTTACATACACTGGGGCACAACTAGATGAATGCACTGAACTAAATATGATTGCACTATATTATGTAGAAATGTCAACTTTCGACGCTGAAGACACTGAAACTTTCTGCACATTTCGTAACATCAGTGCGCATTTGGGCATTCAGTTAGGTTCGTGTTAGTGAAAACGGGCGTTAAGTACATTCCTATCCTATTATTAGCGACTACAGCGAATGCCGTCGATTTCTTCTCGCTTCGCTTCTTTTTCGTTATCTTTGATATGCCGAATATTGGTGTAGTTACTGACCTGACTCTAAACAACTCCTGTGCAATACCAAATCCTCTGTAATCGGGATGCACAAAGACGCCTCGGTCAGTGAAGTGTTTCTCCAGATTTAGTTCCTTTATGTCGTCGTACGCAGACAAAATACCACCAAGAAGTTGATACCGTTTTTTTAATGCTTCTGTTTTCGGATGTAACTGCAACACATTTAATTAAAATGGGAATCAACACAAAACAGGAAACTAATAAAAGCCCTCAAAATCTTTTGCCACTTTCTAGTGTTCCTTGCAGAATAATTTTCTGAAAGAAACACTAATTGAAAAAATGCTTGGTACGTTTTTATCTTTAGCAATGTATACATAGAATGATTAGATATCAAAATAATCATCGTCATAATAACAGCCGAAATATTTCTCCTGGTGGACGGCAGTGAATTCCCGCGGCTGTCATCAGGCCATTGGTCTACCTCGTGCGAGGCCTTCCAACGCTGCGTCTTCCGAGGTCCCAAGGTCGCCACTCCAGAACATTTCGGGCTCGTGATTATTGGGTCTATTATTATATTTTCCGAACCTATTATAACAAACTTGATCTCTGACAGAGTAACAAAAGTCCAAACTCAAGGTTTGTCAAAGAGCGACGGAGCGTAGCCGTAGCGTATTCGATATTAAGCTCAGCGACAGAATTCGCAATACGCGCCAAAACCAGAATCACTGATATGGGTAATAAGACTGCTAGGTTGAAGTGGAATTAGGTGGGCCATGTCTGTGGAATGCATCAGGACCGATGAGCCAGAGTCGTCACGCAGTGGGTGCCAGAAGACGAGTGTCGTCGCCGAGGGAGGCTTAGAAAATATTAAAAAAAAAAAAAAAAAAAAATGTAAATGTATTTTCTTTCTTTTCTTTCTTTCAGTGGGACAATAATGGTTAAAAAAATATGACAATTGACAATATTTAAATCCAGTTTCTAAAGAAACTATTGTGTTTACCTTTTTCTGTAACACCTCCTCTGGTGTACCTAACATCATTATAGACGCTCCAATGATGTCTTTAATTTCGTCATTTTCGTTGTCTAAGCAACAAATAACTGTATGAGTTGCTTCATCATCTCTCCTTTTCGATACAGCTTCTTTGATTTCTTCCAAAGCTTCTACACTATTTGGTACTTCTAAAATATTAAAAAATGACACATTTTTTGTGACAAAAATCTCGAAACAATTTTTTTTTATGTGGTAGTATAGAGAAATACAAGAACCTGTATAAGGAATCATTAGGTATTTTTTTCATTAAAACTAATTTTACATAGGTATCTATCTACCAAAGGTGAGGTCCATAAAAATTAATATATTTTATATTGAATATGCCAGAAAACGGACGAGTGGTATATGGCACTACACATTATATATTGTAAAAAATAACACTATATGTATAATAATTGACAGATTAACTTGAAAATATTGACCTACCTGCAGCTTTGAATGTAGACTCTTCTTTCGCAAAGCAATTCATGTACTGTTCCAAGAAATCTCCATAGCGATCTTTTGGTAAATCTACTATACGGAAATTAAAAACAGCACCAATGCGATTTGTGGCTGAGAATTTAGACCATACTCTGGGTGAATTAGACATTTCCTCAAATTTATTAAATTCCTATCCGACACACCGCACACCACAATGTCGTACTAAACAGAACAAAACCGTTATCACATTTACATTTGTTTTCCCAAATCAAATATAATTCTTTCAATAGATAACGTTTATTTTTGTCTTATAGTCTAAGTAGTAGAAGTCATATTCCTGTAAACTAAATATTATTTTGAGATAAAAGGTACTCATATCAATAAACTATAAAATCTTATCAGAATGCTCGCTATGTAGGATAGTTTTACAAATATTGAGCCGCTTTCTCGAAATCCCCTCCTTTTGGGCTTCGCCACAGTCGGGTAAACAGACGGGGTTGATTATGAACCTAGGTACCTTACAACTAGTCGACCAGTTAATTATTCTTGTAGGTCAATAACTACATTTTTTATTTTCAGGCTGAGTTCTAATCTTCGGGTTATACATGTCGGATCCGGTCATTAGTACGGACATAAAATGAATCGCAAGCGCGCCAGTGGTGACATGAGACCCACAAGTTTTTGTCCGCATAAAACTTTCTAGTGATCAAACGAGGACACCAACTCCTCCTTTTATTCTCAATCCGAAGGATTATGAAAAACGTTCTTATAATCCTTACTTCCTTATCCTTAATAATATTATAAATGCGAAACTAAGTTTTTTTGTCTGTTACCTTTTCACGCCTAAACCACTGAACCGATCATCCTGAAATTTTGCGTATACATTGTCAAGTGTACAGAAACGGACATAGGGTACCTTTCATCTCGAAAAAAGTACTGTTCTCGAGGAAAATAATAATATCGTTCTTATGATAATAGATGGCGCCACGTGTCTTTCGAATCATGATTGAATTATATTATTACAAGCAGAGTACATACCGAATTGATTTTTAAATTGTAAATTAAAGCATGTGAAGCCGCGGGCAAACGCTAGTACTTGATAAGTTTCTGTGCTGTACAACGTCAATGTCACAATGAATGTGTGTAGTAGGAATAATGAGGTGTGTTACGCAATTACACGTACCCCGCAGGAATATCTCTGAAAATTTGACACTTACAAAGTTCTATTTTATTTATTTATTTATTTAACACTTCAAGCACAAAGTACAGAGGCGGACTTAATGCCATAGGCATTTTCTACCAGTCAACCTTTGGGTGGTGCAGAGACAAACAGTGGTAGGTGTATCTATCTGCAAAAAAATTAATTATTTATTTTCATATAGACAAAAGGATTATAAGGATTGGTACTAAACAGGAAAAAGACGTGAGTTCATAAAGGTATGTATTTTCTTACAATATGTAATACCCAACAACCATCAATAAGACTCAGTACAATATATTCATAAATCCATGTCTACCATTGCACCTGACTTGCCCGAGACACGCAATAAGTCGACGACTCTATTAAACATGCTAGGTGACACGGAGTGGGTCGTTAGACGCGACTCATGACGTAATTGCTCCCATCGAGTGCACGCGCCGTGCAAAATGGCCGTACTTTTAGAGCCTACAATTACAGAGACTAGACATGGAACAGAGACGAAGACTCATATTGTCTTGTATTGCACATCGGACTACTATCCGTAACTCCATGTCCTTAGGGCGTGTTTTGCGTACAGGTGGGAAAATTGAACATGCGATCTACCCCAGCTCCTCAAAAAAGCAACAACAGTAACGCCAAAGTGTGACTATTGTATTGTTTTGTATAACCGGCTGGTGTCCGCAACTCCACGTCAAAGTGTTACATTAGCTTAGAGAACCAAGCCGTTGATTGTCTACTGAGCTGCCATCGCTGACCAGGAAGTCTTTAAGAGACTCCCGACCTAGGTTGGCCGATGCAAAGAAACTCAGATAGAGATTCAGTTGGAGTGTAAATGTGCTGCTGTTCCACGATGATGAGTTGGAACGATGGGGTATATAATGTCATGTCTTGCGTATCCTATTATTTGGTAATTACAGGATATGATGAATGCTGCTGAAGGCGCCAAACTCGTAGCTTAGTTCTGGGCCGACAAAATTTAGTTTGCCATCGATTTTGCTTTTTTGTATTTTTTTTTTCGTCTGGTTAATGCTTAACCTGGTGTCAGAGTTGTTATGCCGCTCATGGGCCTCTGTCTTTCCTTCACCGAAGCTAGTGATAATTATACAATACGCACATGAATCCGAAAAATCTTCTATCTTTCTTGAGTCCGAACACCATGACTTGGCAGTCCGATGGCCACACTAGGCTATCACTGCTAAGAAAATAAAGATTGTCTACTTTTTATCCACTCTTTGACCTAGTTGATCTGTCTTCTTTGATCAATGTTAAAATCTCTAGATGACAGCAGGCTCTGTCTTCCGATATTTTCTTTACGTTTTCACAGGGCGCTTTGACAGAATAGTATTGCTGAATCTGAAAATGTGATCTTAGTTAAGTATTAACGATTTGCTGTATCCGATATTGACGATGGTAATGACGTTTAGTTAAAACCAAAACAATAAATAAAGAAAACGGCAAAAACAAACCAGTAACGATTATGACCGTTTTAAGGATGATTTCCACCAAACAGCTCGCATCGCATGGGTCGGAACGGATGTTACAATCTTTAAACCATATTAAATCGTTTATATAGTATTTAAAGACTATATTACCAAGCCGCGCACAGCAGCTTGACCGCGGGCGTCTTCCGCGACACGCGACTGTAGCCGAAAGTATTCTGTGACCCACGACCGGCTCCGTTCGCCTGACGTCGTATCCGACAAAGTAGGAAAGAAACTATTTGACTAGGCGCTGAAAATATACGTTCGCAAGCGACGGTATGGAGCCGATTGTATGCGTCGTCATCCTGCCGGACGCGATCAGCTATCGCCGCATCCGTTCGTATCCTTTCCGATCCGTTGCGATGCGAGCCATTTGGTGGAAATCATCCTTTAGTTTGAAGGTCTTAACCGTTCATCGACCATAGCTAAGAAAACAGTAAAGACATGAATGATACTTGGTAACGAGTTTGTAACTAGCTGGCTGATGTTATCTTTCAAATTTATTTGTTTATATTGGCACTGCGACATCCCGAAGGAGCTCTAGAAAGGAGATCGTAAAATAACGAGGAATTGAAGTAAAAGTCAAGGGCTGCAAGAATTAATGATTTCGATAACGAATAAAAGTTGTCATTGACTGTTTTTGTGCTGATCGGGAAAAACAGAATGAAAGATCGAATAATTTTTGATCTCATTTTTCTACTTCTGTTATTCTTTATTATCTACTACCTATTATTATTATATTCACTTAGGTAGCCTTCTACTCATGTATTTTTGTTGGTCAAAGCTTAAAGACCTCTAACCCTGCCTAATAAAAAAAGAAATCACGTAATTTAACGCATTACTACCCTCTAAGAACTAGACAGACTTACGTCAAAGTATTTTATTGGAATTAATAGAAGCTTCCACTCCGAGTAAACATGTTTACCTGAGAATCACAAATTCAGGACGTGTGTAACTCAGATGTAGAGAAAGTTCGTGAACAACTGAACAAACATATGAAATCATCGTAATAACAAAATTTGTATGTAGAATATAATTTAAAATTACGTTTTTTGTAGTTGTCTCGGGACATTTTACAGTTATTCAGTCTTTAATTCTCGGTATTCCTGAGTTTTGATTTTTTTCTTTATTCATCTTTATTGAAATTAATTAAATTTTTAAATATTAATTTAAAAAAATATTTAAAATACATTAAAAAATATAAAAGTCCAAGCTACCGGCGACGGTCAGGGCTCCAGAGAGAGGAACCTCCTAACAATACGAGCCGTGTCCAGGAGTACCGTTTTCTGAATCAAGCCCTTGATCCAGCGGCCTAACGAGAGCCTTCTCAGATATTGATCCAGGTTCTCCGCAATTAAGCCATGGGCTGATACGACTATCGGCACAATGATCGCTGATTCCACAATTATTACTATTACACGTTCACGTCATGCAGTCGCCAACAATTTTGTTTCCGAACCTTAGTTATTTAGTTTTACATTGTACTAGCGACCCGCCCCGGCTTGGCACGGGTGCAAAATATACATATAAACCTTCCTCTTGAATCACTCTATCTATTAAAAAAAACCGCAAAATCCGTTGCGTAGTTTTAAAGATCTAAGCATACATAGGGACAGACAGACAGCGCAAAGCGACCTTGTTTTATACTATGTTGTGATGTGTTTTCTTTTTATGGTATTTCTTTGCGATAAATAACCACTTCTTCTAAAATCAAAATCAAAATATTTTATTTCACATAGGCCTCGATGGACTTATAAAACGTCGACAAAAAGGTGCACGGTTCGGGTTGGTAGTTTCCTATGGAGAAGAACCGGTAAGAAACTACATGCTTAGATACTCTTTTCAAATCATTTGGTATTATTCATCACGTGTTGGTAATATTCATCATCATCATAATGGATATATTTGTACTTAAGTATGGGGGGACAAACATATGATGCGAGACGCACGGGACCGGTCAATGTGGCGACACTTGGGGGTGGCATATGTCCAGCAGTGAACGTCTTTAGGCTGAAATGATGAAGATGATGATGTTGGGGGGACAGCGTAGGCCCGACAATAAGTCGTTGCTTACTACCAAAAAATTTAGAACAAAATTAGGAGTCTTCGTTCTTCTTTCTCTAACATCACAATGACAAGAAAACGCTGATAAAAAACGATACAAAATTTTCAGTCCCATATTTTCTGAAGACAAAAGAAATAATTTCCACTTTGTTACCTATTCTATTTTTCACGTACGTACTGAGTAAATAGTCGTTGACGCACTTCGCCAGCTATGTTTACGCAGACGCGCTAAAGACGTCTCATTGGGCACCAGTAGACTGTAAAAGACAACTTGTATCCTCTTTAAATAATTATGCAAGACGGAGTAGTTGGAACTATCTAGAGATATGGTATAGTTACCTATACAACATTATTTTTAGTATATGCGAAACCTGAATATAGTTTTTAAACCATGTTATATTTTGTCCCAAAAATATGAAACAAAGCACCTATCGCAATCATTTAGGTTTACCTACCAAATTATTATTATCAATGAGCTCAAGACGACGCTGGAGGGACGCACGTGACTGCGCCGCGTGGTGACCACGTTTTTGTGTGGATAACCAGGTAACAGAACAAGCTTATAATTTTGTGAATTTTCATGATACAGTTTTGAAATTTTGAACATAAAGGGTGGAAATAGACCCTTAACATAGTCGAAAGGCACTTGTTCTCCCAGTCTTAGCGATCATATTTTTGTTTCAGACCATACATGGGAACCTTATAGTTACGGAGATATTAAGGGTCAAAGTTCCAACTTTTTCACAAGTTTTTTTTTAAAATACAATCATGATTTTTACTTTACACACCTTCACGACCCCCGTACTATTCATTCCATCCATCAGCACAATGCTTTGAGTGCTTTCCATCGAGTCCTACAGTAAAACGTGATTTTTCACCCCAAAAAAAAAGTCGATTCCCAGCAATATTTTTGCGTAAAGTTACTTAGTTTGAAGTACAGAATGCTTGGTTGACGGCTATGTGTGGGGTCTCTTTACACCCCGTAGATTCTTTACATAGTAATACTAGACACGTGTTTCAGGTTTCGCATATACTAAAACTAATGTTGTATAGGGCAAATAGTGTTATACATATGTATCGACCTGTCCCTACTTATGCACGGTTTTTATTGACTTGACAAAATTTCGCGATTCTTATATAATACACTAGCTCTTCGCCCGCGATTCCGTCCGCAAAAAACGTGATAATATGCATGATATAAATATAATATTCACGAATAATATAGCTTTCTGCCAGTGCAAGAATTTTTAGAATTGGATCATTAATGCCGGAGATTACCCCTACATCCAAACTTACAAACAAATTTAACATTTTTACAATATTAGTGTTGATAAACCTTCTAGTATAAATTATGGTACGGTATTATTGTGTAAATAGTACACAAACTACGTGCAGCACTGTTTCTCACTCTTCCTCTAATCTATCCAAAGGTTATCTTGAAAAGATTGCTAATAGCGATAAGACCGCCCATTGTGGCAACCTATGTGAAATCTTTTATGTAAATAGAAATTTGTATGCTGTAAATAATAAAGAATATTCTATCTATGAATCTGTAGTACGAACCGTATCAAAATCCGTTGGGTAGTTTAGTATTTAGAAGAACAAAACGGTCACACAGACAGACACAAAAAGTGGCTTTGTTTTATAACGTGCATAAATTATGCAGGAAATGGTTAAAGTTCTTGGCTTGATCTTGTTCTTCTTCTTGTTGACCATTGGTCGGTTCCGCTTTTAGGACACTGACGATCAAATTCAAGTCGACCATTTTGTGTATCTACCAAGTCAAGATGATATGTGTTCCCACTCAATTTTCTAGGCTTTTAATTGTTTTTGCTGTCTCAAATTTTTTCGAATACGCAGGTTTTGCTTTTGCTTGAAAATGTAACTATTAGGAAGTGCTTATCAAAGCTTACGGGTGGCGAAAACGGTTATGGCAATAAAAGAAGAAAAAAAAACTCAAACTTGTATTCTAGCAATCATGAACTTAGTAGAAGGAGGACCTGTTCCGTATGTAATTCCAAAGGTTTTCCCTAGCTCCTCAAATTGTATTTCGCACACGGTCTCCCATCCATCGCGCTCAGCAGCTTTCTGTGTTCCATATGACGTCATCCACGCTCCATTTATTGGTATTCCGTGTTCCTTGCATATCAGTCGCCTGAAAAATAAAGTAAATAAAAAACTCTATTATTACGGAATATAAAGCTAAGCAATGGCCCGCCATTTGCTTTGCTTTATATTTGTCCAGCTCGTCCCGATGAGCTGAGATACAAAGCCTACAACCATCTATATGAGTGCTTTCAGTTACTGGATTTAAAGAGCTGGAAGTCATGGGGAGAGGAATGCCCAGCAATAGGATGATGTAGGCCAAGATTAAAGTTATGCAAATTGATCAAAACTGATTAAAAGAGACCACATTATTTTGACATATTCATTAACAGCAATGTTTGGTAATATAGAATGAACAGAAAAAAAACGTTTATGGAACAAGGGCAGAAATACGACGATGTACGAGCATACCTATTCCATTGCTTGTAGAAGGTCAAAATATTCGTTTTCAACTTGACTGAAAAGAGGGAATTGAGCTCTGGCCGAACAGGCGTGCCCAGTAAAAGAGTGACAGTTCTGTCCACCCTCCCTAGGGCAGACGACATCAATGTAAGGAAATTGAAAAAAGGGGGTCAGAAAAAAGTCATCGAAAAACTGTAGTCCTATGTCTCAGTTTGGCCAAAAAGCAAAATGATATAATGACATAATATATCATTTGTCACGTTACACTTTTATCGACAGCAAAATGCAAATAGATTACGAAATTGTTGCTTTGTCGTATCGCACGTATATCTAAATCACTGGGTAAGAATCAACATGCGAGTACCTAATTGATAAACAGAATAGTCTTCTTTCATTTTCGCGTGGTTAATGCCTAACCAGGTGTCAGAGATTTTATGTCGCTCATGGTCCATCTCGGCAACATGCTGGTTTCCTCACGATATTTTCCTTCATCGGAGCAAGTGACAATTATACAATACGCACATGAATACAAAAAATCAGAGGTGCGTGTCTTGGGTTTGAGCTCGAGACCTTTCACTCTTGACAGTCGAACGGTCACCCCCCTAGGCTATCACTGCTTAACAAAGTAGTGGTGAGGATTTATACTAACCTGGCTTTGAGGAACTCTTGCGCAATGCCAAGTCCTCTGTACTCAGGACATACAAAAATTCCTCTATCACTGAAGCACCGATCCAAATCGAATGCCTTCCTTTCATCGTAATGAGCTTCCAAACCGTATACGATTTCGAATAGTTTCTTCATTTCTTCTGTCTTGAAGTCAAACTGGAATAAATCATAATATTAACTTGTTTCTATCGAAAGTAGTTTGAATCAGTTGTGCAGATTTTTACGTCTATAGAAAAGTTTCGCTACCAATTTCATTGGACATTGTTCGGTGCCTAGTAACGAAATATAGATGTTCTGATAATACTCCACTTCTGGTTAAAAAATGTGATGTCATAATGCTTCGCACGGCCCCTCCTATGGGGTCTAAAATTATCCTATTTTTTAAGCCAGAATCAGCCATACACAACCACTTTCTAGTTTCATTGGCGTCGGTGGGGTGGTTTTGGAGATTATCGTGTACAAACATAGTGACACGTGATTTTTATTTATATTTAATATTTGGTAATATATATAATTTACCTCTGGTTCAGGATCACCTTTCGATATTAATGTCATCATGGATGCTCCAACGACATCTTTAATCTCTTCATCATCGTTGTCTAAACAACAAATGACAAGATGGGATGCTTCATCATTTGTTAACTCTGTTAAAGGCCCATATAATTCTTCTAGTGCCTTTGGATTTTTCGGAATTCCTTTAAAGAAAATGGCAATCATGAAACATCATCATCATCTGCCTAGCCTTTCCCAACTATATTGGGGTCGGCTTCCAGTCTAACCGGATACAGCTGAATACCAGTATTTTATATGGAGCGACTGCCTATCTGACCTCCACAACCCAGTCAGTGCTGGGTAATACGATACCCTGGGTAAGACTGGTTGTCAGACTTTTTGGGCCACTGACTGCCTAACGACTGTCAAAGATCTACAAATGACAGCCGGGACCAACGGCTTAACGTGCTTTCCGAGGCACGGAGGGAACTCGGTATTTAATGGGCGGTCACCCATCCACAGACCAACCCAGGCAAGCACGGCTTAACCTAAAGATCGACCCGAGCAGCTGTTATTATTTAGCCACGAGCTCCTCGGCAATCATGAAACAATTAGGTACGAAATGATATTTTTATTAAAAAAAACTCATTCGAAATATGTATCTCATGAACATTTAAATGTTTGGGTAGAATATTTTGGCTTTGAACTAGATTTTTTTTTTAATGTTTAGCAAATATAATCCAGGTTTTTGGAGTATGATAATCATTGATCGGAGCTGGTAGACCTATCTTGGTTCAATGACCGCAAACGTGATGTTAATAAGGTTTTCTATATATATAATAAGGATTCATAAGGTACCATGATTTTGTAGAACATTAGAAGAAGTTTGTAACGGCTGTAACTTGTCTATACAAATTGATACAGAAAAAAAAAATATTATTTAAAAAAATAAGTTTTTAATTTCATTAACCTGAAACGTGTCCGTCTTATACTTACCCGTTGGAGGGGTGGAGGGATATGTATTTGTTAATTTAAGACGTGAATAGCTTTTTACAAAATAATTTCTAACTTATTTAATAATATAATTTACATATATTTCAAATCTCGGGATTCATGATGTCCATATATTAAGACAACTTATAGCAAGTACAAAAGTAGCTACTTCGATCACTGATGATAATATACTAATTATAAAAAAAAAAAAAATATCAAATACCTACAGTTTGTTTTAAATTACGGTAGAAGAGTCCCACCTACAAAAAATAAGTAACATCTAAATTCAACTTACCAGAAGCTATAAAAGTACTCTCCTCTTTCACGAAATGATCAATGTACAGATTTACAACTTTGTCATTAAGATGTTTGGGCATATCCACTATTTTTAAATTTAGAATAGTACCATCTTTCTTCTTTACAGAGAATTTAGACCACACTTTAAGAGAATTAGACATGATGAAAATGTCAGAAATTTTACGAAGTAGAGAAAAAATTTTGCCGTTCGCACGTACATAACATGTAGTTATTAAATAATTAATTTCAACGTAATGTTTTTATTTTATGTGAATTTTTGAGTGTCTCAACGTCAATACTGTCTGCAAATGACAAATTTGATTACTTTATTGTATCAAATAAGCGACCCGGTTATCTTATCAGTACGACTTAAAGATGTTGATGTAATTTGGAAATATTGACATTATACTTAATATGACTAATTAATAAGTTTGTTTTGTACGAAACTCAATGTTTTACCTAGTAACTAGGCGATGGAGGTCAGAGGCATGCGCCGGGGCGGTGTAGACGTAACGTAAATACGAGCGTATATAATTTTTTTTTTTTTTTTTCTTGTGTTTACACCGATTTCTCTGTGACTACTGGTCCGATTTAAGTGATTCTTTTTTCATTTGGTTAAAGAAGCTTGCGGGGTGGTCCAATATGAATTTTATTAACTTTTCTTAGGCACTTTATAAGTTATCCTTTAGATTCAATATATAATGCAGAATTTCTTCTTCGTCTATGTGGATGATATAAGTTTTTAAACTATCACGGTCACTAATATTATCATTAACACTAGAAACGGGATATTTACCATGTTCACTGATTGTTTTGAGTTCCCGATATTTCGGCGCTGTATGTGGATAATGTGCTAATATTTTCTAGTTACAATATAAAATTGATACTTGACAAGGATTTGTGTGAGATACCACAACTAAAAAGGGCAAAAAACTTTTTTGAAAAAAAAAACACCGGTTACTTTTTTTACAAAATTGTTTTTATTTTTAACAAATAAGGGTTAAATAACCAAAACCTTTATGATAGTTGTATTTTCGATCCAACGAGGAGGATTAGGATAGTTGTATTTTCGAGCTATAGGATAGTTGGTTTTTTAACCGATAATGTGTTTTATGTTTACACGGTCCATGTAAAACACTGGTATTCAACTGTATCCAGATAGACTGAAAGCAGACCCCAAAACAGTTGTTGTTGAAGCCCTAGGAAACGATAACGTTTAACATACGTAGGAGTCTTATAAATCAATTTTTTTTTAGATTATCGTTTTTTATACCTACATATTCACAACAGATAAGTATGTATAAGATATTTTTCTTAGTTTTCCCGGCAAAATGAATCATTTTGAGATTATTTTTAATCATCTTGTGATACGTGCAACATTATCAAAATTATTAACCTACATAATAATGCGTGATAAGTTATCAACGTTTTTGAAGTCTGTTATAAGAATATTAGGGAATCTATCATATCAGCCTACATTATTGACTAATGTATCATCTTTATTATGAGACATTATTTTGCTGATGTTAGGTTTGAAAGAAAATGTGCAAGAGTTTGTCATCGAAATTTTTATTTTAAGTTTTTTTTTTACTTAACAATCTGTGTTATTATTATCTTTATAAATATTTTTTTTATTTCTTTTTCATTTACAATGACAATAAGAATATCAAATACAAATCTTCAAGAGATTCTATATAACATGTTTGATTTATTTCATAAAGATCCTAAAAAAAGAAATCTCAAATGATTTATTGTATTTTAGCAATCATGAACTTAGTAGAAGGAGGATTGCCTTCGAAGGTAACTCCGAATTTCTTTCCCAACTCTTCAAATTGGATCTCGAAGGTAGTCTGCCATCCGTCGTTCTCAGCAGCCTTCTGGCTGTCAGCTGTTGTCATCCAGGCTCCGGTTGCTGGTATTCCATTTTCTTTGTTAATCAAACGCCTGGAAATATAAAAAAAAAACGAAACTCAGTACACTGAAACCATGCAATGTGGTTTGATAAAAACAAAAAGAAGTAACTGATTTCCATCGACATATGATTGTCATGTGAGTTGAGGAAATAAGATATAACATAACATCACCCCTTGTAATCCCCTAAGGGTTAAGCAGAGGTTACCTAACAAATACAGCCACATTTCGCCAGGTATGTTTAAGTTACATGTAATAGGGGGTGAGCCTATTGCCATCAGCCGCGCACAAATCCAGACTCCGTGGCTGCTACTGAGAAATTGTTTTTATTACCCAGGGTCTCATGCTCAGCAGTCGCGTATACGATCACTAGACCCCGTTACCCTTCGGGATTACAGGCGTGATGTTAAGTTATGATATGAAAAAACTCACCTGGCTTTAAGCAACTCTAATTCAACACCAAAGCCTCTGTACTCAGGGATGACAAAGAGACTTCGGTCACTGAAATAACGTTCAGAATCGAACGCCTTCGTTTCATCATAGAACGCTGCTAATCCATAGTACATTTCAAACACCTTTTTCATTTCCTCTGTTTTAAAGACGAACTAAAATAAAAACAATCTAATATTATTAAATGTAAAGTTAAATTAATATTGATAATTGATGAGTGGCCCAGGTATGCGATAGTGCCTTGTACAGTCGCCAGCTTATGAAGTTACCACAGACAAATTTTCACATTCGATTTTGAACTTAAACTTCAACATTTTATGGTTTAAAATCATTTGGAGAAATTTGACTGTTTGTAGTAACTTGATGTGGTGGATGATGGTTGATGTTAATATTGTATTAACTATTTGCAAGTTTAAATTGTGTGGTATTAAGTAGTTGCTAGACTTTGTGCAGGCCGCGTTAAGTCGGTGGATTCGGGAGGCAGACTAGTAACTAGTAGTGATTGTCATTTCTGGTTTCGTATTCATGTCATTTTGTACTTGCTCCTCAAGATCTCAGTCAGATTAAAACGAACACAGTCAGACAAACACACCTACAGACTTTCACGAAAACTTACATCTGGATACAAATATTGTGAAGAGAAAATTTGTTGGATATATTTCGATGTAAGATACTGCTATAATTACCTCTGGTTCCGGATCTCCTTTCGATGTTAAGGTCATCATTGATGCTCCAAGGATCTCTTTTACTTGATCATTACCGTTGTCTACACAACAAATCACAGTGTGGAAACCTTTTTCTTTAATAGCTGCTAACATTGGCACACGTAGTTCTTCCATCGCTGCTGCATTTTTTGGTACCCCTATAAAAGATATAATATCGTAACATATAAGATTTTAAAATATCATGGTCACTAACATTATCAATAACACTAGAAACGAAATATTTACCATGTTCACTGATCCAGCGCCGAAATATCGGGAACTCAAAGAAATCAGTGAACATGGTAAATATCCCGTTTTTAGTGTTAATGATAATATCGTAACGTCAAGTCTATCATCCCCGAAGGGTTATGCCTGTTTTGCTCGTTTTGTTAAAGTCTCATGCAAGGAGGCGAGATTATTAAAATACAAATGTTAACTAAACTTCTATCTTACTAGCCCAAGGCGAGTTGCTTTGTTTGTGTGTAAGTACTGTATCATCATTATTTACTTACCAGCAGCTTTGAAAGTGGCGTCTTCTGTCACATAATATTTCATGTAAAGATTGATGACTTCCTCAAGAAGATTTTCAGGAGCATCCACTATGCGTAAAGTAACTGTTTTACCACCCTTTGTTGCAGAGAATTTCGACCACACTTTGAGAGGAGACATTTTGAAAAATATAGTTAGTTTTTTTTTTAAACAGTTAATTACTCTACGTGAATAAAGAGTGAATCTTCACGTTTCACTTCAATACTGTCTCTAAATGTGATATGGACTAGTTTATATAGAGTGTCAAATTGCAAGCAAGATGTTATCTAAATCCGACAGTAAAATGATGAGCATTCGGGAAATTTTTTGAAATACCCGAATGAAGGAAAATACGTATTTTATGAACTTCATAAAATAAGGGGAAAATACGTTGGTTATTTTACTTAAATTGTAATGCAACATAGGTATGTCAATAACAATAAAGAGTAGAAAATCCAATGGGAACCACATAATTGAAGTAAGAAGGGCTACGAAAAAATTCTCGAAAACGTGCTTAGGAATACAATAATTATCACACGGGATGGCAAATAACACACGGGAAAAAAATATTATATAATGTAATGTAAGTATAAGTTTTGCTCAGTTCAGGCACCGCCGGGAAAGCTGGTGAGTCGCTCTAGAAGGTGCTGGCGGTTTTGTGTTTTGTTATTTTGAAAAGTGCCCAGAAGGCTGAGCCGAATCATACCCGTTTAAGTGTGTAGTATTCCTAATATTGATTATTTTACCCATACCGTGCCAAAAGGTCAAAGATCCAATCCTGGATCCCCGCTCCGAGTAGGGATTTAACGATATCATTCAGCTTGTTTGTTTTCAATTAATGGGAAAGCTGCGAAACATGTAAACACGAACGAGAGGGATTATACAAGATCTGCCGCAAAGACAGGCATCGAAAATATTGGTGTTATTTTCACGTTTTCTCCTATATTCATGTTGTTTTGCCGTTCTACTGATTGTTGTATGTTACATCGTTGAGTTTGGGGTTAATGCTCGATTAACAGTGGAGTCTCATATTATGTAGGGAAACAATGAGGTAAAAAAAAAATTGTTTAATTCTCACCATTAAAATTTACAATTTAGTAATTAAACATGAAAATTATTACAATAGATTTTTTGTGGTGGTTATAACGAGGTTCACAGAGTTTTGACCCTGAGTGTTCAGCCATTTATGTTCTGATCCATCTTAGGACATTTGTGTGTCATTGCTTCAGATATAGTACCATTAAAAATGCGAGGTTTGTTAGTGAGCTTAATTAGAGGAATGTGTGTAAGTGAAGAGAGAGTGAGTGAGGGATTGGTGATGTGGGAGTATGTGTGTGCGGTGTAGTGAGTAAGGAAAGTGTATTTGTTTGTGTGGTAGATAAGTAACAGCTTTATCTCAAATAAGACCAAATAAAATGTTGTTAGGATACCTATGCTCTATTGTCATTGTGTGATCACAAAAACAAGATTTAATACTAACTATATAACTTTATTATCCGATCGTTCTATTGACTTTAAAGTAAGTCTGCAGGTAAGGTAAGCGTTCACTTATCAGCAAAATCTTGACCTGCTCAGCATTCGGCTTCGTCGGCATTTTGTGCAATTATCCCATCTTCGCCTACGCTGTCACCTTGATATCGTTACAGATAAGAGTACGGGATAAGCAGTTCCCTTGAAGAAAAGATAAGGGCCCTTCGAACTTGAAAGTCTTGGGCCCCTGAGGTTTAACGATCTCAAGATTAAAATCATTGTTCAATACCTTGCTTTTAATGAAAACAGAAAGTAGGGGATTCCTATTGGAAAATACAATTATATCGAAATCAGAGATATAATAAAGGAGAAGTTCCCACCGGTCTATACAACGTGTATCGTAAAGGTGCGGCCATATTATATTATTTAAAAAAAAACCATATTTGTTGAAAGAAACTGGATCCTGCGACACAGGGTATCTAAGTGCAGGATCCAGTGTCACATCTTATTGTAACAGTTATGAAACAATAAAAAAAAAATATATTCTATAGTTGTGATGATCACATGGAGAAATTTGTTTGTTTAATGGTCTGTACCACGGCTTAAAATAAGAACTCACTTTACTGAGATACGCCCTACAAATTTTTGTTCACCCGTTCATAATGTGACATTCATTCATTCTTTTATTTGTCCACGTTAACAAAATGATTTTATTTGTCTACGTTAACAAAATGTCTTTGAAAATAAATTGTTATCCTTTGAGATTTCCTCAGTGTTTGTTTATCACTTCTCTCCGGATTATTGCTTTGTCATAAAATTATTTGGAAGGCGAAAACAAAAATAATTGTTACAACTGTCGCCGTTGTTACAAAGGTTGATAACAAAACTATTATTATTTATCTTATTTCTTGGCCTAGATTTTTGACGACTATACCGGCTAGACAATTATCCTTAGACAATAAAAAGTTGTGCCAGTAACAGAATAGTTGAAAGGGAATCGATTGTCTATCGATTATCTTGGTATGGACATGTGATGAGGAGGGACGAATCGCTTGTGACTAAAAGAATGATGAATATAAATGTTGATGGATGGAGAGGGAGAGTAAGACCAAGAAATCTGTGGATGGATTGTATGAGGAATGATATGAAAGAAAAAGGAGAAAATGATAGCGTGACGGTAGACAGGGAAGAATGGGAGAAAAAAATGTGTTGTCCTTACAGATTTGCTCTATTTTATTGGTCGTTTCCGTTTCTTGGCGTTTCGATGACAATCTCATCATCATCTGCCTAGAGATTTTTCCCAACTATATTGGGGTCGGCTTCCAGTCTAACCGAATGCAGCTGTATACCAGTATTTTACATAGAGCGACTGCCTATCTGACCTTCACAACCCAGTTAGTACTGGGTAATACGTTGTCTTACCAAGGGGTATCGTTTAGACTTTTTGGGCCACTGACTGCCTAATGACTGTCAAAGATCTACAAATGACAGCCGGGACCAACGGCTTAACGTGCTTTCCGAGGCACGTAGGAAACTCGGTATGTAATGGGCGGTCACCCATCCACAGACCAACCTAGGCAAGCACGGCTTAACCTAAAGATCGACCCGACCGGCTGTTATTATTTAGCCACGAGATCCTCGGTGACAATCTAAATTGATTAAACCCAAAATTTGGTGACAAGTTTGGCACTCTCAGTAGCTCCTCAGATTAGACATTCGATAAATGTGAAAGAAGGTCGAAATCGAGAAGAACATGTTGATTTTTTTATTCGAAATAATTCATCTTAGTGATCGACAAAAAAATTCGAAGTCGAACATTTACTCGTTTGTTTGACCAAACATTGTCAAATGTTGAGAAATCTGTATACTATCACATCACAAATTAGCTGATTTTAATCTAGATCTTAATTAACCCTATTAGTGTGATTGCCAATCGCAAGGGTACCTTAATTAGTAATTGATTCAAATTATTGGATGCAATTACAATTAGCTTTAATGGGGTATGGGCTTAGTAACTTAGGTATTGTTATAATGACACAACAAAAGTTAATTTATATTTATTAATGTAATGAATGAAATAGTAACAGCCGCTCGAGTCCATCTTTACCATAAGCCGTGCTGACCTAGGCTGATACGTGGATGATGGACCCCTTATTACATACCGAGTTACCTCCGTGCCTCGGAAAGCATGATAAGCCGTTGGCCCCGGCTGTCATTTGTAGTCATTACAGTTAGTTAGTGGCCCGAAAGTCTGACAATCAGTCTTACCAAAGGGTAGGTATCGTATTACTCAGTACTAACTAGGTTGTGGAGGTCAGATAGGCAGCCGCTCCATGTAAAATACTGGTACTAAGCTACATCCGGTTAGACTGGAAGCCGACTCCAACATAGTTGGGAAAAGGCTAGGCAGATGATGATGATGAATGGAATAGTATGATAGGAATTTCGGTAGTCTAAAATTATAACAAGATTCCTTAATTGATCAAGACGAAGAAGAATTTTCTTCTCTTTTGCCATTGGTGTTTGCACTTTTAAGTCAAGTTATCAGCTGTACAACGGTCTTCAGGTTCAAGAACTCACCTTGGCGTGTTCAGCTGTTGTTGGGATGAGGTATTTACCAAAAAAAATCCTAAAAATATATTTTTGAGGTGAATTTTATCTAAAAATTCTTTTCAAAATTACATCCATCCATATATTTCTACAGCAAAAAACAACTTTGTCAGAAAATGGGTTTTACAGAATTTACACTTAGAATGATGAGCTCAATTAAATTATTCAGTTTTCAGCAAATCGTCATTTTAACCTAGCAACGTCATCAATCGTATAATAAAATTGACATTTCACAATATCACAATAATTCTGAAAGCCAAGCTTGCAAGCCGTAACGTTATCACCGTAATAACCATTTTATTTACGCGAAGATTACCAAATTGTGGCATTTTATGAGTTCCAGTGTTTGTTATAAAACTAGATAAACATTTTTCGAGGGAATAAAAGTCGGAAAGTTACAAATGATGGTATTATTTTTGTTCCCTTTTATTACTCTGTCTGTTTTGTTCTAGGGTTTTGGATGGTTTGGGCATTCTTTTTGAAGTTTTTTTTATACACTGTGTACTTTTTCGTAAGTCAGTTGTGGCGATATTTTTATTTTAGATACTTCTGGGGCGGAACCCTGGTGAAGGTTGCAGGGATCCACTGGATGCGAGTCGTACGGGACCGGTCAACGTGGCGACACTTGGGGGAGGCCTATGTCCAGCAGTCGACTCTTTCGGCTAAAATTATGATGATGGGCAGAAACAATTGAGACTGCAAGAAGTTACTTTAATAAAGTAAAGTCATTTCGAGACATCAAGGAGTAGATTCCCTTCGATGACTTTTCGTAGACATAGTGAAGACCTAGACCTTTGGACTCGTTTAAGGTTTAACTTATGTTGCAAAGATAAAAAAAATGCCTTACTATGTGCCTTTAGTTTGGCTAAAAGCTACCTTAATACCCTGACAGCAGATGGCTGGAACAAAAACCATAATAATCAGGCGCCGCGCCGCCTGGGTACCAGGGTGTCATGCGATGACGAGGGTGCGATCTACTTTAGATAAAGGAACGTGTGGAAAATACGGACGTGCCTCGGAATGAAAATGAAAATCTGAATATTTCTAGGTATGTTTTTGATGTTTCTGGTAGATTTACGGCCATCACTAAATTCAAAAATTTCAATTTGTCAGCTACATTTATCTAGATTAAAAAAAAAGGTGTTAAGGACTGAAAAAAAAATGAGTTCAACGGAAAAACGCAGTGTGGTTTTGCATGCCACACGTCACATTGAGAGTCAAAGGAACTTTTGGCGTCAAATGGAATATTTTAAATCGAGCGTAGTTTATATGGTCAGAATTGATATTGTCTGAAAAGTATATGACCGATCTTCTTTCATTATCAAAACAATAACATCACCCCTGTATCCACCTAAGAAGCAGGTGGAGGTGTTTATTACACCTGAAAGCGAAAACTTCGCTGGTTATGGTATAGTTCAATCAATCAATATAAAGGGGGTAAGCTTAGGTAGTTGGACATGAATCCAGACCCTGGGTTGCTACTGGGAATAACCTCAGCCTGATGACCACAACTCCACGTCCAAAGCGCATAATTTGTGTACGGGTGGGAAAGTCATTCGATCCACCCCAATTTCCCGAACAATACTTAACAAGACCGGCGAAACCCGATGTTCAGCAGACCACTAGACCATCAAGGAACTATACTCCACAGCATAAATTTGACTAGACGATTATAAAACGTATCTAAATACGTAGATACTCTCTTCTCTCTTCTTCAACCTTCGTCCATCGAATGCTGAGTGTAGAACTCCAGGTCCCAAATTTCTCCACTTTTGGCGGAGAGAAGAACGAGACTTACGGACATAGCAGAAGCGTTAGCAAAAAGAAAGTAGAAGTGGGCGGACCATATGCCGTAGGCTGGATGAAAGATGGGGGAAGAAAGTGCTGGAGTGGAGACCACTGACGGAACGGAGGAATGTAGGAAGATAACCAACTAGCCGGACAGATGTTGGTTATCTTTTTAGTATATTCGTGTAAATGTCTATTTACATTAATCAAAATTTTGATATATATTTATAGTATTTTATATATCCTTGTAGTTAATCTTAGTATTATTTAAAATTATTTTCAGATATACACCTACCACTGGTTGTCTCTGCATCACCTAAAGGTTGACTGGTAGAAAATGCCTATGACATTAAGTCCGCCTCTGTACTTTTGTGCTTGAAGTGTTAAATAAATAAATAAATGACATCATTAAAATGGCCGGAAGAAACTGAATAGCCATGACACAAATACGTACCTAGTACCTACTAAGAAGTTCCTGCCAGGGCTGCGGGACTGTTCGAAAGAGATACCGTGGCCCTGGAACACAAAGGCCAAAGAAGGAACATGGATGGGTTTTAGTCAGTACAAGTCTGACGCTCCCTTCCACTCCGCCCAGAGCGGGAGGGGTCATTTGAAGATTTCCCATCCTAGAAAAAAAAAGTAGGTGCTACCTACGCCTTCTCTTCATCATCTGCTTAGCCTTTTCCCAATTGGTTGGGTTCAGCTTTCAGTTTTACCGAATACAAATGAATACTAGTATTTTACATGGACTGCAACACGCATGACAGCGACTGTCTACCTGATCTTCACAACTCAATTACTCGGTAATGGTTTAAGTACTTAAGTACCTCATGGTTGTGAGACTTTCGGACCACTTTTTATGAATGTGTATTTGTTCACTTTGCTGTACGCCATCACCATTCTTGTGTATAAAGCTTAGCTATCCTACCTAAAAAAGAGCAAAATATAATATTTCATACCACCACACTAGTACCTACGATAAGAAAACGAATCATCATCTCAACTACCATCAGGACTTGGATACTATTTACAATAATATCTTCTCTTGAAATGTCTCGTTAATGAAACCGTAAAAAGAGCAAAATAAAATGTAAAAAAACGCAACAGTTGAAAGTAAAACCCACGTAACGTGATGGGTTTTAGTCAGTACAAGTCTGACACTCCCTTTCGCTCCGCCCAGAGTGGGGGGGGGGGTCATTTCATGATTTCCCATCCGAAAAAAAAAATACCTACTAAGAACAAGCAATGCGTAAAATAAAAAAAATGCATATAAACACATCGTGTTTGTCTGGAAACATGCGATACTCGGCGATCAATCACGCATTGGCACAGTTTAACAATGTTGTAGCAAATTACATTATTTATGGACAAAACCTGTTGTGCACTCATTAACCGTTAATCATCTGTGACCGGTACAGTTTCATGCAGTTAGTTTTGAACTTTGACCGACAACAGAACATCATTTTTATTTGTTCATGTAAAATTTTCGTGACACCTAATTGTTGTGGAAATCTGTAGAACTAATAATGTAGGTATACCTTGCCTTAACTGGTTGTCATGCTTTTCGGCGTTGAAATTTTGTAAAAAGAGAATGCAATTTTTTTGTTGTTGTAAAACGGGGTGAGAGCAGCGGTGGCCCAGTGGTGGCGGTCCCGACGCCGTGCTTGCCTAGGTTGGTCTGTGGATGGGTAACCACCCATTATATACCGAGTTTCCTCCGTGCCTCGGAAAGCACGTTAAGCCGTCGGTCCCGGGTGTCATTTGTAGATCTTTGACAGTCGTTAGGTAGTCAGTGGCCCAAAAAGTCTGACAACCAGTCTTACCAAGAGGAATCGTATTACCCAGTACTAACTGGGTTGTGGAGGTCAGATAGGCAGTCGCTCCATGTAAAATTCTGGTACTCAGCTGCATCCGGTTAGACTGGAAGCCGACCCTAACATAGTTGGCAAAAGGCTAAGATGATGATTATGTTATTAATTTAGAAAGTGTCCGAAACCACTAGTTGCTTATAAAAACTTTTTGTGAAATCAAATAATTCCAATCAAAAGGCCATCAACGCAACACAGCAATGCTATTGAGTAATATCATAATTACACATACACTCTCAGCTCCTGATCATCCAAGACTCTTCGTGAAATAAAAACCAAAGAAAACGATTTCGTAATTATTACAAATCTCTACATATCATCTCTCATATTAAGTAAACTGAATACATTGTTGGAAAAGCTCGTTTTCTAGCTTAAAATATTGCCACTTCTCATTGCCATAAAGTAAGGAAGTCTTCTTGTACTAGCTATAACAGATCTTTAGCAGCTTGAACAAAGCTGTCAGGCGTCAGAATATAAATAGAGTTCTTCTTACATTTTGATTGATGCCTTTCTTTTCCATATCATACGCGTGCTTTGTTCAGCGATCGCGAGTGAGGCGTCGCATCTGATATTGTTTCGTTTGAATAGATGCTATAAAAAGGACTTTACTTTTTATTTAAAGTTTTCATTTGCCTTTTTGTGCCTCCACATACTTATAGATTCTATACTATTAGAAACATACACAACCCACGCACTTATGCTACTTACCAGAAAAAAAAAACACTGAAAAAACGTCAATCTTTAGCAATATAGTGACTTAATTCTTTTTCATTAGAAAAAACCATCATCAGACGAAGGTTTTAATTTTTTTTATTGTATTTTATTAAGCTGTGGACTGGCCCAGTTTTGGCGAAACCCTGTACCACAGAGTAAAACTCGATAAAAATAAAACGGGACTTGCGTCTCGCCCCTCTGCGATCTGCAACACTGACGGACTAAATAATCACCTACGGTGCACTCACACTTAGCCATTGTAATATCACGGCACGGTTGGCACAGTGGCTGAGCGATTGGCTGCTGCGCTGCGTGTTGCGGGTTCGATTCTCGCACGGAGATAAAGCTCTTAAATGGCCAACACGTATTTGTTCCGAGTCTGGCTGTTTGTAAACGCGCCCAGGATACAAAAGTAATTCCTAGTGGTGGAAACCACTAGGAATTACTTTGGTGTCCTGGGCGCGTGTAATTCCTAGTGGTTTCCTATGACACATTCAGTCCTTATTGCTCAATTCAATTCCAGAAGTATGTACGGATTGTAGCAGGGAGCGTTTTGTAGTCTCTGCCCAGCCCCAGTGGATAAAGGCGTGAGTTAATGGGCTTATTCCACAAATCCCCCCAGAAAGTCCCTCTTAGGGAGGAAGAGTTGGATCTAAAAAAAAAGTCGGCTTATTCCACAAATCCGTATGAAAGTGGAAAAGTGGAATCTAAAAAAAGTCTAGTATTCCCCCCTGATAATCCCTCTTAGGGGGAAAACTGGAATCGGTAAAATACTTATTCTACAGATCCCCTCTGAAAGTCCGAGGCGGAAAACTGGATTGTAAAAAAAATATGTCTGGAATTCCCCTCTTATGGTCCCCCCTAGGGAGGAAAACTGGAATGTCATGTATGTATGCATTGCTCAAGCTTGGTCAATGCAGTCACTCTTTTCCAAACCACACAATTGGCATTTTACGTCGTATGCCCAGTTCAGTGTATGTTTATGGTAGATGATTTTATAGCCCCGATGAGACGCATGTATTGGTGTAGTAGATGCGCCAAATTAAACATTACGTAGTACAGTGTACGCCGAGTACGGTAGAAGTATCATTTGAAATACGAAAACCGCTCTTAATGCTGTGAAATTAAGAGTCTGACAATAACTTTACAAGGATATTGAGTTAGCTGTACTTCTGAGTATTTTTACACTTAGACAAAGAACAGCGTTCACGTCTTTGGAAGGTGTTTTTTCTTAGTCATGCTGTGTTTGAGTGTGTGCGAGTGGATTTTCCCAATGTGTTTACAATTTTAAAATGTTAATGATGGTATGTGCTTAATATAAACACATTTGTTCGGTGCATTAGGTTCAAGGTAAACTTGAGAACTATACAAAACGTATAGCTCCATTTCTTGAAACTCTCCTCTTATAAGTTTTACTTTAATAAAATTAAGATTAAAATAATACTTATAAGAGGTGGTGGTTAAGCAGCGCTTGCAAGGGTCGGTCAGTGGATGGGTAACCATCCAGTATGTACCGAGTTTCTTCCATGCCTCGGAAAACACGTTAAGCCGCCATTTGTAGATCTTTGACAGTTAGTCAGTCGCCCGAAAATCTAACAACCACACTTACCCAGTGGTCACTGGGTTATGAAGGTCAGATAGGCAACCACTCTACGTAAAATATTATTCAACTGCATCCGGTAAGACTGGAAACCGACCCCACCAAAGTTGGAAAACGGCTAGGTAAATGATTATAAGAGGTGATGGTACACTCTGGTCTCACCAATAAGACGTTCATAGCTTCAATTCTGGCCAGAAACGAAGTCTTGTTTTGCCAGCTTTAATCAAGTACCTATGTATAGTGTTAGTTAGCTGCTTGTACGAACAAAGAAAACCCAGGTCAATTCTAAGAGAATTCCAGTACAAAGAAACACAACAATAAAAACGAATTTGCATTTATCTTATTACTTTTTTTTGCAATTCATTATACAAATTGTTTGTGAAAAGCTGCAGTGTCCATAAAAACGGTTTTTATCTAACGTTTACTGTACCATTAAGCAGTTTATCGCATATTAACAAGGGAGAAAAAGATAACATTACAGAATTGTCACTTGGTCAGGCAGACAATGAGAGCAGAAAAACATGATATTGAAATATTTAAATTGTGGTGCCGCGTTTGTTTTACGATTTCTGAAACGATGTTGCCAGTAGGGTGGCCTAACGTTGGCAGAATCTGGATTGTTTTTAAGAAAATATATTTTATTAAATATTTGAGCTTCGACTTCTAAAAAGATATTAGATAGAATTAAAATTATTTGACTATACTATTTGTATGATTTATATTTTTATTTTTATGATTGCTTACATAATATTATCATTTTGTTTAACTAATTTGAATTTGACAGCAGTTAAATAAATACGGATGGCTGACTCGGGAGTTCTCAAAAACTTATGCGTTTGGCAATGTCAAAATAGGAGGTTTTTCGAATAACCCTATTACCTCAGAACTCGCTACCTTCTTATCTCCATTGTACATATAATATTTTGTAACTCTCACAGAACTAAAAGAATGTAACCCCATTTTGCGAAATTCCCGTCTCTGAAACATCAAAGATGGCCACCCGATCCTTGAGCGCGTCCCACGGCCATAATGTTATTTTCCTTGCGGCGTCCGGGCAGATGGCCGTAACGACCGATACCGATACCGAGACCACGTTTAATTGTCGCCTTAAATAAATGCTGACCGCTGACACTCTCGTTATTTTTATACGACCACGGTAGCTGGTTTCTTATGATTTTGTAGCATTTTTATCTTTCGTATAATGTGTTTTCTATCAAAGTAAATTAGAAAACTTTACTCATAACATCACACCTGTAATCCCCGAAGAGTTAGACAGAGGTAGGAACACCTAATAGTAAATTAAATACTGCCATTGCCATCATGTTTACCATTAATGTAAAGCACGAGCACACGGTATAATCTTTACGTCGATTCTATAATTAAAAATGCTCGTTTCAAATTATATAATATATTGATAATTTTAAGAAAATTTTCATAATTATCTATGGATGACACTGATTGTGCTTGTTGCAAAAAAAATGACTAAAATGCACGCGTTATATGACTACTGTAGAAACGTAGCAAACTTCTCCACCTGCTTTTTCTTCATATTATGCTGGAATTATTGGCCCGCTTATTCACGTCGAACGTGGAGTAAGGTAATGCCAAACATAGTCTTCAAAAAATGTATGGTTACTCTAAAGATTATACTAGTTGTTACTCACATACATACATAAACTCACGCCATTTTCCCAAGCAGAAATCACAGACAGCCACCTGCTACGATCCTTAAACTCCTTTCGCCTCATCCACGTTCATACATGTGGTCATACATGCACGCCGGTTGAGAGTACTACGCACCGCATTGAAACTTTACTCCGCATTTATTATAACAGGGGTGCCGTTTTTGCATGTTTCCATGATGTAATGCCAGAACAACTCGCGAGTTTGCATAATTAACTTTGAATCCAAAACTTTTCAGGAAATCCCAAACCTCCAAACTCTAAATTGAATACAAAATACATGAGTATTCGGACTAGCAAAATATTCCTAACTATACAACATTAGTCTTAGTATATGTGAAACCAGAAACACATGCCTAGTATTTTGATGTAAAGAATCTATGTTTAAAATTTCAAAACTGTTTCATGAAAAACCACAAAGTTATAAGCTTGTTCTGTTACCAGTTTGTCCGCACAAAAACGTGGTCACCACACGGCGCCGCCACGCGCGCACCTCCAGCGCCGTAATAATTTGGCATTTTGGTGTCGCTCGGTATCCAACTTGTAAACTTTTTTAAATATTTTTGGGGACGAAACATAACATGGTTTAAAAATTATTGGAATCGATTTAGTTACTTATTCTGAACAAACTATATTCAGGTTTCGCGTATACTAAAAATAATGTGGCACAAGGCAGAAATATCTCAGTACAAAAACCGGGGCGAGAGAACCCCGAAATTGAGTCACTCTAATGGTAGAGTGACTCAATTTACCTGTCGTACAATCTTGAGATTTACATAACATCTAACAAAGGTGATTACAGCAGAATTACGCTGTTATTGGTTTAACTCATCACGAGTTTACAGTTCGTATGTAATCTTAACGTTGATAAGGAGGGATTTGTGACTGAATTTCATGTAAACTAGCTTGGAGGCTTCGCCCTTGTGTGGATCGTAAATTGTTCCACCGCTACGTATAGCATAGCATAACATAGCAGCAGCCTATAATTTTCCCACTGCTGGGACACAGGCCTCCCCTCTATGAGAGGGAATGGGCTATCCACCACGCGGGCCCAGTGCGGGTTGGTAGATGTCACAACGATGTTGCAACGTATGACTGAGATAAAAAGTATCCTAATGCTGTGCAAAAAATCAAAATTTAACACACGTACAGATGACCTGGGTTAGCATTAACCCAGGTCATCTGTACGTGTGTTAAATTTTATTGCAATCTGTTCAGCCGTGAAATGCAGCAGATAGGGCGTTTTTGCACTACAAGGACTTTTACTGTCCGGCAGTCCGATATGGCACGCCATAAATGTATATACTAGTTTGTGCACTATACGTAATTTAGCCGTCCAACATTTTAATTTTCCCTTTTCTGGTAACTGTACATATCCGATAGTAGTTAAAATTAAATTCTTTCGTCCTGCCTCAATTTACTGTAGTTTATGTAAAATGAACCCTCAGGTACCTTTTACTTATAAGGGGATGGACCCAAAATTCTTTTTGTCTTCTACGTCTTCGCACGTAGAGTAATAAAGCAAGCAACTGCCGACGTTCCAAGAAACTCATCGTTCCTAGCGTAATTACGCGTGCGTGGCATGCAGTTTAATTGAGAGCTACTTAAACTGCGCCACACCGATCCGAGTAAAGACGGACAAGTGCCCTAGCCAATCATCTGTTTTTTTCATGCCACATCGGACCGTAAAAATTCGGATTGCCAGACAGTAAAATTTCTTGAAGTGCACAAACGCCCATAGACAGACAGACGAAGTTAATTTCACGTTTAAAGTATTAGTGTGGAAGTATGGTTTCATCATCTGCCAAGCCTTTTCCCAACTAAGTTGGGGTCGGCTTCCAGTCTAACCGGATGCAGCTGAATACCAGTATTTTACATGGAGCGACTGCCTATCTGACCTCCACAACCGAGTTAATACTGGGTAATACGATACCCCTTGGAAAGACTGGTTGTCAGACTTTTTGGGCCACTGACTACCTAACGACTGTCAAGGATGTACAAATGACACCCGAGACCAACGGCTTAACGTGCTTTCCGAGGCACGGAGGAAACTCGGTAAGTAATGGGTGGTCACCCATCCACAGACCAACCTAGGCAAGCACGGCTTAACCTAAAGATCGACCCGAGCGGCTGTTATTATTTAGCCACGAGCTCTTCGATGACAATCTAAATTGATTAAACCTAAAATTTGATGACAAGTTTGGCACTTTCAGTAGCTCCTCAGATTAGACATTCGATAAATGTGATTTTTTTATTCGAAATAATTCATCTTAGTGATCGACAAAAAAATTCGAAGTCATTCGAAGTTGTTTATGATACAAATAATGCACTTTCATAAGGGATCATGACACTGACTAACAAATTGCAGAAAACGTAAGAAAATTTGAATTTCGCGGGCTAGTCTGGCGCTTCGCCCTTAACGGCTGAACAGATTTGGTTAAATTTGGCCCGAGACGGAACATACTTTTATTCCGGTAATGCGCAGCTGCGGGTAAAAGCTAGTGTTCTAAAAGCAAACACAGGCTGTTTGCTGTATTTAGTCATTACTGATTAATCACTCGATATCGATTCGCTCAACAGGTGCGTATATGTGTATGTCAGTAGGTCAATAATGAACTATGAACATCAGTAATTCAGTATAACGACAAACTACAAATTAATATTAGGTATGTTATGTTAATTTCCTGTGGGTATATAAGAACTTTGTTAAAACTATTGAGCCTATTATAAAACTATGTTTAGACCTTTTGTTTGTAAAATAATTATGGAAGCACTTTACGAAGCCGTCAACCAAGCATTCAGTACATCAAACTAAGTAACCCTACGCAAAAATTATTCCTGGGAAACGACTTTTATTTTAGGGGTGAAAAATCACGTTTTACGTTAAAACTCAATATAACGCACTCAAAACATTGTGTTGATAGATGCATTAAATAGTACGGGAGTCGTAGAGGTATTTAAAGTAAAGTTATAACATTAAAAATCTCTATTAAAAAAAAACTTGTGGAAAAGCTGAAACTTTGACTCCCAAATTATCTCCGTAACTAAAAGGTTTCCAGGTATGGTCCAGAACAAAAAAGTGATTGCAATGACGGGGAGAACAAATGCCTTTCGACTTCGTTAAGGGTCTATTTACACCCCTTATAAAATAAATAACATTTTTAACACTTTTTCATACTTCTTTAAATACTTGAACTCATAAAGCGACAAAGAACTGAGGTCCAAAAAGAACTATTTTAAGAATATTTTTATTTGCAATAATTTGCTTCAAAATAGAATTTCCAAGCCTTACCAACGATATCAGATGTTTCAATTTTAATTAAAAACTTTTCAGTGATATTTTGTCCCGTGGTATTTTATATTTCAGACTTAGATTTATTCGTAACATTTACATTATTTTCAACTCATTTAACAAACTACTAATTAATTTGAAGAATTGGAATCGTTATCAATATTTGTTTAATTGATTTGCTTTAAAGATTTATTGCAGAAGTCTGTTCTCTAATATTTCAAAACAAATTAACATTTCTATGTGCAACGCGAGATGGGCTGCAGACAATGTTGCCATTATGGGGAATGTCCTGGATGAGGCTGGCACAAGAGCGTGGAGCTTGCCACCAGCAAAGAGAGGCCCAGCAATGGGTGAAGTCGGGCTGTGGATGATGATGATGTGCATCGCAAAGTACACTTGGAAGGTGGAGTGGAGACCCCTCACTGAATGGTTGCCAAAAGACGGAAGATGAACTGTTGGCAGCTCAACACCCAGGTTGGTCGATGACATGTAGAAGACCGCTGGTGAGTCTATGTTGAGGCTCTCGTAGACCTGGAAAGAATACCACAAAAACGAGAGGGCCTGTAATCAGCAGCGAGCAAAGAAATCTGTCAATGATGATCGTGAGGATGGTGAACGCAATATAGGTAACTGAATATTCTAGTCCACCAATTCATGCAGTGTAAATGGAATTAACGTTAACTGGTAAAACTTTAACCAACTTCTGTAAACGACGTCTTCTTAGTATTTTAAAGCAAGACGGAACGAAACTAAGTTAACTCCAAGTATTCGCTACAAGTTTTTCTCAGAAGTTATCTGTGAGCAGACAACGGCTTACCTGAAAAACCAGTTGACATTTATGTTCAGCTGCTTCCAAGATGAGGTATTTTGAACCGTATTTTTAAAGGCAGAAGAAAGAAAACTAAAATTCCTTACACTGATAGTTGCTAACACTGAAATATCCCTGTGTTTCAGCAGAGGATCATTGAGTTTAATTCTCAGCTCTGTACTTTCCTTAGCCATATTATAACAGTGATTTCATAGAAAAATACCTACATAAGGACATTAGTAACTTACCTATTCCATACCATACCTACTAGCCCAAGTCGGCTCGAACCAGCCCTCGCGCTTTGCGTCCTAATCATCTTGACACCTCTTACTAGACATTAACAGTGCCTTCCGATGTCAGAAATACACTGTGTGGAGCCTCTGACTCACGCGGTCACCGTACATCCGGCTGTTCCGCCCGATCCCAATTGCTCCCGACAGCCTTTTCCATGCGTCTATTATACCCGTTCTGAACTTACCCTTATAATCACGCACATACAACAATATGTTCCAACGTCTTTACATTCACCTTGCTATCGGAGTCGCCTCACGAACACAGTGTAATTACTTCGCGATAGTCTAGTAATAACAGCCGAGATGTTGCGCCGTGCTCATACTGATGAGAAAGAAGCTTAAGGTCAACATCGACTGACTGTTGTCTATTATGTGGAACTTTTTTCTCAAAAACTACATGTTTTTACGTAGCCCAATAGAGAGAGGAGTTTTTCACATTGTTTTTCCTGCCCGTAAAATTTATATTGTTGTTCTTAACGTATTTGGCAGATTCTTTCACGACAATGTCCGAAACTTTACATCTGGAGCATTCTGAAGCGTTCTGGAAAGTTCTAGAGTGGCGACCACGTACCAGAAGGCGCAGCGTTAGAAGGCTTGTCACAAGGTGGCCCGATGACCTGGTGGAGGCTGCGGGAAACCGCTGAATACGAGAAGCGGACGACCGATCGACGTGGCGACGGCTGGGGTCTATGTCCAGAAGCGGATGTCATTCAGCTGATGAATGATAAAGAATGTTTACCTTTGTTTGTGTGTTAGTTTAACTTACTGCCGAACGTGGTAGATGAATATATTTGATTCACAATATTGCAATAAACAACAATTGGCACAGCAATGCCCACATATTTTATTGGAATATAAATACCAATTCCCAAGATACATTGCCGGGTCATATACAATGATGGGGTTCTTTCTGATAATTCAGTGTGTTGACGAGTTTTGAGATTGTTTATTTGTTTGTTGTTTGTTTTTGGCTAAGATTGATATGTATATTTGCTTAAGGAATAGAGGAATGCCTGGTAGGAATTAGAACTAAAGCCTCGTATCCTTGGTAAACAAAACGTGTGCAATATTGTGGCAGAAACATTGTTACTATGCAAACGAAACTTTATAATTTTGTTGTTCTTTAGAGAAAGTAGTGAAAATCTTTAATTATGGAATGATGGTGCTTGCTTTCAACTGTCCGTTTTTCTATTTGATTTGATTAGCACTTAAAACTAGAGATTATATCCAGTCGTGTTGCGGGTTCCCAACAAATTGTTATCAAGAACTCATGGTTTAACCTACATAATAACAAGTATTTCTAGTTGGAGCACTATATTACCTAATTAGGAGATAGCATAAGCATAATCACCATATAATGTTCCCACTGCTGGGACACAGGCCTCCTTTCTATGACAGAGAATGGGCTATAATCCACCACGCGGGCACAGTGCGGTTTGGTAGATGTCACATGTCTTCGAATTTTTGGTTCTATGACATGCCGGTTTCCTCACGATGTTTTCGTTCACCACTTTGAGAGCAGTGGTGATGAAATAAATTACACAAAGTAAGGCGCCTGCCTGGGTTCGATCCCACGACTTACTGCTCGTAAGTCGGGGCCGACACCACTGTGTCACCGCTGATGGCTAGAAGTTAGGAGAAGGTAATGGTTATATTAGCAAATGAGAATCTTCTAGTTACGGAGATATTGGGGGTCAAAGATAAAAAAAACATCACGTTTTTTTTAATTACATGTTTTTAACGTAAGATTTTTACTGTAAACACCGTCACGACCCCCATACTATTCAATCAATCCATCAGCACAATGTTTTGAGTGCGTTATATTGAGTCCTACAGTAAAACGTGATTTTTCACCCCAAACAAAAAACTCGTTTCCCAGCAATCATTTTTGCGTCATGTTATTTAGTATAATGTACATAATGCTTGGTTGACGGCTTCGTACAACCTGTAGATCTCTCTCAAGTTCTAATATGTAATGCTGGTCACCAAAACAATTAAGCCAAAATACTCATACCGACGTTACAGACAGTATTAAAACAGATCATTGAAATAATCATTAATTGCAATTTGCAATCCACAGTCAAAAATAGCCCACTTCAAGTAGAAGTAATTATCTTCTCAATATATATTAACGGGCTATACTTACTGGGATGAAGGCCGGTGGAATGGGAAGCATCATGAATGTGGAAATAATTTATAGCCCATAAAATCAGTGGCGTACTAATTGAATTGTAATAATTCGCAATTAAAGTTTAATAATACGGAAAATGGCCTTTATACAATACAATATAAATACGTTACGTGGGTTTTACTTTCAACTGTTGCGTTTTTTACATTTTGTTTTGCTCTTTTTACGGTTTCGTTAACGAGATATTTCAAGAGAAGATATTATTGTAAATAGTATCCAAGTCCTGATGGTAGTTGAGATAATGATTCGTTATTTTTTGTAGGTACTAGTGTGGTTCTATGAAATATAATATTTTGCTCTTTTTTCGGTAGGATAGCTAAGTTATACACATAAGAATGGTGATGGCGTGCAGCTAAGTGAACAAATACTCAAGTTATTAACTTGTTTGATGTTGCACACATCATTCATAAAAAGTGGTCCGAAAGTCTCACAACCAGGAGGTACTTAAGTACTTAAACAATTACCGAGTCATTGAGTTGTGAAGATCAGGTAGGCAGTCGCTGTCCTGTGTGTTGCAATCCATGTAAAATACTAGTATTCATTTGTATTCGGTAAAACTGAAAGCTGAACCCAACCAAATTGGGAAAAGGCTAAGCAGATGATGAAGAGAAGTCGTAGGTGGCACCTACTTTTTTTTTTCTAGGATGGGGAATCTTCAAATGACCCCTCCCGCTCTGGGCGGAGTGGAAGGGAGCGTCAGACTTGTACTGACTAAAACCCATCCATGTTCCTTCTTTGCCCTTTGTGTTCCAGGGCCGCGGTATCTCTTTCGAACAGTCCCGCAGCCAGGTAGCACCTACTGAGATATTCAATTAAACTCAACACCTTCACAAAATCTAACATTGCAACTATATCAAACTACTCATCAATTCCATTTACTTGAGAAACACTAGTAAATTCAATTGTGTCTAAATCTGAGCTAAAACCTGAATAGATTACAGACATAATGGAGCTATTAGGCACACTCCATCAATATTGCTCTTCTATATACATATATACACTATGTAAATGGTTTGTTCTGTCGTATATAAGTAGGTACTTGTATGATAAATCACGTAGACTGTCGAATCTAGTTAAGCCTGGAGCTTAGGTAATGTAATACATTTGAATATTGTCTTGAGTTTCAATTTAGGTATGTTTTAAGTTTGGTACTTATGATATTAATTTGTAGGTACTGTAAAATAGTTACAGTCAGGTCGTTACTACATAACATCACGCCTGTAAACTCCCGAAGGGTTAGGCAGCAGTAGCGAAGGGCCAATTCTGTAAGAGGTAATCCGGAGTACATATCTTTAATGTGATTATATTATTTGTCAATAGAATACTGACTGTGCCATTTTTTAAAGGAAAACCGTTAGGACTCGAGTTGTATGGATCCGCCTAATAGGCAGAGTTTTACCTAATATTAAACTCACATTTCGCCTGTTATATTTAAGTCCCATGTGGTGGCGCCTATTACCATCAACCGGGCACAAATCCAGACTCCGTCGCTGCTACTGAGAAATTACTGATAGAAAACCTCAATTAAACTTTGTCCGACCTGGGAATTGAACCCAGGACGTCACCAGCAGTCGCGTTTGCGACCACTAAACCAACGAGGCAGCCACTCTACATACTTATCGAATACGAAAGTACATAAACTGGTATCACTCGAGTGAGTGTTCGTTTTTGTGTCCTTCACGTACGCACGACGGCCAATCAAGCTATACAAAACCAATTTATGCGGATCTCTCATTGTATAGGAAATCTATACCAAGCTAGGCCAAGTTATATAAGTGCCACCGTGTGTACACTTTTTTATTCAGACGTTTCAGTTCTCACGAGTAAAAGATGACAAACGAAAAACAGAACAGTAAGTAACAGAAAGTGAAACGTCTGTTTTTAGTTTTATCAACGCAGTAAACTAAGAAAATAAGTAGAATACTTAATATAAATAAAGTTTAAAGCAAGAAAAAACCTATTTATGCATATATTTAATGATACGTTTCGAAACGAAGATTGATGGTAATAAAAATTAGGATTTGAAACCGGCCCACAACAGATTTTTTTTACTGATTACATTTAAAATACTTTTACAGGACTGAAAGTTTGAAACAATTTATATTTTAACAAACCATTGTTGATTTATTGTTCAGGTTCATTTTACTGACCCTTTGTCGAATATGAAATAAAACAAACTTTACAATTTTGTTACCTTCCATTTTTTTAAGTAAACACGAATGTAGAGTATTTTATTTCATATCATGTTGTATTTTTGTTTGTTATAATTTTTATTATTGAGTTCATCTACGAATCTAACGAAAAAATGAAATGTTATGTTTTAAACAGATTCCACAAAAATGTAGATTTGGTAAATAAATAAATTGTAATAATGCTGTTTTTACATAACATCACGCCTGTAATCCCCGAAGGGTAAGGCAGAGGTGTGACTATTAGTACACCCACATAACGTCTGTTATGTTTAAGTCCCATGTAATAGGGGAGAGCCTATTGCCATCACTAGGGCACAAACTCAGACTCTGTGGCTGCTACTGAGGTAATTCCTGATGGAAAAACCCAATAACACTATAAAGCTGTTTTTATTTACACATAAAATATATTATATTTGTACTGGATTGGATAAAGGCGATTAAACAGGTACAGATCCGTATAAATATTTTTTTTTAAATAAAGCTTTCAGTGTGTTATTACTACAGTGATATATTATTTTATTAATCATTTGTTATGAAATATTTTAACTATTCGACGATTGCATCAGCCAGCAACAAAAAATAGTCTAACGAATGACTAAATTATTACTTTTATAACACGAAAAACGTGACCTTTATTGAGAGATTCTATGAAAAACCTGAATTATTTTGTTCCAAAAATATTTGTAGATATAGAACAAACAGGAAAACCGTTTCGCACGGAAATTATAACAGCAGCATACACGATTTTGAATTATGTTAAGTGTAATTTATCCCCGCGTTCCCCGTATGTTTTAATTGGTAGCCTTGAACTGGGTAACAGAGATTTACGACTGATGCTACACAAATATGAAGGGTATTTTGGTATTAATTGAACATGTGGGTATTTGTCTGGATGTAAGAAGTATTTGGTGAGGTCAGGTGAAAGTTAAGGTTCGGACAAACCGATAAAGACTGACCATTAGTGTAGGAACTCAACCTGAACTCAGACATGAAACAACGATTGAATGGATATTCTTCGATTTTATTCTCTCAGCAAAAATATCGACGCTCTGTTCAGCGGTTCAATTTCGAGTCACGTGCAAAAGTCAAAAATGTCACACTTTCAATAAAATGGCGGCAAAAGACTAAACTCTATACAGTCAAAAACAATATTATGTTAATTTAAATTACTACTATAGTGACGGGTATCTGTCAATGTTACCAGACGAAAAATATAAGACTGTTTACGTGTTTATGACAGCTGTCAGTTACCTGTCACTGTTACAAATCATAACAATTGGATAACTCAAATCGTGAATATAATTAAGCTGTTAGTCTTACATTAGTGACCATGGAGTAACCATGGAGTTTCTTGCCAGTTCTTCTCAATAGGAAACGATCAACCCGAACCGTGCACCTTTTATCGAGGTTTTATAAAAGTTCATGTATGTACCCTATCATCATCTGCCTAGCCTTTTGCCAACTATATTGGGGTCGGCTTCCAGTCTAACCGGATGCAACTGAATACCAGTATTTTACATGGAACGACTGCCTATCTGACCTCCACAACCCAGTTAGTACTGGGTAATACGATACCCCTTGGTAAGGCTGGTTGTCAGACTTTTTAGGCGACTGACTACCTAAATGTATCTGACTGACTACCTATGTATGTACCCTATGTGAAATAAAATATTTTGATATTGACTGCGAGCACCGGACTACTCTCACAGATACCATCGAGACCCATGGTATCTGTTGGAGTCCGCTGTCTAAATTCCCATACATTTTTTAGGCGTGGCAACGATAATGATGGTGGTTATAATGAGTTAGAGTTACCATGGTAAAGTACACTTTGTACATACATAGCGACGCAGAAAATGTCCGATGGGACTAGATGTAAGGTCTATAGTATAGACCCCTATAGACTCTATACAATAAATTATTGAAATCTCGAAGTTAAGCCCAGACAAATGATGACTAATAACTTAGAACTTAAGTTAGTTTTACCTTATACCTAGATGTTCTAAAGTTTCGTAATAAACTAAGTTATCAAGTGTCTTATTAAGGTTAGTTTCAGTCACAAAGTGGATTTCCATTAGGGAATACGAATCATCATCAAAGTCTGCAATTTGAGTAACGTAGTTACGATTAATTAGATTAGACAGGCCAAAATCCGCCGTTAAGTTTTTGGGAGTATGAAGAACAGGCTGTAAAGTTCTTCATCTCCTATAGAAATGTGAGGATCCTCGGACCTGACGGGTGCTATTTCAGGTGGACTATTGCCCGACAGTTGTGGTTGGGTTTTTACTATGTAGCCTTAAGTCTTCATTTGAGTCGTAGATGGCGTTGTAGTACTTTTTGTACTATGTTGCAATATTACTTTTTGTAGCACCGCTACGGTTTGAAAGAAAACCAACAGCAAAAAGCATTTCTAAATAAAGAAAGAAAGTGAACGTATTTAATTATCGCAGAGACACGTGCGAATAAAAAACTTAACAAATATTATAACAACTGTTAGTGTTACTTTCAAGCATGTTTCTTTGCCAGCATTTCAATTTTGCTTTTTTTTTCATGCAAAAAATGGCTCCGACAAAATTCAAAATGCGAATAACACCTAACTTTCTTCGTTAATACATTCATTAGCACTGACTAAAAGTTCGCAAGTATTGTCAACTTGTGGAAGAGCTCCGCACGTAGGGTTATCAGTTTGAAATTTAAAAGTCTAAACAAAATCACGGACATATCGTCAAAAAGTTATCTTTTCTCTGTCTTCATTGATTTTATTTTCATAAAGAATCCTCTTGCGACGTGTCCGACTTTTGATTTTTACATGTATTGACCTCCTCAACCCAGTTACTTGGTAAGACTGGTTATCAGCCTTTCGCGCTGCTGCTTGTTGAAGATCTACACACACAGACAGGTGATACCAACGGCTTAACATGTTTTCCAAGACACGGAGGGGTAATGGCATGTAATGGATGGTTACTCATCCATGGACCGACATCGGCAAGCGTTGCACAACCTTGAAGATCAACCCGTGCGGCTGTTATTATTTAGTCACGAGCCAAAACTGGTCGTATGGTTACCCTATTTTCACGCCAACTCACTGTAGTTTTGTTTGAAACCCAGTGAATTTCACGAATGTTATTGTTAAGTGCTGCTTGGTTTTGGAGCTGCAACGTTATAATTAACTGGGATTCCTTGTTTAGGTTGGGGTTTCTTGTCTTGGAGTATTAAGATTCCGTGCGGTAAGAGCTGAATGTTTGGTGGAAACTATGCTCGTTATTAAAGCATTAGAGATACTGCCAGTTGCTGCTTATTTTTGAGATGCCTTTAAAGAACTCTTCAATTGACTGGACGATTATGTTAAAAAAACATGAATTAAATTAATTTTCAAATAATTGGATAGGTAAAATACTCAAATAGTTCACATGTTGCAAAGTCGATTTCCTATTATTAAAAGAGAGCGAATTTTCTTCAACTTATTTTAGATGTTTATTCATTTTCTACCATTAACAACCGTGATGGCTATGTCCCACTTATTTTAAGTGGTTCGTAATAACATTGAATCGGAACACTTACGGAATTACTTCCGCAACTGTCCGTCTGTCCCGTTTCACTTAAAAACCCTCGCAAATGACTTCGATGCAATTATTTTCAGTTATCCTATCTGAATTTTAGATGTAGATAGATAAGGAAATATTTTTCAGCTCATAAGTATTTTAAATGCTTAAAGTTACCGATCGAATGCGGAACACCACAATACGCTCAAATACAGGCATCACCGATGTTAGCGATAAGACAAGGTACTCATTCAAGGTCACATTTCCGGGATGGTTCAGGACAGATGGGCCAGAATCGTCACATAGTGGGTGCCTGAAGACGGTCGTCGTCACCGAGGCAGGCCCAAGAAACGCTGGTGTGAGGATTTGAACTCGTGCCTCACTGATTAACCGGAGGAGGCCAAACACCGAGACGAAAGGAATGGGGCCTCCCCCATTCCTTTCTTCTCGGTGTTTGGCCCAGCAGTGGGACAGAAATGCTAAAAATAAAAGTAAATTGTAAATGTCTACCTATGAACCTGCAACCTGAACAGAGGTCAGGTACAAAATGGTTTCCACAACTATCTGCCAAAAAGGAAACTGATATAATATCAAGTTTGGATGGCGGATTTGATAATGGCAATTTTTTGTTATTACTCATTCAAGCTACGTTTTACTTCTGTAAAAGTTCGTACAAACCAGTATTACGGACAAATTCCAACCATTAGAAAGTATCTGTCAGAGTCCACAGCCAGTATCTACGCAATCTGTCTTTACCACTAAACTTGTACGTACAGTCGCCAGCACATGAAGTTACCACAAACTGTCAGATTTATCCAAACGATTCTAAACCATAAAATGTTGAAGTTTAAGTTCAAAATCGAATGACACAATTTGATAGTTTGTGCTAATTTGATGCACTGGCGACTGTACCGCACCTTTACAGTGTAGTAAGTAAAATTTCAGTATTGAGAATAACATTTTTTTTCCAAGACCTACAAGATTTTCACGTAGCTATATCACCTGAGAAATAAACCAAATGAGCAATAACTCGCACAAGTTGTCGGCAAACATCACGAACGTGGGGATCTCGCTTGAATTGCTGGTAATATGATCCTGACTCCAGTCGCGGCGTGAGATCTTTCTCAAACGATCCATTGTTCCCCTTCACGGCATGCAAACGACACTAGTTCAGACAAATAGGCTTCTTCCAGACAGGAACGTACATATGAGCAAAGAGGTTGGTATGTAGGTAAGAAGGCAAACATATTTGCTTTATGTTCATTTATAATTTTGATTGCAATTGTAACATTCTGAAAGCATAATTAATATAATTTGCCGTAAAATCTCTTTGAGTCAAATCATTTTATTGGCTGTAATCGTATAAACCAATCACAAACGCCAAGGTCTAATTTGACAACTTTGGTTTTATACTTTTACAGAATTGACCGGATAATTTAAAGTAAGATTTAGTTTCTGAAAGCCTGATAAAGGCAGTGATGTATCAAGGGCGATATGGTTAATAAGACTAACTACTCACTACTTAGTATAAGCCTAACATAACCAATGTTAGGCTTATATACTTAAAGTATCCTATAATTTTAGCGGCCTGTATACTTATTTCCTCCGTCGACTGTACGTACAAGGTACAAACGCGCACACAAATCATTCTGCAGATATCCAGGGCTTGTTATATACAAACTTTGGGGGTACTGGCACGTACAGTGGTGTTATTACCCAACCTTGAAGGGGTACTAAAGTTTGCCGTGACGAGGGGAACAGACGAAAGGAACTGTCCACAACGAACTTCGAACTGCATTGTTTAGGAGGCCGGCAATGTTTGGTGGCTGAATGTGGCCTAATCTAAAGAGAGGAAGTTTGTTTGTGACATCCTGCCGCTGATTTGTTGGAAGTTGGAGCTTTTGAAATATGAGAATTGGGGATGACAAGTAGGTTAGATTTTCTTCAACACAAAAAAAAAACTGTTGTTTTAGGAAATGAGGGAGACAAATGAAATACTGTTTAATTTTTTCTTATGCATACAATTTTTTTATTCTTTCTTTTACAAAATTTTTCATGCTTCACACTTTCAGTAGATATCATAGAAAATCTTTCTTATCCCGCGCATTTTGCAAAGCCAAAGGCAAGCTAGAACAGTGCGTGATTGTTTGGAAACCGATCACGGGAATATTTGTAAACAGATTGAGCTGAGCTAACGTATAAAATGGCTGATGTTATTTTGTACATCCTTCAAACACGTTTATGTTTCATGCAAAGATGCCATATCTGATTTTTTAGATACTTGTTTCTTCAAAATGTCACCATGGACACAAAGTAAAGGCATAACTGTTTTTCTCACCAAAATTACTTATGACAGCCAAAACTCCGTTAATACAGACTAAAACTACCCCTGGTATAATTTCAAGAATTTCACGAACCTAACTAAGTTTACCCAGGGAAAATACCTAAAATCCTTCAGACATTATCTAAGTTAATATACTCGGTTCCTCTCCATTACTATCTCAGAGACACTTACATTATAGTGAGCTAACAACGTGTGCTGCCACCCTTTGTGAAAACACGACTAAGCTATTACACATTTTGACGATAAGCATACCTCATTATTTGTGAAAGAATTTTATTATCTCTCCTTTATTAATCTTTGAACCGGTTAATCGTTTGAAAATGGAATCCTCTTTTACCTTTTTTTTTTCTGGTTCACAAAATAATATGGCTTGTGCTTCGAATCACATTTTGAGTTTAAGGGGGAAGTGCCAGGGTAGGTAGCCCGCTAAATTCAAATTTTCGAATGATTTTTTTTTGCAATTTGCTGGTCAGAGTCAGACTGTATGTTAAACAAAATATGATTCGCGACCTAACACGTATGCAGTAACAGAATTTTTCATGAAATTGTCATTGAATGGGATTAAATGAACTTAGAGGGTTTGTATTGATGATTTGAATAATTATAAGTCTGTAAAGCCATATTATTTGAATTTCGCGGATTACCCTGGCATTTTGTACCTTATTTTTATTAATATAATATGTATTTAGTGGCCAGGGCTTCAATAGAGGGTGGAGAAAGAATTTTATTGAAACCTGCAGCAGTTCCTTAGAAAAAAAACTTCACGGACTGAAATCCTGTGCTTTCATTGTTATATTAACTTTGATTTTGCCGTACAGTGACCTTTATTCTAGTTGACATAAGGTTTACGTCAGAGGAAAAATTACAGTGAAAAACTGTACAACAAATCATCATCACCATTTCAGCCGAAAGACGTCCACTGCTGGACATAGACCTCAACAAGTAGGCTCTATTAATTCTCATTTTTTTTAACTATGTTGGTTTCAAATTGAACAGTGTTTGATCGGAATGAGATCGATCTGTCGACCTCCATGCATCATGGAAATGAGCAATATACCTACATGAATGATAATTTCCATGGGAGATCCATTAGGCTCAACTATTCCTATTAATTATTCATTTCCTCGATACATCTGATCCATTTATATTTCGCAGTATACCGGATGATATTCTCACAGCCATTACGTTAATACAATAGAGAAAATGGGACTTACTTTGTCCATTATGTATCCTGTTTGAAATAATTGTTCGTATTATGTTTATGTGTATTTTATGTTTTAGTATTGTAATTAAAATTAACACATGGCGTTCTGTACGGACTGCTAATCTCTATTACTAAAAAGGCGTGATTATGTGTGTGTATTTAATTAATGTTTTCTCAATGTCTTTTTCAAATGGTTCACACCATCATCAACATCATCATCTGCTTGAATACCAGTATTTTACATGGTTCGATTTCCTATCTGACCTCCACAACACAGTTAGTACTGAGTAATACAATACCCCTTGGTAAGACTGGTTGTCAGACAAATGATTCACACCATGGTTATCAAAGTGTTCTGGGTTTTCATTAAACTAGAAAGTCTTTCAGCTAAGATATGTCGAGAAAACAACATCATAATCAGTCTATAAGATTCCCAATGTTGGGACACGGGCCTTCTCTTCGTGGGAGCATTATGTACTTTTTGCACGATGAAAGTCAACTAAGTCATAAGTAATTTATTTCTGAACAATAAATGTTGTGTTAAAATTTGTAAAATTAAATTAAAAAAAAAACAGTACATTAAAACATTATAATTATAACATGTCAAAATGGATAATATTATGTCATCTTAATTTCTGTGAATAAAATCAATATTAAAAATGGAATGTCAAATATAAATTAAAAACAAATCGTTAACTACTAACTAGTCTTGGGCAAATCTCCCAAAAAAAAAAAAATGAGGAACCCTAAAAAATGCAAGATAAATCACCATCACTTTATTAACCCCGAATGAAAACCTGATGAAGGCGAACATAAAGCCGTGATTACACAATGTGTGTCAACGTTTTTAACTTCAATGTAAACCGCGGTGTCATCGGGCCGACCCTTCCTGGGTCCGTTAAAAATAATACACTAGGGTACGGGGTGACGGCCTGATTTATCACCTTAATTTCTTACTAGCACTTCCTGTATTACAACAATTTTAAAATATTCTTAAAAATCGGGATCATCTTTCGGAAAGTTTTGTACTCATCATCATCATTTCAGCCGAAAGACATCCACTACTGGACATTAGCCTCCCCCAAGTGGCCCCACATTGACCGGTCCCGTGCGTCTCGCATCCAGCGGATCAACGCAACCTTCACCAGGTCATCGGTCCACGTAGTAGGAGGCCTTCCAACGCAAAGTCTTTTGGTTCGCGGTCGCCACTCCAGAACTTTTCGGCCCCATCGGCCATCCGTTCTGCGAGCAATACCCACTGCCAGTTAAGTTTGGAAATTCTTCGGGCTACGTCGGTTGCCGACGTCTTTTGGGTATTGGTTTTCGAGTTTTGTACTGATCACTCTCAATGGTTAAAAATCCGATATAAATGTATCTTATTTTATTGAAACGTGCTACGCTAAACCAACTCAAGTTCAAAGTGTTAACACCAAGATAAGGTGTACTATACGAATGAGAAATACAATGGTGACTTTAAAAAGTTATCTCGAAATGCAGTGATAGATTAGATTTTGGATCAGGATCATCCTTATGTGAAGTGCTGAACAATCGGTAGGTCCCCACTTACATACCTCTTTAAGTACGATTCAATTAGGTTGTCAGTTTCACTGATCTCAAGTGTTTTATGTAAATAGAGTACAGCTGATATAGTAGTACCTACGAGTATGTACGACGCAAAAAGTTTACAAAGAAATTCACACTTCTCACAGAAAAAAAACCCACTACCATCTATTTACAATGTAGGAAAGAAAATAAAAAAACATACCGTAAGTACATGGTCCGTGAATAGACTACGTAATCAGGTAGAATGCAAGTTCGTCGAAGTAAATCACTTGCTACTTTATAGGGCGTCGGGGAAATTGAGAGACGGTATTCTTCGTGGCACTTTAGACTTTATAGGACAGATAACTTATAGATGCTTCGAAAGTTTTGCTTGCATTCATTATGTAAACTTAGAGTTCATTATTGATGTTATAGGAATAGTTTGGAATAGAGAAAATGGCTTGCAGACTAGGCAAGATGAAGTGCCAATGGGCTGGCCATGTTTGTCGATGGATTCTAGAATAAGCGATTCCTGGAGTGGAGATCGCGGGTCGGCAAGCGTAGAGGGGGACGTCCCCGGCTAGATGGACCGTCGAATTTCAAAAAGTGGTTGAGACAGACTGGATGAGGAAAACGAAAGACAGGTTGTTATGCCGAAGCTTGGGAAAGGCCTAATCCATCCTTGGACCGCGGTAGGCTGAGGTCAGAGAAAATGATAACGTATATAAAAGATGTTATGACTATAAAAGATGTGATGTATAAATGGAAGATGTGTTTACCCATTTTTAACAGGTTTTGCAAGAGCCTACTGATTAAAGTAGGCATCAACAAAAGGAGTATTTTACATAACAATGATGCTTTTTACCGCGAACAGTGCTGAAATTCACGTAATGGGGTAAATAGATAAAGTTCGTCTAATTTGGTCTTGTTATGAATAGAATCACCGTAATTGAATTAACTAATTCTAAATCCTGCCAAACGGAAACGTTTAGTTTCTATTTATGAATCTCTGAATGTAATTAAACTATTCCCAACTATATAAACAAAATACTTATTTAAAGGTATTGAGTATTTTAATGTAGTACAATAAAATTATAAACCACTTATAATTAGTTTCCACCTGTTTCATATAATGTGTTTAAACAACAAACAAGTGTACAAACGAATCAAATTTTTAGATCGTAGCTAGCCTCTACGCGCTAAACCACACGCTTTCAGTGCGTACGTAACCTTAGAATTAAATGTCGCTGCGGTCTATCATAGCGATTCGCTTTCGGTATTGTACTTTCATGGGAACACAATTAGTGAATTTAGCATTATTATTATCTTTTTTTTCCATATTTCTCTCATCATCAACCTAGCCTTTTCCCAACTATGTTGGGGTCGGCTTCCAGTCTAACCGGATGCAGCTGAATACCAGTAGTTTACATGGAGCGACTGCCTATCTGACCTCCACAACCCAGTTAGTACTGGGTAATACGATACCCCTTGGTAAGACTGGTTGTCAGACTTTTCGGGCCACTGACTAACCTAACGACTGTCAAAGATCTACAAATGACACCCGGGACCAACAGCTTAACGTGCTTTCCGAGGCATGGAGGAAACTCGGTAAGTAACGGGTGGTCACTCATCCACAGACCAACCTAGGCAAGCACGGCTTAACCTAAAGTTCGACCCGAGCGGCTGTTTTTTCCATATTTCTCTATTACTCGTTATCTCATCAAACACCTCCTTTCTAGCCATATTCTCCTTTATACAGTCCATCCATCGTTTCTTTGATAGCTTATAATACAAGAGTGTCAGCAACAATAATTAATAATATCGTTTTATCGCTCAATGTCCATGCTATTTTAGTATTAATGCCATAATTATTTAAAATGTTTGTGTCTCTCAGTTAATTCTGATACACGTACAGAGATGTATCCTCTTTGATTTTATGTCCAGAGCCTTTTAAATAATCTGGATATACCTAATTTTAAAAGTTGAAAGTTTATACGAAAAGGGATACAACAACGATGGTATCACATTAAAACTAGACTGTAAGGTGAGTTAAAATGGATGTACGAAAGAAAATCTCATCTATTCTTGTTTTATTTATTTATCTAATTTTATGGTCTCGAACCGAGACTATTACTTGTCCACGGTCGCGGTCACAGCGAAACGAAACATTCTGAGATTCTACTTTTTATTCAGCAAGGAGTAATTACCATAGAGCACATTGCACTAATAAAACAGAACGCGATCAGCACATCTAAACGGCGTTCAAAACCAGTGTGTCAATATTCCATAGTAATCAGGACATTGACAGCTCTTGAACCAGGTATTGGTGAAATCCGATAGACAGTACAGTAAACGACGTGGAAGTGTTTTAAACAAATAATTGTGTTCTTTCAGAAACTTGAACAGGTAATTAATGTCATTTTCGGAGACCTAAACGAAAAAAGGCATTTCCACCTGAAACAGGAAATCATTATTTTTTCTGGCGACTAAAAAAGCCACAGGTAAACCACATTCATGGCTGGCTTTACTTAAATCTATTCGGGCTCCATTTTTTCTCGTTCACTTATTTTCAGCACCGCGAGATCTAAACCCGATGAAATATTCAAGCGCTATACATTTGACGGTGTTTCATAGCATAGCTTTCTGCATCGCGTTAAACAATAAAATTTCCTAGAATAGAATAGAATAGAATAGAATAATATTTATTTGCTTAAAAAAAAAACCTATGGCTACTTTGGACGCAATTTTCAGTTGTACAGTCAAAAAAGAGATTATTTTGCAAGGAGCAATTGGCAACTGCTTTTGAAGTCGTGTTGTGTTAGCTAAGTTAGAAAATCGATAGCATGAATTTATTGGAGTATTTCAGAATTCACAAATTTTAGTAGAGGAATATAAACATTACATAACAACACGCATGTAATCCCCGAACGCATTAGGCACAGGTGCATAGTCACATTTCATTAGTTATGTCGATTAAATATGAAGTTTATTTTGTAAATTGGTGTTTCCAAACACTTTTACTCGTCACACGTACACAAAGTACATTTACAATAATATAGACGTGTTACAAATATTAGAAGTATAAAGGTTTGTGTTTCAGGAATCCAAACTAGGATACTCTGTGATATGGACTCCTGAACATCCTCAGTTATCGTGTAGCTCCACTCATAACTCAAGAAGCTAAATGATACAACGAACAATAAAAAGAAATACCAAAAAATACATTTAGACAGGCCGCATATAGTACTGAAACTGCCAGATTAACCGTTTAAAACAACCACATAAAAAGAAATAACCCACATAGTCCGTCCACAATAACAAAATTAAGAAAAAAATGTTTTAAACCATATTCTATACACGAGCCTATTGCCATCAACTGGTCACTATTCCTGATGGTAAAATTGAACAACCCAATGCCCGGACTAAGCCGCTTTCTGACTGCCTAATAATTTACCAGTACCTGTCTAATAATTTAGCAGTGTCGTTATGAGAAAGCATGGCATTATCACCTTTGTTAACTGTACTTAAACTAAAAATCAAGAAATGAATGAGTTAATTTTTCTCCATTAAATTTATGTCATACCTATTCGGGTTTTCAAAGAAACAGAGATGCACTCGTACACTGTATAAAACATGCAACGACAATTTTGTTCAACAAACAAACCACTTTGTTTAATATGCATTACATACAGTATGAAGCATTGCTCATGGTTTATACATACGCTCTGGATTTTATTGTAACCCTCAAATTTTTAATTGGGTCACGGTCTGTGCTTTGCTTGACTGAAAACCAATAGTTGGAGAGCGCAAAATACAACTCTGAAGCGCTTTGAATTTAAGAAAATATAATTTCACACTCTTTAATTTAAACACTTCATAAGTTTGTGATAATGGCTAAACCGATTTGGATGAAATTTAGTAAACAGATAGACCGATAGACCTGGATTAACAAATATGATACTTTTTATCCCGGTAAATGAGTCCATGTAGATAAAGTCACGGGCAGTACCTAATATATTATAATATCATCGTCAGTTCTGCGGCTGAATATTATTTATAATTTTAGTCTAAAACTTTTTATCAGTCCCATATAAATATTCGACAGAAACATTGACACAATTTCTGTAATTCCAACCCAAGTTCATTTACATATAAAATATTTTGCAAAGGCCCTATCACTTTGAGCAAATAAGGGCCTAATACAAATGAAAATAGTGTCCACTTTAAAGCCCCCAAGTTCTTCAGAAATAAGCTGAGTCTACACAAAGCCTAATTAAAACCCTCGCATATAGCAACACTATACTGTTTGCGGTTACCCCACAGTGAAGATAAAGCTTAATACCGTCTGTTTTATGTGGTACAAGCCTGTTGTCCCTTTTTATCCTCTTTATTCGCATAGACAAATATGTCGAATGTGTTCACCTCTTTACGCTTATGGGCTGCAGTAATAAGGTTCACCACATGTCCGGATTTTGACCGGATATCATTAATTTTTATGTCTTATTTCGAGCAAAACTCAAAGCAAGTTATCAATAACATCCGTTTTGAATAAAATATTTTATACAGCTTCGTACAAGCTGTAGAATTCTTATTGATACGTATTGATGTTTGGATTTTATTTATTACGTTTTAAACAGCTTGCTTAATATACAACATTAGTTTTAGTATATGCGAAACCTGAAACGTGTCTAGTATTTTATGTAAAGAGTCTATGTATAAAATTTCAAAACTGTATCATGAAAAATCACAAAGTTTTAAGCTTGTTCTGTTACCTGGTTGTCCGCACAAAAACGTGGTCACCACACAGCGCGCTCCTCCAGCGACGTCTTCAGCTCACTGATAATAATAATTTGGCAGTAGGTAGATAAATGATTGCGATAGGTACTTAGTGTCGCTGGATGTCTAACTTGTAGCCTTTTTAAATATTTTAGGGATAAAATATAACATGGTTTAAAAATAATTGGAATCGATTCAGCTACTTTTTATTTTTCTGAACAAACTATATTCAGGTTTCACATGTACTAAAAATAATGTTGTATAGTGATTATGTTATTACTGAAACTGGTTTCAGTTTGAGTGCTACGTCCGGTACAGTCCAACTAGTTTGGCAACCCTATTTGTTTGTAGTTGGAATATTTCAGTATTTCAACTTATAAGCTCTGTAATAGAGTTTCTTGTTTAGAGAAGAGAAATTTTCACATTAACTTTCTGACGTATTTTGCATTATAGTAAACAGTAGTAGGTACCTAATAGTGACGGAGATTTTTTTGTAGCTACAACAACCTCAATTCGAATAATTTGTTTAGTATGTCAGCTTTATTTTGCTCAAAATCAAAACTGCATTTTACTTTTTAAATATCACCTTTCAACTTGACCTGTTTAGTCTTAGCATTTTTTTTAATAAAATATTTTATAAGGCTAGGTCGACGATGATGATCCTAAGTGAGCTAATCAAAAATATAACCCACGATTTAATGTGTCAAAGTGTATTGGAGTAATATTTTAATCCTCGTATTTTAAAAGTCCTTAGTTAATCCTTTATTTGAATAAAAATTAGAGAAGTTTAAAGAAAAATAAAGACCATGTCAGCTACTTAAATCGAACGTGAGTCCAGCTTATTAAAAATTATGGACGAGATCGTTTGGCGAAAAAGAACTAATCAAAATAAAATAATATTAATTAAACTTTATCTACAAGTAGTGCTTTTCAAGAATTATTTGCATATACACTGGGAAGATCGGTTGCAAATCATTGCTGACTTCAGCTGTAGTAAAATAGTCGTTCCGTTACAAGATCACTATACTGATTTGGCTGCTTATGCAATTTTCAGAACAGCATTCTATGACTATTATAACGTGTGTAAAAGTACCCTGAACGAAACGTTACGGGGGTCAAATGTCAACCTTTATCAAAAGCTTTTTTTAAATACATGTTTTTAATTTTATAACTTTACTTTAAATATCTCCACAACTCTTGTACAATTCAATGTATCCATCACCACAACGTGACGTGATTTTTCAGCCAAAGAAATGTCGTTTCCCAGCAATATTTTTTACGTAGAGTTACTTAGTTTGATGTACATAATGCTTGGTTGACGGCTTCGTGAAGGGTCTGTTTACACTTTGTATAGTACCAGATGACAAAATACACTGTTTATATTACTATTTTTTTTTAACTTTGCTCCGCACTAGGAATTTCTCCTGTCCTTCGGGGACACCCATCGTGGATTCGTTTACAAACTTTTAAACTCACATACACTAAAAGACCCGAAACAACTACCTGTAACTGAATGTGAATCGTTATGCGGCCCTAAAAAGCTCACATTTGTTATAACCTCTACAAAATCCAGTAAAAACTCGAACAAATAAAATCATAATAATATCTTTTACGTCTACCTAGCCCGAATTAGTCTCGAGACAGGATAAGTGAAAAGAAAAAAACTCAGGCGAGCTGAGGTTCCAAATTGCGGACAATAATTCACCTGGCGTAGCATCTGGCCATACCAAATGGCACGCATTTAGATACTGAGAGAGATATTAAAAAGCCAGATCTCTTGTGTGTTTCAACACATTAAATCAAATTATGAACGATCTTAGAACCTTTTAAATGTAATGAAATTGTAGAATAATAGCGTTTTGTTCAATGATCGTCTTTTGTTTAATTTCATGTGCATTTTATTTTTTATTGTTTTAGTATGTGTATTTTATTAGTTGCTACTAATATAATTGTTTTTTTTTTTTTAAGTGAAATAAATCTTAAGCATAGTACTTTTGAGATTATATACCAACAAAGAGCTCATATTGTGTTGCGGGACTGTTCGAAAGAGATACCGTGGCCCTGGAACACAAAGGGCAAAGAAGGAACATGGATGGGTTTTCTGACACTCCCTTCCGCTTCGCCCAGAGCGGGAGGGTTCATTTGATGATTACCCATCCGAAAAAAAGGGCTCATATTGTATCAAAGCATTAAAAAACACAACTTACGTTAAGAATAAATAATGCTTTGAAAATCTGTGCTCACAAAGAAATATAAGTCCTTTAAAAATACAGTTCACGGACTGTTGTACTTGCAACAGGTTCCCTTTCCAGTGGGTTAGTAGGACACGAACGCCGTTTTGTGCCGAAAATGTACATGCGTATCTACTATGTATCGTTCGTCTTTCTTTCTACAGTTATCACTTACCAGCTTTGTATTGATATAAACTCTTGATTGGCAATAAATGTACGTTCGTAGGGAAAAACAAATGCGAAACATAAAAACAAAAGAAAACGATTAAGTAGGTAATGAAAATCATTTGAATTTTCCACATATAAGCTGGATATCTTGTAACAATCGTTTTGGATATCATCCATGAATGACCTACAACGCTAACCCTACTATTGCCCGCGATTTCGTTCGTGTGGAGATTTTTATGTGTACTTCTGAGAAAAAAAAAAGAGTTAAAAGTAGCAAACGTGCTATTCCAGACTATAATCTAACTCTCTGCCAAACATCCAGATCCGTTCAGCTGTTCTGGCGTCAATAAGTAACAAATATCCATCCAACAAAATTTTCGTATATACCTACTGTAGTATATAAAAAAGCTGAAAGCAAATTCACTTTTAAAAGAAAAGTGCGTAACCACTATTTAAGTCAGAATAATTAGCTCTCTCTCTATTAGAAGTCGAGTCTTGGTAATTATTATTAGGTTTCTCGTTTTTAATTTTGGTAATTGTTAAAATATATATTAGTTTATTTTATTTGTATATAAGTATTAGTATCATTATAAGTGCCTATATAAATTTTCGATAGCAATAAGTTATTTTTATATATTTATTTTGTACCCTATCACAATGTTTTCTTATTTAACCCAAAGGTTGACTGGTAGAGAATGCCTTGTGGCATTAAGTCCGCCTATGTACCACTATTGTACATGAAGTTTAAATAAATAAATATATGCCGCCAAAAGTACAAAACCGCCAAAAGTGGCGAGATTTGGAAGAGACCTACACTCAGCATTGGGTGGCCAAAGGTTGTAGAAGAGAAAGAGAGATAGTATATGCGTACCGCCATTGAAAATAGGCGTGAGCATTATAGACCTACCGCTTTAATGAGTCCTCGCGAAGGTATCAATTTAAATGGAATATTCTGAAGGTTGATCACGTATTGGTTTAATTAGTATCGTAATACCTACGTGGATTATGGTTATTTTGAAGCAATTACCCGGGTGGGATATTGTTAGGACTATGTGGTTGTGCCTTTGATGGCCCAAGGCAGAGGACTCATTAAAGCGACCGGTCTATACCTTAATATTTATTTAAGTCAACCCCTAATAAAGTCAGAAAGAATTAAACACGAACATTTTCCCAAACTTTTTCTTCATAAATCGAAATGAGATTTTCAAACAATCGTATTTGGAATTAAATTTCTGGAAATCTTTTGTACGACAAACGCGACAATTTCCTAACAATTTGTTATTGCTTGTGAGTTGACAGTTTAATTCATTTAAAACAAAAAAACTTAGAGACCTATTGCTATTTTGTTTTCTCAATATGAACCTGATGATGACAAAACAATAAATGGGTTAATAAATCTTTATTGCTGATAATTGTCAATACATACATTGTCGAATAACAGCATTGGAGTGCAAGTGGAAGGAGGGAAGGAAGGACTTTGTCCTGCAGTTGTCAATACAAATGAAAAATAAAATTATATTGGATAAAAAAAAAAAATCTTATGGCTTTGCTCGTGTTGTCGTTAGTGAAACAATTTTCAAAATTGGAACAGGACTTCCGAAAATTACTTTCTACATCCAAACTTACAAGCATACAACATTAAAACCTTTATTTTTTTATAATATAAGTAGGTGTATAATATTAATATATGATTATAAACTACCACTTTTATCAAAACGCTTGAGGGTGCTAAACAAGAGAATTTGGAAAATAATCCCTGTACCAGCAAAAGGTATCAATTCCTACCAAATCCCCATTAAATAACTAACGACATCATATAAGATCTTTCAAAAAATCACTTAGACGGATCAATTGATCATACCAAATATCGCCAAGGAATAAACTTAAAAACGGATTTCGTGCAATTTATTAGACAATTTGATTTGCGCAATGGTTTGAATTGAATATTCGGCGGGGGAACGATTTGCATTCGCGCCGTCGGCGTTGGCGACGTCGGAAAAACTCGTGATTCTATCTTGGTAAGGCTTGTTTTCCACTTGTACTGCTCGAGAGAGGGCGTAGCTAGCGAGAAAAAGAAACACCAATAGCAAAGCTCCCTTCTAAATATATTGTATTGTATTGTATAAAGGGCTGGTGTCCGCAACTCCACGTCCAAAGCGCGTATTTTGCGTGCGGGTATAAAGCGAACCTTTTGGAACACGAGCCTGATTTCGTGGGTGATTTCTATGTCGGGCAAAGTGTTATTGGGTTTTTCCAACCGGATTTTGTTAATAGCAGTCTGCTATCTGGATTTTTGCGGTTGATGCCAATAAGCTGACCCACTATTACACGGAGCACCATCATGACTGGTGAAATGTGGTTACACTATAGGTACACAGGTGTGATATTATGTTATATTCTATTGGTAGATTTCCCTCGCATACAGCTCAGGTGGAAACCCAGCCTTATACATGTGTGACTGTGTAGGAATGTCTAATGTCGACCCCTAAGGATACCATAGCACGCCGCTAACCCAGATTTTACACGAGTTTTCCTTGTAAATTTTATTAAGTCGAACAACTAGATTTAAAAAGGTCGGCTCCGTCTACCATTGTGGGTTCTTTTTATTTCAATGCTTACCTTAATAACGGAATATTTTAGGGGTTTGCAAATGCCTTTCATGAGGTAGGAAAGTACCGAATAAATATAACGATCAACGACCGACGACAACGACGATATCGACGATTTTTATAAAAATAAAAATCTAAGAAATTGTAATAGATGACAAGATATTTTATTGGTACTGTTAATAGTTACTTCATGTATAAACAAGTGGTTGAGATGAATTGCGAAGTGCTTACCTGAAAGCGTAAGGGGTATCTATGGGACCTGGCTTTCTGAAAGATTTAAACAATAAAATAAATTATCGCAAATCTGCATTGCAGCGCATCAAGCTACCCGAAACTGTCAAATTTTCCTAATCAACCTTGGAACTAATACTTTAGCAATAAACTTGAAAATCTATTAAAGAAATTTGACAGGATGTAGTACTCGTAGCTTGATGTGCCAGACGCCACTGTACATAATGATATTATATATTGGATATTATGAGTACTAAAACTAATCACTTCTTCCCTATCCTAACTAAGTATTGTTTATTTAAAAACGATACTTACAGCTTAAAATTACTTTAATGGATCATAACTGTTATTATAAATTTATTTTTCCGTCCAACTGGTCTATCATAACAAATAGTGCTTTTTAAAGCTCTAACTCGTCATTTTACGAAGATGTTTTAATTTCTATTATGTTTATTTTGGCTGCAATGTGACGCTTTAAAGCCCTACGCGATCCCATTAGTAATGCCAATGGTGAATTTACAATTATAAATTAATTTCACAAGTGACTTAATAATAAAATATTTTGAGGTTATAGAAAGAATAGTAACTCAAAAATAAATTTCACAAAATACAAACAGATGATGACGGATAAAAATCACGTTATACATAGTGTACTTATTTGTAATAACCGAAGATTTTTCGGTAAATACCACCAGTCTAGGTGATGTTTATCGTTAGTCGAGAATTTATGAATCTTCGGCAAATTCCGGGAAGTGTTACACAGTAAGCGAGAAATATATAGCTATAGACTTGTAAACTGAAATATTCGAAATTCGAACACACGGTAATCGCGCTGCGCGAAAATCAATTCAGTTTGTCCATCAATAGCAGCTACTTAGTTCTGGATGTATGGGGACTGTACCTGTAACAGGTATAGGGGAAGGCAGGGCGGGGAACGCAGGACCAGTGCACCCGTCGCCTCCGCCCACTGAGGACGCCTCGCGCGCTCCCGACACAACACGCGTCTACGACTCTATGCACAATATATAGTGGACAAGTGAACAGTTCTAACAGTGATCTTTATTTCAAGTGTTGAATTTTGAAAAAAAAAATAAAAGAATTTCTTGGTATTTTTCATCACCGAGCGTTTGAAGTTCGGCTCCGAATTCTGCGCCTATTAATTATTTCGGTATGTATCTAATTATAATAATTATTTATAATAAATTTAAATTAAATCTTTTAGATTTAAGTCCAAAAAAACCACAATATTTCATTCATTTTCTATTTAAATACGACCGTATCATAAACTAAATTAAGAGCTTTTCCGTAAGCCTGTTTGACCTTTTACATTTCGACTTTCCTTGGATAAACATGATTAAATATGAATAAGGATTTGGTAATGACTTAAACTAATACATAAAGAGGAATCTACCATAATTTAAACGGCCCGAAAATGTTTTGCAACTCCTCCTACTAAAACCGATGAGGTTTTATGGAGACCATTACAAGAAAAGCCATTATGGAAATATTGCAATAATAGGCACGCTTAGCAAATAAGGACTAGACAAAGCTGGCTTCCGTAAGGTTGGCTGTAACAAAACTTTATTCACACTAGTGGAGGTAATTGTATAATCACACGGTGTTAACAAAAGGCTTTCCGGGTCAGCCCTGGCTTAACTTGTTGCGTTCGGAGCTAATGTAAGTTGATGTAAAGTGTAACGTAGGTATTTCATGCTGCACTGCACCGCTGTATTGTGGATGGAATAATAAAGGAGGAAGATTTTAATGTGTAATGGGAGCTACCAAAAAAACTACACGTTAAAATGATAGGTATTTTAATAAGCTTTTATTTTTTTAATATCGGCGGTTATTAAAACCAATAGTTACAAGAAAGAGAAGTCTGTAATGTAAAGCAATAATTATCTATATGAAAAGATGCAAAAGTCAACACCAGCACCATTGCAAAACTGTCTCCATTAAACACGAAAGAAACCGTACAGTACCCGAGAAAAGTCCAATCGCAAAAGATGCACAAATTAGTATTTCGTTACATTGTCTCAACGGAAACATCCGCTGGAATATTATTTCAAAGAGTAACAAAATATTGCAATTTTCATTTCCTTTACAAAGGTTTATTTTTAATTCGGATTTACAAAGAGCAACATTGCTTTGTGCCTCCTACGTATCAAAGCTTTCAGTCTAATTGGACCTATTTTAGTACTATTTTTCATAGACAAAGAAGATACTGGCCGAAAACGAAAAACAAAATCGCGAAAATTTAAATGTCGAATTTAAATCTAGCGGCACTCATGGTATAATAATATACTTCGCCTGGTATTCTCTTCCCATGATGGCCCAAGACTACGTCACGATAAGTGTTACCATTAATTGTCATTTTCAGTAAATTTAGGGACTCTCATTTAGTGAATGAAAATAAAATAAATTACTAATTAGCTTAACTATTTAGTAACTCGTGTGATTCATGTATTTCGTTTTGAATTAATTTAAATATTGAATTATTAGTTCATAATTGCTTTGTTAAGTTATAAAATACATTTTGCTGGGGTAATTCAATCACACACCGTGGTAACACATTGACAGCATCGTAACTGATGACGTATTCTTGGGCCAATCAAGTGACCCAGCTGTCACGGGAAGAGAATACCAGGCGAAGTATATTATTATGCCATGGCGGCACTAATCTTCTATCACGCAATCAAAATTGAGAAAGCGTTCAAACCTTTCTGAAATGATAGTTGACCTTTCAGCAAAATGTCAAACTAATTTCGGAAAGATAAGGTCGAATTCTTGACTAAAAAGCGCCACATAAATATAAAACAATTTGATTTCACACCACCTCTTTACACAAATCTATACCTTACAAACAGTCGAAATCAAACAATAGCACACAATAGTTTCGATAACAATTTTCAGTAACCAAAACCAAAGCAAGTTATTAAAGTTGTACAGGATTCAAAGTTCGGTCACAAAGGATAATTCTTAGGGGACTGCTAATCTGTATTTTGGCGATGTTCCAAGTCCCAAGAGATTAGATATGGCTGGCGATGGTTCGCCGGGCCCGCTGTTGTCATTAACTTTGTATCTCTATAGCTTCAAATCTGTGGATTCGTAAACATTCAGTGAACGCTAAACGGTCTAATGATGATTCACTTTGTGAGTTCGGAACTGAGATAGGTACCCGTTTGATATGATTGTCAATTTGGCCGAGAATTGTTAAAGTTTAGCGCTGAAACCTCTGGAATAATTTGACGGTGTTCCCGAATCAGGCTCTTTTGTATAATAAAATGATTATTTTGTTTTATCTAAACGTTCTCGCCTTAATTTTAACGTTAAAGCTTTGCATTTTATTGAAAATTGCGTAGTGCGTGAAACGTTAAGTTACCCTTCATGAAAATGCTACTCTGACTCTTTGTCATTTGTGTCATAGCATAAGTTTATAAAATCTAAAAAGAGCAAAATTAATCCTACTGAAACTTATCATAACTTTAACACTCGCGATTTATTTCAAGTCTTTCATAAAATACTATCAAAATATCTACATAATCATAACCTTCGGTATACTAAAGTTTAAGCACCATCTTTTAAATTTAAGCTCATCTCCACGGAAACTAAGGCGTCGAGCCAAAACTTCGGGCAAAAATTTTATTCTCTGTATCGTCGACAAGACAAATTGAAAGAAACTTTAACTGAAAATTAAACCTGGCACAAAGCCTGAGCAAAGAAGATATAAGATAGCCATAACGAACTTCTCGAGTAATGTTAACTGATATTATTTCTTTTTGGTATTTGAATTCATAATGTGCCAAGCTAAATTCGCATTGTTTTTGGAAACCCCCTTGTCCTTGACACCGACTCATGGAAAGTACAAAATGGTAGTTTAGCAGAAAAATATCAATTGGGTATTTGAATTAACTGTGTTTGTAAAATTCTCATTTTCCTTAAAACCAGACTGAGGGCAAATAATGTGACAAAATATCAACGATAACGATGGTAGAATGTCAAAAGTGTGTAGAATTGACATAAGCCATCGAAAAACTTGATTTTAGTTATAAAGTCGTTATAGAATCAGGAAACGCCTTGAAAGTGAATGCCCTTTGTCTAAAAGAAAAGCCAGAGAGATTGTGTGAAAATCTGGTAATGAAAGTAAAAAGACGTTGAACAGAAGTATGAAAGTAAAGAAAGAAAAAAACAAGAATTATGTACTACCCAGCTACACCGATCTAAAAAATAATACAGGCAGAAGATGATTATTTTTAAGAATATCACTTCAACTAGAACATTAAACTGAAATATACGAGAAGCCTACAAAAACAGTAGCACAATATTACAAAACCCAATGCGTCATGAAAGCTTTCGCCTATGCATCAAATGCACTGAAACAAAATTTGACTCCTACATATTCAGGGTGACGTTAAGCTCAGAATTTATTGGAAAAAAACATACAATTTTCCTGCTGTATCTACATTTTCAGCTGACACTAACTCTATTTTAGATATTCCTTTGTTAGTAGCTGAACTCATTTTTTCTTTTGTAAATTTTATCGACCAACCAGGCCAGAGAAGGCAAAACACCGAAAGAGTTGGAAAGGAATGGGGGAGGCCTTTGCCCTGCAGTGGGACAGAATAGGCAAAAAAAAAAAAAATATACATATAAACAGGGTGGCAACTTTCAACGGGACAGTAAGGGGAACTACCTTAACCATTGCAGCTACACAAAAATGGCCTTGGGAGACTATCCATAATTTTTCGTGAAATTATGATCCCCATACACAGATTTAAAAAAAAATTAGGTACAGTTAGCAAGAAAATGGCTATTTTACACAAAACATTTTTTTTATGCCAATCGATCCTGTTTCTAATACAGATCAACTTCTATAGGACAAACCCAGGTTGGAGTACTAAACAAGTTAGAAATTGCAAAAAACTTTTCTAATACATTTTTTTTTTTAATTTTGAAATTTTAGAAATGGGTTTGACGCAGAAAACAGGATCGATTGGCATCAAAAGAATGTTTTGTGTAAAATGGCCATTTTCTTGCTAACTATACATTTAAAAAAAAATGTGAATGGGGATCTAAATTTCACGAAAAATTATGGATAGTCTCCTAAGACCATTTTCGTGTAGCTGTGATGGTTAAAGTAATTCCCCTACTGCCCCGTTGAAATATCGCGGTCGAACTCTATGGGCCACCACGAAGACAAGAAACAAACAACTATACCGTTATTTAGGACTCGTCATCAATTGAACATAAATATGTAGGTTTTTTAATTTACCAAGTATTATTTTGTCATCAATCATTCCTGTTGAAACTATGACAAGTAGAGGTCGTGCCTGCAAAAAGAGGCAGGTTACCCTTTCCATAACCGACCCAACAGCAGATTAAAACTATTCAGAGGTACTAAAACCTTAGGAAGAAGGTGGTTATTCCAAATTTCTCATATTCAGAGTATCACCACACAACCCTGTTCCGTCACAAGCGAGATGTAATCGCGTCGAGAGAGGGTTGAACACACAGTCACCATATTAACGCAGTTTATGATTTTAGTTTGTGTTTCATGAACTTCGTTATCATATTCCACGTAATACACTCAACACACTACACGATTCAGTGTGAAATATGAAATTTTGAATCATTATTAGCTCTATGTTTAATTGTGCTGCTGTATAGTTTTTTGACTGACAGAAACAAAAAAACAACGTAAACTTAGGTATTAAGCGTAGATAAACATAGAATATCCCTATGAGGGTGGTATGGTCACACTGATCAAACCCTAGACATAAAAAAAAAGAAAAAAAAATCTGCTATATGAAAATTATGATAGGAGCTTTTTGACCTAAATTTCTTTGACTGTGAAATTTTACAGGTATGGAATATAATTACGTTATAAACGATTGACTATAAAGGGTGTGAAAAACACCCTTAAAGAAACTGAAAGGCACTTGATAAGTGGGGGCCTTCTAGTTACGCAGATATTAAAGGTAAAAAAGTTCCAACTTTTTTGCGCGTTTAAAAAAAATACAAATTTTGACTGTTATAACTTCAATTTAAATACCTCAGCAGTTACTTACACGTACCTGTATCAGAGTACTACTTAGTGATACTGTGATTTCCCCCGAGGTCTAGCTCGGCTATCTCATCAGGTGCCCAAACTGGTCAACATTGTATTACAAATTGAACATGAGGATACTTGGTGCCATTTAAAATAAGCATAAGCGGCGGCAGCGAGATGGGCACACGACATAGATGCCATCGGGGGCAAAAACCTGGATGAAGAGGGCACAGATACCTATGTGAAAATTGGCACAAGAAAAGAGAGGTGTTTACTCAGTAGTGGGTGATAATTATCATGATAAATATAATCAACTTATGTTTCCACAAAAACTGGTTTAAGCTTTCTCGGTTTATAAATAAACTTATACTGTCACTTAGTGTCGAGTTCCAGTAGCGCGCTTAGCAAAAGACAAAGAGACAGGGTAGGCAGATTTGTCTGCGCTTAACAATTTATTTTCCATCCACCCGCATTCTCCAGTCAACCCACGATCATGGCGCTTGCAACAGCGTCGAAATATCGGGAGCTCAAAATAATGAACAATCACGGAAGATATCCCGTAAGTGACAGTATAAGTTTAATGTTTCCACAGCCGGTCAGGGAGCTCTGAGAAAGCGTGCACAGGTAGATGAGTAAGGCAAATGTTAATGTCTAGTCTAGAAGAAGAAAATAAATAATAAAAGAATTTCACCATGTTACACATTGTAAGATCGACTACTGCCCCAGTAAACCAATTCCCTCAAATTCTTAGTTTCTTGTACGCGGAGAAAACAAAACGCTTTGCATTTCTAGGTCAGTGTGGTGGAAATTATCATATTGATAGGGGAAAATGGGCAATAGTCCTTGCCATAGGCATGTTGTTATAAGATGACATGTTTACTATAGACGGGAGGGGAGGATGAATCTTGGGAGAGACCTTTTTACTCAAGATTGGATTTTCTTCGAGTTGAATGTTTTTGTGTTGATAACGAGTTTAGATGATGTTGAAGATTTGAATTTCATTTCATCTATACCCTATTGACCATTACTCTTTGTGAGCAAAATACAAAATACAGTAGAAAATTAATGTAAGCGAATGTAGTATGATCCCTGTTTTCATAAATTATTAAGTACTTAATGCAAAGTTATACAAAAAAGAAAAAGAAGAGACGAAAAGAGTGAGAGACGAATGATGGTCAATAGGGTTTTGCAAAAGATTTTATGATGTATCGAATTCACTAAAGATTGTGTGTCTGCTTAGATTTTTTTAATTCACAGAACATTTCCTGAAGTTGTGATGTTTTATTCAGTAAGTAAGAGAGCAAATAATTAATATTCTAGATATTTCCCCTTTCGTCTTTTATTTTAAAAAAGCTTTGTATTTTCGTTTGAAATATGAAAGCGAGTTATGCGCGTAATCATATTAAAAAAAGATTTTAATGGCTTTACTTTGCATTTGTGAAAAAGTATTCGCCATTTTGCGTTTATAAAGTCGTTTTTCATAAATTTTATTTAGTTTTATGACTAAGTTAGCCGAAGGTCACCAAATTACCAAAATAATTTCATGCATTTATATATTCGAAACTATACAAAATTATCTAATTTACTATTATCTGATTTACTATTAAGTGAATGGTCTTATACAACAACATTTATTGATGAAAATAAAATGTACATGTCGGATATATCAGAATTTATTCCGTTAGGCTCGTACATCATGTGTGCAGACGATCGGTTTCGTGCTATGAAAACACACTGGGTGCGATACACTGTTTCTAGCAAAACAAACATTACTTGAGATTACAACTTAACACACTAATACGGGGCACAATGAATCGGTTACAGTTCCAAGACGTCTCAACTCCACCACGATCAGACATTGACTGTCGCCCTCGCCTCGAGTTGAACATCAGTGCTCTGTAGAAGCACGCTGTGGTGTGGGTAGACTTGTAAGTAGGTCGCGTGACGTCACCACCAGCTCGCTTGCGATTCATTTTATGTCCATACTAACGACCGGATCTGACATACATATAACATGAGAATTTAACATGTGATTTAATAAAATACTTGCATTTATTCCACTTGTACTCTACCTATACTTATAAAACTCCATATAGGTATAGCCTTCTATTCGTCATAGTATCTATCATGTCGGACTGTAATTTTGCCTGCCCGTGAGCCTAGTAATTATCTACAAAAGAGCATTAGCTACACAATTTAAATGGAGCAATAGCCTACTATTTACAATATCATCATAGAAAGAACCGTTGTCATAAATTAATAATTGTAGTGGTGACCTTCTGTCTCTTTATCATTAGTATTGAGTCAGGTCAGTTTTTATACCTGCGGTCACTTCAATCTCAGCTGACTGCTGATCGCGAGAGAGTGTGAAAGAGATCATCACTTTGTCCCACAGCATTTCTTTACTCTAAATGATATTGCTCCTAGCATTATGGTTAAGGTTAAGTAATACTTGCTGAAACCGGTCATGGATGGGTGACCATTACATGACGAGATCTTTCCGTGCCTCGGAAAGCACGAGCCGCGAGTCTCAGCCGTCACTCGTTAATCTTTGACCAGTTATTACGGATAGTCAAAAGCTCAAAAGTCTGTCTTACCGAGGGCTATCGTATTACCAGATACTGGGACCTGTGGAGGTCAGATAGACAGTCGTATCTACGCAAAAGACTGGTATTCAGCTCCATCTGGTCAGACTGGAAACTGATAACAACATAACACTGTTATAAGCTTTCACGGTTTACAACTAAACTTATACTGTCACAGTCACTTACTATCTTCCGTGATTGTTCATTATTTTGAGCTCCCGATATTTCGACGCTGTAGCAAGCGCCATGATCGCGGGTTCACTGGAGAATACGGGTGGATGGAAAATAAATTGTTAAGAGCAGACAAAACTGGCGCTTGCAACAGCGTCGAAATATCGGGAGCTCAAAATAATGAACAATCACGGAAGATATCCCGTAAGTGACAGTATAAGTTTTTTCATAAATAGTTGGTAAAACTAGGCAGATGATGAAATGCCATTACTGCTAACATGGTCCTCATTTTCATTTACATGCATAACTAAAACGTGATTAAGTAAGCAGGGTCTTGTCCAAATAAAAGAAAAGTTCCCTTCGACGATAAAAGGCGAAACTTTTGAATAATTTCGAGTTGTAAAAACTTGCGAACACCGAGTTGTACACTTGGCAGGGAAACAAAGGCTTCTAAACTACAATTCGGTTTTATTGAATGTATGCATCAGAACTTTTTGCTCAGTTCTGAGGAATACAATTTATCTCTTAGGGATAGACTGGGTTGTGTTTTAAACAACACACTTCATTGAATAATAAGTTGTTGTTTGTTTGTTAGCTGCAATTTACTTTATATAAATATACATTAGGTTTTACCCGCAGCTTTGTCCGCTTAACTTGTGTTTAATTTCACCCAAATCTCTTCAGCTGTTAAAGCGCGAAAATGTAACTGGACAGGCAAAAAGAATTTTGCAATAAAATTCATATTAGTATGGATAGATGGGCTGCCAAGCGTGGTTTTTATGATGAAGAAGAAGTTCCAGCACTTCCAGCCCCCAGGTACTAATGAGTGATAATCTACATCTGACTTGAAGTCTTAGAAACAGTCTAAAAGCCCATCGGACATAATTCTCACTTTACGAAAAGAACAATGAACTTAATGCGTGCATGATATAGGCTTAAATGAATGAAACGAAAATATTAACTCCCTCTAAATACAGCAAGAAATCAACCTTTTTCCTTCCACTATTCATATTCCGGATAATATAACAATACAACTCACCGTTAATCTCGTTGATGCCTAAATTATGAACGATAGTGCGAATCTTCGGGGATCCTCGACTCGGCCGAACGTTTCGATTTTTCCCGTCGGGAGTTTGTCGAGAATTATTTATAGACAGCGTAGCACAAAATAGATATATAAAGAAGGTCAGATCTTTACAAGAAACGAAAACACACGCACACATAAACGCACTTCACGTACAGCGAGTGCAAGCGCACTCGCGACGTGCATTTGTTTGAGATTGCCCAACGTACGCATCTATGTGTTAGTGTGCGGTTGTTATAGCTCGTTGTATGTAGCCATCCTTCTGGACCTATCTACTCTGTGGTCGTAACCTGGGGCAACTCAGTACCTACTCGTATCTGAGGTAAAGAAACCCGGGGATTGCCGGGGGAGGTAGGTACCCAGCTTTGTTACATTAGTTACAGCTCAGCCGGATTTAAGCGGTGACCTGAACAGCTCTTTACAGTTAATTACGCTAGTAAAAGTTTGTAATGAATTTTCTTGGTTGGTTAGAATTTTTAAAGAAAGTTTTTTACATAGTATTTTTGTTGGAGTAGGTAGATGATAACGAAGGTTGTGCTGAATAAAGGTCAAGGTTGCTAAATATAATTAAGCTCACCTTGCATAGCTCATTTTAGAAATAATTTTGTTGGTTTTAAAAATGTTTTTAATAAGGAGGACCTTGATGTAGGTAAGTTAATATTACTTTGTATTGAGTTTCATCTGCTAGGTCATTTAAACCGCAACCGACAGGCGATGAAACGTATTAGTTTCAGTATCGTCCGTCATGTCAAGACCTAGGGGCAAGAATCAACCATCACAGAGGACCTACCACAAACGCGCTACGTAAATTTAAAATAAATTCGAACAACTGACCTGTAGCATTATGATTTGAACATAATAAATATTATATCGTATGTAAAGTCTTAAACTAAGTGAATATTATGTTCCGGGGGTACCGCACGATCTCCGGCGAGGCGGCTAGCCTCCTTGCCGGATTGCCGCCATGGGATCTGGAGGCGATAGTCCTCGCACGCATGCACGAATGGCGCGCGGAGGCACTACGTCAGGGGGAAACTCCGCTACCACGGCAAATTGCCGCTCAGCGGACAGACCTCCGGCGTGATCTCATGGCGACATGGAGAGAGCGACTGTCGCAACCCCGTGCAGGGCACGCCACCATAGTGGCGATAAGTCCCCTCTTTGAGGAGTGGCTAGAGACGCGCCACGGCGCCCTCACCTACCGTCTGACGCAGGTCTTCACCGGACACGATTGTTTCGGGAGGTTCCTGCACCGAATCGGGCGGGAGGAAACGCCCGGGTGTTTCCACTGCGAGGATCGTCCAGAGGACACGGTGGAGCACACTGTAGAGGTCTGCCCCGCTTGGGCGGAGCACCGCCGTGTCCTCGTAGTGGCGATTGGCGCCGGCGATCTCTCGCGTCAGGCCCTGGTTCAAGCCATGGTCCGGAGCGAGAGGGAATGGGAAGCCGTCACCACCTTCTGCGAAGCAGTTATGCTAGTGAAGGAGGTGGCGGGACGTGAGAGGGAAAGAACCTCACGTCCCAGCCGTCGCGGGAGACGCCCTGGGCGTCGGGGGTCACGTGGTTTGCATTTGATGATTTCACATACGAAAAAAAAAAAAAAAAAAAAAGAAGTGAATATTATGTAAGGAACAAGTAAGTATTGTCAAATTTTAACGTTTTTTACGTTCTTCGTTTGATCGGCACGTTCGTGCTAGGCCCTTGGCTAGTCCTACCTTCAACGAAGGGTAAGTCAACAAATTAAAAGTATACATCGGTTATTTAATGGCAGTCCGTACAATAACAATGGTATAGTTTCAATAACGCAGGTCGATTGCAACTTACACCTTAAAACAAAGACATAAGATCGAGTCACGTGAGTAGCAAGGAATTATAACAGTTTCACGGTCAGCTATATAACGTAGCATATATCACTGGGGGCTATAAAGTTTTATGTCGGATTCCAGTTCTTCAACACTTCGGCCGCATTGGAACTTGCAGCCAAAATAGATCGATAATATATTACGAATAACCGTTGCTATCTGGTATTTTGAGATCATTCCTCAGTTTGCATGAATTTTTTATTTTTGTCATTCTGGCTTGAAACATGTTGTGGTGCGTTCGTTCGGATTGTGCAGAGCCAAACATGATTAATCGAAGTTACATACATGCCGATCGGTACAACCCGAACAAAATCCGAATAAGTGCAGTAAAGCCGACCGACAAGGGCCGATGCCTGCCAGGGCTGGGAAACTTTTCGAAAGAGATAACGCGGCCCTGGTACACAAAGGGCAAAGAAGGAACATGGATGGGTTTTAGTCAGTAGAAGTCTGACACTCCCTTTCGCTCCGCCCAGAGCGACATTTGATGATTCCAAATCAGAAAAAAAAATAGCCGAGCGGCTTTGTTGTTCAACAGAATGGTATTGCCGATTCAAATGTGCCGACTCGAACAAATATGAAACATGGTATGCGCGGTTGTACCTACGAGTATTACTTATACGTACCTACCTACTACTACTAACCTAGCTTAGGCACCAGTCTCCCACAATATTGAAGTATTTTTTAATATAATTTACTAATTTACTACTAACGACTAATTCTGTACCTAAACTTATTTTTAGTCTATGTCGTTTATTAACGTTCATTTAATTATCTTTGAACTAGAGTATTAAGCAAGGAATTCTCCAGTCTACAAGGCAAATATTAAATAACTTCTTACAGCTATAAAAATAAAACAGAGCGACATAAAATACCTCTGAATGTTTAATAGCATTCTAGAATTAGATATATGGAGTTTACCTTTCTCATTTCTATCGAGAACTGAATAGAGAGTTTCCATTTGTAATGTACACATTGTCGGGTTATTTATCCCAAGAGAGTACGATAGAATTTTCGAAAATTCTAACTATTAATATTATTATAAATGCGAAACTAAGTTTGTTTGTTACCTTTTCTCGCCTAAACCGCTGAACCGATCATCCTGAAATTTTGCATATACGTTGTCAGGTGTACTGAAACGGACATAGAATACCTTTTATCTCGAAAATAAGTACTGTTCCTGAAAAAAATAACAATAACTTTCTTTTGATAATAGATGGCCTCACTTGTCTTTCGAATCATGATTGAATTATATTATTACAAGCAGAGTACAACCCGAATTGATTGTCAAATTCTAAATGACGCGAGCAAAGCCGCGGGCATAAGCTAGTCTTACTATCTTACTAATATTATAAAGAAGAAAGATTTTTTTGTTTGTACCCGAATAAGCTCCGAAACTGCTGGACCGCTTTTAACCATTTTTTCACCAATAGAAAGCTAAATTATCAGGAAGTATCATAGGCTATAAATTATATTTATATCATTCAAATTAGCCGAGCTATCACAAATTTTACGGACTAAGTTGCGGGCGAACAGCTAGTTATAAATAAATACATACCGTGGCATTTAATACAATACTCTTGAACGGAAAAGGTTTACCAAAAGTTCTTATCGAAGAACTAGAATTCTTTCATGATTTTTATGATCGCGACCAGCTTTTCATTTTCTGGTTTACGACACTTTCAAAGTCTACAAAACACAATAATACCTATTGAAGCCGTGTGTGGAAGCTATTGGATTTGGCCGACATATTCAGGGGAGGCGTGTGTTCATTCGTATGAATCTGAGAGAGTAGTGGATATGTACGGATTTGTCGACAAAGCTCTGCTGTTTGTTGTTGTTGATGTTTTCCAGAATAGGGGTATTCTGGAAAACATTTCTCCATAATGTGTGTGAGTTACCTGTTGAAACTTGGGAGAAACACTATTTGTACGGTTTCCTCTCGCTTTTAGGGTTCTGCACCTCAAAAGCAAAAAAATGAGACCCTAATAGGCTCACTTAGTTGTCCATCTACCCAAGCGAATTCCTTAAGAGGAAATGAGGGTGGTTTCTTCTCCATACAAACGCTCTCGCCTGTCTTCTTTCTGGTTGATGACTTTAAAGCAATTAATTTTTTATAGTAAAATAAATAATAACCTCTTCTATGTCCCTATGTCTGTCTTTTTGACGATACTTTGTTTTTATTACTTTATGCTCAAAATTGCCTATTTAAACCGCTGTCAACAGAGGGTTAGCGTACAAATTTGACAACTATTAATGAAAAAAGAAAAACATAGGGACATAGTATATAATATATATCCTTCTTATTCAGTTTATGAAATATTTTTTAAATTGGTGAAATATTGGAAGAGGAAATAGTCGAGAGCCAAACCTCGAAATATGACTTTTTACTTTGGCTATTTAGTTGGCTCTGCAGTTGCCCTTATCGCACCAATGTCGAAATTGCGATCGCAGAGCGACAGCGATAGTTTCTTTAAATATATATTTTTTTTATGTTTTCCCGCCCGTATTTCCTCGGCCTACTCGTACTTGCCAGTTGTTTTTTTTTTTGTGTTAAAAGTTTTGAGTCGCGGACAACTCACTGAAAACAGGGTATTTTATCGATTCCGAGAGGAATTTTCGCGAGTTCTACTTTAATAGGGAGTTAGGGACCGCATCAGTGCTGAATACACGATGCGTTTAACATTTATTAATGAAAGCAAAGCATGTCTGTGTGACACTGTTTTGTGGACTTCGCCGCATTCGGGTAAAAATGAATATAAGCTTTAATGACTTAGTTAAAAAAAGACCATACTGTAGACATTTTCTTACAAGAGTATGTACTCGTAGATAAGTAATCGAATAGACTGTTTCACCAAATAAAAAGAAATCCCTCGATCTAAAACCCATGGATTCAGTGTTTTATTTTTTATTTAACAACTAAATCTACAACAACAAAACTAACAACTAATTAACAACAACAACAACTAACAACTAATCTTTTGGGAATTTACATTCCCAAAATTTAAACCATCCGAAAAAAAACAATGGGTCTGTGTTGTAAAACGGTTGATTAAAATTTCTACTAGATAAAAAATATTTATTCAAATCCTGAAATGTGCAAGAAAATAATCGGCTTAGAGGCTTGTACAAGATGTGTAATTTTTTGACTAATAGCTCGGCCAAAAAATTTTGCCGACATTTTCTCTTTCGGCACGAAAATCCTTTATTTCCGTCGGCATCAAATAAATAAAGGAAAGAAACGCTTCCAGAAAATAAATAATATTACGTAGGTACGCCTGTAATATGAAGTAAATTATGTAACACATCATCAGAACGACAATTGAAAGAGAAATAAACTCAGAAATTGCGATAAACAAGGGTGTTCGAGTGATGTGATCATATTCGCTTTTTTTACCAAGTTTTCCGACTCCGATCCGACTCGGCCGGGCAGCGTTCGGAAAGTTGCGTGGTATCTTCTCGTCCAACTTACCGCAGTGTCTCAAGACGATAGTCTATTACCAGTATGTGTTGCCAGTGATTACATACGGGACCGAAATGTGGTCGCTCAATGGGCAATGGGCCTCATCAGAAGGCTTAAAGTCACCCAAAGGGCAATGGAGAAGGTTATGCTCGGAGTTTCCCTTGCGTCATCAGATCAGAAATGAGGAAATCCGTAAGAGAACCAAGGTTACCGACGTAGCCCGAAGAATAGCCAAACTTAATTGGCATTGGGCAGGGCACATTGCTCGCAGAACGGATGGCCGATGGGGCCGGAAAGTTCTGGAGTGGCAACCGCGAACTGGAAGACGTTGCGTTGGAAGACCTCCCACTAGCTGGACCGATGACCTGGTAAAGGTTGCAGGGATCCGCTGGATGCGAGACGCACGGGACTGGTCAATGTGGCGACACTTGGGGGATGCCTATGTCCAGCAGTGGACGTCTTTCGGCTGAAATGATGATGATGATGATGATGACCAAGTTTTCGACTGTTTCCTCATTATCATTAACACTAAAAACAGGATTTTTACCATGTTAAATAACAACGTGTTGTATAACATGGTAAATATTCCGTTTCTAGTGTTATTGATAATGTTAGTGACCATGACCGTTTAAAAACTTGTTTCCTCGTTGGTATAATGTTTTCACACGCTGTCAGGCTTAATGCGCTTCAGAAACTTCGAGATTTCTCCAAGGTCGAAGGTTCATCACAGGGGGCCAAAAGCAACGAATATTTAGTCACAATACAGACCCAAGAATATAATAAACCATAATTCCGTCGAGAGCGCGCTTTGAAAAGGGCCTCGTATTCAGAATGTTATTCACAAAAATCTTATTTTCATGTTTTTTTATGGTGGCACATATTTCACGAAATGCCTCCGTTCGGCCATTGAGGAATTTTAACGGCATGTTTGTTATTAAGACACAATAATGAACATAAATTATAATTTAGGTAGATAGCCCTTATTTGTAATTCATTAGTCACGATACAAGGACTTTTTAATGCTTTTATAATTTTATGTTAGCTTTTTTTATTTGCTTTGTAATTCAATTTGAGCGCTGTTCTGATGCACTACGATGTTAGACTTCTCATCATCATCTTCCTGGCCTTTTCCCATGTTACTTGGGGTCGGCGCATAACGGAGATCGAGATCTTGAATTTCATTCTCCCCTGTCAACCGTCACGCTATCATTAAAACCTTTTTCTTTCATATCATTCCTCACACAATCCATCCATCGTTCTTTTGGTCTTTCCCTCCCTCTCCATCCATTAACATTTATATTCATCACTCTTTTAGTCACATGCATTCGTCCCTCCTCATCACAAGTCCAACATAGTCGATTCCCTTTTATCTTTTCTGTAACTGGCGCCACTTTTATACCAGCCAGTTACGATGTTAGACTTATACCAAATAAAAAAAAAATCAACAAGACGATGCAAGATTTCGTAAAGCTAATCCCTCTAAGTGAATCTCTGTCACAAATTAGTTGCCTACATTTTAAACGGGACTGGAAAAATACGATCATCAGGGATTTATCCATCTCAACGCTGGATTCAATGGAAATTCAATCAGTTGCAGCAGAATAAAAGACATAAAACTACAATAAACTTATTCTATCTTCAAGAAATATCTCGAGCAAAAATAAAATCTATGAAATTGACGTTTTAGCATCCATTGTTGCACTTAGACAACTGCACTGGAAAACATTGGGGAGATACCGACTCGACTTAGAACCAAAAATCCGAAGACCTGTTACATCTCCATCTAACCCAAAATGGCTCGTGTGTTAGATTATAACCCAGGATTTTCCTTTAGACAAGCCCGACACACTATTCCCGAACCACTACAACTCCTGAAAGCCAGAATCAACAATGGTGACCACCAGAAAGCGCCGTGACAATGTAGTTCGACGAAGTCCCAGAGAAACAATTTAACTGTCTGGGGGATCCCAGACAGAAATATCTCGAGCAAGGAATAAAATCTATGAAATTGACGTTTTAGCATCAATTGTTGCACTTAGCCAACACTGCACTGGAAAACATTGGGAGGATACCGACACGACCTATAACCTAAAATCCGAAGACCTGTTACATCTCCAACTAACCCAAAATGGCTCGTGTGTTGGATTATAACCCAGGATTTTCCTTTAGACAAGCCCGACACACTATTCCCAAACCACTACAACTGCTGAAAGCCAGTATCAACAATGGTGACCACCAGAAAGCGCCGTGACAATGAAGTTCGACGAAGTCCCAGAGAAACAATTTAACTGTCTGGGATCTCGCAACGAAATTAATTAGAAAAGAATAGCCCACGATGTCACACAGAAGAGGTGGTTATGGTGCACTTAATATTGCTCATCCCTAGAACTATGTATGCGTGATAAGGTTTATTTTCCCACAACCGTTAGTTATAGATTTGTGTACGGGAAGTTTATGTCCAGCTGTTGACATTCTCGCGGTAAAAAGATGAGTGTCCACGGCATATTGTCCGTAGCTCTATTCAATTTAGAGCGAATTTCGCCAATGAAAGTAACTCCGATCAGGTCGCCTAAATCCCATTAAAGAGCTGTGAGTGTCTATTTTTCCTAGAGCAGCTATGATGGTACTGACAGCTTATAAACGTAGTTCAAGTGTGCTGATCTGGTTCAGTTTGCTATGATTACTGGAGAAATTTGCCCTTTTTCATCCCAATAGCAATGAATTTCCCATCAGTTTGTGAACTGAACTTTTTGTTCTATCAACGAAGTTTAAAATCTTAATTAACCATCACTATTTCTCAAAGTTAATGGGCGTGCTTGACAATTAAATAATAGACTTTATTATTTTCAGTGCTGTATGCGCAAGTTCTGAAGTAACTTAATTGATAAATACTTAATCACTTGAGCGATCAATTCTCGAGGATTGTCAAAAAGTTCGGATTACTTAATTTGAAATTCTTGACAGGTATTTCGGGTGTCGACGATGATGAATTACTTTCTCAATTTTGTATTATTTACATTATTAATTCATAGCTATTAAAACTTTTGTTTTGTAAATGGAAATAAAACTATAGCTTGCTTTTTAGTTCTCGCATAATTATAGATGGCTAAACTGCAACATAATAGTTTTAAGAAATATGCACACACAATATCAATGACCGACCTGGAGAGCAAGACCGAATCTATAACAACAACACAGCTGTTCTAGAATCGGTGAAGGGTCAACTATCGATATCTGTCTATAGTTTCACACTAGCCCAATAGACACAACGCCGGCGATGGTCGGAGAATCCTCCCTATTTAATGAAAAACTTCATTCCTCGAAAGCCGAAATGGCTAGCAATGTCACTAAAGGTACTATACCGAAGCCGACCGCAACCGCAAAGCCATGACCGCAGCGACACTGCTATAGTTTCTGTGTAAGTCCCTGGAAACGCTTCCGTAGTTGGCGATATTGCCGCCTGTTGCCGTTTTAGTATATAAAAACCAATAGTGTTGCATTTTAACACAACAATCACGCGTCGTTTAACAGAACAGGCAACACAAACAGATCAACAAGGCGTCCCAGCGTAACGTATCGATTGACGCATTCCCGGGCCTTCTGTGCGGTGAATGATTAATGATTGCTCTCACACATTGGGTTTATCAAAGTAAACGGTGATGCTCTGTTGTTTATGAATATGTTGGGATTTTTATTTAGCGGAAATTATGTTTTGGAGAAACTCTCTAGATTTCGGACTGATATGATGATGATGAAATAGATACATTGCGACAAAAAAAAAAAAAATAGACCGTTTATTATTTAAGGTGTGGCCTTAATTGAAACTAATGCGGCCATCTTCGTTTTAATATAATTTTCATAGACAGCAGTGGCGAAGGCTCCATACAACTCGATTCCTACTGGCTTCCCTTTGAAAAATGGCACAGTCAGTATACTATAGACAAATAACATTAAAGATGTGTACTCCGGATGACTTCTTACAAAAATTGACCTTTCGCTACTGATAGACAGTTTCACAAATATTTACCAACAATTCAGCAGCCTATCCTTGACGTTCAAGCGCCAAAACAACCATGCAGCTATGTACCCTTTCAATTTAAATAAAAAGATGGAGGTATCAGTTGCAATACCTATATTTTTTGATTTTTCTGCTAACGAGTCTCGTAAAATGTCAAACTACGAGAAATTTATGTTCGTTAGGTACGACTATAGTTCGCTGTAGAGGACGCCACAGTATGCTTTATTGAGTCAGCCCTCGTAGAAGCGCCATTATTTTAAACTTGAGGACAGCCACTCCAAATAGTTCAGTCCAGACGGACAGAAGAGCAGAACTCGTTAAAAGTTAGCAAGATATGATGTTGTGCTAGTAAATATTGTGTTTGTCGTATTAGCGATCTTGTTACGAAGTATAACAATCTCTTTTTCCCATTAACCTTATGACAAATGCAAGATATTTATTCGCAAGATATGATAGGTACAAGTTTGATACAATGTTTAGATTCTGGACATATCTGCAGCTAGAAACGGCATACGAATTTGGTTATAGTAACAGCAAATATCACTCAAATCACTACTCATATGCATTCTGATATTATTTGTCCATGTCTTCGGATCTCTATCAATTTATGTGTGGCAATGGGTGTTATTTATCTGAAATAAATGAATATATTAATATTATTATAAACCGTATTAAATTTTGCTCTAATAAAACAAAACAAGACAAAATTAAACTAAAACACAACATGAATGAATCTTATTGTTATAAATAACATTTGTAAAGTTGTGGGGGAGCTTGGTTTCTAGGACTATCTGCGCTCGTAATTAGTAGGCTACCTTGATATGTACTTAATTACTAGAAGGCGTAATAATGGAACGCACTTATTGCTAGTGTTAAAAGGATCTTTGAAATTCGAAGGATGTTGACACAAGTGCAATTCGTGAAAATTTGTGAGACAAACAAGATGGCGGCTTCTAATTTTTGAACGCGCCATGAGATGCTTGTACAGCATACTCGAACATAACTTAAAACATTACGCATATAATGGATACCAAAAGAACCCTACAGAAAAACAATTGAGAAACCCCACAAGGGTAATAGAAAATCAAGCGTCCGATAAATTCCTTCGTTGTTTTGGACCTGTGAAACAGTACATAAGTCAATCGGCGGCAACAATTGCTGCCTTTCGCAGCCAGGCAAGAATGCTTCAGATATATATTATTGGATTATTTTCTGGGATACAAACGAACAAGGTTTTGGGGTCAAGAGTTGTGGCTTCGAGTGCGCGTGTACTGGATCGCTACCGGTCGTTAGGCGTCCCAATCATTAAAAAATTAAACATAATATCACGCCTGTAATCCCCGAAGGGTTAGGCAGAGGTTTACCTAATAGTAACTAGTACCTACGCCCACATTTAGCCAGTTATGTTTAAGTCCCATGAAATAAGGACGACCCTATGGCCATCAACTGGGCCATGGCTGCTACTGAGACATTCCTGATGGAGAAACCCAATTTTACTTTGCCCGACCTAGGACTCAAACCTAAGACCTCGAGCTCAGCAGTAGCGCTTGCGATCACTAATGATAAAGATGATGACGATGCCATCTAGCCGATTTCGGCTACAGCGACTGTATTCGATGGCTTTCTGGGTCGAGAGCTTTGGTGTGCTGCGATCTATAGAGCAACGAGTAACATCATTCATACAATATCAGAATAAATGCTCTTTGCTCGCTATAGCAGAATTATGCTCTTTGCTCGCAGCCGTATTGGGTGCTGATGATGCACGTGAATTGACTGATTACGGAACGCCGAAATTCTATTTCCGTTATTGTGCTTTTGGCTGTGAATTTTCAGCGAATGTCGTTAGGTATTGCAAATGGAAATAGGTATTATAAAATCTAATTGCCTATTTCTGGAACAGATGTATGTATATTCGAGTGAAATGACTAGGTAACTACTGCATTTAGGTAATATTATTGGGGCGTAAGTTTATTGTAAGGATTTAACAAAGTTATTTTTGTTTGAACTTATACTGTCACTTACGGGATATCTTCCGTGATTGTTCATTATTTCGGCGTTGTTGCTAGCGCCATTACCGCGTGTTGACTGGAGACTGCGGGTGGATCTACCCTCTTTCTTTGTCTTCATATCGGGAGCTCAAAATAATGAACAATCACGGAAGATATCCCGTAAGTGACAGTATAAGTTTAGTTGTAAACCGTGAAAGCTTAAAACAGTGTTTATTTTTGTTAGTATCGCGAATGTCAACAACAAATGGAATTATGGTATAAGTTGATGGCATGGCGTGAGGCTTTTGATAGGAAAGACGCTAATAGCGTTCCACTTAAAATCAATAATGAAGACGGTGAATTTATTTGCTCCTTAGGTAAGTGAGAAAACATGTTGAAGATAACAAGGCGCAACAAGTAAATGTACACAACTTGTACTGGAAGTTCCGGTTTCAAATTACAAAGTACTCAGCCTTAGCGGGGATAATTTTGTTAAAGTTATCAGATTAGGGTAATAGAACTTCGGTTACTTACCTTCTCGAATTCATTATGATAGCCTGAAGATCGGGCCCGAGATTTCCGCCTCGCCTCGCAAATTATTATGTTCCACGATACATCTATCCTGTAAATTTTCCCGAAAAGCTTAGCACGAATTCAGTTTCTAGTTCTAAATAAACTGATAACATCTTCTTTATTTTCTCTCGCTCGTAACAGACATTTTAAAGGGCGTGCTTTGTAGTTTATTTTTGGTAGTAACATTTTATGCTTAAGTACGATCCACATTGAATATTCATGTTTTAATCTCTACTCTTAAAATATGAATAAATAAAAACATGGGTACCTCAAAATAACCGGGCACTATTCAGAATTCGTACCGTAATTAAAACATCGTTGAAAAGAAAATAAAAATGGCATTTTTTTTATGAAAAATAATTGGAATACCTCACCATTCAAACAGAAGCAATTACGTAAATATCATAACGGAATATGCGAAAAGAATTCGAGAGATAACACATTCTATTGAACATTATATAAGTAAAAAGGCCACCATTACCTTTTACCACACCCTTCCATCCAGGCGGAAAATATCGCGGGACGAAAAATTCAATAATAAAAAGTTGTAAGTCCAAATCCGACGGTTTCGGAGATAGGATCGGGCGATTTCTACGTGATTTGTCGCGAAGAGATGGGGCTCCAGCCAGCATGACGCTGATCTATTGTGATCGAGCTCCCGAGGGTCGCACTAAGTGAATATTTTTCTGACTGGCAATCGTTCGTGGTTCCGAATTCCGACCTTGTGAAAGAATTTTTATAGACGATTTGTCGTATCTGGTTCAAGTATTCAGGTGTAATGTAACTCGTGTTGAAATGACGAATGCTTTTTAGAATATGATATTCATAGGTTGGACTATACTGTATAGCAACTTTAATATATACGTCTATACAAATAAATAAAATTGAAATGTCTGTTTGTAATTTCAAAATATCAGCTTTTTACTAAATACAAATGAAAGTAAATACGGTAAGTACTTATAACAAAAAATCATTTTTCTTAATTTTGTCTGTCTGTCGCTCTGGCTGTCTCTCTATTGATTCCGTCTAATCTCCGAAACGGCTGGACGATTTTGACGGAAGTTTTACTGGCCGATAGTTGATGTTATGAAGACTAACTTAGGTTACTAAATTAAGGTTCCGTACGAGAAAATTAAAACCCATAAAAATTGTTAACAAAATCCAATTCAAATACGGAAGTAATTTTTTTTTATTCGAATACGAGGCAGAAACCGAAATAGTTCACGTACGAAAAAAAATACTAAATCTATAAAAACTTAGTCTATAAACTTGGCTCTTGCTTCCTTCTCTGAATATAAATAAAATAGAAGTATGCAATAAGTATAAATAAATTCTCCATTCCACGTTCATGAATACAAGTTCAGAATTCAAAGCTACGAGTTCCACCTGTAGCTGAAAAATGCAATATTTATAAAATTCAGTCTGTAGATAATCCGGTTCAGATACTGTACAATATCAACAACACACTACTCATACCTACAATATTTTACATGATTAAAATCGCAATAGACACAGAATCGTTGCATAATATTAATTTACACTATTACAAGCATTTATATGTGTCGTATACTACAACTAAAAAACCCGACCACTGAAAAATCACGCTCTAATTAAATTCGAGGTTTACAAGGTAAAAGCATCTCCTCCTATTGTTGAAGTCGGTTAAAAATTAGCCTGTGTTACCCGGGCCATAATAACGAATCGATTGGCACCTTATTCATCAAATACGGATGAATAGTTTAGGCGCTACGGAGACATACATACATTCTTAGACTGCTAAAATCATAACCCTACCTTTTGGCTTCGCCGCAGTCGGGAAAAAAATACACTAATTTTTCCTTAGGAAATTAAAGCCCCTTCAACATTCGGTATTCAAGAGACTTTTCATTGTTAGTGAAGTGGCTTTCACACGACGTTAATTTTATAATGTATGATCATTATATTATTTCTATTATTATATTATTTCTTTTCAGAATAGGGATCACAATTATTATTTTGTCCGAGACGAGAATGTGGAGTTTTTTTAATAATGCAGTGGACATAATATTACTATTGTACTTTTAACAAACTGGCTCTGAGGAGCTCGTGGCTAAATAATAACAGCCGCTCGGATCAATCTTCAGGTTAAGCCGCGCTTACCTCGATTGGCCTCTGGATGGGTGACCACCCTTTACATACCGAGTTTCCTCCGTGACTCGAAAAGTACGTTAAGCCGTCGGTCCCGGCTGTCATTTATAGATCTTTGAAAGTCGTTACAGGTAGTCAGTGGCCCGAAAGTTTGACAACCAGTCTTACCAAGGGGTTTCGTTTAGCCACTAGTAACTGGGTTGTGGAGGTCAGATAGGTAGTCGCTCCATGTAAATACTGGTATTCAGATTGCAAGCCGACCCCAACAGTTGGGAAAAGGCTAGGCAGATGATGACTTCTGACAAACCGACCTAATATTTAGAGTACAATTCGAAACACTTTTGAAAAAGAATAGGGTTATTCCCAAAGCATGGATTAAGCTTTCATTGGAAGGTACTTTTCAATTACGCATTTTATGCAAAACGTATATTATGTGACTCATAGGCATAACGCGTGTTATTGATAATCTAAAGTGCAGGCTTCACAAAAAGCTTTTGTGATTCATTTGAAACGTAGCTGTACTAATTTTTTAACTTTCAGAGCGGGCATTTAATATTTTTCATGTATTATACTCCCGTAGATTTCAGTTCTGAGTAATAATTACGTATTCTACAGAAAAAAATCTATATCCAGCCAGAATTACTTAAAATAATAAAATTAAATGGTAAATTCATCCCATTACTCAATTAATAGAACATAAATTACAAGCTCTTGTAATTTGCGGTCAGTCGTCCCATCATCATTTTCCGAGTTATCAAAAACCACAGATAAAAATTCAAACTAGAAGCGAAGAACCATTAGCTAAAATGTTAAAAGACATTTAATTGATTTATTCTGCACACAATTTATGTATAAATATTTTTCCTCTCGAAGTCCATTTCACATTTTGTAACCGCGGGATGGGTAATGGGGTAGTTTCCGTCTGTCCGTCCGTACGTCCACGGTCCCCGTATACCGCCATAATGGAAACACATTACGTGAATTGATATGGCTTATGGATTCCCCGACGATTAAGAGGAACGACTTTTTGGAATAGATGCTGATAATTGTATTCATGGAATAAAATGGTTGTGTGTGATAGCGGCATTTGTTTAGTTTTAGATTTATTGTTATTCATTTGGTGCTGGTTATGACATATATATACTTCATTATGTACTGAGGGAGAGGGATCCCAAAAAAAAGATGGATGGATTGTGTGAGGATATGAAAGAGAAAGGAGTAAATGATGCCGTGACGTCTGACAGGGGAGAATGGAAGAAGGAATCGTGTTGCTCCAATCACGACCCTAAGCAGAACGGGACAAGCGCAGGAAGATGATTATATCCTGTTAAGATTAATATATATGTTACACAAATAAAAAAAAATTAAGAAGTGAAACTATACCTACATATTTGAACACTTTTATTTAGAACTGCGTTCAAGAGCTGTTATGGACTGACTGCTTTAGTGAGTCCTCGCGAAGGTATCAATTTAAATGGAATATTCTAAAGGTTGATCACGTATTGGTTCAATTAGCATCGTAATACCTTCGTGGATTATGATTATTTTAAAGCAAATAACCTTTGGGATATTTTTAGGACTTCGTGGACGCTTAATGTGTCTTTGATGAGGTAAGGCGGAGGACTCATTAAAGCGGTCGTTCTATAGTGTAAATATTCCATAACAAAGATGACAATGACAGCTCTTAAACGCAGTATGGATATGCTGACTGCGTTTAGTTTCATAGATGAAATTCGCCCTTAATACGTGTACCGATGAGCGAGAAAAAGAAAACAAAAACTACACGTGTAGGGAAAAGTGGAATTGATATAAATTACTCCATCTATATTCAGTTGCCTGTTACGATCTGTAGTAACCATCTAATTCCTAATAAAGCCTTTCTTCTCCGTATCTAGTACGTGACTTTTATCTTAAAGACTACAACCCAGCTTTGATAGCTTCAGTGGCTTTTAAACTTACCATTTATATTTAGTTTTATTTTCGATTATTGGAATATAACTTCTTTACGTAATTGTTGGCTATTTCTACGGTTCTATAACAGTCAGCAATAATGATACTTAATGAGAAAATAATGGAAGGTAAACTGAGAATTTTTATGAGAATCACCCTAATATTTTTGAATTTAATGATACCATTTTTGTGAACGTATTTTTATTTTGAAACCATTTGACCACCAGAGGCTTCGGTCCTTTGGGACAGCTGTTTTATAAATAATTATGTATTTTCTCTGTTCAATTTATACTTACTTACAAAATAAATATGCATCAAATTATCATCAACTTTTTAAATTAAATATTAACTAAAATGGAAAACTTCGAAGTTTCTCATATACTTATTTGTGGACGGAAAATTCAAACAGTGTGACTAAGCAGAATAAATGTTTGAGAGTAGACAAAGTAAGTGGGGGCAAAGGGAAGTTATACTGTAACCAACGAGGCGTGAAGATGTCGTGTCGACTTGCAATCCCGTTTACAAGGATGTGCCACTGCTTTTCGCATGACTGTAACATGTTTTTGAGGTTTTATAGAAAAAAGCAGAAGTACCTATTTAAAAATTAGCTATTATTTATTTCTCAACTTTTCAACAAAATATTTCAACTGACATTTTTTACGTTCAATACGGTCAGTAGAGTTTTTTCATTTGTTTTTTAATGGACTACTTGGGCATTTATATCGCATATTTTTCATAGTTCGTTCGAAAATATGAAATCTCTATAGTAAAGTTGATGCAGGGAGGAGCTCGTGGCTAAATAATAACAACCGCTCGGATCAATCCTCAAGGTAAGCTGCGCTTGCCTAGGTTTGTGTGTGGTGACCACCCATTGCATACCGAGTTTCCTCCGTGCCTCGGAAAGCACGTTAAGCCTTTGGTGCCGGCTGTCAATTGTAGATCTTTGACAGTCGTTACACGTAGTCGTGACAACCAGACTTAGCAAGGGGTATCGTATTACCCAGTACTAACTGGATTGTGGAGGTCAGATAGACAGTCGCTCCATGTAAAATACTGGTATTCAGCTGCATCCGGTTAGCCTGGAAGGCGATCCCAACATAGTTGGGAAAAGGCTAATCAGATGATGATGATGAGTAAAGTTGATGCAGGTTTATTGGAAAAACGTTCAATATCCAACGTTAGTTGAAGTTTGGAAAATGCAGTTTTCTCGTCAGCATATTTATTTTTTTAAATGTTAACTATCTCGCTGGATTTCACAATACAGTATATGTATCTACTTTTACGCTATATTTTCCTGTAGGCCACAATAAATATAAAATTCGGTAGTATGTCGTGCAGGAATCTTTATGGTTTGAAAAGGCACTTTTACGTTCTGGATGTCATATTACCTGTACGTTTAGGGCTGCTAAAGTCAAGTTTATACATACATTATGATCTTTAGTATATAAAAAGTGGAGATGTAATCCATACTTAGTAAATGGATTATTTTTATAGTTCATCCTAACTTAACTCACTTGAGGAGCTCGTGGCTAAGTAATAACAGCCGCTCGGATCGATATTTAGGTTAAGCCGCGCTTGCCTAGGTTGGTCTGTGGATGGGTGACCACCCATTACATACCGAGTTTCCTCCGTGCCTCGGAAAGCACGTTAAGCCGTTGGTCCCGGGTGTCATTTGTAGATCTTTGGCAGTCGTTATAGGTAGTCAGTGGCCCAAAAAGTCTGACAACCAGTCTTACCAAGGGGTATCGTATTACCCAGTACTAACTGGGTTGTGGAGGTCAGATAGGCAGTCGCTCCATGTAAAATACTGGTATTCAGCTGCATCCGGTTAGACTGGAAGCCGACCCCAACATAGTTGGGAAAAGGCTAGGCAGATGATGATCCTAACTTAACTCACTCAGTAATATTCTTTTCCTAATTTTTATAGACCATATTATCATAGCGGTTTTTTAGATGTATTCTGTAAACCGCTTTACGATATTATGCAAAAAAAAAAAGATTAACCAGGGCTCCCTATACAAGGAACGGAAACTAAAAAAATAATTTTGGTGGTAGGGAACCCTGTGTGCGTGTGAGTGCGTGTGGCCGGTATTTTTCGCCGTTGACTTTCCAGAAAATTATTTTTAATGAATTATGCTCAAATGAGTTTACCTTTTTAAAAAAATCCTCATTATTTTATACCATAACTTCTGTTCCTGTAAATGTAACCTTCTCTCTCTATATTAATGTGCTTATTAAGATTATACTCACACTAATGAATATTACCACTCGAATACTTTTTCAAGTCCCTTTTTTGCTGTTTAACAAACTTAAATTGTAACTTGGGGCCACTTTCGCCTGTAGCTATAAGCTTATAGAGAGTAGAATGAGTGCACCATACCAGTTTACTTTCAAAAGTGATCTATCGGTTGTCACAACATAAAGTACAAGAATATTAAAAAAAATACAGTGTTGCTACCCAATAATTATATTTAAATTGATGATGATTATTATTGTTCATGTTAACATTACGCTTCTATTAAATTATTAAGTGTAGTCCTAGTCTTTTTTAGTTTTAGTGTCACCAATTACTAAAATAATATTAAAACGGTACTTTGATAAACTAATTGAGTAGTTCAATAAATTGACTAAGTAATTAAGTAAATTCGGGTAGAATTACCGGTTCCATTAGGTACTGAATATTCATTGGTACATATTTTTTTACTTACATACGTTAATGATATACATTTATTAAATCGATACGCATCTAATAAATATGTTCCATAGAGTGTTGAGGGTCCTCCGTGCTTCAGAAAACACGTTAAACCGTTGGTCCCGGCTATCATTTTTCGTGGCCCGAAAGTCTGACAACCAGTCTTAGCAAGGGGTATCGTATTACACAGTACTAACTGAATTGTGGAGGTCAGATAGGCAGTCGCTCCATGTAAAATACTGGTATTCAGCTGCATCCGGTTAGGAGCTGCTTTCGGTTGGGAAAAGGCTAGGCAGATTATGAGAGCCTTAAAGGTCCACTGTTGGATTATCAACGCTTGACACACACACGTACACTCGTGTCATAGCAATTAGGCTTCCGTCTACATGTCGCTTAGTTTTAGTGCAAACAGGCGTACCTAAATCTTCTTTAACTTTAGAACCAAAAAATTAACCAAATCATGAATTTATTCACTTCAAACTTGTAGAAGAAGACATGCTGCACCGACCCTAAATGAATTGGGATAAGGGCAGAAGAATGATGACTTGAACAGGAATGGAAGCCGGCGTTTTACCAATATCATTTTTTAAGCAAACTCAACTAAAATACCTATCCAAAACTTATACAAATAACAAACAACTAATCGCGTTTCATACAACATGAAATTGTCATAACAACAGATAATAGGGCTTTCCGAATCATTAGTCAGTACGCAGCGATGTCGTGACGTGACGTGACGCTAGCGTGACGACTCCGCTTCGTGACGTCGACGTCAGTGGAGCGAATGAGCAATGACAGCAGCATTGTTTTCTCTGAGGGCCCGTTTGATGTCTCGTCACTCTGTTATGAGATTAACAGAAATGACACCAAAGCGGAAGGATGCCATGTCAACAGAGTTGAATTTTGATTGGCGATGTATTCGCAATTTGTGGCATTGCGCTCGGTTTTAATGAAGGTTGTGAGTGTGACGTGTGTTTGTGTTCTATGGTAATCTACTTTACAATTAGAGTCCTTAATATTTTTTAACTGATAATTTTTAGGAAGTTCAGTGTCTGATCTCTCGTAAAGACTACGGGGAGGTTATTAAATCAGGCAAATCACACGCATAAGCAACAATTTTCCATTCACCATTCTTTCCATAAAAATCCCTAGTTCACACTTATAGGTACCGTAACGGCCTCTGATCAGGATAAGGTGGTAAAAATGAGGTTCGCTGCCGCCGATGCGGTGCAGTGCTTAATCAAGTGCTAGCTTTTAATATAGCTTATTGCATGAACAACACCTCTGAAAATATGTACCTTCTATATATTCATCTGCATCAAAAGCTTCTGACAAAGACTGAACCTAATACCATACGAGATCAGATCACTAACTGACGCAAGCGGTTACACCAATCAGCTATGGTAACCATGTTACATTTGTATAAAATGTTGGGCCTTATTCTAACCCGTTTATTTTATATTTACCCGTGTAGGGTACACGGGTAAAAATAAAAAAAATAAACCTCGTGTAGGGTAGTATTCGTATACGCACACAATAATAATGAGCGGCTGTATGAACATTACTGGCTCGTATAATGTCAGTTTACATGGCACACTTCGGTAAGTGTGCCATGTAAACTATTTAGCTGGGCCAATTGTACCACAGATGTAAACACACACAAAGACAATAAAAATACAGCATGTTCTGTGTCGAGGCGTGGTCTATTTTTTGCGTGAACGTTCTCCACTCAACGTCGCGTTTGTCTTAACTTAAATTAATGGACGGAAAAACTGGAAACTACTCGTAACTGTTGTTAACTTCACACTTTGCCTCGTAAATATAAATGAAGGCGAAAAACGAAAAGTGAAAAGAAAATGTTGTCACCATTAAATGTGGTATTATAGAGTTGCATTATCTGTCTATGAAGTTCTCAATTCGGTTGGGAGTCATCCTTCTGTTAGTTAGACTAGGTTGTGTGCTGATGGCGGATAGGTAGATCTCATAAAGGGTGTAAATAGACCCTTAACATAACCGAAAGGCACTTGTTCTCCCCGTCTTTGTGATATTTTTTTTTGTTCTAGACCATACCTGGGAACCTTCTAGTTACGGAGATATTGGGGGTCAAAAATCCAACTTTTTCACAAGTTTTTTTTTTTAAACATGTTTTTAATATAAGATCTTTACTTTATACACCCGCACGACCCCCGTACTATTCAATCCATCCATTAGCTCAATGCGTTGAGTGCTTTCCATCGAGTCCTACCGTAAAATGTGATTTTTCACCCCAAAAAAAAAGTCGAACCCAGGAATCATTTTAGCGTAAAGTTACTGAGTTTGATGTACAGAATGCTTGGTTGACGGCTATGTGAAGGGTCTGTTTACACCCTGTGATCTTCTATATTTACCAGAACATACCAGTTTCCCTACAATGATTTCCTGCACATTTTGAACACAGTGGTGATGAAATGAATCACACCAAGTTAAGTGTCGGCGGAGCCTAACCTATGACGTAGTTATAATAAGTCGGGTCCGATACCACTGTGTCACATTTGCTCTCCTGGTTGTTTCACAGAATGTCCAGTTTATAGAACAAATAGTAAATACCGTAATGGTATGCGATGGTCAAGTTCTATGGGGTATTGATAAGGAACATAGGTTTCCGTACTAATAACAGTATCAGGTAGCCCCTCAACAAATTTACCTTGTAAAAAAAATATTGGCAAGAGTAGAAAAACCATAATACTTATGATCCAGCACTATTCGAAAGCTATAATGATTCACAAACTCATGCAACATAGCACTTAATGTGAATACCACTTGAAATTCTACTCAAAGGCAAAAGGAGCGGAAAGATAAATAGATAACATGAAACAACTGATACTATATATGTATGAACAACTTTATCAAAATATTAGATTACTTATGCTCTATTTGTCACGCGTAGATACTATTGTCATTTGTATGACACCTCTAATCCAGAAGGATTAGAGGTGTATTTGTTAGTATACTTAGCGTCAGGATTTATCGATAAATTGAACGAAATTACATACATAACATAACATCACGCTTGTTATCCGCGAAGGGTTAGGCTGAGGTGTACTGCGTATATGTGCACCCACATATCGCCAGTTATGTTTAAGTCATAGTAATAGGGGGCAAGAATATTGCCATAAACGGGGCGTAAATTCAGACTCCGTGGCTGCTAGTGAGAAATTCCTAATGGAAAAAACCCAATAACACTGCCCGACGCGGGAATCGAACCCAGGACCTCATGCTCAGCAGTCGTGCTTGCGACCACTAAACCAACGAGACACTGAATGAAATTATTGTACAGATTTCCATTTGAAAGCATTTTAAGGTACCTACTCGCGGGTAATATGGCCTATCGGGTTATAAGGATTCATCATCATCATCATTTCAGCCAAAAGACGTCCACTGCTGGACATAGGCCTCCCTCAAGTGTCGCCACATTGACTGGTCCCGTGCGTCTCGCATCCAGCGGATCCCTGCAACCTTTACCACGTCATCGGTCCACGTGGGAGGCCTTCCAACGCAACGTCTTCCAGTTCGCGGTCGCCACTCCAGAACTTTCCGGCCCCATCGGCCTTCCGTTATAAGGCCTAGAAAATGAAAATTGTAATAATATGAGTGGGCCTGCATAGAAGTGCCAAAAAAATGACAGACATAGAGGGCGAAGCGATATTAATTAGGTAGATACTTCATTAACTGATCGTTTAATTAGTTCGTAAACAGAAAGTTTGTGGACCGATAATGGCCATGAGCTTTTAATCCAAGCAAACGGGAGCTAAGTCACGAACAAAAGATAGTACTTACAGAATCAATATTATTTAACACAAAGTATCTTCCCGTAGCAAGTTAGCTTTTAGTGGTACAAATTCAGACAGACATTCAAACATATTTCATAGTAAACTTTATCACGAAGCCAATTGAAAGGTCTTACTTACTTTAGACACAGTTTGTACAACGAAACAGTAGGATTTATTTGTAACTGTTATATTTACTTAGTTATTTAATTAATTAATTATTATTTATTATTATTTTATTATTTATTTATTATTTTGTTTATTTACTTAAACATTTTCAAATTTGTTGGGTTCTGTATTTACTTAACCTAATTGAAACCCAATTAAAAAATGCGAAATTTTTTTTGGCTTCATTAAAATATTTTTAGATGGTGTACAACAACACCGAAAATGCTCTCACGGTATCCAGAGCATTTTCGAGAATTTTCATTTGATAATCAAATCAAAATTCTATCAAAAGTAGCTAAGAGACTGAATTTAAAACTAAGACTGATCTGGTAAGGCAATATCTTGTAGTACCTAAACCGAAGGAGTTCTAGTGATATGAATGATACGATCCATTGTAAGATTCTCATTTCCGAAAAGAAAACCAATTTCAGTGAGATTTTTATCGTTTTCCTTCTCCGATATTATTATAAATTGATTTGACAACTATTCCAATATCTTGACTGTACCAATGTATCAAGAAGATTTAATGCTAAATCCAGTTGAAAATTCGATGAAATAAATCGAAATAACTTATATTAAGAAATTTCTTTTTATTCGAGCAGCGGTGGTCCAGTGATGGCGACCCTGTTTTAAGCGTAGTAAGTCGTGGGTTCGAACTCAGGCAGGCGCAATACTTTGCACAATTTATTTCATCTTCACTGCTCTCAAAACGGTGAAGGAAAACATCGTGAGGAAACCGGCATGTCTTAAAACCTAAAATTTGAAGACATGTGACATCTACCAACCCGCACCGGGCCCGCGTGGTGGATTATAGTCCATACCCTCTCATAGAGAGGAGGCCTGTGTCCCAGCAGTGGGAACATTATAGGCTGATTATGTTATGTTAAGAAAAGAATAGTTATTCTGGTAGAAATCACGATCATGTCTAGCGTAGGAGGGATAGCGATACAATCCATTGTATCATTTGTTGCACATTTTTAAATTCTCGTTCTGAATAAATAAACGAGAATGTGGCGTTTATTGGCTGAGCCCGATGATTTTATAATATAAACAAATGTATGCTTTAACATTATGCGGCTTTTTGTTTTTATCTGCAGTTACCACATCCAGTTGGATGTGAATGAAAACTATTGATTCCAACAACTAAGTACTCTCACTATGTTGGGGTCGGCTGCCAGTTTAACCGGATGCAGCTGAATACCAGTATTTCAGGAGCGACTGCCTATCTGACCTCCACAACCCAGTAACTGACAACTCGTAACGACTGCCAAAGGTCTACAAATGACAGCCGGGACCAACTGCTTGACGTACTTTCCGAGACTCATCCACGGACCGATCATAAACACTGCTTAACCGTGAAATAGATCGACCAGTTCGGCTGTTATTATTTAGCCACGAGCTCCACAAGTTATTGGAACATAACTATGACATAATTATTGTAGACTTGCACAGGCACGCTTGCCGTGGTAGACTTTGTCGAAAAACGTGTGCCCATGAAATGAGAAGAACCAAACACTGCTTACCTTATCTTACTTTTTACTATCTTATCTTATTCTTTCTTCTTCTTTTTCTAGTTTGTGAGGATGGATAGATGTTTATTACTCTTTCACGCGAAAACTCCTGAACGGATTTGGATGAAATTTGGCACATAGATAGTTTATAACCTGGATTAACATATAGGACATTTTTTATCCCGGTAGTATGATCCCGTGGGACAGTTACCGAACTTCACGCGGGCGAGGCCTCGGGCATAAGCTAGTAGTACATAATGTAGGCACTGGATCCTTAACGTACATAATATTATCGTAGGTTATGTAATTGCGTACGCTATGCATAAGCTTTACATCCTGAAACAATTATCAATACAAATTCTACATCTATAGATACAAAGCTATCGGAATGCCTGGAGCGGTATCTGGCTCCAATATTGTTCTGTCATTTTCAGACATTACGGAATAAAAAAATTCGAAATTGAACGTAAAATAATCTCTTTTGAATGTTGTGTGTGTAAAGTATTTATAAATACGTACGTTTATAATTTAATTTGGAATATTTTGCAGTGCAGAATAATTGGGTGTAACGCTGAGCTCGCTGTTTATACTCGGTTCGTTAGTTTACGTAATTAGACGATTGATTTTCAGTGAAAAGCTGCGTTGCTATTTGACGTGGCAATGTGTACTGGTATGTGCTTCAGTGTATTTTATAGATTAAAGAGACCCTTGCTTTATTACCTACCAGCTGTGCCCCGCGACCTTCGACCGTGTGAAATTACTTAAAAAATATTATTTCCCTTGAAATTTGATTTTTTTGCATGGAACCCTAATATTTTTTCAAAAATTAAAAAAAGGTTAAGTTACTCCTTATAAAATCAGCTATCTGCCAATAAAATCCCGTCAAAATTAGACAACAGACAGACAGACAGAAATGAATATTTTTTTTTTGTTAAATTAAATTGCCCAGCAGTGGGATATACTTTTATATGCATTCAGTAAAAAGCTGTTATTTTGAAATAACAAACATAATATAGATACAAAAGCAAGAGAGAGAAAGTATATTTATTTGGCTCATGTCAAAACTGTTATAAATGCTTTATTTTATGGTTTTTGACAACTAAATCAGTATTCAAGCTGGCTTAAAGCACCAATTTAGCCAATGAGTGGTTGATGGCGGGTGTTTAGTCAATGTGTTTAGACTTCACCAGTGGACGCTGAGATCAAACAACTTACACGTGCGCCGATGATGGAGATGGCAAGTGTTTTAAAGTTAAAAGATAGCAAACGAAGCTAATTATGCGATGCAGAAAAATTGTTTAACGTTTTATCATTATGTTAACGGTCCCCCTTTTTACATGGCACCAAACATAGCTTGCTAAATGTGGATATAGGTCTTCATACACCGGGGACTACAGGCGTGATATTCGGTAAAGGTTTTCACGCTAGACTATTCAATTAATTCCTATTTTAGTGTTTTTCAATCGGTCTCCGACACCAAACAGCCAAACACCAATAGTTAAGTCGAATATTCGTGTTGTTTTTAAAAAATCGTATTAAATATTTTATTTCGATTAAAGTTTTTCCAATTAAAATGTTATTTGCGAACACGCAATCAACCCAAAAAGCTCTGAAAATATCAGCAAAAGTTCATTTCAACGTTTAAGTTGACATCGTTTTGGACAGTTCGTATTCATACAAAATTCATGTGTAAGAGACAACCTTGACAACTTACTGCGAAGTATAACAATGAAAATATTAATATTACTTACTTCTGAATTTTTCAATCAATTACTTTGCCGTTAAATTGTACGTACACACGGCGACACATCAAGCTATACATTTCCAGTATAACATAGCCTTTTTTTTTTTTATTTCTTTTTTTTTTTCCGGATGGGAAATCATCAAATGACCCCCCCCCACTCTGGGCGGAGCGGAGGGGAGTGTCAGACTTGTACTGACTAAAATCCATCCATGTTCCTTCTTTGCCCTTTGTGTTCCAGGGCCACGGTATCTCTTTCGAACAGTCCCGCAGCCCTGGCAGGCATCGGCCCATGCGGACCCCTACTTGATTGCTGACATCTCTTTGAGGCGCGCGTGGAACACGAACGCGCCGTCGACACAGCCTGTCGTCATAAGACGGCCGGACGGCGAGCTAGCCCATAACTCGCCGTCCACAGGCCAGCGCCTACGGTGGTCGGAAGCCACCACGTGACCCCCGACGCCCAGGGCGTCTCCCGCGGCGGCTGGGACGTGAAGTTCTTTCCCTCTCACGTCCTGCCACCTCCTTCACTAGCATGACTGCTTCGCAGAAGGAGGTGACGGCTTCCCATTCTCTCTCGCTCCGGACCATGGCTTGAACCAAGGCCGGACGCGAGAGATCGCCGCCGCCAATCGCCGCTATGAGGACACGGCGGTGCTCCGCCCAAGCGGGGCAGACCTCCACGGTGTGTTCCACCGTGTCCTCCGGACGATCCTCGCAGTGGAAACACCCGGGCGTTTCCTCCCGCCCGATTCGGTGCAGGAACCTCCCGAAACAACCGTGTCCGGTGAGGACCTGCGTCAGACGGTAGGTGAGGGCGCCGTGGCGCCTCTCTAGCCACTCCTCAAAGAGGGGACTTATCGCCACTATGGTGGCGTGCCCTGCACGGGGTTGCGACAGTCGCCCTCTCCATGTCGCCATGAGATCACGCCGGAGGTCTGTCCGCTGAGCGGTAATTTGTCGCGGCAGCGGAGTTTCCCCCCTATATAGTGCTTCCGCGCGCCATTCATGCAGGCGCGCGAGGACTATCGCCTCCAGATCCCATGATTTTTGATTTTCCGTACACTGAGAGATCCGCATAAACTGGTTTTGTATAGCTTGATTGATCGTCATGTGTACGTACAATTTAACGGCAATGCAATTGATTGAAAAATTCAGAATTTTATTTTAACATTAAGACAGGGTTTAGATCAAAGTATGTTTTACGGGTTTTTAGTAAACTAAAAATCTTAAATTGACTCACTGGCACACATCGCTTTGCCTAAAGTCCTGAGTCTTGATGCATGCAAGTTTTCACAAGACTTCCATACAAGTATTTAAACTGACATGGTCACTAACACTATGATCATTAACACTAAAAACGGGATATTTACCAAAAAATCTTAAACTGACTCACTCGCACACATCGCTCTGCCTAAAGTCCTGAGTCTTGATGCATGCAAGTTTTCACAAGACTTCCATACAAGTTTTAAACTGACGTGGTAACTAACACTATCATTAACATTGAAAACGCGATATTTACCATATTGTTTACTAATCATTTTGAGTTCCCTATATTTCGACGTTGTGGCAAGCACGGATAAACATCTGTGTCCGTATGTGTTTATACGCGATCATGGTGCTTGCATGAATAGTAAACATGGTAAATATCCCGTTTTTAATGTTAATGATAGACTTCCATATAATTATAATACAATACAACGAATATTATAATTATAACGAAGGTGAGCACCAAGTAACAATTTTAAAAAAACTTCTAAAAAAAGTTATATTAGAGATAAAAATTCGTATGGAAGTATGTACTACCGCTCACTGACGGTCGACCACTTTTCAACCTTATCACTCAAGGTATAAGGGTGAAAATGGTCGACGGTCACTTCCGATCACGGTGAACTCGATAGCACGTCATTTTAGGCGATGGACACGACAAAATTGGCACATCAAACATATCCTAACAACAAAGATTGCTCCTAACAAGCCCCTATAATCTCCTACAACCTAAGTCCGTCACGAATAGCCCATCCAACGTTAACGATTAAACCCTACGTTGTCAATAGCCCAAAAAGCTTTAAGCCAAAGCTCACCAGAGTGTAGGTGCCACTTTATCTAATGTTGCCATGTAACCTTTTAATCCGCCCCAGACCGCAGCACTAAAGACTTCCTATCCCCGGTCCTTTATAGACAAAACTAAGGTCAAACACATGAACCCTCTAATTCTCTATGGTCGGAAGTATACGCTGATCTGTCATTGTACGGGAAGCTCATACAAAGCGAGGTCAGGTTATACTGGATATGTATAGCTTCATGTGTCTCCGTGTGTACAAGTGGCCCTGTTCAGGCAAATTGTAGTCCTCACAGGACGCACGAAATGTATGGTAACAATAGTCAGCTGAGTAATCACAGTTGATTACGGTTGAGCTACAAGATTGGTCCAAACTATTGTCCCATTGCCGCTTTGGGAACTAAAGCAGTGATTTTCGATTTGCAAGACGGTTATTTCATGTGAAACTTGGAGTTGTTGGTTATGGTACACCGGTTTACTAATCTTGTATAGAGTCGGCTTAACATTGATTAAAGATGCAAGTTTCTAGTAAGGTTTTTACCTAAATGATCACGAGACGATAAAATTATAGAAAACTAGCTTTTGCCACACTGTGTCCCCGTGGAAGATCCCATAGGGACCAGTTATAGGAACAAAAAGTATCCATGCCATGGTCTACCTGTGTTCTAAATAACCAAATCTGTTTCTATTACTCTTGCATTTTAATTAGTTACACAAAAATACACGGAACAAATATTTGAAGGGCCTACAAGTAATTGTTCCGGGTCTGGCTGTTTGTGTACGTGAGTTAAAATGTTTTTAAACGCACCCACGATACAGGAGAAATTTCTAGAGAGGGGCAAGGTTTTTAAAAAACAAAAATCCTTATAGGTGGTTTGTTTAATATGAATGATATGAAAAAAAGGAGTAAATGATAGCGTGGCGGTTGACAGAGGAGAATAGAACAAAAAAAAACGTGTTGCGCCGGCTCCAAGTAACATGGAACAATGACAAGAAGATGATGAGTACGGTTTATTCTAAATGGCTGGATGCTGTTTTACTTAATTCATCCATCCACATTTAGCGTAGACAGACACATAACTGAATAAAAGAAAAGTTTATTAATAACAACAAACTAAGAATACACTCACATCACGACACCCACTTTACACCTGGTAACCCAATGAGAACTGCATTTAACACATAAAATAACTACTCTATTACGTGCCTACTCCCGAAGTGTAAAGCTAAAAACACCTGTTTCGTATCCAAACACATTAGTGTATCGGAAACATTCGTTTTATCATACAGGCAAACCGGGTACTCTTTAGTATGAGAGGCAAATAGATAAGTCTGTTTGCAATGCCAAGCCATGAGTACTATTTTGATTCGGGCGTTTTTTTAATAACACACATAAACACAGTATTAAAGTTCGCGAGTATATTCAGAAAAAGCTGGCAGTTTCGTCACAACGTTAATGTTTTCTTCATTGTTTGTCTTTTTATTTTAGTATATCCGTGTAAATTTCTATTTACATATATATATTGATATATTGTTATAGTATTTTATATTATATCCTTGTAGTTTATCTTTGTAATAATTTTTTTTTTTTTGCAGATAGATACACCTACCACTGTTTGTCTCTGCATCACCTAAAGGTTGACTGGTAGAAAATGCCTATGCCTATAATGCCTTATACTTGAAGTGTTAAATAAATAAATAAACACGAGGTGACGTCTTAACGTAGCACCTATAATTCCCCAGTTAGGACATTCACAATTTCATGTTATTCTTATTTATATCTACGGGGTGGAAGGGACACTGACGCGAAAACGGTTACCACGTATTCAGTACATCATTCTGAAGCCCCGTACATAGAAATTTATCATCGGTTATTAAAAAAAAACAGCTGTTTCCTACAAAAGTGCCTACACGGTCAAAATGTATGGAACAGCCGATTGTTTTATTAATAACCAAAAATGTGGTCCGTGGTAACCGTTTTCGCGTCGGTGTTCCATGACCCAGGAAGACCAAGGAAACGATGAATGGATTGAATGAGGAATTATATGAAAGAAAGAGGAGTAAATGATAGCGTGACGGTTGACAGAAGAGAATGGAAGAAAAAACTTGTTGTGCCGACCCCAAGTAACATAGGACAAGGACAGGAAGACGATGACATTTACGAATTTCAGTGAGTTATTCGAATTAGTTGGAATAAGTACTTGAAGACTTAAGTTATAAAAAGCCTAAAGTTGTATCAATTGTTCATTGTATTTTCATATATTTTTCAAACTTACTTTTGGCTTGCCTATCTGTAACCTCATCACTTTTGCATACCATACGTACATCTATTTTACGTTCCAATCCCTGCATTACACATTTCGAGATTCGCTCGAAATTCATTACTCTCACAGAGATACGGGAATGCAATGATAAATCTCAACAAACACGCGTATTTGATAACTAAAAACGGGGTTAGCTAATGCATAACTTGATAACTAAAAGCTTATGTACGTCATTGTATAAACCCACAATAATCTACGGCCGCCATTGTATTGAACTCTGGCAACCCTGCCATTTCGAAATTATAAATTTCTAACAAAAAGCCGCACATTTGCAGAAAAGTTCACGGACAAAAGTTCACTCATAGTTATTTGTATTTTTTAATTTTTAAAAAAATCCTCTTGTTGTAAAGTCCGGACAAATGACAAGGCCGGACAAAGTCCGAACAGACGGCTTAATAAAGACGGGTGGTAGCCCTAGACTCGGGTGAAGACAAACAATGTTGCATTTACACAAATAGTCGTTCATTCAGCGGAAACTATGCTCTTGAATGGCGTTCTTCATTGTGAGGCTTTCTTCGATCAGGTTCTTTTTTTTCGTGGACGTTTCAATCCGTTTCTAGCCTTTTTTGAACTGCGTTTCAATACCTTACTGTAAAGTTGTTATTGGTGCTTGAAATTCAGTGGAGTGGTCCATCTTGAGAATAACCTTGGGTCAGGTTTTAAGTAAAATAGTTAAAGGGTGGTCAGTCTTCTTCACGCTTATCTACATAGGACTGCAACAATTGAAAAGCACGTAGTTCCAGCCTGTTTTCTGAAGAAAACCACTGCTGCGGCATAGATAACTTGGCCTTACTTCATGTTTACTACAACCTACAACTTTATGTCAATGAAGACATAACTATATTATGTACATTATATACAGACTATAAATAGAACTAGAGTAATGATCAAAATAAGACTAAAAGTAAGCAAAAATAAAACAACGACGACAATAGGACACTTAGGCGTCAAAGTACTGCCCCGCATCGCTGTAATCTGGAAACGTGCCTAGAAGATTGGCAGCATATCATAACAACACACTTGTAATCCCCGATGGCAATCAATGCAGGCCGGATCAATGAAGACATATTCCAGCTATTTCTAAGGCAGAACAAATTGCAGCTTGGTTGTCGAAATCAAACATAAGCAACCAATACACTGGCAGACTGTTTTCAATTCCCTAGATCCAAGATAAAAATATAAAATGTAGGTTTCAATCAAAGGCCGTGCGAAGTCCGAGTTCCTTAGATCTGTCCAAACTGAATTAGTATTCCCGCCTCGTCTGAACGTATATAAATAAATAAATGTTTACATACAAAGTAAAGCCTTTGAGCTCTTTATTTACTTTGCTCAGTTTATTCTGTGTCACAGTCGAGCTGCAAATGAAACTGACATAAATTCTGTTACGAGTAATAGTTTCTTTATTTGAAGTCTTAAAGTTGACAGTGAGACTGTTAGGGTAGATAGTAGGATAGACGTAAGACATGGTAGATAGTAGACCACTGCATGAAAGCAAAATAAAATACAGAGTCAAGTTAAATTAGCTAGAGTAACTCCGCATCATTGGAATTGCTAAGGTCGGTTCGTGTATGGGTGACCAACCACAAACACAAAAACAATAAAAAAGTTATTAGTATGTATATTTAGGTTAAGGTATTTATTTATCTATGTGTCTTTGTTACCTAAAATAAATGGATTATTATTATTATTTACTACATAGCCGTTGGTCTCGGTTGTAATTTGTAGATCTTTGCCACAGGTAGCGTATTGAGACTTTTACAGGTAGTCAGCCTGACAACCTGTAACGACTGCCTTACCATCGATACTCTTACCAAAAGGTATCGTATTAACCAGTACTAATTGGGTTGTGGAGGTCAGACAGGCAGTCGCTCCTTGTAAAATTACTGATATTCAGCTGCATCCGGTTAGACTGGAAGTAGACCCCAACATAGTTGAGAAAAACCTGCGCAGATGATGAAACCTTAATTGAATTAAACAAAGTAAGTACATAAAGTTCAGATTTAATTATGTTTATTTTATTCTTTTTACATACTGTGTTGACGTTTCTTTTCTTGTCTATCTATCCTGTCGCAGGTCCGCTGGAAGAAATTTATAAATTAAATAAACCGCACCTTTGTGCTGTTTGTGTTTTGGGTGTACATAAATAAATAAATAGTCAGTCATCTTTAATATAATCACAGAATAGATTTCTTCCGTGGTTACGATAATTATTTCGGGTTTCTCCTTGAATTTCAATAACTTTTGAAAGAAGTAGAAAAGGCAGCAACAATTATCGCTGGATATAATTATCCAGCGATAATTCTGAAGAACTGAAGTTATTGCAGATGGGTGTTTAATTATGAGCAGACAAATCGGTCTACCCCCTTACTTGTTCGTCTGCTCATAAACACGCACCGGCAACAACTTTAGTTCATCCGTGATCATGGTGCTTGCAACAGCGCCGAAATATCGGGAACTCAAAACAAACAGTAAACATGGTAAATATCCCGTTAATATCCCAATAATAGTTTTCTCGTAGAAAGTAATATCGTTGAAAGCCCAGGATTGAAAAGCATTGTGCCTGATAAAAGGCAATAGGCTTTCCTCCGTGGGGACCTAATAACGGTACCTGTGCGCGACAACAGTGGATGAATGACGTAGATGTGTGTATGACGACCGTGACATGTTTTGTACTTACTTATATTTATTATCTTTGATTTCCTAATGTATTTTGGCTTCCTGACACTAATAAATTTTAAATTTATACGTACACTGCTTGCAAATAAATTAGAGAGCTTGAATGACTTTGTTGTTGAGCGAAAACCACTTAAGTTGGGCTATTAAAAAGTTTAGAGATAGTTCAATCAATATAATTCTCCTTTTTGACGCCAATTTTTTTATTGTCAATAGTCTGCGTCGAAGAAACATACTCTATGGCACTCGGTAGTAGTATAACTTTACATCAGGGAAATTATTTTTGGAATTAGATGAGTCGTTTCACAGATTACAACCTCCATTAAAACATACAAACTTAACATCTTTATACCATTACTAGCTGTTGCCCGCGACCTTCGTCCGCGTGAAATTTTATAACCTATATCACTAAAGGGTATGAAAAATAGATGTTGGCCGATTCTCAGACCTACTCAATATGCTCACAAAATTTCATGAGAATCGGTCAAGCCGTTTCGGAGGAGTACGGGAACGAACATTGTGACACGAGAATTTTATATATAAGAGATATTGTCGACAAAAAAAGCTCACTCAAAATGGAAGTAGATAGAGCAATCGTCCCAGCGATCTCAGATGCCTAGTATCTCATCATTAATTACTGTATCGTGATCTTTCAACATAGCACGCCATGGCGTGTCTTTCAGCGATATCAAGTCGGTTGCATTAGTGTCGGTCTTTGTAAAAGAAAGGGCTAGTGATGTGACATCTAGGTTCGTTTTATTTCTTTCTTTTCTTAGTTTGACGTGACATGTCTTTATATTATCTTATGGAGGTTCAGGACACTTAATTAGGCTTGATTTAAAACAAAGATATGACAATAATATGATAAATTATGTATCTACAATATTAATTTGCTTGTTACGCTCATTGTAAAAGAAAAGGCAGGTGATGTGACATCGAGGTTTGTCTTATTTTCTTTCTTTACTTATTAATTTGACGTGACATGTTTAATATAATATTATCTTGTGAGGCTGATTACTGAATTTCGAGAGAAAGTCGCTGTTCTGGACCACCAGATAAGTGGTAATCAAAGAGTTGTGTTTTCTTCAACGATTTTCACCAGGATTCGGATACCTAACCGTTTTGGTAGCTCATGTCAATCATTTAGATTTAGACAAATATTCAGATTTGTCTTTTGGCCGAGACAAAGTTAAGCACGTTAAGCCGTTGATTCTTGCTGTCAATTGTAGATCTTTAACAGTCGTTACAAGTAGTCAGTGGCCCGAAAATCTGACAACAGTCTTACCAAGAGGTAAGACTGTTGTCAGTATTACCTAGTACTAACTGAGTTGTAGAGGTCAGATAGGCAGTCGCTCTGTGTAAAATACTGGTATTCAGCTGCATTTGGTAAGACTAGCAGCCGACCCCAACATAGGCTAGGCAGATGATGATAAGACTACACAAAGTTACTTTATTTCCGCGAAAACGACTATAGAATGTCTGTTTGTCGACGTCCTCTGATTAATAATATTCAGATTTAACGGCTTATAATTTAGGCCTATTTTTGTATGTACTTCTTCAAATATTCAGTAAAGTGTTAAAAAGTTATGCTTAGATTAACTCCTAATCACCAGCGCCACGTCTCAATTCTGCGTTTGCGCAATGCGCTCGCGCAGCGTTCTGTTGTTTCAACAATAAATTGATTTATGCTCTCGTGTGTATTTGTAATACGTCTATTTTAATATATTAGACAGGAATGTCTATGGGTTCCGAGTGGAAATAGAACGGGCATGTGTAGTGAGAAGTGCATAGTTCTTGTAAATCAGTTGTTTGCTTTTGTACGGTTCATAATTATTGATATTGTGTTAGTTCAAATATTTATGAAGGTGTGAAGGCGAGAATGACTTAACGAGCTTTGTTAGTTCTGTTATTTTATGTTGTTGAGGAAAATTGAAAAATAAAATCGATGAAAAACGTTCGAAGGGTTAAACTTCCGGAAAAACTAATTCCAAAAACAATCTTATTATTATTTGTTTTTTTTTTTACAAGAAACTCAAAAATGAAATAGTGCGAAGGTACATATGTATTCTTCTTAAACTGTTATTGCATTTTTAACTTCAACCAATCTCCGTCTAGATGTTCTTTGAGTTCAACAAAGGCCATAAATAAATCCTAAGTCGTTCAGTCGCCAGCTCACAAAGGAAAGAGCTTTGATGACATATTTATGTCAACACACATACACATTCTATTTGCTCTAGACTAATATAATTAGATTCAATGAAGATGCTAAACTACTCTGACATTTAATATTGAATGATGTTGAAGACGTATCCGCTTGGGCACTAATTGACACTAACAATAGGCTGGGAATTACATACCGGTATGTATTTGGTAAATTTTCAATGGTAAAAAGATTCAATAATAATAACACGTAATTGGCGTTTGACATAAAATTACAAGGAAATGTAATAAAAAAAAAATAACTAAAACAAAAAAAGAACAACAACTTTTTTAAAGTTTTGTAAGTGTTAGCGATTTAGTTTTAGCAAATATTATTTTTATAAAGGTATTACGTGAAAATTTAATTTTCAATGCAATTCCCCGAAAACTGGCTCTTATTGCACTATTATCAGGTTCAGAATGCATTTTGCATATTGGCCACAGGCAAAACCTCCATCAACCATCGCTGGCAAAGCGCGGAAAAAAATAATGGCAAAAATACTTTTCCTGTTATTATTTTATTTCTTCGTAAGTATATTAAATGACGTCGTTTATAACATACAAATGTACTGTTCTAATTTGGTATTAATTGATATTGTACTTAGATGTTAATAGCGTGGTCGAAATGCAATCTGACGTTACCAGTAGGGTTACAGGTTATATTGAAGTAACCAACTGTCTGATTAGTTTACTAGTTAATCCAACGTACTGAAGGCACCCCGAATTGGCTTATGCAGTCGGACAACAGATGTCAGATTGAGTAATGTGTCTGGTCGTCTTGTGCTTCCTACCTTAAGACAATGCTACTATACTCCATGTCGTATACAGTATAGTTGTATATTGATAAGCTGATGATAATATTAAGTTAAATACTGTATTTGGTGGCAAAACTCTTGACGTATGTGTTAAGTATACAGGGTGTAAGGGACAGTCCTCCGCAGACTGATGGGGTGAATTAACACACTAAGATGACACAATATATTTATAGATACAAGAAATTATTTCAAGGAATTATTTTTTTAGGAATGTTATACGAATACAATAAATTTGATTTGTTTTATTTCATCAAACGCAATGTATCGTTACCGTGGCAAAACGCAGGAAGCAAACGGCAAGCGCGACGAAGAGTTCGATGAACTCTGTAGCTAGGCACGAAGTGAACAGCTGATTTCACGCGTCGTCGGGTGAGATCGCAGGTAGGCTAATAAGTGAATATAAAGCGGTTGTTTGTTTCAATGCGACTTGTTCGGTTTTATAAGCAACTTATGAAAATACTAGGTTGACCTGCGTGATGTCAATTAGTAAATAAAAACTTTGTGACGTACCGATGTATGACGTCAATCACTGCACATGCAAATCATTGCATGTGCAGTGATTGACGTCATACACCGCTTTACACTTATGTCTAGCACCTACACCCACCACATACAGTACACATTGTTATAATAAATTGCAATAATATGCTCCATATAAAAGTAAACATAATTATCATCTGTCTGATAGACAGATGATAATTATTATTTCTATCCGGTTGTAGCTGAACACCAGTATTTTACATGGAGCGACTGCCTATCTGACCTCCACAACCCAGTTAGTACTGGTAATACGTTCGGGCCACTGACTACCTGTAAGGACTGTCAAAGATCTACAAATGACAGCCGCAATCAACGGCTTAACGTGCTTTCCGAGACACGGAGGAAACTCGACATGTAATGGATGGTCACCCATCTGAAGATCGACTCAAAAGGCTGTTATTGTTAAGCCACGAGCTCCTCAAAAAGCAAACATAAAGGCGCAAACTCACCGCGGCCCACAAATAGGCTACGCACGTGTGTTAAGCTTCGCTTTGTAAGAAAATGTATGTGATTGTATCCACTGCAAACCACGGATACGCCATGCACGGTGTACACGGGGTACACGTTATACACGAATATTAACCCACGACTATGCCGCGCTGGGCCACGCACGCTACAGTTGTAGGGGTATGGGTGTGTAGCGTTTACTACTGTGGAAACGTAGACCCACGTTGTCAAACAAATGAATCCACGTGCGTGCACCGTGGTGGGTTTGCGCCTCAATAAAAATATAAAACAATTGAACACTAAAATAAACCTACTTTGAATGAAATCTAGAAGAAAAACAAAAACTTCTATAAAATAAAGTTTTAAAAAAATCGAGTCCACACAAAAAGTGTCTTTGCAATACATTAAAATGCGCACATGTAGCACAGGGTGGTAACTTAAACCTATTAAATTATAGCACTAAATGCTTAAATACTCGAAAGCTTGATAAATTGTGTGAGAGATTGTCTTTACTAATGGTTTTAAAAACTGCTTCATTTAATTCTAAATGAATCATTTGTTAATAAGGAGCTTTATGGGAAAGCAAGCATGTCTAAAATCAATTTAGTATCCACCCTGTGTTTTCTTGCCTTTGTGCTGCCTTAGGTTCATGAAAAAGAAAAAAAATCATTTTAAGTCGCTGAAACTGTGTATTCTGAAAATAAGTAGAAAAACGGTCAAATATTTAAGTCACGAAAAACATGACGCCTGTAATATCCAAAGGGTTTTGGCAGAGGTGTAACTAAATATCTAGTACATCGAGATTTCGCCAGTTATGTTAAAGTCCCATGTAATAGGGGGCGAGTCTGTTGCTAACAAACGGGCACAAATCCAGACTCCGTGGATGCTGCTGAGAAATTCTTGATAGAAAAACGTAATAACGTTTTACCCGACCCGGGAATCGAACCCAGGACATCGTGTCACTAGACCAACGAGGCAATAGGATTTAAGTGTATTGATAAATTAATCAAAATAATTAAATTAATTATTGCTCTGAAGTTGCACTAAAATATTGAATATGAATAACATAATAACACTTAAAACGATGCAATTCTTATGAAAACAACTACTCTCTCAACAATGTAAAATACTACTATTTTTCCTGCGATTTCCCTAATGATAACACTACTATCAACAACAATACTATCAAGCTTCAACAACGAACAAACCTACAAACAACCTGTCATATTCGTAACACGCTACAAATAGGGCCGTGTCGTGCGGATACATCGAATATTCACGATGACTGACAACCCTATTAAGAATCAGCACCTCACTATCTAACCATAATACCTAGACTTAATTAAAATCCCTCGTACTTCTAAAATTCAATTACAAAAACTTCGCCTTAATCTGTATTTAAAAAATTTAGTTGGAAAATTGTGTGCCTTATTTCAGTATTCTGTTATAGACAAAAGATTTTCTACTTGTTTCAGATACCTGTCTTTTCTTGATAGCAGCTAACTAAATTAAAAAGTTTCTTGGATCGGGTTCATTGTGTTCGGATAAGAAGTTTGATTAAATTCTACAGCTGTTCAGTTTGGACGTTTAAAAGGTGAGTAATTGGAGATTTTTCTTAATTATTATTACTTTTTTGTGTCATTTACAAGATGTAAACGGACTTTTCACGAAGCCGTCAACCAAGTATTCTGTACATCTAAGTAACTCTACGCAAAAATGATTGCTTGGAAACATTTTTGGGAATAGTCAAGTTTTACGGTAGGACTCAATATAACGCGCTCCAAACACTGTGCTGACGGATACATTGAATAGTACGGGGGTCGTGGAGGTATTTATAGTAAAGTTATAACATTAAAACATGTATTTAAAAAAAAAACTTGTAAAAAAGTTGAAACTTTGACCGCCAATATCTCCGTAACAAGATGGTTCCCAGGTATGGTCTAGAACAAAAAAATTATCGCAATGACGGGGAGAACAAGTACCTTTCAGCTACGATAAGGGTATTTTTACACCCGGAACTAACGTCAGCACCCTCTTTGACAAAGTCATTCAAATGCAAAAGAGCTTTAGAGTTATGGGGAACACGATGTAAGATTCCTTATAATCCTTAGAGAGGGAAAGGAGTATCCTCCGACCTGGCGGATATTGTATTTGGTGGGATAATGCCCTACAGTAGTTACCGGGTAGTGGGTAGTTGTATTGCTAATCTCGCGGGTATAAAGATTTAGTTTATATAAATAATATAACAATAGCAGTGACAGTCTAGTAGTGTGAACCCAAAACACGCGCCTCTGATTTTTCGGATTCATGTGCGTATTGTATAATTGAAACCAGCATCCCCGAGATATATTTTCTCGACGGCATGTTAAGCCTCGCTGTGTACCGTGACACGAGTTCTGCGGCTGATCGGCTATGCAGATGCTTGGTTTCTTGTTGATTGATAATTAAGACCACTCGGTCTTGCTCACCATGCGCTTGTCTCACTCGCCAGGCGGCGACCTTCGACCGCTACGTTTAGGCAAGTGTCGAGTTAACACTGCCGCGGTTAACCTTCATTATGCACTGGCTTCGGTTTTAGAGCTAGCTGTTTAACATAATGGGGTTCAGTGAATTTAACCGCGAACATTGTATTTGAAGATACTGAAGATACATTTATGTTCTGTAGTCTTAAGCGTGTGTCCCTCTGTGAGTCGGAATGGTACCGGCTGCCATTTGTAGATCTTTGACAGTCGTTACAGGTAGTCAGAGGCCCGAAATAAGATTTTAAACCTAGAAACGGGATATTTACCATGTTTACTGATTTCTTTGAGTTCCCGATATTTCGGCGCTGTTGAAAGCACCATGAAAATCGGGAACTCAAATAAATCAGTGAACATGGTAAATATCCCGTTTCTAGTGTTAATGATAGAGGCCCGAAAGTCTGACCAGTTTCACCAAGGGGTTTCGTATTACCCAGTACTAAATGGGTTGTGGAGGTCAGATAGGCAGTCGCTCCATGTAAAATACTGGTATTCAGCTGCATCCGGTTAGACTGGAAGCCGACCCCAATATAGTTGGGAAAAGGCTAGGCAGATGATGACTAGATCATTCTAACAACTTCTAGACACTTCAGTCTATTGAAGTCTATGTTAAATGAATCAAGTTTTCCACGTAATAATAATGAAAAAGCTGCACTTATTTTCCAATTTTATGTTATGAAGGCGTAATCGGGCTCATAACAATTTTATAAGGAGTAATTTACTGAAAGCTACAGGCCGGATCGAATACACATCTGCGTCGTCCAATCTATTATTCATTACTCCTAATGATATACACATAATATATTTTACATACTTCGTGTTTCCGTATTCTGTACACGGTATCTGTTTTAATGCGCACTTTTAAATAATGTCGATGTTTACATATCTAGTTAGGCAAATTTACCTAAAACCACAAAAAAATGTCAATAAATAAAACAAAATATTTCATTTAACATTGCGCCAGCGTAGTTTGTACATGTTTGATTGAGTACAAAACTCTTTTATTTATTTGTTATCTATTTCAGCTTTTATAAAGAATTCATTCAGGCTTGTGTATTTTGTATTTCATACTATACATCTGTACAAATAAACAAAATTAAAGTGTCTGTTTGTAATACCAAAATAACAGCTTTTTACTAATTGCGTATGAAAATATATACGGCACTGACGCAAAAACCATTTTTTTTTTAAATTTTTTTTGTGTGTCTGTTTGTTCCGACTAATCTCCGAAACGGCTGGACCGATTTTGACGGGACTTTTACTGGCAGATAGCTGATGTTATAAGGAGTAACTAAGGTTACTTTTATTTTTAGAAGAAGAATTAGGGTTTCGTGCAAAAAAATTAAAACCCTTGAAATTGGTAACAAAATCGGATTCAAAAAGAGAAGTAATATTTTTTTAAATAATTTCACGTGAGCGTAGATCGCGGGCAACAGCAAGTCTGAAATAAGGTTTAAAATGGGCTACCAAAGTCAGATATTCGTAAAGGTAAAAAATTAAGTGTGATATGAGGATGGTTGTAACACCATGTATAGAAAAGATTTCCAAATGTAATGACGAAACGAAATGAAATACAAAGACTGCTAAAGCACTGAAGTATGATATCCCATTAGAATAACGTCTCCTAGTCAACATTATACCAAATATAATATCAGAAACGTCAAAAACACAATATTTCTTTGATGTATTGGTGCGTAATTTTCTCTCGCGAAAAAAATTCCAGGTGTCGTCAACATAAGGTATGTCTACATCTGCGGCCACATTCGTAACAAAGCGCCCCTCACGATTGTCCGCAAATAGAGATGGATAGGTGAGTCAACGCCTTCACAATACGTTCCTTCACTTGACGTATTACTTTCTCGGGATTACGTTATTCTGTTTTTCTTTTATTTTCGCTGATATATTAGTATCTTATTCGTATGGGCGAAAGACGTGATGTTAAACAGAAATCTTTTGACACCAGAATTGTTATCGTTATTGGTTTTCTGTGATTGATGCCCCCGAAATAATTAGAAATGGACTTCTAATATAACTAATAACAATTACATGTTATAATAATTGGTGAAGGAAATTGCTCACCCTCAATTACGTGGCCTCTAAACAGAATTGGTGACAACTATACTAACACTGTCACTTACGGGATTTCTCCCGTGATTTTCAATTATTGTGAGCTCCCGATATTTCGACGCTGTTACAAGCGTTAAAATCACGGAAGATATCCGTAAGTGACATTGTAAGTTAGGTTATAAACCGTGAAAGCTTAAAACAGTGTTTGGTTATTATGCCTAACCCTCCAGGGATATCAGGCATGAAGTTATTTAAATTTATAAATCAAATAGTAATTACTATTTTTGATTTGATGCAACACGTTTACAAAACACATTTTTGAAAAAAAAAATGTTTATTTTTTTTAAACACGTTTCGGTTCCTGCCCTCAAATTCCAAAATGCATCGTCAAAACCCACCCTTTAAAGACGAAACAGTACGAAATACTTGAAGAAGAAGAATCCCCCTTCACACCATTTCTTAATCTATGAACTGTGTAGCTCCACCATTCAGCAGACACAGTAGCTAGAGTGAGATAGAGAACAAAAGTGTATTGTTAACGTCATAATCGCCACGGAACCGCGAGATAAGGCCGAATGCCGAGATAGGCGCATATAGTGGGCCTGGCCTAGTTTACAACCCCCCCCGTTGGTGCAACTGCGATGAATAAAGCTTTCTTGACTAAATGAATGTTGTGCCGTCTGTGTGGTTATAGTGTTACTTTACATCTTATATTATACCACAGAGAATTGAATAGAAATGCTATTGGCTATTGAGAGGATCCTACAAACAAAGTTTTTCTTTCAAAATCAAAATCAAAATATTTTATTTCACATAGGCCTCGATGGGCACTTATAAAACGTCGACAAAAAGGTGCACGGTTCGGGTTAACCGTTTCCTATGGAGAACCGGCAAGAAACTCCATGGTCACTCTTTTCAAATCATTTGGTATTACAATATTATCATGGATACGGCATTTGTACTTAAGTATGGGGGGACAGCGTAGGCCCGACAATAAGTCGTTACTACACAAAAAATGTAGAACAAGATAAAAAGTTAACAGAAGTTAAGTTTATTTTGAACTAGCTTTTGCCCGAGGCTTCGTTACCGTTATGGTCAAAAATTATCCCACGGGAACTTTTTAAATATAACCTATGACACTCGGGCAATGTAGCTTCATATTAGTGAAAGAATTTTCGTCATCGGATCAGCTGTTTTGAGGATTACCCCCTACATCCAAACTTACAAATATTACTTCTTTGTAATATGTTTAGTATAGATGAAAAAGTTATCTATATAAATAAATAAAATTGTAGTGTCTGTTTGTAATTTCAAAATAGCAGCTTTTTACTGAATGCCTATGAAAGTATATACGGTACTTATAACAAAAAAACTATATTTTTATTAAATAAGTCATTTATTTTCGACAATATGTGCGCCCTGGTTGGATTTTTCACCGGCAAAAAAATTCCGCACCAACTTTCATCCCTATATAACCCCTATTAAGGAGACCTTTGGTTGTATATGGACTTGTGTGGATAATTTCAAGCTTTGAAATCCAGTGATTTTTTTTACTAAGTAGATATTATTACAATATTACGAAGCCTGACTGAAGTATACTGTATCTTACATAATACCTATTGTACCTATATGGATTGACGGAAGGAAATAAACATAAAGACAGTTCCTATTTAAAATTGATGAGACAGTCGTTCATTAAACTATGATTAATGATTTTATCGTGTCAGTGACTGACGTATGACGGGGCCATGCCGTATTGAGTCAACACTTTGAAAGCACTATGTTTATTACAAGCACTTGCATGGAAGTTTCAATTATTATAAATGGGTTTTCGAAATAGATTGGTTTTAAAGATATTTAAATGGGTTAATGTGCTTACTTACTTTAGTAATAAATAAATAATAAAATCTTTATTAACAGGTACCACACAGGTTTACAGGTACAGGTAGGTTTTGGTACCTTTATGTTCAGGTCAATTCCCGTATTTCAATTGTTTAAAATCTAGTCCCAAACTCACCTTGACGACAATCAATGTGAAGAACTTATCTTTGTGGATAAATTAAAGAAATGTAGATAAAATGTGAGATGTGGTGTGTGTGTGGTGTGTGTGTGTGTGTGTGTGATGTAGATATGGTACACACCCATACAGCTTGAGAATGTAGGTAACTGTAAAGCTATACTATGTCAAATTAAATTGCATATAGTTAAGTGCTTATTTCGATAAACATATTAATTTTTATAAAAACTTACGCTTACTTTAACCATGTTTTATTTTAGGTAAACTAAAATTCAGTAGTTAAAGTAAACCTCACTTTAAATAAGCTCCGTCGACAACCTAACAGCTCGTTATTAAATAACAACGTTAAAAAGTTAAACCGGCAAGTGGCAATTAACATTTTCTTGGAAAAATACTCCGTAAGTTTTTGTTTGAAAGTTTCATTTTATTATAACAACGGCGACATGTTTTGAAAATCTTTATCAAATGAAAGAAACTTAATTGGAAATGTTTATATTTAGATGGTAATTAAAGTTGTTCTCTTGATTGCGTTTTATTATTTTTAAATTTCTATTTATGGAAATGTCCTTGGAACTACCATTTCAAGAATAACTGAATGATATTTTAGTTAAAACTGTTTGACATTATATTTGAAAGTGTGGCACTATATTTGAATTTTAGTTGGAATGTTATCTTATAATTCATAGTTATTTGTATTTGTATGTAAATTGCATGTGTATATATTAAACACAATGTAAATTGTTTGTGAATAAATGAAATAAAATGAAAGACTTCATGTGCTACAAGTTCTTACAGTTTGAACGAAACCTCTAAAACTTCAACCGTCCTCCAATCGGATGAAACATTATGACTGTGATGAAAGGGTTGCAAGAACAGGCCTAATGCTGAAATCTGATGCTTCACTTTTTTCTTCATTTTTGTCTTTCACTCTAAGTGATAATCTGAATAAACTGAACGTGGAATAAAATATAGATAAACATTCAATGTTAATCATTAACTCGAATAAATTTTTCGGCATAATCAACGCGTTTGAAAACCACGTGATCGCAAAACAGCTTAATCACACCGTCATAAAGATTAAAATGGCAATTTTATCTTCAAATTCACACCATAAACCACACGCATTGAGCCATAAAACCTGATTCAGAACCGTTTAGCCCATACACACTTTACTTATTTAAGGGGCGAAATAACACGGCACCTCACATTTTTTTTCCAGAACGTTCTTCTTTGATAAAAGCTCGTCGATTCAAATCGATACTCATGTAATAAGGCACTTCTTATAACAAGCAGGCAGCGTTGGTAGATGGGGGACTTTTTTCCCCTCTTTATTGGGGAAAAAAACGTTCTTAGATAATTTTTTGGAATGAAATCCCCAAGTTTTTACTGCAAAATTTTGGAAATTAAAAGAAATATTACACAGACAAAAAAATCGCTATTTAGCGCAGAGAGATAAAAGGTGGGGTGCGATGTGCGGGGTGTGCGCTGATATTGCGCTTTTTGTCGTCCAATATTTGAAAAATAGTTTTATGTCTCCCAATTAGTTTAATAACCTGTTTGAAAATTGAATGGGAAAAATTTTGAAAAGGACATTGTTCTGCGTCCATACATCGTTCGCCTAAGAACCAACAGAGACGTGAATTTACTTTCTGTGGTCTAAATAATGCATTAATTCGATTGAAACTAAATTAAAATCACAAACACTTCTGAGAATTGTAAAAAAAACCCACCCCACTTTCGGTATTTGAGTTTTTAATTAGGCCAGTAGAAACGTAATAATTGCAAGTTACAAAATAGCGAGACTGTCATTCTGTCATTACTATCAAATGTCAAAGTGTCATTTGTCAATTCATCGACTGTCAGTGTCGATGTTGCTCATTTCACATAGCGTTTTCAATCGCTTTATTCTGTCTGTAACTAAGAACCTTATTCAATTTAAAAAAATAATGGTAACCGCACCGGGGAATAACACAGAAGGAAGTGAATTACTTTTTAAATGTTTTCGAAATGATGAAGTGTCCGTTCTATTGTAATAATTGTATTTTAAATTATAAAAAGCACTAGTAATTATTGTAAAGGTTTCATACGTGTTGATGCGTAGACATTTTTTTTTACAATGTCCTTTATCACTTAGGCCAAAAAAGTTTGGATATGGGGAAAATTCAGAAACTCGATCTAGCAACCCTGCGAGCAGCAATACAATTTTCTCTAATAAGTGTGAACGAATCGTATGAAGCATATGACTCGAATCATTGCCCTACTTATTGAAATGTGGAATTGATTTCTGAGAACGTTCCCTTAATGATACACATCGTTAAGTTCGTTTGAAGTCTTTTATTTTAATGAGAGTGATCTAGTGCCGTTGAAGCCTGCGTTTTCTGTTGTAATTGTAGACGACGCAATTCTTGAACTGAAATTAAAGTATCAACACATGAATTTGCGTTTTTATTCTGATCAATCAGAGAGAATACGATGGTACTCATATCAATTATTATCTATCATCTATTATATTAGTTTGTATATGTGAATTTAAATGTTTATAAACGCACCCACGATATAGGAGAAATTCCTAGTGTTGGGCAAAGTTTAAAAAAATCTATATACCTTAATACACTACAAACAACCGTTTGTAAAGGTGAATCCACGCTTGAAACATAACATGTAATAAAACATTGTTAATAGAGAAAAAATAGCAATGTTATGAAATGTAGACGACGTGTTATATAACACAAGTTTTGTAAATTTTACATAATCCGGGCGCACCTTAACTTATCATGAAACACGGATCTCTACATCTACCACTGACTAGCTACACCACGACAGGAACAATTAAAAAAAAATTAAATTACCAAGTCACGTCCCACAGTGTTTAATTTGATAGTGCCTTAACTATTTCTAGTTCCTTTTACTACATTTAACGGAGGCTTAATGGAGTAGAAAGCGTTTGTTTTAAGGGTCCACTTATTTTAAGTGAATTCCTAAGTACTTCCCTAAGTTCGTTTAGGGTGATTTGAGGAGGATTTACCTTTAAGTGAATACTAAAACTTACTATTTACTGAGTTAAATCAGCTTTATTTGTATGTGAAGGAAATTAAAGCAAAAGCCATACTTTTATTTTTTAATTTACACTTCTACATTAATATTTTATAAAGAGGAAAGTTTTGTATTTTTGTATGTTTGTAACGAATAAACTCAAAAACTATTGGACCGATTTCAAAAATTCATTCACCAATACAAAGCAAATCATCAAGAAGTAATAATTTATATTTATGTACATATATTATATAAATATTTATTATTATTTTGTATAATGTAATGTATTTATTTACTATAAATTGTATTTATATCATGAAAATTAGTCGAGCTATCATAATTTTTACGGACGAAGTTCCGGCCGAATTGCAACTACAGTATACATTAAAATATAACCTCATATAAATACAGTGTTCAATAGTTTATTGAATTAGAAAATTTAAGAAAAATACAAAACAATGGTCCGCGATAATGTGGTGTACAAAGCTCGAAATTATCGCAGATACAAATAAATGCTCTTAGACTGAAATGGTAAGATATAAGATTTTAAAGTATCATGGTCACTAACATTATTATAACTAGAAGACGAGATATTTACCATGTTTATTGTTTTTTGAGATCACCAAATATAAGAACTTCAATCGGGAGGATGGGTTTCAACTGTCGAAAGCCTGGAAACCAGTGGTCCAGCTGTGTAAAAAGCGGAATAGTGACGAAAAAAGTTCGCGAGCAGACTCAGTGAGTTTCGTGTGTCGGGAACAGAATCGAGTCGTGAGTGACAGTGGTAGCGGTACTGAGTGCAAAAAACGAACAAGAAAGAGGGTAGACCGATTTGTCTGCTCATAAACACCCACCCGCAATAACTTCAGTTTATCCGTGATCATGGTGCTTGCAACAGCGCTGAAATATCGGGAACTCAAAGAAAACAATAAACTTGGTAAATATCCCGTCTTCTAGTTATAATAATGAAATGCTAAGTTCTGTTACCTAAATGAAACCATTTATTTATAAAATACTGCTAAAGTTTCTTTAATCAGAGTAGCTAAAAGGCTCCATAGCAAATCCAATTGAAAATTTCTCATCATCTGCAGAAGATTATTCTCTGATCCAGTTCTCGCTTTGCTCAAAGCAACTGCTCCAGCCTCATTAGCATGCATACGACTAGAGTCTGTCTTTTTATTCGTTTCATTGAAATCTTCATATTCCTTACCTTTCGGTTTTCTCTTTTTACATCTAAAATTCAATCCAAACGTAGGTAGATACATTCCAATAAAAATAAAAAGTCTAAAATATAATGCTATGCGACATTTTGCTTAACAGAATTTGAATAAATATTACAGAAAATCGAATATCGAGAAGTGGCAGTTATTCGATAAAGTTTCAACGCAATCTCGTTCGATACAAGTAATATTATATCGAGAGCAATTTTCTACGGAATCCTGTCATTGGACAAACTCGTTGCGTCACGTTTTCGACGAATATTAACGTCATCAGAACTGAGGTAAATCCGTAGCAATTTCGATGTTCCCGATTGATTGTGGAACTGCATGTGACTGACGACTGATGCTTGTTATTTCGTGTTGGATTCATTTCATCGTTACTTTTTCTACGAAATGTGTAACATTGCAGCACGGTTCGTTTCAAAAACTATTTCGATTTTTTAGCCTGTAATCGAAATATTTGTTGACAGTAGGTATCATCTCTGGGCAAGTTCCTTCAAATTGATTAGGTACAAAATTTAATAGAAATAATAAGTACTACATAATATAACATCACGCCTGTAGACACCGGGTTAGGCAGAGGCGTATCCTAGGTATGTTTTCGTGGCCCATGTAAAAGAGGGCGAGAAAATTGCCATCAACTGGGCACAAATCCGGACTCCGTGCCAGCTACTTGGAAATTCCTAACCGAAAACCCAATAATACTTTGCTCGACCTGGGAATCGAACCCAGGACCTCATGCTCAGCAGTTGCGCTTGTAACCACTCGATCAAAGAGGTAGTCAAAGTATAAAGTACAGTCGCCAGCGCATCAAGTTACTACAAACTGTCAAATTTTCTCATTCGATTTTGAACTTAACCATCAACATTTTATTGTTTAAAATCATTTGGTGAAATTTGACAGTTTATGGTAACTTGATGTGCTGGCGAGTGGCGACTGCACTATTTGCAGTTTATCTAGTAGATGGGTACTGACTCTCTGTCCCTAATGTTTTTAATTGTATTTGACAGGTATACTACAGTAACTGGGGAATTCGACAAACCTGAAGTACTTTCATTCAATATCTATGAAAACAATCTCGAAATACCTACATTGTACAACAGTTTTCAATAGAGTCCCCTTGAAAAATCTTTTGTATTTGATTTTCGTTGAACTGATAAAACCGTCCCGATATTTTAGCCGGATATCGTTGCTCTGTTATTGGCAGTTACACGGATTTTCGAAGAAATTTGACGTTGACTTTATTAGCTACGGCAATTGACTGTGTTCAAGTAAACTACTATTACAGAGATTTTCTCTTCAAAATTGTGGAATGTCAATTTAAATTGGAATAATCTTCTTCTTTATCGTGTGGTTAGTGCCTAACCTGGTGTCAGAGTTTTTATGCCGCCCATGGGCCTCTGACTTCGCTTTACATCCCGTCGAGAAATGTCTCTCAGGCATGCTGGTTTCCTCACGATGTTTTCCTTCACCGAAGCAAGTGATAATTATACAACACGCGCATCAATCCGAAAAATCAGAGCTTAGTGGTAATAAAATACACGACTTGTTTCTTACAAGTCTCTAAAACAACTTAGTGGTAATAAAATGTTTGTTGCAATATTCCATTAAATCAAGTCCTAAGTCTCGAGTTCGAACCCAAGACCCGTGTCTTGCTACAGGACTGTTCGAAAGAGATACCGCGGCCCTGGAACACAAAGGGCAAAGAAGGAACATGGATGTGTTTTAGTCAGTAGAAGTCTGACATTCCCTTCCGCTCCACCCAGAGCGGGGGGAGGTCATTTGATGATTTCCCATCCGAAAAAACGAGACCCGTGTATTGGGGTCGAACTAGTGTTTATAACATGTTTCTTACATGTATTTACATTGTTTCAGAGATGAATTACTACTAACTTCAAAAGTCAAAAACATGGTACAATTAAAAAAACAAAAGTTTCTTTGTGGCATGTTCTTGAACAATTTTAAAATGCACTTTCTTTCATCTTTGAAGTTACGTTCAACATTTAAATAACATCTTTGTTCTAAGAACACGTTTATTTGCCATGTCTAATGACTCACTAAAACTTACTCATAATAATGTTTGTTTTTTTTTTTTCTAATCGCACTCAGTGTTTGACATTTTCATGCGTTGTTTTAACCAAAGTTGAAATTGTTTTGACATTTATTTTTTTTTAAACTACTTACACTTAGTGAATTCTTTTGAAGATTGAATAGGCAACGATGACTGCAGACATCAAAGCGTAATTAGCATTGGATAATTCCGCGTATCTGACAAATGTAGCCAATTTCATTTACGCATTGTCGTAGCGACTAAATTAATGACTTTCATAGATTTCTACTGTTAACAATACATAGAACACATGAATTGTTACTATTCATGTAAAAATGAAATCAAAAATCGTTGAAATAAAAAAAAATATATAAACTTATAACCTTCCCCTGTAAACCTACTCGTAGTGCAGATACGCGCACTTTACGTGTGGTAGATTCGCGGATTTGCACTTTCCCCGACAATATGTTAGTAGGTGTCGGTCCACCATGGTCCAGTGGTCGGGTGGGTGGTTCTCTACTTAATTATAAGACCGTGTGTACTCATATTTCTAATTTATTTCATTTTGTAAATAATATATTGTAGATATAACCCCAAAGGATAAACAAATCTAATATCATATGCCTGTGTGTGTAAATACAAAAACGGCTTATCTAAAGGTAAAGCAAATAGCAAAGTACTTTATGAAATATCCATTAAACAGGCTCTTTTGGAGTAATCCCCTGAGAATAAATAACAAAAATGTAATATAGCTACAAATAGAGGATTTGGTCCCAGCAGAATTGGAACAAAATGCGTAAACTGAGTCTAAACGATACTGCTCGGTTACAGCCGACTTCCATCAAAAGCGATCAGCTGTGAAATTTTCATTGGTTTCTGATTAATCACTTAAAGTACCCGCTCCTAGATCGATTGAATCAAATCGGATTAAAAAATATCCCATCCATATCAATAAGATAAACCGCTTTTCTGAAATTCTTTTGATAAAAAAACTTTTTGTCTACGTTAACGTGTCAGGTTTTTTCTACTGCCGAACTTTTGCCCTCACAGTCAAACTTTTTTGATCTAGAGACAACAGGAAATCGTAATAAAATGATATCAAAGCACGCGTGTCATTTAATATTGAGATTACGTTTGTACTTTATGAGTTTGTTTTGTGAATAATTATTAATAAGAAGTTCCGCTCCTTTTTTTTTTTTTAATCCGGATGGGAAATCATCAAATGACCCCCCCCCCCCCCCACTCTGGGCGGAGCGGAAGGGAGTGTCAGACTTGTACTGACTAAAACCCATCCATGTTCCTTCTTTGCCCTTTGTGTTCCAGGGCCACGGTATCCCTTTCGAACAGTCCCGCAGCCCTGAAGTTCCGCTCCTTTGGGTACAAATATCTATGAGAGTATTTACGCCTGTTGGCAAGCAATAAAGATATTTAGACCAAACAGATTAATGACAATTACAAAGCAGACAATATACACCGTGACTTTTTATTCGTCTTACAACGGCAGAACACTTCATGTATCCAATTAATACTAAAGATTCATAAAAAAGAAATAGGTATTTATGAGATTTTAATAATTTAATAATAAAAATATTATTCAGTATTATTACGCAAGACGTAGTTTAAACACCCTGTTGCGATCTACTGGACTCGAGTGCTGGGTAGGTAATGTTCTGCCGTTTGACACGTAAACATCATTAACAGGATGTTTCATAATTTTATTCAAATTTTTTATTATTATTTTTAATTGTACCTATTACGGAAGATAAAAAAAAAATCGCGCCTAGAGCTATTTTATGTCGGGTACATTGAGTGGACGACCTTTGTAAGATGACTAAAAAGTCACGGTTAACAAAGTGTCATTGCTTAAGTACTTTGTTACTTTTAAACGTAAGAAACACGAAACGAAACAGACATGCTTTTTTAAGTAGCCGTTCTTACACATGGCGATCCGCGTGGAATCCGTGCGGATTCCGCACAGTTTACGGCTACATCTGAACGAACACGAAAGTACTCATGTAAATGGAAAACCGCGCGATTCCTGCAGGGTAAGGAAAGACAGATACTGTAGGACACACGGCGACACGTCAAGCTATATTATCCAGTATAACTTGACCTTGCTTTGTATGAGTTTCCCGTACAATGATAGGTCAGCTTAATTTGGTTTGATTAGCTTGACCGGTTGTCGTGCGTACAGGACTCTTGAGGTATTTTCTTGTATATGTAAAGTCTCAGCAATGCTCTCGCTTCGCTCTTGTTGAAATCTCACCCTTAAGCTATTACTTTAGGTACTACAATGTTTATTTCTCCTAAAATATTAAAAGGTACTCAAGTACACGTTACTTTCATTTTCTCTTGCTCAACAAATCATTGGCAGGTGCTGGATCACTTGACGTCATGCTGTTAAATTATTATGAGATAACTTTCCACATGATGTAATAACTTAATCCTGGCCTTCGGAGTTACGATTCACGGAAATGTTATCACAGGGATTGTAGGAGCTGAAATGTAGATTGTAAAGTACACCTGTTACTGACAGAGATCTTCTGATATTCTTGTAACAAATTCTTAGTACTTCATTGACTAGCTTAATTAACTTTTCTATCGTTATTAGTTTTCAAATATTGAGTTGGGTTTCTATGTGCCAATACAATATTTTGACCTCAATATAACGCTTAGAGTAAAATTCATAACTAGGTAAAATTTTTCTTATTTCCTATCTTTAACGATTTAGTTTGTGTGTAGTCAGTTAGTATTGGAACTGTTTGTTTTACATGCAGTTTCACCTATTGCTACTTTCATAGAAAATGTTATGAAGAAACTAGGTATTCAAGCGAATACATATACCTATTGACCTTTTTTAATCTCTCTTTAATTTATAGTCCTTTAACAAAGGTTAATGAAAAAAGTAGCACATTATTAATACGGCGTATATTTATACGCTTCAGATGTCGGTCCAGGGTGCCTTGCCTCCGCTACGTTGCTTAAAAATAGAAAAGAAATGCGGTTGAGAGGAGGCTCATCCCGGTGAAAACGACCAGCCAGGCGATACCCGATAGACGGCAATTTATAATGTACTGTATTTTACAATGTACAGTCACGAGCAAAAATATGTATACGCTTAGCAACTTTTAAAACTCATTGTCTTTACTGTATTGCCTCAAGTGGGCGATGAAGTAAAGTTTTGACCAAATGGTGGCCCGAGGTTGGACCAAAGAAATGAGGGCCGTCCAAAAGCGCGTTATGGTGATGATATCACCTAAGCCGCGGGTAACAGATAGGTAAGTGACACACAGAACAGAACTATGGTAGAAGAAAGGGAGGCATTGAGCTAGGTATAAACCCAGCAGTGATAGATTTCGGAATAAAATGATGCTGGTGATGATGATGATTTATTTTGTGTTGATGAAATATGTTTTTATCGCAAAGTTGCCTGGTTATACCTCGCGAAACTGTATACATATTTGTGTTCGTGACTGTACATGTGAACGGTTCATATTTTATAAGAGAAAAAGATAAAACCACGGTTATACAATAAATGTTGATGGCCGAGTATTCATTAATAGTGACGTGCGTTTGAATTAGTAATGTAGAAGAATGTTTTTATGAGTCATGGAAAATATACGTCGATTAAAAATAGAACAAGAAAAGGAAAGTCGTTTGTTTCATTTGGTCGGTTCCTACTTACCAAATTCGTGAACAACCCGCCTGCTAGAAACGACAAGAAAAAATGGCTTTATCCTTGTCTCATAACAAGTAGTTTAGAAGTCTTCCAGCCTTTAAGGGACTTGTCTGAAGTCACTACCAACGCCGTCGATGTGGCTAGTTCTGGTCGTAATAAATAGGATTAAATAACTATGGACATCGACACGAAGAAGATGAAGAACAAGTAGTTAATATCAAACTTATTTGTATGATAGTATCATCATCCGACGTAAAAACCAAACTTTTTCACATATTCATTTATCATTCTCCTGCCCTTATCCCAATTTAATTGGGGTCGGCGCAGCATGTCTTTTTCTTCCAAAGAACTCTCTCGTTCTCTTGACGCCAGGTATATCAGAAGTCAACCTCGTAGTTACAACCCATCAGGTTACCAGCTATTTTTCAGGTAGAAAAGCGCTTCAAGCGGCCGTTAAAGCCGCCAAAGCGTACGCATGACGCCCAATCAAGCTAAACAAAACCAGTTTATGCAATCTCTCATTGTACAGGAAATCCATACAAAGCGAGGCCAAGTTATACTGGAAATGAACAGGTTCATGTGCCGCCGTGTGTACGTTCACAACTGAATTGATCTGAATAGGTGAATGGATCTAACTACCAGACCACCCAATCAATCATGGTACTGGCGAAATGACTGACGGACTGCCAGTTTTCACCCTTATGCACTAAGTTATAAGGTGGAAAAGTGCTTGGCCAGTAGTGCTCTCGGTAGTACCTATTCCGTTGGTGCACAAAACCTCAATCCTTTGCCTTGCCTCGTGGCTTGGATTACGTAGGTAGTCGTTTTTAGATATCTAATATCTACGAATTTGTCGTTTTTCCTCGAAATCCTAAGCCGATTAGAAGGACTCAGTATTTTGAAAACATTTTCTTTATAGCTCTTAACAAATCCACGAAACCACTACAATTTATCTTCGGTGGAAAGTTTTCAGGATTTTAGAAATGAAGTTTCTTTTAACCGAGTTCCTTTGGAGAAGATTTCTCGTGCTTGAAATTTTTATTATAGAACAGTAAGACACATAACAAGTACATTGCAAATGGTGGCTGACAATGGAGTTAGAATATTTGAAAATAGCGTATGTAATTTTGTCAATCACATTTTAAGTCCTAGAGTTGGGACTAGTACATAATTTTTAAAAATGAAAAAGAAAAGGGGTAGGATCCTGGTGTCCTGAAACACAGGCCACGAGCCTAGCTTAGGCACCAGTCTTCCACGATATATACTTACCTGAATTGTGTATCATTGTCGAATCTGACCGATGTAAAATAATTTGTGTATATTGTGTTGAGAAAATAAAGTTGATTGATTGATTGATTGATTGTAGTTCTTGATTCCATTAGCAGTTTCAACAGGTAGGTGTACTGACTTTTAGTATTTCACATAACATATTATATATAACATCACGCCTATAACCCCCGAAGGGTAAGGCAGAGTATTTCGCCAGTTATGTTTAAGTCCCATGTAATAGGGGGCGAACCTATTGCCATCAACCGGGCGTAAATCCAGACTCCGTAGCTGCTACTGTGAAATTTCTAATAGAAAAACCCAATATGACTTTGCCCGTCCTGAGAATCGAACCCAGGATGTCATGCTCAACAACGAGCATAGAGGCTGTTTTAATATTTCAAAAGTAAAAACAAAAATATACGCCTTTTTCTTGCCTACTCGAAGCTCTGAAGCTTCTGAAAGTATATCATGTTTTGTCGTCCGCTGACAAGCAACGTCATTTCTATTCAAGATATGACGTACATTACACATATGCTCGTACTCAACGTCTCATCAAACGACATGGAGCTTTGACTTGCACACTGTCAGCGATGCGAAGCGATGTTACACGTCATACTGACGCCATCGTAATAACATTCTGTGACGCGTATAGGTGATATTGGAACTAAACAATACAGGTCTATTCATTACCACGACTAGACTGCACTTATTCGTGCTCCTCCTGCGGATGTGTACCTCACCCACCATTCATTAATTATTTACGTTTACAAAAAAAGCCCATTCATACGTTAAGGTGTATTCGCGGGCTACCCCGGTGCTTCCCCCTTAAAGCATAATTGTGATTCATGTTGTATTAAAGACAAGGGTCTATTAAAATCTCTAATTATTTTCTACTATTTCATACACAAGGTGTAAACAGAGACTTCACGAAGCCGTCAATCAAACATCCTGTGCATCAAACTAAGTAACTACGCAAAAATTATTACTGGGAAACGATCTTTTTTGGTTGAAAAATCGTGGTTTACGAATCAATGTGACGCCTCCAAAACATTGTGCTGATGGATGGATCATAGCATTAAAACATTTTTTTTTTAAACTTGTCTAAAAGGACGTATTCAAGGCCAAAGTTCTAATAGTTTGGCCTCCAATACGCTCGCAACTAGAAGATTCCGATGTCCAGAACAAAAAAAATATAGCAAGGACGATGACGGGGAGAACAAGACAGTGACTTTCGGCTGCGTTAAGGATTTACATCCATTATTTTTATATCCATAACGTATCTTACACAGTAATGCACGGGCTTCATACTTTAATTTATTTTACACATAGCACAAGCGGTCAGTCTCGTAAGAAAATATAGAATGATTAGTAAGCGTATTGTTGTTATAACCCACAGTGCGTACTACACAGCGTTAACTACTGGATTTATTCCACTAAATAAATGGAATTGTTGGAATCGTGCCATAATATTGACAAATAAATTGGCTGGCCTTGTAATTACATAGGAATGCTACGCTAAGAAATATGAATGCCTTTAATAAATTACGCTGGAAATATTCATAAATAATTTAAAATGAGTTGTTTAGCATTATTAAGTGGATGTGCTAAATTGTTTCATATTTTTGTGAAGAATTTTATGTTGCCCTATATAATATTGCAAGAGAAAAATAAATATGAAGTTTTTTCCAGGCATTGAAAGTGGTAGTTAGAATAATTTATCTGCTAAAGAATTCAGCAGTTGCTGGGTTAAAAGCTAAAGGATAGTGGAAGTCGAATAAATACATTGATTTGAACTGTGACGCTCCATTTGTTTCTCATCAGGGTGAGCTTTTGATTTTTTTTATGATCCATGTATGTTTTTAAAAAAAGTATATACCGAGTTTCCTCCGTGCCTCGGAAAGCACGTTAAGCCTTTGGTCCCGGGTGCCATTTGTAGATCTTTGACAGTCGTTAGGTAGTCAGTGGCCCAAAAAGTCTGACAACCAGTCTTACCAAGGGGTATCGTATATCCCAGTACTAACTGGGTTGTGGAGGTCAGATAGGCAGTCGCTCCATGTAAAATACTGGTATTCAGCTGCATCCGGTTAGACTGGAAGCCGACCCCAATATAGTTGGGAAAAGGCTAGGCAGATGATGATGATGATGTATGTTTTTAAAAAAAAAACCTTGCGTCACAAAAAATCTACTAATATTTAAAAAAAACAACAAAATAGCTATTCCAAAGACTAAGTAATAAAAAATACATACAAGAAAGTGAACTAACTTATTGGTAATTGAAAACCTTATTCATAAAAACCAAACAAAAATATGAGTAAAGTTTCAGTCGCCAAACATCCCGTATAATGCCCAATAGGGTCCCACCAACAGACTGACCCAAAAAAAGTTTGAAAAAATGAGTCGCTGCTCCGAAAAAGGTCGCTCTCGAATACAATGAAATGCTCTTTGCGGTTTTTTCAACGTGTATACATCAGTATAATGTTTTCACTCGGATTGTCCTGAAATTGTTGGTGCTTTGTGTTAATTCTCTTAATTAAAGAGAGAGGTTATTGGACGCATTTTTAGGCCTCGTATGTAGATAAGGAAATTATTGAGGTTGTAATGAATATTTTAGGCTTTTCAACACAATGGGTGCGCGGTTTTGTTTTGTTTCTTTTTTAGAATGTTTTAATGAAGCTGGCTAGTACAATAGCATAATTATTATGTGTATAAATTAACCCAGATTCTTTGAAATAAATGTTAATGTCTGGATAAAAATTTTTGCACAGCCGGTAAATCGTAAACGCACATGTGAATTTCCCAAAACCGTCCATTTTTGCAAAAACTCGACCAGATCTTAAATTGTTTCTGTTCTCTATCGGCATAAAATATGGGTCAACGTTCCGAATATAAAAATAGGCCTTAACAATTGGATCGAAATCTCATACCATACGAGTGTAATCAGTTACAAGACGCATCGTTACGTCATGTCACAAAGGTCGATTTTCGCCTGCTGAGTGCCGACTAGGCCACTATCAGATTATCAGCGCGCATTGTATTGGCCTAGTTCAATGATTCTACAATCCGCACATACCGAGTGCATTTATCATGTATGCAATTGTAGACAGCGGTTTGATCCCCGCCCCAAATAGACAGATTTGATTTAGTCTTCTATTTCTTTTGTGCAAGATGGCCAGCAGTAATACTAATCAAATTAGAAAAGCATTTTGCAGTTCTAGATTGTCATGCTTGACACTGATATATTTCTTGGTAATTCATCTTCTAGTCTAGGATATATTAAATATGGCACACTTCTGATTGGTGACCGGTAATACGATCTGCAAGCTTCGTAAAACCAGCCATCTAGTCGTTCATAAACCTTGAATGAATATTACGTCAGGCCGCTGTCCGTCGCCAATCATCAAATCACAAAAGATAAACAACATTCCACTTTCTGGAGCATCAACAACTGAACGTTCAAAATTGATCTAATTCCGGATCCAGGTTCAAAAAACCGGAACAATACAACGTTGCTCTCAATCGCTTAAATACTCTTGAAATAGCTGCACGGAATTGCTACTGCATGTACGGCAATCAAGCATCGCTGAATGGTCACTGTTACGGAGACAATGCGTCCAGATGAACAAAAATGTCCAAGCATGGCCCTGTGCGAAAATAACAGTAGCAACAACCTTGAATATCTAGATTCCGTTTTTAGTTCCGTTTTATATTCTAGTTTTGTTGCCAGAAATATAAATGTGAATCTAAATTAAGCGATATATTCTAGAAAAGGAATTGAACACACAGTATGATGTCATAGAAACGTTACGTAAAGTTAAAGTTTTACGATCTATCTATAACATAATGAGCTTTTATAATGTAAAATCGTTTTAACTTTTAGTATTTATCGAGCTAATGAAACCAATGGTGCAGCCACGGTAATCGTCCGTTGTTGAAAGTAATTTCCTCATTTTATCGAAAAGTTATCAGGCAAACGAGCATCCGCGATGGAAAATCGTGATAATAACAACCATTCAGTTTTTGTAACGTGAAATTATAAATAAACACGCAACCAGTGTTACCAGGAAACTACGTTGTCTAGGTAGATTTCCTCGGAATAGTTCCGAGATTCGAAATTAGTTTTAAGAATAATTAAAACTAAAATAGATGCTTTGATGTTGTTGTGAACATTTACTACAGCAGATAAGTGTGTTACGTACCGCACATGTGAATTCAAAGTGAAGCTTCAAATCATAATAAATAAAAACATGCACTTGGGTATTCTGAATGCAGATATTACTTCTATGTCGCCTTTGCTCCCCTGTCACAAGTGCAATTCAGCGAACACTTTGTACTCCCGCGAGGTCTGCAGTTGATTTCTAAAGCCGATAAAATAATGTAAAACTGTCTACTGAAATAGAAATACTGCATCAAAAGCTGCTCTCTTGGCTATGCGAGTGACACATTCAGGTTTTGTAGACAAAATAGAAAAGTATGGAGATTAGTAACTGTATTAGTGATGCGTGTAGTGATTGGTCAAGTATTTGATATCGTTAGACTGACTGTATTATGTGTGCACAAACGTTATTTTATTTTATGTCGTGTAACTTGAAAAACATATTTTAACAATCTTGTTGCCAACTCCACGATGTTAATGTACTCGTAATAACTTCTTATCACCTCGATGCCTCCCTAGTATAGTGGTCGGAAGCGCGACAGCTGTGCTAGAGGTCCAGGGCTCGTGCCCGGAGGGGCTAAATTGTTAATGCATTTTTCATCAGTAATTTCTCAGTAGCCTAAACTTTCGGGGATTACAGGTGTGATGTTATGTTAAGTAACTTCATAACAAGAAAACTGTTTGTACAAAACTCTTTGTCATACGGCAGTTGACTTTCATAGCTATGCTTGATTGCTTTTCTAATGAATGTTTGCATTAAAATGCGTCACACAGAGCTGCAACTGCTTTGCCGTAGGCGATAACGAAGCGGAGTGGAGCTGACATAAGTGAGCTACATCTACAGAGTTTATGAAACGGTCTCTTTTACACTCAGTGCTGGCTTTGGGGTAAGTGCCTGTCTAATGGCCTTAGAAGCTAAAATACGGTCTCGAAATAATGTGAACGAACCCGGACAGTAAAGTTCTAACAGCCAATGTAGCATATTGACCAATGATGTTATAAATAAAAAGAGGTAAATATCGCACTAGCGCGCACAAATTGTTGCAGACAAATTCAGACAATTGTCGTAATTTAATTACTTCAAGCGCAATAGCTATCTCTTTCTATATCATCCGTTCCGTATTATCTATCGCAATCGTAACAACGCAACGATATTTGAACGCCGCTCAGTATGAACGTAGCGTATCTTTATAATATCATTGATATAGACAGTATTCCTAAAGCCGGAAACTTGCGAGTAAATGTTGAAGCAAAATGAGAAACTACTACCTTCTACTACTAAAATAAAAATCTTAAATTCATTGACTGACAACGCAAAGCCTAGGTCACGGGGTCTAGAAGCTGTCTATTTTGGAATGTTCCCTAAATGGGAAACCCCACCAGACGGTCGTAAAGTACAAACATTTTAAACATATGAAACACTTGAAAACTCCTGAAGTACCCAAGTAGATATTATTGAAGTACACTCAACATTTAAATAAGAGAACGTAGACTATCTAACCAGCTCAGGTTACATAATAACATATATTTCAGTGTGAGCGAATGTTCATGTTCTATAAATTGTTTAATTATATACGTATTTGTGGTTTTTCCAACAAATAAGTAAATTTGTGCAAATATGTCAAATAATAGCGGTTCTTGTGTTTCGTATCATACCATAATACAGTGACGTGGAATTACTGTTGAACTCGAAGTGCATTATCAACGAAATTGTAAGTAGTAAGCTCAACGAACACGTGTTAGCACATCAGTTACTGGATCCTATCAGTATCATCTCAAAGCGAACCATTATTTTTATGTAACTCATTTCGCACTTTTTTAAGCACCTCGGATCGGGATCAACTGGTAACTAGTGAAAATTGGAAGAGTTGATGCCAATCTGGTGTAATGCTTATACAACATTAGTTTTAGTATATGCGAAACCGGAATCACGTGTCTAGTATTTTTATGTAAAGAATCTATGTACAAAATTTCAAAACTGTTTCACGATAAATCACAAAGTTATAGGCTTGTTCTGTTACCTGGTTGTCCGCACAAAAAAGTGGTCACCACGCAGCAGCGACCCGCGCGCGCCTCCAGCGTCGTCTTGAGCTCATCGATAATAATAATTTGGCAGTAGGTACCTAAAGATTGCGATAGGTACTCAGTGTCGCTCGGTATCCAAACCGATGATCTACCTTCAATATTATTTTTTTCCTGATGATGTACCTTTTTTTAAATATTTTTGGAACTAAATATAACATGGTTTAAAAATTATTGGAATCGATTCAGTTACTTATTCTGAACAAACTATATTCAGGTTTTGCAAAATGTTAATACAAACCTATTAATATCATACCATTCTTCCTATTGTAAAATATAATATATAATCTCCTTTAAATAATGTATTAACATTTCTGAACGGGCGACTGCGTTCAACAGGCTACTCCCGCCTGATAATCTCTCATTAACTATTAATGAGCGATTAATTACCAATACACTGTTAAATAAATGTAATACAACATTGAAACTCTTCCCCAAATGACAGAACACCAGTATTAATATTTTATGTTAGCGTTGGTGTATTGTGCATCCTGTATGTTCTGAACAAAGTATTTGACTAACACGAGTAGAATTACTATAGGAAAATTATGCTCATAGTGCCATTCATAAAATGAATTACAAAATACATGAATGAATAAATGAATACAGTGCACTCATTCACACCACCTAGTTCTACAATTTACTTGTACATGTTACAAGCACTATATCCCATCTGTCGGTTAAAATCAACTAAAAATGATGGTGTATTTTACATACATTCAAAACAAGAAAGAAACTGAAATGGTCCCTAACATTATCATTGACACGAAATACGGAATATTTATCATGTTTACTATTTGTTTTAAGTTCTCGATATTTCGGTGCTGTTGCAAGCAGCATGATCACGGAGAAACTGAAGTTTATTCGTGATCATGGGAATGACATGAAACAGCATATGTATGGCATAATATCGGGAACTCAAAACACATAGTAAACATGGTAAATATCCCATTTTCAGTGTTAATGATAATTTCGTTTAGTGTTTCAATAAGCATAAGGAATTACTGATACAGTGCCATCTTTTCAGTGTCATTCTATGTATTTGTGTGCACTAGATATATTATGTTTCGATATCGTTGATAATAGTTGGGAAAAAGCTTGGCAGATGATGATGATCTACCCAATTTTAATGGATGCTTGAGCAAGCTGCATTCTTATTTTGCAATTTATGAGAGAGCTCTAGTTATCCACAAAACTTGTGCAGTTAAAATGAAAATATAGTCGAGTTTAACCTAATTCTAAATTCACATCTTCCTCTATAATACAAAAACGTGCACAAATAAAGGGGTCAACTAAAAGGAAATGCATGTATAAACTCTAAACAGGAAGTGTTAGATAGCACAGCCTTGTTTGTGGATAATGTTTACCGTCTGTTGCACCTGTTTACTCTGTTGTTCGCTGTTGTTCCAGCAGGTTAGATTGTTAGAGATAGTTCTGATTGTTAGTGTTCATGTTGTTAGGGAGGGACGTTATTATATGACGCTGTTTTCTTGTTTTCACGAGACATTTTCAAAGGTCAGGTCTTCGCTAAAATGTATCTAGGTTTGCAGAGGATTTGACTTGTATTAACACAAGTTAGGATAGCACTGAAGTATGCCGGTTAGTGACGAGCAAAGATTTTAACCGTTAGAGGTGTCAGTCATCTCGCATGGAAAAATACAATTTTCAGTATGAGGAGCTCGTGCCTAACTAATAACAGCCGCACGGTTCGATCTTCAGGTAAAGCGCGTTTGCCTAGGTTGGTCTTTGGATGGGTGACCGCCCATTACATACCGAGTTTCCTCCGTGCCTCGGAAAGCACGTTAGGTCGTTGGTCCCGGCTGTCAATTGTAGATCTTTGACAGTCGTTACATGTAGGTAGACAGTGACCCGAAAGTCTGACAACCAGTCTTACCAAGGGGTATCGTATTACCCAGTCCTAACTGGGTTGTGGAGGTCAGACAGGTAGTCGCTCCATGTAAAATACTGGTATTCAGCTGCATCCGGTTAGACTAGAAACCGACCCCCACATAATTAGGAAAAGGCTAAGCAGATGATGCTGAGTGAGTAAATACTATTGAAACGTCATTGACAACAAACCAGTAACATGATAATTTTAACGTAACACGATACGGCGAATCTATCGATTTAAACCTTTGGGGACGGGCTAGTTTTCTGTCGATACAAGCTGTAGACGACACCCTTCCATCGCTGTGAAAATATGACCAGTTAGTTACTAGCGGGGCAGTTCAGGGTGTGAGGTAGATACTTAAGTATCGTCACCGGTGTAAGCTCTTTTACTTCAACCTCGTCTCCCTACAATAACAGAACAGCGCTCGTACAAGTGCAGTTTGTTTGTTAACTACAAATGTGCTGTATTTCTGAATATTATGCTGACGAAGTTATGTTGTCGAATGATTACCTACTTCTAATGCAAACTGATATCAGCAGTCTTGTTCTCAATGAGCAAAGGTATCCGGCTAATATGGCTCGTAAAGCAATTTTACTGCGTTCGTTATTTAGTTTATAAATATATAAGTGTAACGCCTAGGTACAAATGTGTTTTTAAAAAAAAAACAGCTTTAATAATTACACATAAAATTCAGTTTGTGCTGCAGCTTCAAACGCTTTTATAATTCTATAACTTGAAACACTGTTTTAAGCTTTCACGGTTTATGAATAAGCTTATACTGTCACTTACGGGAGATCTTCTGTGATTATTCATTATTCTGAGCTCCCGATTTTTCGACGCTGTTGCAAGCGCCATGATCACGGGATGACTGATCCCGCTTGCAGCCGGCTTGCAACAGCATAATCGGTAAGCCCGGAAGATATCCCGTAAGTGACAGTCTAACTTTATATATAACTTTTGAACTTACTTGAGTTTAGTTGTAGACATTCTGAAATCAAGTTAATTTACAATTGCATGAAGCTGATATTTCGTTTAAGTGGAAATAAAATCAATAACAAATAAGGAATTAAATAGTTCTTCTACACATAGGTGTGTAAAAGAACTCATACATTCTGTAACTATACTTGAAGGACCATACATACAACATTTGACCTTCAATTTACAGAAAATGCCACAACTTTGGGCGAAAAACAGTTTGCTCTACGCTTCCGAGTTCGGTTGAACTGCAATAAAAAAGTTACTCAAACTCAATCATTGGCGAGAATTTCACTAATGTAGTGAATGTAAAACTGCAAGCTAATATACACTACTTTCTGTTAAAGATTTAAACCACTAGACGTGCCCTCACCGCACAAAGGTCGAGTGAAAAACTGTTTAAACTGAGAAGAGAGACGTCGTTATGATTTTCAGTATGAGTGAGCGCGTCAACAAAAATAAAATGTGATCATTTCTTGACTCAGCAGGATGAATCTAATTATACAATGTGTTTGGTTACCGGTTACCGATACTTTTACTTACTTATATACTCATTTCCATCGACAAATACACGTTCATAAATACTCCTAACCCCACATCCCGCGAATTGCAGTCATTTTGTTTTTTTAATCAGCTGATCTAGGGCATGTTCAATGAAATGCTAACATCTTTGAATCTAAGAGACCTAGAGACGTGCAAATGATCGTATTGCAAGGATAAAGGCCGAAGCTATCAAATTATTAAATCAATGAGCAAAAAGTGACGAAAAAAATAAAAAATTACGAAAAATTACATATAAATTACTCATACTACACTACAGCTACACTACTCTACTTTATTCACTTTTTCTACTCTACTGGAAAATTTACTCCTGAATGTTGCTAATGTTTTAATGTTAAATCAGTAGTATTTGAGCCAACCTATAAGATGATATCAAAATATTGACTGAACACCAATTATTTTAAGAGTTATAGCCATTTAAACAAAGTCCCAGTCCATAGACTCCACATTTTGTAGGTTGACTCAAATACATCTGATTTAATATAAAAACATACGCAACAATCGAGGGCAAATATTGCACTTAAGTAGGAAAAGCAAACAATATAAGTAATTTGTATGTAAAATTTCGTTATTTCTTATTTTTTTTAAGTTATTTTTGCTTATTTTTCAGGAAAATTTATTTTATAATTTGATAGTCTCGGCGTTTATCTTTGTAATAAAACCATTTTCACATCGCTAGGTCTCTTAGATTCAAAGATATTACATTTCATTGAAAATACCCTAGACATGCCAATTAAAAAAACTAAATGGCTTCCATTCCCGGGTTGGGGGTTAAGAGTATTTATAAATGTGTATTTGTCGATAGAAATGAGTATATAATATTAATAAAGTATCGGTAACTGGTAGCCAAACACACTGTAAATCTTTGCAGAAAGGAAACTCATAAATATAGTGATTGCGAAACTTCAAACTACAATATGCTAACTATTCTCTCTATTCTACATCTGTAGCTAAATTATACACATCTGAAACAAGTTTGAGCTGTTTCAAAGCCTCGTATATTAATCATATTGGGTTCAAATCGCTATGGAGCATAAAGTTTTGACAGATCTCTATGCCAAACTTGCTTAGTACCCACCCAGTACAGCCATTCAAATAGTTTCAAGACTTCAATACAATAGTTAATGTTTTACCGACAAAGTGTGCGGAATGACTTCATATTTCAGTTCTACCTGTAACGTTCTAATTTACAACCTAGTAGTTTCCTGCTTCAACGAACAAAATGATCTGAAACAATGTTGAGCGCTATTCACTAAAACATTGTTCAAACAAATTACAGCAGCCATGTTGTAATTGATCCAATACTTTCAGTTCGATAATCTATGACATGACCTTCCTCCTGGTGACACCCGTGGCAGTGAACAGTCGGTTATGAAGCCAACACTCCGATATCTCGCTATCAGTAAACAAATAAATACTATTGTCACAGTACAGGGTTGTCAGTGCCTTGACTGTAGGCCTTACTCGCAAGGCACACACAGGAGCACTCGGTTATGCAGCCGACCACCTCCAAGGGAAGATGCCATTTACAAAATAAAAAACAGAACAACCGTCTTTATTATTTATCCTTTTTTTAGTCTAGACTTTCATTTGTTTTTGTTTTTCGTAGCGATAATCCCTACGATGTATAGAAGTTCGAATGCTGACAATGACAACCCTAAACACAACCCAGTGACCCAGATCTTAAAGTGCAGAATTATACGGTCGGCTGATCCGGCGACGGCAGATCGCGAACGATCTCGGGAGTTCGTAAACCGAAACATAGGAAGTGAGATAAGACAAGACGGTTCCGTTTTAGACATGCGAGACGGACACGACACGACGTTCCGGGAATATTGCGAATGGAAAATCGCTGTTAGAAATTGACGTTGTTTACCGATAAATTCTACCGTTATTTGCAAATAATATTGGAATATAATTTGGTTTAGTAGAACTTAATAGAGCTCTATTGGGAATTCTGTGAATTTGTTACAGTAAAATCATGAAATGCTGCAAGGATTTGTTAATTATAATGTCATTTCCTGGTATTACATTGTATGCCTTCCTGTATCAGTTCCTGAAAATCATTTTCAATCAGGATTTTCCGAACAGCGCGTTATTAACATGAATAATTGCAAATGGATAATTACAGTCGTATGAATTTGTATCGCTGAAAATAATTTTATTCTGTTTGACTTGTCTCTTACGTAGCCTTTTTTTTTGTCTCTAACGAACTCAATGACCTCGACTATTCCAATAAAGATGTTTACTCCTGTTTTGATCAAGTACGCCATAAAATCTATCTCCGATCATCCCGTCGCAGACATACAAACTCGCCATGTCACGTAAATTCGTAGGTCACTCCCGAACCAAACATGAGGTCGAATTGAAATAAAATCTTTTAGTTATTGTTGAGTCAGATCTATGTCGAAAATCTTCACAGTTTTGTGACAAAAGTGTCATTTTATGACCGTTCAATTGTATCTAATGGTAGGTAAACTTATACTGTCACTTACGGGATATCTTCCATGATTGTTCATTATTTTGAGCTCCCGATATTTTGAAGCTGTTGCAAGCGCCGTGATCAGACGACAGGCCGTTTCGACGGCGCGTTCGTGTTCCACGCGCGCCTCAAAGAGATGTCAGCAAGCAAGTAGGGGTCCGCATGGGCCAATGCCTGCCAGGGCTGCGGGACTGTTCGAAAGAGATACCGTGGCCCTGGAACACAAAGGGCAAAGAAGGAACATGGATGGGTTTTAGTCAGTACAAGTCTGACACTCCCCTCCGCTCCGCTCAAAATGGGGGGGGTCATTTGATGATTTCCCATCCGAAAAAAATAAATAACGAAAAGCGCCGTGATCGCGGGTTGAGTTTAGTAGTAAACCGTGAAAGCTTAAAACAGTGTCTAATCATAGGTAGTTATTATGACATCATCTGTAGTGTTCTTGTCACTGTTATAGAACCCAAAGGTTTGGTAAGAGACCAGATGGTATGACTATAATGTCTTGGAAGTTGGTTAGACCTTTGGTGTGGTATGCAAGATGTGTCGACACCTTTGCGCTATGTCATCTTCTAAGCACGACGAGCTGTGCGTAAGCTACCGGTGCTGAAAATCTCAAACGGCACCAATGCAATAACCTCATTAGAAGTTATGTGTATGAGCCGTTTGGGGCTGAAACACTAGGGCGATGGGGTCCGAGTCCTAGTCTTTCGGAACATCGCCAAGCAGTTGGTCGACACTTCCCGTTATATAAGATTTTAAACTTTCATGGTCACTAAAAATAATCAAATCGTGATCATGGTGATCATGGTGCTTGCAACAGCGCCGAAATATCGGGAACTCAAAGAAAACTATAAACATGGTAAATATCCCGTCTTCTAGCTATAATGACACTTCCCGTGACCTATTTTTTGCCCATTTAACTTGGCAATGCTGCCAGCCTTCTGGAAATTGGACTGAATTCCTGTTGACAGCGATGTGGGCGAATTTTTTTGACGCTCTTTAATGTTTTTCTCCTTCTCTATTTATGAACTTATTTTTACTATATATTTTAAGTTTGTTAATAGATTTAACTGTACACATAAAATGAAATTCACAGGTACTTCAAGTCATTAAAATAGGGAGAGGTTCTCATATGGTTGGGTATCGTACTGCATCGAAGAAATGGTTACTTTTTGCTTACATGGGTAAGTCCATAAGTCAAACTTAATGTATTATGGTACCCACAATTAATGAATAATCTAGGCAAAATCTTGAATTATATTATTTAAATATTAAGGCCAAAATTTATCTCAAAACACTTAATTCTACTCAAAATTGTACATAAAATAAAAATACTTTATGAAAAATGTTCAAGCAACAATGTTTTACCGAGTACTTAGCACTTTCTATTATGAGGTGCATAAATGAGGTAGCTACTCCATTAATAAATGAAGTGCACTGTTTAATTTTATCTCCCGGTAACAGTCGCCATTTTAATTAAACCCTCCAGGTCTAAAAGGCGTTAAGTAGGAGGATATAAATTGCATGGGACATTATTTTAACATCAGTAAAATACTGGTATTCTGCTGCATCCGGTTAGACTGGAAGCCGACCCCAACATAGTTGGGCAAGGCTGGGCAGATGATGATGAGTATTTTAACATCAGTGCAGTGCCAAAATCGTCGATGGGAGTATGAGGTTTTTCGTCATCACCAGTGCAATTAATCTTCAGTTTTGTACGTAATTTTAACATTTGTAAGTAGATAAACTATAAAATTCTAATATTTCTGAAGCACATTTCTTTAATCGATACGATCGCGATAGAAATTCATCGACAGCGATAAAAATGTATTATAAGATACAAGATATAAAATCAATAATACTTAATTATCTTACCTTCATGAAATTACATCTTACCCAAATGAATTACATGAAATATGCTCGAACATGTGGTGTTACGCGAATGGATAAAATAAGAAATGAGTACATAAGAGGAAATCTGAAAGTGGCGCCGGTGACTGAAAAGTTGTGTGGTTGTCGTGGTATGGGCATGCGGAGGAATGAGGAAAATGTCGTGAGGAAAGTTTTGAATATGACTGTGGATGGATTATAAGAGTAGAGGAAAACCAAAGAAACGATGGATGGACTGTGTGTTGAATGATATGGCACGAAAAGAGGTGTCAGATGAGATGACGAGTAGTAGAGAAGTATGGAAGAAGAAGACATGCTGCGTCGACCCCAAATGAATTAAGTCAAAGACAAGAGAATGATGTCGATGCTCTAAAATAGTGATCCATGTTCGAGCGCATATGATACCTCACAATCAGTTGTAATGATGTTAGTTAGTTGTTCATTACGAACAGATCTAGTTTCCCTTATGCACTGAGATGAGACTCATTAATTTGTGCTGTGTTTATGCATAGGTACAGTCAGGAAAATGTAATATTTATCTAATTGACACATTACATTGTTGTATACAACTGTCAGAGATAGGCAATTGGGATTTGAATTCCCGAACAATAACATAGGTTACGTTAGTAATCAATTTCTTAAACATTTCATTTCCTTACGTTTGGAACTAAATAACTGATAAATGGAAGTAGTGAAAATAAGGGAGAACAAGAGAAAAAAAGTGTACAGTGTTGGTTACGTTAGTAATCAATTTCTTAAACATTTCATTTCCTTACGTTTGGAACTAAATAACTGATAAATGGAAGTAGTGAAAATAAGGGAGAACAAGAGAAAAAAAGTGTACAGTGTTTTTGAAAAGTCAATAGGCATTTATTTCCTTTTTTAATTATAGGTTCTTATAACATAACATCACGCCTGTAATCGAAGTAGGCGAAGGGTTACGCATTTTGCTAGTTATGTTTAAGTCCCATGTAATAAGGGGCGAGCCTATTGCCAACAATCGGGTGCAAATACAGACTCTGTGGCTGCTACTGAGAAATTCCTGATGAAAAACCCAATAACACTGCCCGACCTGGAAATCGAACCCAGGACCTCATGATCAGCAGTCGCAGTTCGAGTTCGAGTTCTTATAACGTTATAATATAACCACCTTTACCTTTCACAGTAGATTCTGACGAACACTTTGACTGATGTGATTTAGTTTGTAGTTTCGACAAATCTCAAAAAAAGGGTTTAATGAATACAGTTAGTGTTGATTGTTGAAGTTTTATTTATCATCCATTAAAGCCCCTTCAGTCGTGGTGTCCATGTTTTATTTCAATTTTATTAAAACACATCGCTTTTAGTTACAAACTAAAAACTTTTTTACGAACCACTCATTCGCAGGCACTACAAAAAGTAAATTATTCTATTCAAATTAGAAATGTTTTTGAGTTAAAACTCTATGTTTTAATTCTAACTAAATAAAACATGTTGATTTAAAAAGTTTTCAACTGAAGTTTTAGCTTTTCACAAATAAGAAAAGTTTTTGTGAAAGATCTAGTCATACCTTGTAAGGTTTACCACAAAATATCATATTTCTTCAACTTTATGAACGTAATTAGGGTCTGCCTATTTATTTGTAACTTTAGATGTCATCTGCCTCAAGTTTTGCAGGTTATTTAAGTTCGGGTTTGTAAATTAAGCTTTGTTATTTCATGTGTTGGTGTTATAATTGTCATGCTTATTTAGTTTGAACAATTTTGACCTGGGCATGAAAAATTATACAGGGTGTAAGGGACAGCCCTCCGCAGACTGATGGGGTGAATTCAGTATATCATACTAAGATGACCGGTACAAGAAATTATTTCAGTAACGTTATGGGAAAACAATAAATTTGATTTGTTTTATTTCCTCATACGCAATGTATGGTTACGTAGCAAAACGCTCCTAACGGACGGAAAGCGCGACGACAAGTTCGATGAACTTTGTAGCTAGGCAGGAAGTGACCAGCTGATTTCACGCGGCCTTCGTTAGAGTATTTCAACATCCATCATTGGTTTTTTTTTTTTAATTTTAGCCGTTTTTTACATAAATGGAGTACTGCGTACAGATAATGTAATATTCCATTGAAATAGTATCTGAAAAAACAATAAAAAAAAACCCTGAGAAAAATTCCGGAGGAATATGATTCAAAATAAGGAGCTGAACGCACCCTGTCAATTTGCAGAGGGCTGTCCCTTACACCCTGTATAAAGCAGGTTATCGTCATCATCATCAAAACACGGTCATCTACTGCTAAACATAGGCCTCCCTCAAGCATCGCCACATCGACCGGTTCTGTACTTTCGCGTCCAACAAATTCTCATAAATTCCCCCTGATATAAAACCAATTCAAACAAATATAAATCAGTCGTAATATTTATTGAAAAAAGAGAATATTTGATGTAAACCAGTAGATAATTACTTTTCTTTTCCTTGCCGTTTAGCGATGTCCCAACTTTTTATCAAGCGAAAAGGTCGGTCCTTTGTTATAAAAACTTGGGGCGATCTATTACGGCGGCAGAATGGTCCCTCTTTGAATAAACAACACTTCTCTTTGATTTATTACACCATTTTTTCTTAACGATAGGTAGCATGGGAATTTGGCAGTTTGTGTATGTTATTTCGTACCTACAACAATATAGGCTTACATGATCTTTTGCTCTTTTTTTTTTTTTTTTTTTTTTTTTTTTTTTCCGGATGGGAAATCATCAAATGACCCCCCCCACTCTGGGCGGAGCGGAAGGGAGTGTCAGACTTGTACTGACTAAAACCCATCCATGTTCCTTCTTTGCCCTTTGTATTCCAGGGCCACGGTATCTCTTTCGAACAGTCCCGCAGCCCTGGCAGGCATCGGTCCTTGCGGACCCCTACTTATTTGCTGACATCTCTTTGAGGCGCACGTGGAACACGAACGCGCCGTCGACACGGCCTGTCGTCATAAGACGGCCGGACGGCGAGCTAGCCCATAACTCGCCGTCCACAGGCCCGCGCCTACGGTGGCCGGGAGCCACCACGTGATCCCCAACGCCCAGGGCGTCTCCCGCGGCGACTGGGACGTGAGGTTCTTTCCCTCTCACGTCCCGCCACCTCCTTCACTAGCATGACTGCTTCGCAGAAGGAGGTGACGGCTTCCCATTCCCTCTCGCTCCGGACCATGGCTTGAACCAAGGCCGGACGCGAGAGATCGCCGCCGCCAATCGCCGCTACGAGGACACGGCGGTGCTCCGCCCAAGCGGGGCAAACCTCCACGGTGTGCTCCACCGTGTCCTCCGGACGATCCTCGCAGTGGAAACACCCGGGCGTTTCCTCCCGCCCGATTCGGTGCAGGAACCTCCCGAAACAACCGTGTCCGGTGAGGACCTGCGTCAGGCGGTAGGTGAGGGCGCCGTGGCGCCTCTCTAGCCACTCCTCAAAGAGGGGACTTATCGCCACTATGGTGGCGTGCCCTGCACGGGGTTGCGACAGTCGCTCTCTCCATGTCGCCATGAGATCACGCCGGAGGTCTGTCCGCTGAGCGGCAATTTGCCGCGGCAGCGGAGTTTCCTCCCGACGTAGTGCCTCCGCGCGCCATTCGTGCAGGCGTGCGAGGACTATCGCCTCCAGATCCCATGGCGGCAATCCGGCAAGGAGGCTAGCCGCTTCGCCGGAGATCGTGCGGTACCCCCGGATTAGCCTTATGGCTATTACCTTTTGGGGCGCGTTCAGGTAGTGGGCGGCTTGCCGCCTCAAAGAACGCGCCCACACCGGGGCCCCGTAAAGAGCCATGGACCGCACGACCCCCGCGTATAGCCTCCGGCAGGAGGCGTTTGGACCCCTCAGGTTGGGCAAGAGCCGCTTGAAGGCAGCCCCTGTCCGTTCCAGTTTGGGAGCCAAACGTAGGAAGTGCTCCACGAAGTTCCACCGGCTGTCGAGGACGAGTCCTAGGTACTTCAACGTCGACCCGACGCCGATGGAAACCCCTCCCGCCGTATGATCTTTTGCTCTTTACCTCCACGTGAGGGAGTTGAACTTTATTATTTTTCAGCAAAGGCCTCCCTCCAATTCTTCGATGGGTCACGCTACTTTTTCCTTGTTCTAAGCGAAGACATCCAGGTAGTCTCATCATCTTCTTCAAGGTCTACCGCGGCCTCGTGACGCTGTTCCGGGGTACACATCTTGTGTTTTACGGGCCTACAGCTAGTTCAAACTAAAGACGTCTTAAAATTTTAATCGTTTTTGCCTATTAACTTATACTGTCACTTACGGGATATCTTTCGTGATTGTTCATAATTTTGAGTTTCCGATGAAAAATCACGGAAGATAATCCCGTGAGTGACAGTATAAGTTTAGTTTTAAACCGTGAAAGCTAAAAACAGTGTTTTTGCTCATTTTCTGCAAGTCTGTCTCGCATTTGGCCGATTTTCTTATCTATGTAAAATAATTATTTTTATGTTATCACACCGATCCGTAAAACATAAAACGTTTCCTCTTCCTGAAATATGAAAATTGCTATGAAAACTACCTAGCTTGTACAGTCAAGAGCACCAATGTGTATACACTTTCCTAAATTTAAAAGCAATTTTCGCGAGAAGTAACGATTGTAATTTGGAGTTAGGACCTTTTTCATAAAAATATGAGTTTCAGAATAGTATGTTCGTAACAAAATAAAATTTTAATCAGAACAGTAGGGGAAAAACACTATTAAAAGTTGTTAAGTGTTTACATATATTAGTACTCGATTGCTCGTGACTATATATATACCGGGTGTAAACAGACTCTTCACATATCCGTCAACCAAGCATTATGTACATCTAATTAACTTTACGCAAAAATTATTGCTGGGAATCGACTTTTTTTTTGGGTGAAAAATCACGTTTGACGGTAGGACTCGATGGAAAGCACTCATAGCATTGTGCTGATGAATGGATTGAATAGACCGAGGGTCGTGGAGGTGTGTTAAGTAAAAATCTTACATTAAAAACATGTATTTAAAAAAAAAAACTTGTGAAAATGTTGGAACTTTGACCCATAATATCTCCGTAACTAGAAGGTTCCCAGGTATGGTCTATAACAAAAAAATTATCGCAGTGACGGGGAGAACAATTGATTTTTGTTTATGTTAAGGGTCTATTTACACCCTTTATACGTATAGTAGCAAAACATGTGAAAATCCGCTTCGAGTTCCCCAGCAGAGACAATAACTGAGGTGAGAGTTAAGACGCACCGTAAAGCACCCGGCAAGGGGTTGTGGCCTGGTTCTAACTACTAAGTGGAACGAATGCATTTACGCTTCATTTGCTTCACATTCCTATTTCATTAAGTTCTGTAAGTTCTGCTCAAGTTCTCCTTCTTAGGTACGCAATTAAAAGTTGATATTAGTTCAGTTCAGTGTAAGATGGGAATGATTTATTTTAATTCTACATTCTTATCAAAAGAAGTCTTGCTAACTGGTATTGGTTTCGTTGGAAAAGGTATATTGGTTGGTAGGAACTTATATTATATGTTTTTGTTAATTATCTAGGAACCAACCACAACAAATGAATGATTAACATTATAAATGCGAAAAGACCTTGACCTGATAACGTTTATCCCGCTTGTATCTTGCCTTAGGATAATTTTCGACCAAAAACTAGTAAAAAATAAAACTTGCTCAGAAAACCTAATTCCGAGGCAAAAAAACACGTCTAACTCTTCAAACATTGACAACCAACCGACGTCATCATCTTCCTGCCGTTGCGGCCTTGTCCCGTTCTTTTCGGGGTCGGCGCAACACGTTTTCTTCTTCCATTCTCCCCTGTCAGACGTCACGGCACCATTTACTCTTTTTCTCTTTCATATCATTCCTCACACAATCCATCTATCTTTTCTTTGGCTCACTGCGTACATATACACCGAGTTTGGATATCTATACAAATATATACATAACATGTTTCTCCACACGTGCTCCCACTGCCATACAAACACGCATTCCAGCTTCCTTCATAACCCACTTTACAATATATTAGTGTTTATACCCATTAGAACAGAACACGTGCTCCGATACAACCGCTCAAGTGTTCAGATGCACATGCAACTAAAACATTGGCGTGATAACACGTGCATCTAGCTCTCGAGCTTATCTTTACATTTACATTATCCATCGTAACTAAACATAGTTGTGCTAAAATTGAATATTTACTTGTAAACATTCAATAGGGTAGATGACCAAAAAATCTAATTAGTTCGTCAGATAGATTTCCAAAAAATATTGGACACGTTTTCTTTTCTTTTTTCACGTAAACAAAAAATTACGACGATACAGTGCGTCGAAAACTCATGTGACGTCAAATTTCGGTACACTTTTTACCGGAAAATGACGTCACAAGCCCCTACTCATGATCTTTGATGCGTTTTACCTTCGTCAATTTTACATTATTTACTTTGACTTTAATTGACAAATTTAATAGACATGTAATTTTGAACTTTAATGTATTTAAATTTTTAATTTAGGGACTAACCACGTTCCGAACTAAATGTTGCATGCCTAGTGCAGAATATGGTGACACTAACAACTTTCCTGTTCTTCAAAAACCCACCTGTATAACTACCCATATTTGCAATAAATGAATTTGAATTTGAATTTTTATTGATTTGATAAAACAAAAAATACGTATCCAATATTTTTCGATAATCTAACTGACGGACTAAATAGAATCATATATTATTAACCCAGGAAACATCCCCATCGTCGTTACAGTTCTTTGACAGTTATTTTGAGTTTGATTGTGCATCACTGTCAAACTCACTGTAATCTTTAATCTCGTTTCAATAACGTTGCTATTGATTTGCAACCTAAGATAAAACATGCTGTTACCTTTTATGTTAAAAAGACACTGGGAATATACGTATATTAACTTACAAGTGCCAGGCAACACAACTTGATTCGAATGGTTTAATATTATAATAATCTAGAATAGACTGACAAGGATTACAAATAAAAATCCTTTTATATTTTTCCCAACTGTCAACAACACAAACAACGCTGAACAAAGAAAACACTTATGAATTACGAGTTACACCAGCTATTCTGAAGAATAGTATATATTTCAAATCTTATTATTTCAAGCATAAAAAAAGCTAACAGATTCAGACCCACATCATAATCATCAAAACCAAAGCCGAAGGCAAATAAACTGTAAAAATATTAATAAATATTTATCAAGAAAAATCAAGAAGTTTTTAATAACAACCAGTACCTCGACATAGTATGTAAAACAAGATTCTTTGAAGTGTCTGTCGGACTGAACATCCCGTTTACATTACTGCGAGCAACGATCTGTAGAGATGATGACTTGTTACCCACAGTGGCACTTGACTGATAGTATGTTTACTTATGAACCAGTGAGAATATGCTGCTTATTTTTCTTAGAGGAACAGCCAAGATGGCGTGAACAAACAAAGATCAATGTGATGTCAGTTTGGCAAGAATTCTCCTGACAACTTGACATCCAACCACACATTTCCGTTCCTGTTATCATTTCAGGCTAAGATCTACAACGGTAACACTGCCAACCGTTGATATGAAGATTAATTGTTTATGCTAGCAATAACAAAACGTAATTCTCACAGACAAAAAAACAGTATACGATATGTTGTTGTAATAGAAACAAAATACGCAACGAGTGAAACTAATAGGTACATACAGGAAAAAAGATATTTTCTCCTTCAATAAAATAGTTTTTGTTACGATAACAATACAGCACAAAATAAAATTTACTCGTACTCACAAAATAAAATTCATCAAAATATATTCTCCATTTCTCGAACAAAATGTGTGTCTGACTGAAATATCCGTCAGTACCTACATGGTACTTTATTTTCGTTACCTACATAAAACGTAGGTTGAACAAACAGGCCTTTGTAAGTCTAGTTTGAGTGACATGACTTTGCCAGCTATCCCATGCAGATCGGGCTTTAATATTTCATTCGAGTCTTTGATATCTGCTAGGTTTCAATCTAGCCAGATGTAATGAATGCGACTTTTTATTGTCAACGTCGAACAATGTTTATGACAACTAGGTTATAACTGGATATCTGATTCTTCTTTTTCGTGTGGTTAGTGCCTAACTCTTGATGTCAGAGTTTTTATGCCGCCCGTGGGTATCTAACTTAGCTTTTATGCCGTGGAGAAATATCTCTCAGGCATGCTGGTTTAGTTTCCTCATGATGTTTTCCTTCACCGAAGCAAGTGGCAATTATACAATACGTACATAATCGAGTATGCGAGTCGCACGGGACCGGTCAATGTGGCGATACTTGGGGGAGGCCTATGACCAGCAGTGGACGTCTTTCGGCTGAAATGATGATGATGAATGATGTACATGAATCCGAAAAATCAGAAGTGCGTGGCTTGGGTTCGAACCCGTTGATACTGACTTATCCTTCTACCGTCATATGAAGTCTTCCCCTAAGGCTACGTTCACACACAGCGTATAGTCGGCCGCCGACTGTGAGCGCTCAGTAAAAAATGTACGAAGAAAATTCAGACTGCCTTTTGTTTCTTTATACATTTTGAACTTGACGCTCACAGTCGACGGTTAAAAAATATAAATTAAAGCCGCTCTTCTAAACTACGTAGCGTTTTTTGATGCAGTCGTTTCAAGTATTTCATTATTCGGTAAGTTGTATACTATACTATAAATAAGTCTCCATGTTTTGACAAGCCGTACAAACCATGCGAATAAATTAATCACTACATCTTGAAGATCCCTCCCGTAGAATTCACTCGTCTTTCTCCAAATGCTGTGAATTAGTTTAGGTACCAATTAGCGAGCTGGAAGAATACAAATTGACTCACGAGTCAACTATAAATAAAGCTCCCCTAACGGTTGATGACAGTTAAGTCCGTAACGGTTTATTATATTGATTGGTAACTAGGATCTAATTGTACAGTAGACCTCAAAAGTGCAGTACCATGCTAAAGATTACATTGCTATGAACAGTGCGAGCGCGATACAGCAGTGTGTGTGCGTGTGCGTGTATGAGTGATGTCTCAACATTCTACACATAACACACACTAATGAAATGTCGTCACACTACGCGAAATAGCATTATATTTCTGTTGCATTTAGAATACACATCATAGTGATGACATGTTCTTACCATTGCATTGTTAAAATTCGCGTAGTATTAACATGGGTTGGTAGCTGTTTGGGCTGAGCATGGGTTCACGATCAATGAAGTCCAAGTTCGAATCCATGTTATTACAATGTGTGGCTGTTTTTTGTTTCTTTGAAACCTTAATTATATTTGTATTTTAAGCAGAAAGTCGTTAGGTATTTATGTTTATTTATAATATAGTCATGCTTATTATTTATTTTTTATAAGAAGTTAAATATTAGATAGTTATTGTATTATTATTTAACCTCATTAATTGATTTTTATTTTATGTTTTCGGTGTTGGAAGGTGGAAATAAAAAAATCATGCTGAATGATAACAAAAATGTTTATTCGTTTTATTTATTTATAAAATTAACAAACTTTTATGAGAATGTGACGTCACATTCCTATCTAGGCAAAAAAAAGTTCTCTTATCACCGTTCATAAGATTTTTTGTTGTATACCCACTTAGTCAATTCATAATAAGAATAACATAACACGGAACGGATATTCTAATAACACAAATATAATTGTTGATACCCGCTTATTATAGGTATCAGTATTCAGAGTTAATTGAATACTAATATATGAGTTAGACTTTATGAACGTGTTTTTTTAATGTAACGTCACATTGAATGTATTGAGGTTATAGCTTAAGTGTTCATTTTCTTGACGAAAAGAATATTGAAACTAAACCCCAATTTAAGATCATTAAATTTAAAATTTGTTTCTTAATTTTTTTGTGATAATGTTAATATTACTAAATATTTAGTTACCCGGTCTACTTATTAAATTAAGTATTATTATTTTTTCGCTATAAATTAAGTCTTCCTTTTGGCAAGACTTGAAAGTCTTCTCGTCAGAAAATACAGTCACCTCCCAGTTAAAATCTAAATAATCTCGAGCAAAACGTAGTCTTTCCTCCCTGTGTTTTTGTGTCAAAAATGGTTTTTAGCTGGCTTCCGATGATGTAAACCTTCAGCATGGACTGCATGGCGAACAGTCTGTAATGTAGTATCCAATTGCTCTGCAAACATTATAGTTGGAATGAAACCATTTGTTTCATATTCTTCCACCATAAAACGTCGCTGAGTCGGGTTAATAAGCGGCGGCCTTTCACTTCTTAGACGACTCTTCAGACTACCTTCTTCCTCAAACCTCTTTACCCAACGGCTAACAGAATTTCTAAAAAAAAAAACAAAATATGATTACACACTTGCAACTAGCAATTTATTTAATAATAAGAAAATCACACACCACAACTATCATCATAATAATTATAATTTTTAAAAATAACTTACACATTTTAAGTCAGTTTCAGTTGAAATTTGAGAAATATTAAGCCCATTTTTACGCAAAGTGACAATATTTGCCCTGTCATCAATACTAATATTAGCTTGCATCTTGAATAAAGACAATCAAACAATACGCTAATCGTAATAATAACACAAACGCTCGAAACAAAGTTCACCAACTAACAACGTCATAACTAACTACTTTGTTCAATCCAGAAGTTTATTTTGTTTCACATTCACCCTCATCTTTTTTGTTAATAATAAGTTCCAACTAATATTTAGAAAAACATATCTCATCGGGTCTAACGTATCATTTATAATTAAAACACAAAAAGTGTAATGTCACTTGGGTTCGAACGCAGACTATACTGTGCGAGACATTTTATCTATAGCGTTAACCGCTAAGCCAGATAGACACATGATTGTTTGTTTGAAATTAAATATCACTAACTTAATACTTCTTCGCGACATGACAGGCTTGTCACTAAGGTAAATGATCATTATATCGCACTCTTTCTGACTAGATAATTATGAAAGAGAGCGATATACGAGATCGTGTATGTGTGCAAAATGTTTGTTTTGATGCGATCGTTTTGTGAAACTGCTACTGCACTTATGGTCTCTACTGTACCTATTTGTTATCACGCTACTAAATTTTACCCGCGGCGTAGCTCGCGTGGAGGTTATGTTCTCTATCCGTATGAGATGAACTTAATTTCGACCCTTATGTAAAGAAAAATAATAACTACTATCATAATTATACTACCTAAGTTCACTTACGGCCGACCACTTTTCAACCTTATAACTTAGGCCATAACGGTGAAAGTGGAAGAGCGTCAGTGAACTCGTTAGTACCTATAAATACACGATTTTTCTCATACAAAATATTCCTGTACACTCATGAAGCGTTACCTTTTCACTAAAATGGGACTATTAATAATTGAAACGCTTGTACTAAGCGAACATGTGATTTTGAAATAGTCAATTGTTTACCCGACATTTTTTTGTTCACACCACATGTTTCCGGCAACGTTGCTGCAATCCGAGGTCGGACATCCATTTGGCTGGTTTTCAAGATATCCAGCGGTCGATGACACATCTAGATATATATGCTCTCGTCCTTATTCAAGAGTAATAGCGGCTATTATACTGGTCCGTTGTTTTAAAGCCAGTATAATGTTTGAGATCATTGACATGTGGTTCTTCTGGTGTCTGGTGATACCAAATAGATGCCATTCGATCGTATTTTGCACGATGTGTATGAATGGGTAGTAGTCACCTTTAGAACTGACATTCAAACAGTATTTTCGATCAGTTAGGGGCACTAGCAACAGAAATCAGTAAACACATTTAACGCTAAAAAAAAATAAAAACTTCGTTGTGCTTCTGACAATCGGTTGGAGATGACAAGAGACATCGTCTGCCTAGCCTTTTCCCAAACTATGTTCGGGTCGGCTTCCATTCTAACCGGATGCAGCTGAATACCGGTATTTTACATAGAGCGACTGCCTATATAAACTCCACAACCCAGTTAGTACTAGGTAATACGATATCACTTGGTAAGACTGGTTGTCAGAACTTCGGGCCACTGACTAGACTACCTGGAACGACTGTCATAATCTACAAATGACAGCCGGGACGTGCTTCTTTATTTGCAGGTTTTTTTTTTGGAATTGCGGTATGTAATGGACACCACCAACTCTTCCACGGACCAATCTAGGCAAGCGCGCCTTAATTTAGCCACGAGCTCCTCAAGAGACAAGAGTGATACGTTGGGTGTAAAATGAATTTTCTGATTGGTGGTTCAAGCAAGTCTTAGCGAATTATTTAGTATACATAAATTGTTTATTACCTAAACTATTCCAAAAAGCCTTTCCCAGACGACAAACGACAGGACACACAAAAAGTTTGTCACACAGAGTACGTTTATGTAAACCACAAAGGCTTTCGGTGACAGCTTTGCACGTACAAAAAATCGTCAGCTTTGCCCCTAATAGTGTGAATCTTGAAAAATGTGATTCTATAAAACTCGCACTTGACTGTTTTTCATCGTAAATGTTATACAGCGACCCCTTCCTGCCGTTTTATTACATTGGCAACCGACTCTTCCTATAAAATTACATTTCAAATAAAAAATTTAAAGAATTTTCTGGTGGATCGACTTGACTCATAATATGCATATTATTTGATCAAATCTACACTACTAACTACATCATTTCAGCCAAGACGTCCACTGCTGGACATAGGCCTCCCCCAAGAGTCACCACATTGACCGGTCCAGTGCGTCTCGCATCCAGCGGATCCTTGCAACCTTTACCAGGTCATCGGTCGACCTAGTGGGAGGCCTTCCAACGCAATGTCTTCCAGTTCGCGGTCGCCACTCCAGAACTTTCCGGCCCCATCGGCCATCCGTTCTGCGAGCAATGTGCCCTGCCCACTGCCACTTAAGTTACTAACTACGCTGATAACTAATTAGCACACATTGAAATAAACAGATCAGATCAATTTACTAGATGAGTCTAACAAGCTGATTTACATGATGAATAGAACTAATTTCAATGAATCACAGAAAATATTCCTTTCTCTTGGTCTTGACAATCTTGGAACCATAAATGAAATTTATTTTCTGGAGACTCTTTAGACCAAACAATCTAGTCTTTGACATGGCGTAATAATAACGTACTTTCAAAGGAATATTTCCTTTGACCAGAAAAGGTCTCTCTTATTGAAAGTGATCTCTAATCTTACATAATATAAAATTAATCTTAGTCCATTGAAATATTTCCAAGCCATATTGAATTTCATTTTGTCCAAAAGAGAGGGTGAATCCACCATCGATCATAATTATCGGATACAGGTTGTGGCAGTTCGTGGAAGGATAATAATCCACAAATCAATGTACTTGTGACTTAGATTGATTCGATCAATCAATCAAAATCAAAGACAGAAGTAGAACATATTCAGTTATGTAAAATAATAATAATAAACAATAAAATAGTTTATTGTCACAAAAAAAACATACATTAGTATGCACTGTTTAACATGATGCTAATTAACGTTGCAAAAGTCTGTATACAGATATTGTGAGCCCTGCCTCTCAAACTAGGATAACCTGTATCTTAAGCGACAGTGTTCAGCTATAAAGTTTCTTAAAAATAGGGATTATACAACTGCCGACTGTTCTGTAAAATTATTAGAAATTAAACGATTCAAAACAATAGAAATAGAATACGCAATAACTGATATATTTTAATGTCTGCTGTTTAGTTATAAACCAAGTCATTCAATTCAGAATGCAACCTAATTCTCGATTATAGAATCAGAAGCCAGAACCGTGGTTCAATGCCCTCTGGCCATCAGAGCGATGACGTTGAACAATTAAAGATACGGCCAGCTAAGTCTGGAACAAGAATAACCTCCGATAACGAGACAGAATCCAGACAACACTCCGCATAGCAACCTATTGTCTAACTTTAAATCCAACTGGCGCGCTCCTGGATTTGTCTGCACAGCAGTCGGAAATCATCTCATTGAAACGTATATATAACTGGATAAAAAATATCCTATGTAGGTCCATCTAGGTCATGGTTTACCCGTGTTCCAAATTACATCGAAATCACTTCAGCCATTAAGGCGTGAAAACGTAAATATCAAACAGACAGGGTTACTTTAGTATTTATAGAATTAAGTATGGATTAAACGAGGATCTTGAAGAACAGAGAGAAAGAAAACACAATCAGCGTTATTACCTCAATTTGTTCTTCAAGAGCATTTGAAAAATTAGAAGTAATATTCATTAATTTGTCATTCAATAAATTCGAGTTTGTTGAGAACATTTAAATGTGTTTTCGTTGAACCCTGTGAATAATAGAGTTTCTGTCTAATTGTCGATATCTATTGCGGCTTCCTCGGTCGGAACAGATTTATCTCAATTTCCAACCTAACTGTTTTATTTATAAGAGTGAAACTTAGTGATTCATCACGGTAACTTTTAACTGGATACCTTCACAGTTGGACGAGTTCGTATTTAGGTTTACGATGCGGGTTAATGAGCAATTCAGTCTGTTTTCTTCTTCATTAAGTGGAATAATTATTATTTACAAACAAATTCTGAAAAGGTTTTAAATGTAAACTCGGCACTTCTTGTTGGTTCAGGAAAACGACGGCTTGCTTTAATGGTTTTAACGGTTATTTAGTTTGTTATTACATTTTTTTTTAAACTTTACCGCACACTAGGAATTTCTCATGTATCGTGGATGCGTTTACAAACATTTAAACTCACATACACAAACAGCCAGACCCGGAACAAGTACCTGTAGGCCATACAAATATTTGTTCCGTGCGGGGATCGAACCTGCGACACGTAACGCAGCAGTCAATCGCTCAGCCAATGCGCCAACCGTGCCGTCGTCATTTAAATCTAATAAAACTTAATAACCCTTTCCAAATATAACTCTAATATCAGAGTTATTTTAATGGCATCACAAATTACCATAGTTTAATATAGACGTATTGCCAGAGTTGACACATTACCAAAAGCTCTCTAATAAATTAGACAAATTGGTTTTACTTGGTAAGTCGTTAATAGTATTAATAAATGCGCTGTGAACCCTTTCACATATAATATTATAATTTATCACAGCTTTTGTACATATTTGAGGTTGTATTTAGTTATTATGAAACAATCCTCGTGCTTATTTGTAAATATTTGAAAACAAATACTAATTTTAAATAAGTTTTAATCTAAAAGAATTGAAATAATGTTTTTTCCCCATGTTACCAATATTACTAGTTTAAATTAAAAATCTGTTCCTGCATTCAAAATATGTCTGTAGTCTAGTTCACCTTGCCAAAGGAGAGTAAATAAAAGATTTTATAAAATAAATAATATTAATCGTTAGGAGGTTTCTCTCTCAAGAGCCCTGACCACCGGTAGCTTGGACCCTGTTCCCGATGCCGGTCAGCTACTATTTTTATATATATTTTTTTTTCTTTTATATTACTTTGTATTGAAATATTTAGAAATGTAAATTATGTGTAAAGAAAATAAATAAAGGAATTAATAATATAACTATCAGATGGCACAAGATAGAGAGGTTTGGAAGGTGAAAGGGGAGGCCATGGCCCAGTAGTGGGGTACATGACAGGCTAAGAAAAAAATCTATCATATACATCTTCTCTGTATTCTGTTGAAAACACTTCAAACTACACATAAGAAGCGTGAAATAGACAATTGAACAGCAGTCTTGACCTTTTCATTGTGTTAAGAAAATGTTTATCCCGTCGGGACGTTAGTATGATTCATGGCAACCCCGTTCTACGCAAGCTTTCGTCGAAACAAAATATGCACTCGATAAATCAAGTATCATAACAATCGAAACAGGCCGAAGTAAATTATGACGGTGAACGAAAAATCTTCGTAACCTTGGAGCAACATATGCCGTGCGAACGAGTGTACCGGTGTTTACATTTAGGGACTAACCAGAAATTAACTACGTAATGATTTAAACTTATACACTTTAGAATTATGGAGATGTAGTGTAGTTAATTATGTAGGTACTCGGCATTTAGGGAATGGCACACTGACATATGAGGGTCTATTAATTCTTGTAAATGGTTTGGACTGTTTAGAATACGTGGTAAGACTGCACCTAAATAATAAAATTAAATGACGCACTTACAGGAAACTAGTCTTGCAATAAGGTTTTGAATAAATCTCGTCGTCTCGTCGTATCATTTGTCTCAATCACTGGCAATTTTACGTGAACAATTTTTTTACGAACACAAGCTAAAGCTACTCAATAACACATGCAAATATACCCGTTGCTCTTTCACAAAGAGCTTCAGCAACACGCCACAACTAACACTAACCTTAGCTGAGTCCACATAGCACTTAATCAAAGTCGATTACACAAACAGCACAGTTGGACAGAATCCCATCGGGTTCGTGGTGTACAATCACAAACAAAATGTCGTTGGTACAGGCATGCGACCACCAGCTCTCTATTAGTTCGCTCGAGTCCGTCGGCAAGCTGCCAAATGCTAAGGTTTGCAAACTTAATTACCGTGCGCTTTGCTTTACTGGGTTGACTCAAAGACCTTTTGTTTGTGTATGTACCTGTATTGATGTTTTTTTTATTTTCGTCTTGTCATTATTTTCCGAAATAACTTTTTTTTTTCGTAGGTAAATTCTGTTCAGACATAGGTAAATTATGTTTACGAGTTCGTACATTAACAATGACCGACAAAGAAAAACTTTGAATAGAAACAAGATTTATCTTCGCAGACTAATGTTTTATCAGAAGTCATCAATCAATTTAAATGCATTATTGAAAACACACAGATGCCAACGGCTTAGAATAGCCGAGCTACCAATGTTAATGTACAGAAAACATTCTGTCATTCAACTTTTCCGAAATTCTTTTGAAATAAAAATAAACTTTTCTACAATGTATTGACAGATAGAGGAAATTTCTGTCAAAATATGACGTTGAAAACCATTGTGTTTTAAGATTCATGATGCGAGAAATATTTCTAGCAAATATGTGACTGTAATAAAAAGTCGAAATAATATCCACGTGTTTTCGGAACAGGCAATGAATCAATCAGGAGGCATCCTTCGACTAGAAGCTTGAAGCCAAATCTTTCAAACAATATTCCACACTTTAATAGCAACTAAAATCATAAAAGTCAACGTGATATAAAGCAAATATATGAACAAGAACTTTTTCGCAGTGACTCACTTTTCATGGTGTTGTGTAATGTTCATAGAAAAACTATGAAGATATAGGATTCGCCTATTAACTATGCCTCACGTGGTAAGTCAAACAATCTTACTGACATCACCATCGGCAATTCGGCATTGATTCGCTTGTCGTCGCAATGTAAACATTCATGCTCACTGCATTGTGAGCATTCAGTTGCGTGATTGCAAAGGTGTGGAATGTGGGTGTGTATCCATGTTCAATATCTACATTAAAATCTTACGCCATCATTTCGATTTTCATAATATTGTAACTCGGTATGTCATACCCATCCACTTGCAGTGTTAGCTCGTGCAGATTTTAACAACAACATCCAACAACATCTTGATCCAATCATGAAGTATTATTAGCTGATTCGCATCTTTCAGTAACATTTCGTTTCCCCTTAGTTCTATTTTTGAGCTCCCTTGAGCGAGCCACTTCATTGATACTACTTGTTGAATTTACTTTAATTATACACATTGGAATGCACTGTGCGATTACGTGGTCTGAATTTCCATCCTGTTAAAGCTGGAACGCTCATGCAATATCATGATAATGTAGAACATCACAGTCGTAAAATGTAATGTTTATTTAGCGCCAAATAGCCCTATAATGGATATGTATCGAGAAAAATCCAAGATAGTGATTCTATAATGGTGAATACCGCCCACAAAAGGCGTGCTCGGCCGCAGGCGCTGCCCGTTCGATCGGTCCTCTCACGGCGCGGCGTAAACACACGCTAACAATGCCCAGATGATGGACATCCAAAATAGAATGTAAAGTAAACAATTGGCAACAAAGCGCGTTACGAAGTTGTCGGTGCGGTGAGATTAACCAACGTTGAACAAGCTTTTGATATCCTGTAACGTCATCCCGTCATACGGGCTGCAGCCCGTAGTATTGAATGGTTCATGCTGATAACGCTGTTGTCGTGTTTAGCTGTGTATTACGCTCTCTCAGCGTTTTCATGTGCAATCTACCGTGCAGCATTAAATCTCATAATGCATGGGAGATTTGTAATATTTCGAATGCATAAATTATGATGAAGAAGCATTTTTCGGTGCAACTTTGTGAGCGAATATCGTTTAACGTGCGGGAGCACTTAAAGTGTATTTTAGTTGTGTTTATGATTATTTTTGCAACACCATTAGGTGTTGCAAAGTGGTTCACTATCTTTACGCAATACTTTACGTGGAAATTAACTCACGCGCAACTTCTGTTCTGTAAAATTTCGCTTCACGCGCATCGTGATGCAAGCCTAGAACATATTTAAATGGAGCAAGAGCTTAATCATAAGTCATAAAAGCTGAGAGAAGTAGGAACAGTAGTGATGGTATACATTGGGCTTGCTAGAACAAACCATAACCTGGACAGTGGACACACATTCAATATTGAAGGTACATTAGACGTTGAAGGTAGGTAAACCCATATTGGGTTTACCACGTCACCAACTGGCTTAGATGAATACATGATGCATTAGTTAGACGCTGTTCATGGTTCTGTGTACAAAATAATTGTTAAAATGTATCAGCAGTACCTAATGACATTACTGGTTTTCGGCTTCTGGTTTTCATCATGTCACCAACTAAATGACATCATCTATACTAATATTAAAAAATGGTATTTGTTTGTAAGTTTGTATATAGGAGGTAGTCTCCGGAACTAATGATCCAATTAATTTTTTTTTTACACTGATTGAAAGCTATATTATTCGTGAGTGCTATAAATTATTTTTACATCATGCATATTAGCCGAGCTATCACACTTTTGTGGATGAAGTCGCGGGCGTTGTGCTAGTGTTTGATAAAGTAGTATAGTGTTTGTGTTGGGAAACACCTTTAGCCTCAAACTTAACCATACTGAAACATTGATTCGGCCGAGGCTGCATGAAATCCGTGTGGCTTTGATTGAGCTGTCACTCATTACGTTCGGGAGGCGGGGGCGAACCGTTGTCGGTACTGACGGTAGCAACAACAACCGATAACGAGTCGTATGAACAGTCTTTTCACAGATTTTCTACCTCTGTAATAAACCTTATGGCAACGAGAAGAAGAAGCAAAATAACAATGAATGTTGAGCTGAGATCGATCATTCAGAGACAATCGTATCTGTTTTAGAGTTTCTTTTCTCGTTGTCTGTTTCCTTGCTTTTTAGTATCATTTCTGATTTTATATGGCATTTTTAAAAGAGCAATCAATTAATTGTGGTAATAATTTTTATATTGACAATCTACTAAAATTCATTTTTATCTTTACACCTATCTTTTGGCTAAAGCTTTTACGTTTTTTACCGTAACCATTTGCAAAATATATAATTAGGATGTAAATTGTATTCCCGCAAGTATAATGCCAATAAAAATACATAATGTGTGTACCTAGATGACTTGCTTTGCCCAAATTACGTATACGTATAAACGTGTATTTCATGAAACTGAACACGATCAGCACATCTAAACCGCGTTTAAGAGCTGTCAGTGTCAATATTCCAGACCAATAATAACTTTCGAACACAGTTAAAAGTTTTACATGGTGATCCTAAATGGACGTCATCGAAAACATTATTTTCAGAAGAATGTCCCAAATCATCATCATCGTTGGGGGAGGTCCTAGGTTCGATTCCCAGGTCGGGCTAAGTGTTATTGGGTTTTTCCATTAGGAATTTCTCAGTAGCAGCCAGGGAGTCTTGATTTATAAAAATAATAATCCATTATTTACTTCAGGTAACAAAAACCCATAACACATATTATGATTTGATGTGTTTTATTTTTATTTATGCCCGGTAGATGGCAATAGGCTCGCTCCGTATGACATGCGACTTAAACATAACTGGCGAAATGTAGTGTACACCTCTGCCTAACCCTTCGGGGATTACAGGTGTGGTGGTGTTATGTTATGTTTATGTCCCAAATCAATCTTATCAAAATTTCAAAGCACATAATATTAGTATCGACATCGCTGAATTCCGTAAACACGATCTAAAATAGACGCAATTAAACCGACGGAGCGACATCCAGCTAATCCAGCGCTAACGACCAGCCTTATGTTATGTATGTACATGTATTTGCATACCGCACTTAATACAATTACGCATTTTTAAAGCGCTTTTTTATGTGCGAGATTGGTAATGAATTTATATCAATAACATAAAATGCTAATAATAAATGCTAATGCTAAATAATAACACCCGCTCGGAAGCCGCTCTTACCTAAGTTGGTCCGTAGATAGGTGATCGCCCATTACATACCGAGTTTCTCCGTGCTTCGGAAAGCACTTTAAGCCGTTGGTCCCGGCTGTCATTTGTAGATCTTCAGACAGTCGTTACAGGTAGTCAGTAGCCCGAAAGTCTGACAACCAGTTTTACCAAGGGGTATCGTATTACCCAGTACTAACTGGGTTGTGGAGGTCAGATAGGCAGTCGCTCCATGTAAAATACTGGTATTCAGCTGCATCCGGTTAGACTGGACGCCGACCCCAACATAGTTAGGAAAAGGCTAGGCAGATGACCATAAAATGTAATGATAAAATATATATTGTAAAATCGGTGATCCTGTTCTTAGATTATTTAGCTTAAGTCTTCCTAAGCTACATAATCTAAGTACAGACCTATAATAAGGCCTAGAAATGTAATAATCGTTTTCAAAGTATTTTGTTTTGTTACAACGACTTTTGTTTGACATAAGCTAATCGGTACACTTCAACCAACTTATCTGTGCAGGTAGCATTATAATGGTCGAATATTATTTGAGTCTATCGACGCGCAAAGTAGAAAAAAAAAAGAATTTAAGTACCGAGTTTGACATATCGATGCTTTTTTTCTTGACGCTATTATGAACAGCCACATTCAAAGTGGTCATTCTGATAAAGCCCTTATGTCAATCTAACCCATTTTTGACTTTTCAGTCATCGTCATCGTTGATGGAATGTCAGTTTTCTTGAATGTATACCAATTTTAAAAGCCTCCTTTAAATAAATATGGGTTTAAATGTTTCTGTATCACGCTCTGTGGGAGTTATCATCTATTGGAACTAATTACAAATTGCCTTACAAAATAACCAACAAGAAAATTCACAGAACAATCAATAGGTCGTAAATTGCTACATTACAGTGGTCGTTACCAAAATAGATAATTTTAATACTTCACTAAATGCTTGTTAACATACCTGAACAAGACTACGTAAGCCACAGGCATATTATAATTACAGTGTCAAACATATCATTACCTTAAAATGGAAATTACGAACATACAAACTTGAACAATGTAAAAGTAGGTCGTATGTGATTCGAAAACTATAGTAATTATGAAACTATTTCATGGACTCTTGGTCCATGGTCCATGGTCCTTCGCATTCTTAGTCTTTGTTCCCGTCTCATGTTTTTGTCCTTGCTAAAGATGTTGCTGAGATTTAACTAGAATTCTATTCGAATAAAATTTTACATTTTGGTATAAGTGGGGAAATTTTGTTATTACAGTCTAGACGGAATTCACACCCGAGCCGCAGGCGAGGTAATTATTCAAACCGAGAACTGCAGTAATTATACTTTCATGTCAGTGGTCAGTATTAGACGTCCAAGTCTTCTGCAACATCCATGATAAGAGACTATGCATTGGTTATAAGCATTAAGTAAAAAGCTGTTATTTTGAAAATACAAACAGACACTTCAATTTTACTTTTGTATAGATTTAATACCGACGCCATTAAATCGTTTATATTTAGCGCACAAGTTTGTGTAAAAATCAAGCGTCATAAAATGCTGAACATTTTTTAGTATCTTTTGTTTTTCTTCACAAAGAGATCTACAATCAACTCATTCAAGATTGCTTGGAAAGATACCAACATTGTCTCTTGCTATCGAGATTCTAAGTAACGTGTTTTTAAGAAAAGGCTCATCTTTACCTAGAATTACGGGTTTTCAGCTTACGTCAATGTATTAAAGTTTTAACTTCTAATATCGAAAACAGATAAAGATAAAATGCCTTTCAACAAAATGTGGCTTTTAGATAATCGAAGGTATTCAATAGCGCCGATTTATTAGTTATTTATAGCTGGTTAGATTCCTATCAGTTGATTGGTGGTTTTATTATAGATAACTTTTATTTTTTTATCTAAGCAAAAGTTTCGTGGAAGAAAATGTTTTTGGGATAATAGATATTGCGTTTGGCAAGACTACCGTCAATATTTGACGTCCAATATAAGATTATTGGTACGTACCAATATAAATCCAAGCAGAAGTGAACTTATCTAACAATAATAATAAATAGAATAGGGCTTGATTCATACAGCAGTACTCCTGGACACAGAACGTATAGTGAAGAGGTTTCTCCCTCTGGAGCCCTGACCACAGGCAGCCTGGATCTTGGTCCTGATGCCGATAGACTATCTACTCTTTTGAAATTATTTAAAAATTTAAAATATAATTATAATTACCAATGAATTAATGAAATATTAATGGAGTAGACAAAAACCTATCATAACGTTATGCATCAATCTCAGTTTAATGTTCTGTAGTTTTTATCTGTATGTAGGCCCATACATATGGATAAAAAGGAGGAGCTCGTGGCTAAATAATAACAGCCGCTCGGATCGATCTTTAGGTTAAGCCGTGCTTGCCTAGGTTGGTCTATGGATGGGTGACCACCCATTACATACCGAGTTTCCTCCGTGCCTCGGAAAGTACGTTAAGCCGATGATGATATATGAATAAAAACTTTAAACATTAAGTCCATTATGGCTTTCCTACTCATAAAAGCTCAGTGTTGTTAAACTAATTTTAAAACCTGCAGTAATCCATCAGCACAATAAAAGTGGGTTGCCGGTCTCTTATCTTCATGCATCACATTTACTACTTATAATAAGTGGGTATTAAATATAGCACTCGTAAATGGTGTATACCTATAAATACAATACCGGCAAGTTTTTATTTATAATGAAAACTGGCTCTATGTTCCAATCTAGATTAAAATATAAATATACTAGATTTGCGCCCGGTAGATGACAATGGGCTGGGCCCCTATATCATAATCATCAATTTCTGCATCGAATTATTTGGAGTCGGCGCAGCATGTCTTCTTCTTCCATACTCCTCTATGTCTTCGCCATCTATAACATGAAATGGCGGAATGTGGCCTATGTGCTGTGTGACCTACTATAGGTTTCGGCAAAACCTTAATTTTGTTAATAAATACAATATTTATAAATGTAGAAGAACTTCACCATGTTCAATAAAATTAATATTTCTTTTACTAATAGTTATAATGATTCATGTCGAATTTCACCACGAATTATTATTTCTCTTACCTTCAATAAGATTGGTTCGTTTCATAATATTGACAAATTACCCAATAAATGACGGGGTGCCAACCCTTCGCCTATCAATTACTACGACCCTTTTGCGCCGAGATTTTTTGCTTGAAAAGAAAGATTGGAGAAATATAACTGACGCTGTCATAGACTTACTGGAAGAGCTGTATTGGACATAATATTATTTTCAGCTCACAATTAAATCAAAGTCCGCAGCTGAACAAAGGCTTCTCCCAGATCTTTCTTTATCCTGTGACTAGACACGGCTAGACCTGGTGTCAGAGTTTTTATGCCGCCCACCGGACTCCGACTTGGCTTAACATGCCGTCGAGAAATATCTCTCAAGCATGCCTCACGATATTTTCCTACACCGAAGAAAGTGACAACTAAACAATACGCACATGAATCCGAAAAATAAGAGGTACGTGTCTTGGGTTCGAAGTTGAGACCTATGACTTGACAACCCGACTGTCACATCACTGTCACTGTCACACCCTGTCCTGTGCCTTGCACGTCCAGTCTGACTAAACCACTTCTTTGAGGTCGTCGGCCCATAAGTGGTCCAGTTCTACTAGCACAGTGCACTAGAACTGTAAACAAATATTCACAAATATTTTTACATTCTTTTTTGTTTTACAGCTGGTAACGCGGTGAAGTTATCAGCCAAACTCGCCACATGATCAGCTCATGAATAAACGCAGCTCAACCATTTAAGTCCCAAACTGTCGTGGAATCCCGAAAGACAGGAGTGGAATTTTAAACAACAACAAATTTCAGGAAATTCACTTTAATTTTGACACTGCCTTTTTGTTAGTACAAAGTGTGGCTATTCCAAAACGTCCTTTTTTTGTATAGATTATCCAGATGCCTACTAGTCGCAAGCGCCCCTGATGAGCACGAGGTCCTGCTTTCGATTTCCGGGGCGGACTAAATGTTATTGGTTTTTTTCCACCAGGAAATTAGAGTCTGGATGTGTGCCCAGTTGATGGCGATAGGCCCTGGGTATACTATGTATTAGGGTACACATTTCGGGAATTACAGGCGTGTTGTTATGTGATGTAAGAATACCCAGGAAAGAAATACCATAAATCATAATTACTCACTGATTTACTAGTTAGTGGAATTTACGGAGCAGATTGAGTTTACATGGAACCGTCTACAAACAGTTATTGTTGACGTATTTGCATTGAAAATAAACCTCTCAACAACTTTGTTACGTATAACGTTATTAGCACGCGGCGAAATTACTGTTTATTTTATATGTTTCAACGGAAATTAATATACTGATCCATGCGTCGATTTCTAATGCGGAGATTTGGTCGTCGTTTCGCGTTGTAGCTAGCATGTACCTAGCGAAAATAGTTATCTTCTTCTTTCTTCTTTATCGTATGGTTAGTTCCTAACCTGGTGTCAGAGTTTTTATGCCGCCCATGGGCCTCTGACTTGGCTTAACATGCCGTCAAGAAATATCTCTCAGGCATGCTGGTTTCCTCACGATGTTTTCCCTCACCGAAGCAAGTGATGATTATACAATACGCACATGAATCCGAAAAATCAGAGGTGCGTGCCTTGGGTTCGAATTTGAGACCTATAATTTGGCAGTCCAACGGTCACACCACTAGGCTGTCACTGCTTAAATAGTTATATTAAAATGTGCAAGTAAACTTACCATAGTCTACGGTTTAGTCTGGCCTAACGTGCATCATTCACGTGCACGTTAAGCTTTGAAATATTACAGTATCAGACTCAAGATTAATTAGGGACCCATCACACGGTACACATAATCATCATCTGCCTAGCCTTTTCCCAACTATATTGGGGTCGGCTTCCAGTCTAACCGGATGCAGCTGAATACCAGTATTTTACATGGAGCGACTGCCTATCTGACCTCCACAACCCAGTTAGTACTAAACCCCCTGGGTTATACGATACCCCTTGGTAAGACTGGTTGTCAGACTTTTTGGGCCACTGACTACCTAACGACTGTCAAACATCTACAAATGACACCCGGGACCAACGGCTTAACGTGCTTTCCGAGGCACGGAGGAAACTCGGTATGTAATAGGTGGTCACCCATCCACAGACCAACCTAGGCAAGCACGGCTTCACCTAAAGATCTATCCGAGCGGCTGTTATTATTTAGCCACGAGCTCCTCCACACGGTACACATAATATTACGTCAAATAAATTTTCTTGTGTTACAACGAAGAAAATTACCTGTCTCGTCTTGTATCGCGGGTAATTCTTGTCGCCCGCCTTTGGGTCGTCTCTGGGGTCCTTTATCTCTACCTGAATACATTGACCATATTGTGAGTTCTAGTGAAGCAAATAGAGACCAAAAGAAACCGTGATTGAGGTCTCGAGTTCCCGAATCTTGTGGAATCACTTAGCTAATGAAACAAATACTTGAGCACGTTCATCAAATGAGCTTTCTGAGTAATAGGTTGTGTTCGCTTAGAAACCAACTACTGCTTGTCTCTGAAACCTTTTTGGTACCTGTAATTTGTATGTATGTGACTTGAGTAGTTTTAGTATATTGTCCGTATCACTATTTACACTGCTTGTTGGTCTAGTGATAGCAATCACGACTGCTGAGCATGAGGTTCTGGGTTGGATTCCCGGGTCGGGCAATTATTGGGTTTTTCCATCATCAATTTCTCAGTAGCAGCCACGGAGTCTGGATTCATGCCCGGTTGATGGCAATAGGTTCGCCCCCTATTACATGGGACTTATACATAACTAGCGAAATGTGGGTCAAATCAAATCAAATCAAATTTATTCGTAAATGTAGGTGTACTATTATTACACCTCTGCCTGAACCTTTGGGGATTACAGGCGTGATGTTGTGATGATATTATGTTATTTAAACCGCTGTTTTACTCTGTTATTGTGTCTTATTGTAAGAATACCTTAGAGCTAGCAAGTTTTAGGTACTTCTACGCCTAAGTAGACATAATAAAACCATTTTTGTTCATAAAATGTCATAGCTGTTTGCTAACTTCAACGTCTGCACCAAACAATATCAAATTATACGCAACACTCAGAATAACATATGAGGCTCTTTGTCTAGAAGTGTCTAAATTATATTGCCTTCACTTTACCTAGCCTTCAAGTTCAAGTCGTAACATAAAATATATTCTAACAATTTCTCTTTTCTACTTACTAGAAAACCCTTTTACAATTTCTTGAACTTTGTGACAATTTGTTGTATAAAGCTGTCTGTCTCCCTTTGTGGGTGAAACTTGAGATATTATTACTTGACGTAACAATAAATTAGTTAATTAAAAGACTCCTCCCCTCTCTACCCCTCAAAGGGGTGCCTTCACTCACCTGAACACAATAGGGTAATGAAGAAAAATTGCAATTAAGGTTTTACTTCAGTTAGTTAATTTAGTTAGAGTCTTCAGCGTTTAGACTTTCGTCTTCTGTTTCGGTTGAGTTAAGCTGAAAGTCTTACTGGTGACAACATTTTTATTTAGTTGAGGACTGATAATAAAATAAGGTTAAACAAAAAACTGAAAGCTGTTAAAAAGGCAATTTATTATCTTGATCAATTCTGTAGCTACATGATTTTTGTGTATCATTTCACTAATGATTTAACCGGCTCATTAATATCTACAAATTAACTTAATCATCGAACAACCAACTTAATTCCTAAATTATTATAAATAGCCCAGTAGTCAACCAGTAACATCTAACTAGAGATGTCTAGAACCGAGATACCAACACAGTGAAGTCATCGATCAAAATCGTGTCTATTTCAGCTAATGTCACAGCTCTAGCGCATTCCTTTACGACACAATCCCAACTGTGATTAAATGAGGTTTGATGACTAACTGCCTAGTTGTCTATGCCTTTGCAAAAGGAATTTATCGAGTAGTTACGCCTAATTTCTATGTTTTGCTATCCATGAGTGGTCCAGACTTACACTTGTATCTTTACCAAAATTGAAGCAATTGGTTTAAAGTTCAGGTTAAACCGCCAGTGAGATATTCCTAAACACAGTGGAACAGAAAGATCTGTATTTGGTCGCAGAAACTTACGAACGCCAGCCAAAAGTAAATTACAAAAATTAATCAATCTGCGCATTGGCTGTCAAATACGTCCCTGGATTCAATTATAATTAAATTAAAAGTAAGTCATTCATAATATCAGTAGGTTGCAACATTTCATAACGCATATACTACTGTCCAAAACGCCCTAAATATCTAAAACATGTGTTTAAGTGATTAACTATTCGACTGGCAGACGCAAACGAAAAGCCTGACCAAACCCATTCAGTGGCGGCCAAAATTCACAAAACATTCCGACACTAAACCCGAGAATACACGGATACACGAAATACATCGAACCGTGCGTGCCCAGTGATGTTTACAATCAATATGTAGAATGTGGATAGTGGTAACATGGAACACAGACGTTTGGTACTTACACCCGACCGCGTCTGGAGTCAAGGCAGACGAACAGAAATAACGCTCACCTATTGTGAGGAGCGATACGAACATCACACATCACGAGCACGCGTATAGCTCAATACACTCGCTATCGATACAGGGTTGATACCATCGTACGGGCATAAAGGCAAGATATAGAGCGCAGGTTCCGTGTTCCCGGTAACAATGGGCCATTCTTTTCGTCTCGGGGGCATCGCGGGTGATTAGGGGTTATGTGATAGGCAGCTCTTTGAACATTGTACTTTAATGCTGTGAGGATCTTCTGTCCCGTATGGGTTGATAGGGTCGGATTTAGACGCATCGTGTTCATTTTCTACGTGGATTCACCATGGATATCTATTTCAATGGTAAGCCTTATGGTGTTACATATTAATATTGCAATGTTTCTTGTCAAGTTTGCTATGAAGATGTCAAACATATTATCTTCTGCATTACGTTATTATTAAAACATTTCAAATAGTCCCGGAATAAAAATGAGTGACGACGTGGAAACAAAAACAAATGACGTACAAGCACCATCAAAATATGACGCTTGTTTATAATAAAAACGTTACTACAGAAAGTTTTATTTGATTTAGAAACATTCAAGGATTTTCTAAGACACTAACCTAACACAAAAATTATTTATACATCTGGTGAAATTCCAGAGAATATTCAATATAATGCTGCAAAGTGGCTTCAAACCTTCAACCAATTTTCCGATAACCTCACGCGCTTTAATATCGGAATACCGGGAATCTGGTATGTTCATTAAAATAGCGGTATTAATACCGGGATGGCGTCAACCCTATGACCGCTTTGATCTGTTTGCACTCAGGTTGCGCTATGGGTGATCATTCACGACATGCCATTTCGTTCGTCTCGGCTCGACCGCTCTTGAACAAAAAGATTTCGTGACAAGCGACATTCCCAACAAACAAAGCGACTTCCTGCATTACGTTGTGCCATTTTCTATGGAGAATGTGTACCTAGTTTATTTGTTTGTTTAGTGAAAGGAATTTCGGGACAACGAACCGAAAAAGTAAATGTTTGGTTAGGTCTTTCGACAGTTTGTTCGCTAAAATTGAGAATAATCTTACCTATATTTTACATTTATTTATTACACACACATTTATATTTATTTTATGACCAACCGTTGGATATTCTTTTAAGTTATGAATAGTTTAAATCTAATTTTTTTTTTTTAATCACGATAATGATGCGCACGGATTCTATGGTCACGATATTACGATGTTATTGCTCACTAGTATTAGTACGTACTAGTTTTCAGTGTCAATGACATTCTTAGGTCATTAGTAATGTTACCTAAGTTTTATTCTCTTTTAATACCCGATATAAGTCCATGAAAATAATGACATTGTCCTACCGTACATTAAAAAAAAAAAAATTCAATGCTTATTAAACTTCCAATAGTGTAATGGTATTTAAGCATTCATTTAGTGTTAGTAAAAACAGGTATTACTTCACTAGCATAAGTTTTGGATCGCGGAAGTCCGACGGAACTCAATCATTAACTCGGTGCAAATTGGATAATTGCTTAGAATTAATTATTCCCTTTCCTCGTCATTACCTCTCTCGAGGCGAAGATGAAAAGGAGAAGAAATAAATTAAATATTATTTCAAACATGACAACATCAAACAAAGGTATCTTAATAAAATTCAAGCAATTAATTGACGATGTCAACCTTTTACAATCCGCGATGAAAGAATATAAAATAAATATTAAAATCTCTTTTCAAGTCGAAGAATATCGTAAATTATTCTTCTAAAAAAACTTAAAGGGCGATTTGTTATCGTCGGTGTTGAAAGTAATGTTTCCAATAAAACCGATTTATAAGTGTTAGGAGTCCGTGACTGGCACTGAGCTACCGAATGGAAGCATCGAGAAAACAATATGGCGTCGGTGAATAAAATATTAGAATTTTACTTAACAGCCGGGAGCTACGGCTTTGTGGGAACACGCTTTACTTCATGATTTACGAGTTCAACGTGTAACACGGAGTAATGGACTTTGTTATTTTGTCATTTGCATGATTAATATTGCACGGCGTCATTAGAAAGTCGATTTTCAGTGATGTATTGATGCAGCTACTGCTGACATTGGTTTTGTGTCGCTTTGTTAGCAGTTTCTATCCAACACAGTGGTATTACATTGAGTAACATGATGTTATTTAAATCATTTACAAATAAACTAATTTACTTTTTACATAATTTCTTATAGACGTTCTCCTCTAAAGCGCATTTTTCACTTACCTAATATTAGCATATTAAATTGCATAACAACTACTTGAAGAATACAGTTCCTATCTCTTCACAAGATTCAAGCATGGAGATGAGACTACACTCTTAAATCTTGCATATTAAGTTTACTTCGTGCAAAAGATGAAATGACACTAGTAAAATACATGTTTTGACGGTTATTGAAGTACGATTACTGAATATAGGTATATCTTCGTCTCTTATATACTTATGCTCGTTTTAGGACACCAAAATAACAGTAAGCTATTGTGTTTTAAACTTTCGGCGCCAAGCCGAGAATTGAAAACTCATCAGCACTCTTTTGCCATTTGTTGCTTTTGTAACAGTGAAAATGGTTATATATATCTTATAGCTGCCTTTTTCAGTCACTCACTGGACAATAGCCACACTATTGGCAAGCAATACAGCACAGCTATAAAAGAGTTCCAGAATTACGTCCCGACCTTTTTACTGCGATAACATCACACTTACAATAGAGCTCATTTCCACTGCCATTGAATTAAGTATTCTGATATACATACATTTATTTGTATATAAACTTGTACAGTCACGAGCACTAATGTATTTATACACGTGTAACAACTTTTAATAATGATTTTCGCTAACTGTATCGATTGGAATTTTGATGTTGTTACGAACATTGTATTTTGGTAGTCATACGAATACGAAATAGTCGGGAAATAGAAGGAGCTCGTGGCTAAATAATAACAGCCGCTCGGATCGATCTTTAGGTTAAGCCGTCCTTGCCTAGGTTGGTCTGTGGATGGGTGACCACCCATTACATACCGAGTTTCCTCCGTGCCTCGGAAAGCACGTTAAGCCGTTGGTCCCGTGTGTCATTTGTAGATCTTTGACAGTCGTTAGGTAGTGAGTGGCCCAAAAAGTCTGACAACCAGTCTTGCCAAGGAGTATCGTATTACCCAGTACTAACTGGGTTGTGGAGGTCAGATAGGCAGTCGCTCCATGTAAAATACTGGTATTCAGCTGCATCCGGTTAGACTGGAAGCCGACCCCAATATAGTTGGGAAAAGGCTAGGCAGATGATGACTAATACGAAATAGGTAGGACTAATCGTAATTTCACGAGAAAAACTCCCTTTTGAATCTTGCTAAGTGTATACCTATTAGTGCTCATGGCTGTACACACATTTATTTGTATGTACCTTTATTACCTGGGTACCGGTGTTAGGGATTTCCTTCCCCGCATGCCGAGAAAGTGTGCCAGTAACGTTAATTGCCTTACCTTCGCGACGTTCGCCAAAATACTTGGCTCAACGAGACACGTTTGTGTTGATAACTGTTTTTTGGAACTGTTACTGCGCGTATCTTTTGTGTTGGGTCCGTTAAAAGAAACGGAGTGTGTTAGTGTTACGTTTGTTGCAGGTAGTTGACATTTGATTGGCCGTGCCATTTAGATAACGTTAAATTCGGTTTTCATTGCCAAATGTTAATGCTCGTTTTGCTTTAGTCTGCCAGTAATGCTTAATTTGGTTTTCTGTATAAATAAATGTTGGTATGTAAGTAAATGTAAATGTCACATTCCCTAACAAAATATAGCTGACCTTTGTCTAACTAAACGTCGCGTCGTAGTAACTAAGACAGATGGTAAAGCTAACACGATATAAATCAGTAATAAAGTAAGCTTCAGACGGTACTTGCTACCCGACGATGTACTTGAATACTTCGCGACCATAGTCTAGACAACATTTCATTCTATTGTCCATTCCCACAAAATAACTCCTTCCGTCTAACAAAACGTTTTGTAAGAAAAATGTGTTTACGATCCTTGCCCCTCTTAATATTAAACTGCCGATATCAGACCCTATAAATATACTTTAGGCAACCTAAGTTGTTTGTGGCCATCAAAGAAAAAGATTTCGGTATGTGATCGGAATTTCTTTTGTCACGGAGTAATCTATACGAATCTTTATTGGAAGTTTTAATGAAAATACTTTTATGTAGCTTTACAAAAGGAAAGAGTATCAATGAGTATATACTCGGGTTGGTTAACAACTCTTAAACAGTAATGGAGGGATTTTAAAATCAATTTAATTTCCTCAACTGAATGTCCAAGCGAAAAGAGATCGCACAAAAATATAATAAAATGCATAACGCTTTAGATGGAAATTTTTATTTTTAAAACGCGTGGCATTTTTGGTTAATCCTGTGAATGTTTGATGTGTTCTAAAATTCAAAGCTAAAAAGAATATTTTAAAACAAACATTCAAATGGAATGGAAATAAAAAATATATTTTGAGGCCCTGACATTTAAACATCAGTTTTGTAGTAGAAAAAGTGCATTAATAGCAAAACCCTAATGGTTTAAGTAATTTATCAATAAACACAGTTACTTATACATGAAATTGAACAATTTATTCCAGTGTCTCAAAAATAATTATCAACAACTGTACTTACAAAATTTTGAGAACCAAAAAAGAAACAAACTAAAAACAAAAGAATCAAGAAGTTCTTTTCTAAAGAAGAAAACAATGTGAAAATTCTCGAATAATGGGTGTAGTAGCGGGAATCGATTCCCGGGACAAATAGCGAGACGATTGCCCTCAGTGCTATACAGTTCTCTTGCAACTAATACGGGCTACTAGTGTCGTGTTTCTTCACATTTGTTGGTGCCATTGTCCGTGTGTCTCTCTATTTATTTCCACATTTCTATTTCCTAGTATCGAACTTGTTGTACTTCTATCTCTTAGTAGTTTGCTCTGAGTAATTTGTGGGAATTGTCGAACTGTTTGTTGTCTACAGTTTGCTGAAGGAACTGTAATTTCGTATTAGTATTCTTAGTTGTTCACAATACTATTCTACTCGTATAACATAGGCTTCAATTGCTGTAGATTCTGTAACATTCATTGAAAATAGTACCACATATTCACAAATTTTATAGACCAAAGAATAAATATATTTTATCATCACCGAGCTATAAGAATAAAACTCCAATATTTGTAAAATGCAACACCCACACAATGCCACATTTTCAAAGTCAATTCATCGGAAAATTGAAATGAATCGAAACGGGTGTACGATTCGAAATACGGTCAACCATAAATATTTATTTACCAAATAACACGGAAGTACTTCAATAACAAAAAGAATAAAGATTTAGCTGTTCTGGAGCGTTCCAGTATTTTCTGTCTATTGTCAATAGCCTCGTAGATCAAAATGACAAAGGGTGAGAGATTTCTATTTCGTAAACGTCTTTTTGATCCCAGCCGGTCTTAAGAACTCGGCTAGGATCGTTCTGTGGTTCCTAAAATATGACAGTCGTTTCAAATCTTTACGCTCTCACGAGGCTCCCAATTGAATTTCTCTGGGCAAAATTATTTGTGATGCCGACATTTGATATAACTTTTGTGGAGATTCTTACCGAAAAATCCAGCACCACAAAGAAGCGTCGGAATGTTCTGAAGTTATTGGTTTGAAGGAACGGATAATGTCATGAACCCGAACTGAATCTAAGACCCTGCCATAAAATTCTGACAGTATTTAGGAGAAAACTTTGAAAATAAATATCGTTTTGATATTTTTATAGCAGTGAAAGACTTCGAATGTTAGAAAGGGATTATAAGATGTAAAAATAAGAATTGTGTTTTCTATTACGGTTCTCATCTTGGTTACGTTTTCGAATAAATAATATCATTTGGATGATACGTACTAAAATACCTAGGTCGTAAGATGTAGGTACACAAGTAAAAAAAATCTTTATTTATACAAAAACCTTCAACATTGATTTAAGACTAGGTCACATAAATTTCAGTGAAATAAAGGTAGTAGTAGTAAGAAAATTATGCATTCAATTAATGACTGAACAGCAGTGGCGAAGGTTCCATACAACTCGATTCCTACTGGCTTCCCTTTGAAAAATAGCACAGTCAGTATTCTATAGACAAATAATATAATCACATTAAAGATATGTACTCCTGTCCTCGTAGCGGCGATTTGTCCTCGTAGCGGCGATTGGCGGCGGCGATCTCTCGCGTCCGGCCTTGGTTCAAGCCATGGTCCGGAGCGAGAGGGAATGGGAAGCCGTCACCTCCTTCTGCGAAGCAGTCATGCTAGTGAAGGAGGTGGCGGGACGTGAGAGGGAAAGAACCTCACGTCCCAGTCGCCGCGGGAGACGCCCTGGGCGTTGGGGGTCACGTGGTGGCTCCCGGCCACCGTAGGCTCGGGCCTGTGGACGGCGAGTTATGGGCTAGCTCGCCGTCAGGCCGTCTTATGACGACAGACCGTGTCGACGGCGCGTTCGTGTTCCACGTGCGCCTCAAAGAGATGTCAGCAAATAAGTAGGGGTCCGCAAGGGCCGATGCCTGCCAGGGCTGCGGGACTGTTCGAAAGAGATACCGTGGCCCTGGAACACAAGGGCAAAGAAGGAACATGGATGGGTTTTAGTCAGTACAAGTCTGACACTCCCTTCCGCTCCGCCCAGAGTGGGGGGGGGTCATTTGATGATTTCCGATCCGGAAAAAAAAAAAAAAAAAAAAAAGATATGTACTCCGGGTTACCTCTTACAAAAATGACCCTTCGCTACTGCTGAACAGAATATCTTTATCTAGACCAAATCTCGATGAAACAATTTTCTCCATTCTCTTTATGTATACGGACATCCGTCGACGACCCAAACATCACCCCAGTAAATCTTTGTACATGTAAGTATGTAGATGAGATACACATAAAAGATAAGAAAAGTACGTAATACAGGCAACATGTAGAAAATGTTATGGTCGAAATACATTTTATTGGTATATAACATGTATGTTTACATCCATTTTTACGTCCCGCCTCTAAATCAACGGGATTAAACGTGAAAATATTGCAGTTACACGCTACACGGTACTCAGATTACATTCGTAAAATTTTAATGAGGATCAGAGTAGTAATAAAGTAGCGTATCCCACGGTAGGTCTTTCGTTTATTGGAGGAGTTTAAAGGTCCATTACAGAAAACCTAAGCGACCGCAAACGGCATGGGCGCTATCAAAACAAGGTATAAACGTTAGTTAATAAGCTCTCGACATGTAAATGAAGATGGAGCGGTAAAGTTTTCAGAGTAGCTTGTATTGGTGAGTACGTATAAAATTAACGCGCCGTAATTTGGCCGGTGGCGTCGCGTTTGAACGCCGGTCGACTTAATTGCCGGCCGTAAAATTTTTGTTTGTTTCAGAAATCGGTCGGCATCCGCTGACTAAATGAGAGCTGCATTCGCGTGCACTACAAAGCGCTTTTCATCTCAGCCGTTCCAAAATTCAATTTTTATTTTCTTCAAAGGTTTTGTTTTGGCACCCGCCATGTTGAGTAAGGCTCTTTAATGAGTTTACTCGAAGTTATGCCATGAATATTTGGGACCAACTGTTTGGGTCATAATCATTTTAACAAAGTTTCACAACTTTTCAGTGAAACAAACTGATTTTGACGTAAAGCTGTATTCAATATTCGATTATTCAATGTAAAGAGATCTTTTATCTAAACAATGTCAAATCAGATTTATGTTAGATAATATTTTAGTGTTCTCTTTGAGGATATAATAACAGAGTAGCTATGAGGCAATATCAAACAAAGGCATATAATAAATTGACCAAATCGATTTACGAACTGGCTGAAAACTATTTGAATATTGAACACGTCGTGTTTTGTTTTGGCTACCACTCATACGAAGAGGTATTGATGAAGTAGAACGTATATGCAAATATAGAGCTTAGCATAAAGTTAGAATCGCTCTTCTATTAGAAGTGTTAGCAACGTTTTATTAAAGGGCGTGAGTGTCGGATTACGCTGGCTTTGCATTATATTTGCAAACTAGACACGTGATCTAAGTTGTGATCCTTTAGAAACTAGTGTAGTAATGTTGAAGTTTCTGACTTAGTATATCACTGTAATATCCTGGTGGTTGTTACTCGTATGAGTATATAGGAAGCCTCATATGATCATTTTAGCAGTAGATTTTGTAGTAACCATGAATGTTTTACTGCTTACTTTCAATATTTTCTGGTTTTTTTTTATAAATATGTACGATAGTCTTTAAGGTATATAATGTTATGGGTCTTTGTTACCCGAAATAAATGAAATATTATTATTTCATTTATAAAAGGATTTTTTAATGATTTTTATTTTATTTTTTTATTTGATTATTCCCTTTATTTATATTTTTACAAAGGGAATAATTATTATTAGAAGCCTCCCATAATCCAAATCCTAAAACAAACCTAATAGAAGTAATAAAGGAAAGTAAGAACACTTTACTTCCTTTATTAATTTGTTTCATCCAACAATTAGACATCGATTAAGAAGCTATTAAAGTCCCCACCAGATCGTTAATGATCAATATTGGCGATCAAATCTCATGATGACTTATTGGTCTTAAAACACCGATAATAGGTTCCATCGAGAAGCAGGGGCCGCAAAACGTAATAATGAATATATTAACCACCATATTACGTGGAAGTGCCATAATTGTGTTAAAATTACGACGTGTAAACTTTATAGTTTACGCTACGGTATGGTAATTTAACTACAAAAGCTGGAGATTTGAGTTGATTTTCATGAAATGATGAAAAGTTGATGAAATGAAACACCATTTCATCTGTTTCTGTAAATAAATGTTTTAAGGACACATTTTTAGTCAATATTTTAATAAAAGATGACACCCGCCTTTCCTTGCTCTTTGATCTCTGAGTTAAAATTTTTGGTCGTCATGATTTAGAAGGTCCGGTAGGTCGCAGTAGCAAAAGTAGAATAAAGGGTGTAAAAAGACCCTTCACAAAGACGAAAGGTACCGATACTTCCCGCCATTGCGATCATTTTTCTTTTATTTTGGACCATCTTTTCCTAACGGAGATATTAAGATATTAGGTGAAAATTCACAATTTTTTTTTAAATACTACGTGATTTTTCATACAAAAAAATCCTTTCCCAGCAATTTTTTTTTGCGCAGTATCTTTTAGTTTCATATACATAATGTTTGATTGAAGGCTTCGTGAAGGGTCCGTTTACACCTTAGTAAAGAAAAGAAAGAAAGAAAAAAATATTTATTTGTCGCAGGGACATGACATGCATCATACAAAATTACAAAAAATAAACAACGTAGTACGTAGGCCTCTTATTCTATTGAAATTCCGTACTTAGCTAACCAGCCTAAGGTCAAAGTATTACCACCGACTTGCGGTGGACTCTGCTTTGGAACATCAGTTCTAACAAAAACCACCATTTTCGTCACAAAATAATTAATCAGTTGCTCATCCATCTTCTAATTATTTTCTATATGTTCATCTTGCACAAGCACTTTGTTTCGCAGGCCTTCTAATTATTACTCGTCATACACGTTAAGTAGGACAGTGGTTTTCTCTGTACTTTTCGTACAATCAATTGTTTCACAACTAGGTCTCTGCGTAAATTGTTTGATCCCTCCTCAGCCTGGCAAGCATTACAGGCACGCAAGTATTCTATAAATATTTTATTGCTTCCTTTGTGTACGCAGCAAGATCATTAGTTATTTTTGTCGTCATAATTATACGTTGTGGTTGTTTACCATTCCGTTATTATTTATTTTCATTTTCAAACTGCTCCACGTAAATTGTCGGCCAAAACTTGTGCACTACATAAAACTTTCAAGAGCATTTCCTTATTAAAGGCTTATGAAAAGAAAAATTTCACGGCAGTGAAAAATAGTCTGAATACGAAGCGAATGAAACTGCTGAAAAGTGTACTTTCTACTTTTATATCTGTTTTTAAATAAGTTTTTTCACTTTTATGTTTTGTTTCTTTCAGAATGCGCGTTTTGAATAAACTGAAAAACGTTATGTCAAACGACTCGACTGTTTTTCTTTACAGTGGCAATTTCTATGAAACTAATTCTGTTTTTCTTTTGTTCCAGATAAAGTGTTGTTCGTTGTTCTACCCCGACGATGGAGTTTGTTGACAATGTCGTGACGGAGCAGTCCAAACACCCGCTCCCGGTGATAACCGACACGTATTTGTACAGTTGAGCCCGCGGCTAAGATGGTGAAGTAGTGTTTAATAGACAATTAAGTGATACAATGAGCTTATAAGTTTAAGTGAATGTCGGGTGATCGGGAGAGGATGCCTTACTACGGGTACAGGGAGGGCGGGCCCGAGTCGGACTCAGAAGGCGCCTGCTCCGACTCAGATGGAGGGGATTCGGACTCTGAGGGGGGGCTGAGTACCGAGAGTACGGTCGGGCAGGGCCTGCCCTTCCCCGGCTTCACTCCGGTCGCCCTCCGGTATCTGACGCAGGAAACCAGGCCAAGGAGCTGGTGTCTCAAACTCATCACTAATCCATATCCTTTTCAATATGACCTACTTTTATTGTAAGATGTTGCATGTAGTTTTCGACGGCGGCGGCGTCTTCAATATCAGATTTCAGGGCTGTTCCAAATAACCAAAACCATAGTTCTATCATATTTCAAACGTGTTGCGTGTAAGTAATAAGTACGCACTTAGAAGGTCATGGTCAAAATCAATAGACATTTTTTCTGTTTTTGGGTTAATGACATTAAAAGCTAGCTTATAAAAGCTAGAACTGCCACAGCAAAAAGTCTATATCAAATGAAATTTTAACGCAATTTTGAATTTAAAAATGTTTTCAAATGTGTAGGAACACCAGAGAATATAAGACAGCAATGAATAATATTATCATTAAGACTAGAAACGGGATATTTACCGTGTCTACTGTCTGTTTGAGTTCGCAATATTTCGGCACTGTTGCAAGCACCATGATCCCGGATAAAGGAAAAAAAATATAGCCAATATTTTCAACATTTAGTTTTGTGCACACAAATACTCATCCAGAAGTAGATTGCTTACCCTGGAATTGTTTAAGCCTCCTTCAGTGAATGATAGCAAACATTGGGATTGACGACGGAATCGTAGGTCAAGTGGTCGTCTAAAAGACTTGTAGTGCCACTCCGTAGGGGAGCCCGGCTTTCTCTTCCGTTCTTTGTTTCGACGGAATTTTGTAACAGAATGAATATTCAAACTACCGTGATTTTGTTGAAAGATTTAAAAATAGTTTTTGGTAATTAAAATTTGTGGTTTCGTTGTGTTTTGGTTAAGTTAAATAGGACACAAAGAAAACGCTTTTTTTTCTTGATAATAAAAACAAAGTTAAACTGCTGAGCTTAATTGAAATCACAATCATAGATGATTCGCTAACCTAAAGGATAGTATCAATCTTATTTTGAGAAATTCAAAAGGTTACTTTGAGTTTCTCCAGTGCCCTTCAACTTTCCACCCTGTCTACTTTGAAACAGGAACATTTCCCTATTGAACACGGTAGCCTGCCAGGGCTGCGGGACTGTTCGAAAGAGATACCGTGGCCCTAGAACACAAAGGGCAAAGAAGGAACATGGATGGGTATTTGTCAGTACAAGTCTGACACTCCCTTCCGCTCCGCCCAGAGTGGGGGGGGGTCATTTGATGATTTCCCATCCGAAAAAAAAGACCCTCAAATCTGTACTTCATTTCATTGCTACACCAGTTCTACCTCAAAGACCAATGCTTATTCAACTGTTCCGATTTGAAACAGCAAGGTTCTCCTACAAATACAAGCTGTACTGTCATCCTTACGTCAATGTTACCAGTTTGACTGCTTCCTTATTACTCAAACATTAAGGCTGAATTTCGGTTTTTTCTATGTCTGGTTGATAGTACCAAGGTGCATACAGAGGCACTCGGCCTGTGAATAATTGACAGTGCTAGTGAAGATCAAAGCTTTGCCGCGTGTATTGGTAGTGTGGCCCCGGGCGTTACGACTCTGCTCACGGCGCGACGCCACAGTTCCATATGCAAATTAATATGAGATATACGGAATATCTCTTTTGAAGACCTAGAAGTTCAAACTCTGGTTCTTTTGAGTCAACTACGGCTAACTGACAGTTGCTACACTTTCATAGATAATTGAAACAAACGAGAAGGACAGTTACGTAGGATTAATCTCTAGATAGACAGAAAAAAAAAAGTTGTAATGTTTATTGTATACCAAAATGATTACACAGCTCTTTTACAATATTGATCTTATTCTATGGGTATAAAGGAGGTCTTATCGCTGATAGCGATATCTACCTTTGAATGCAGCCTTATCAGCCTTCGCAATATGAATTCAAAAACTGCGTCCTAAAACTTTTCAGGGGTCTTAAAGTAGGAGTAACTCCAGTGTGGAAAAGAGATGGCGCTAGACGACCTGTGTAGTTCTGTCTCTTTCCCACACTGGAATTACTCCTGCTTTAAGACGTTATCGTAACCCCCCAGGAAGGTATTACTCTAAAATATCGGCACGTTAAGTTTAACGTAACAGTAGAAGAACAGCAGTAAATCCTGTTTATTTTCAATCAGGAAGCTACTGTTTTATATTTTTTCAATTATATTCTATCTTCAATGCTATCGTATTCTCTCGGTGTTGATATTGACCTAAAAACTAAACACTGCGAAGGTTACTTGTCCTTCATTAAATTCAATGTTTACTATCAGCTAAAAATATGAGAGCATTAAAAATATGTTATAAATATCATAGTGTTTTTGTAAATATGGAAGGTACCTATAAAGGTATGTTCAAATAAAATATAGGAGCTGCATTAATATACACAAGCATTTTGACTTGACAAGAAAAATAAAAAAAAAAAAAAGACAATGACAGCTGAGTCTATAAATCCAGACGGCAAAGTGGTGGTCGCAATCGCGACTGCTTAGATGAGGTCCTGGATTCGATTCCCGAGTCGGGCAAATTGTCATTGGGTTTTTCCATCAGAAATTCTTTGTAGCAGTCACGGAGCCTGGATTTTTTGTCCGGTTTATGGCAATAGGGTCGCACCCTATTACATGGGACTTAACCATGGCTGGGTATCCTATTAGGTACACCGCTGCCTAACCCTTCCGGCATTGTATATATATAAGGTGGAAAAGTCAATAATGTATAGCACTGTCAAGCTAACGAAAAGCTAATGTCAAGGTCGGTGACAGTCGTTGTAGAAATACGTAACACTTTGACAGTGTTTCCTCGTGTCTGATCGTACACTTCAGTATATTTCAGGTCGTCAGCTTTAGGGTTTTAGCTAATCACAACTTGAAAATGGTTGAATGATTGATATTGCCTCGACTTCGTTAATAAAACAGACTCCAACTTTCAACATCCAATGTTAATGATTAATATTTAATCCAATACCAAACCGCCGAAAATATATAGCCACCGGGTTTTAATCAGGCACTCACATAAATAAGTAATCAGCTAACTTCAGCCGATTACCGCGCAAACGTAATCGGGCAAAGACAACCGGCATCGTAACGAAGTTAGGCACGTAATGAATATGTAAATTGAGTAAAACGTATGTGTTTCAAACGAGTACTAATTTTCCTTTACACAAAGGGAATTTTATGCCGTTTTAAATGTAACTTTTATGTTAGGTATTTTGATGAACATTATTATAAAGCTTTTAGCCTTTGACTTAAATGATGCTTGTTTCCAAATTAGATCCCCATTTAAGGCAGGTACTTATGTTATTAAATAGATACCGTTTCCTCTTAAAAGACCTGTCCGGAGGCCCCTCTGTGCAACGCCTGAAAAGGCACATCTCTGGGGAGATTGAAAAGAGGTCTCCCCTGAGCATTGCTGTGCAAGTGTGCACGGATTATTCCGTCATTTCTGAGGTCACTCGGTGGGCTGACAGAGTCCCCACTCTGAACACCCGTGACCCCAATTTCCCATCTGCACCTAGCTTCCGATTTTTCATAATGCCGACGTATCACTTGTTGTTCGTTCTTGTCTTTTATTCGATTTACACGAAGGGTCATGTCTGAACATAAAAAAATCAATAGAGGACGAAAAATTAAACATTAATGAACATTCATTAGGAACTACCAAGGTTTATTTTTTTTTTTTTTGATAAATTAGTTTTAGAAATAGTTCATTGGTTAAAGTAATTAGGGATAACATTTTGGAGTAGATAACAAAGCAGGTTGTGCTCATACGGACTCGCTGCTATAGAGCTGTGCCCTGAGGGGTAGACAAACAATCAGGCTGAGAGCAACCGACCTCCACGCTGCTTTTGGTTTTATATGGCTGTCCAAATATGCGGGTTTTGATTTCATATTCGGTAATACACATTGTGTGTAATAAGAACGGTTATTTGCTACATTCATTCTTCATGGGAAAAGTCTTCATTTTTTTAATTGTTCTACGTTTCCTTTTAAAACGTCATTAAATGCTATGTAGTTTTTGAAAACAAGTAATATTTAATTTAAAGTACCAAAAAACCCGACTACAAAGTGTATTATGTAAGTACCTTCATTGTATATATTTGTAATCTCCTTTTAATTTCGTTCATTTTGATATCCTACTCGGTTAAAAAAAATATATACGACTTACAATTTCTCGCCAAAAATCCACAATATAGTTTTTTCTTTCAAACACCTATTTAAGGACACTTGGGTCTTTTATGACGAATATACCGATACCTTAATTGTCGAAATCCATTCAGCCGTTTGGAAAACAAACATACAGGATACGCGCGAAAAACATAAAACTTCCTTGGCAGTCGGGTAAAAAGGGGGCTAAATCAAGTGGTACCGCCTTCATTTGTTACTTTTCCATCATCATTACAGCTGATAGATTGCGACTCTGTCTAAGCTCATGGCTAATCGATGTCATCTCTTTGAAATGATTTAATCAATTCAAATACTCCGAGGTATTTTCCTGACTCCCCGATCAAGAAATGGTATTTTTCATCTTCGTAACACTTAAATGGTTTTCAATTTGAGCTGCAACCTTCTTAAGACTCATCAATTTCTATTACCGTCGCAGCTATTGAATTTCTTGAATCAACATAAATATGTCGACCACTTTATTGCTTACCGGCGCGAATACGTTATTCATATTTAGTTGGAAACGCAATACCTTCGTACTTAATCATTCAGGCTAGAAACCATTTTTACCAGATATTAATTTTCTTTTATAGTACAAACAAAAGTTCAAAGTAACAATACCAAACAAAATCATCGTGTTACTACAGCCGGGGCTAACTATCATATAAATTATGAAAAACAAATCTGGTTACTTTCAACTGTGTGGCGTGTGTGTAATGAATCTAAATTGTTTCAAGCGCACATATTTCGACTAGAGATGTAGGTGAGTTCTTTTGTAGATTGCCATTCATAGGTGTTCTTTCATCTACAATTTAAATCCCTAAAGTCGTCATGAAAATGACTGAAATTTCTTTTACAGCCACATTATGACACATTAAACACGTAATTACAGAGTTTGCTTAAAAATTATGGTAATGTGTGAAATGTATAATGACACTTTACACCTCCCATTTTTATGGAAATTACGAGTATCTCTGATGACGTAATTTTCAACTCATTTATTTAATGTTGTCGTAATGAGAAAAGTTGGGTTAACAGCCAAAAGTAATGTTATCGCTGTGGTCTCCTCTTGGTAAAAATGTCCACCTTACTGCCATTAAACCCCAATGATAAAATAACAAGCAAAAGTGTTCAAATTTTAAACAGATATTTATTGCGCGCTAGATGTAAAACCAAAGACAGAAACTTTATTGAGAGCGTCTTCACCAGAGACGTTTGATATAGTTCATTGTTCCAGTACTTGAACACTAATATAATAATTCAGAAACGTCGACAGCAAATCTCTGGAACCCGGCTCACTGTCATGTTGTTCTCAGAATCTCATGCTTGTATAATTCCTGGTATATCAGACGGATTCCGAAGCGGGAGTGATAGCTTCTAAATACAAGATGAAGTTACTGAGATAGTAAAAATGATAAACAATGAATGAACCGTTTGAATCATGAATTGTTGTGTACAGCGTGCCGTGAGTCACAGTTGTTTCGGTCTGGCAGGAATAGACTGGGATAGGTAAGGAACTTTATTTACGTGAATCACAAAATACGTAGCTAAGATCGTATTAAGCATATGCCTACGTTCACGTAGGATTAGACGGAAATATGAAATTCTACGGAATATCATTTTTCCATCTACATGCATTTCAGATTTAAAACCTACAAATAGGGTCTTAATATTTCTCCAAGTTAAACCAACCTCCATGCAAAATTAAACTCTAGCACTTATGAATAAGGTATGAGTTTTGTTACCGCAATTAACTTTAGAGAATTCACGTTAAATTCCAATGTCGACCACTCCAGGCCACTCGTGTCTTGTGGAGCACTGAATAAATTAGGATCTACAGTTACAGTGGGGTGTAGTGGGTGTAAGTGGAAAACTAGAGTCTCGCTTTGACGTGTTCGGATTGTCAGGTTTCAACGATTGACACCATTTCTCTCACTCGCGATAACAGGTTTGTTAAAAGAGTTGTCGTGGCAACACCCCAGGATCCGTGCTAATTAAACTGAAGTTTTAATTAGGAGTTAATTAACTTTGAAGATCATTTTAATTTGTAATTGTGAGTTGTGAAAGTGTCGTTTGATAAGTTACTCAATGTAGTAAACATGAAATGGTAAATTACTGAACATAACTATTTCTTAATTATTTGGTTAGGTTTGTATTTTTTATGTATGTATTCATTGAAATCATGCCCGTAAATCCTGTTATGACAAACCGCTTTAGAAAATTAAATTAAGTTCTACATTCCTACTGTTATTACTGAGAACCTCATTGCATTGCATTGATATTGTCACCGTAAAATTGTAAAAACCGTTAGATTATAATCTATCTCGCGAGATTGTAATCTGTCGAAAGATTGTGAACCGTAACATACTGTTTACAATTTAACGCATTACTTTTCCGGTAGATTATAATCTATCGAAGTGAAACCGTCAAATTGTGAAATGGCATGCGACGGAACGCACCTCGCGCGCTGATAGGTTGAACGTCATGTGCCCCGCGCCGCCATATTTGTTTCGAATTCAAATTCAAAATCATTTGCTAATATGGGTAAATACATAAAGTTGTTAACTCGTTTGTTGTCGAATGTAAACTAACAGTGTTTTTAATGTAAACTAACAGGCTGTCCATGCTCAGATCATATCAATATTTCTATGGGACCAATTTGGGAGTATACTCTTTCAAACAAAAAAAGAATTTTCCAAATCGGTTCAGGCGTCTTCGAGTAATCGGTGACAATACATTAAAAAATAGATTCTGACGAATTGAGAACCTCTCCTCCTTTTTTGAAGTCGGTTAAAAACGGGTGAAAGTTTAGTTGGAAAGGCATTGCATGTCTGTCTCACTTATCCTGCAAATGTTATGAATACATCACATCAAGCAGTTGGTACCCGTTCATAAAAGGATTTGAATTACGGCGGTATGGCACCGAAGTCAACGTACGAGGTGACGTTCGATTAGCTTCAGTCACGCATATTGTTTCCAATAGCTAGAAAATTGCTTTATTTATGAACTAACATGCATTTTATTGACTAAATGTTTCAGGGGCGAATAAACCAGTAAAACTAAATCTATTTAGTATATAAAGATCTTTGGGATTTTTTTTTTATAAACAGCAAGCTCAAAATTTACTTATGACTCTTAAATCTTCAAATTCTATGATAACTACAGATAGGTTAACGTTATCATTGTTACGACGGTAGGAAGCCCTCTTTTTGTTAACAACACTGCACTGCATATGCAGACAAGATGTTATTACGAGATATATATATAAATAAATAAATAAATAAATAAATATTTGGACTGCATTTGCAGTGCAAATACTAGATCAAATCTTTATACATAATAATCTGGGCAGCCAAAAAAACAGCAGTACAAAAGAGGCAACCTCGGACAGTTCTGCCAACTATCAACATTTAAACATGACAAAAACTAAACTTTAATCAAAGCCCGCATGTCCATAACATAACGACATCTAATAGATAACAGGGGCCATGGTAATAGTGGGGCCCGTTGGAGCCGTGCCGAGATCGAAGCAATTGTTACCGGCACGGCCTGACGCCAAAACGACTACCTAGCTACCTATTTGTTATCACTACCCCACAATTATGTAAATACCAGCCTACACGTCACTATCTACCAACAGTCCATTCCCAGTTAATTTACCTCTGATTTGGCTTCACTTTCAATATCAAATTGAACCTTATTTTTGTTGTAATAAGACTGGGGTTGGGGTTCGTGGCTAAATGGCTAAATAATAAAAGCTTCACGGGTCGATCTGCAATGTTTCCAAGTTTACTTGGATGGGTGACATTACATACCGAGTTCCCTTCTCGAGTGCCTCGGAAAGAATGTTAGGCCGTTGGTCCAGGCTGTCTTGTAGGTCTTTGACAGCCGTAACGAGTGGTCAGAAGCCCGAAAGTCTGACAACCAATCTTGACAAGGGACTAGGCTGTGGAGGTCAGATAGGCAGTAACTCCAAGTAAAATACTAGTATTCAGCTGCAACCGTTTAGACTGGAATCTGACCCCAACAGTTGGGGAAAGGCTAAGGACATGATGATGAAGAAAACTGTTGGGTTGCTGCCACTGATAAATCTGTCTAAAGCAAAGGGATCTTTATTTTCGTAACAATAAGGTTGTTGATGGGTTGCTCCTGTAAGAGATAAAATAACTGAGAAAGGACTGTACGTCCTACATAACATGCCGATATCGAAATGTGACCTGAAAATATCCGGAACGATGTTTTGCTCATTTCTATTTCTAGTGAAGGGTTTAGGAGAAAATTTGGATGTTCGGTAGTAAAGGTCGAAGTTGAATCGTGATAAAAATTTAATGTGCATGAATTTTGTATAATCTGATGTCGTTATAAAAATTGTTAAATATTTATGTGATTTATTGATAGATATGAAAAATAAATCTACAAAATAAAAACCAAAATTAGTATCTATAACTCAAAAGGTATCTCTATTAGTTTCAAACAATTTTATTCAACGTTGCGTGCAGTTTTAATGGCTTTCATAAAAAAAATTGAAACTCAATAATTGAACAAGCTCCCGTCTTACCAATTAGCTGCACAAATACGAATAAGCTTTTGCTTTGTGTAAATTGTGCTAATTAAACGAAACCGATTTGGTTCCACTACCCAAGAATAAACGAAGGAGTATCACAATGTTGACATTAAATGCAAATGTTTGCTGGCCCATTCTAGAGGTCAAACTGTCTCTTATAACTACAATATTATACAAGGTCACATAAAACTTGCTAGCGAAATTCCACAAACGTCGAAAGATAAATAACCTATCACTTCTTGTCGATAAGGATCCTATCTGTGAAATTAACACGTCACACTTCAACGGTCGTTGTCCATTTCTTTGTCAAATTAGTTTTATAATATCACACTAGTTGTTGTCCGCGACCTTCGGCCACATAAAATTATTATAAAAATACTTTCCTGTTTTTACAACATTTTTCATTGATGCTCCGCTCCTATAAGTCTAGTATTAGCCTTCCTGGATAAATGGGCTATCCAACACTATAAGATTATTCAATCCGAACCAGTACTTCCTAAAATTACGCGTTCAACCAAACAAAGTCTTCAGATTTTTAATATAAATATCGATTTAGAAATCGATTCACATCAAGTTTGAGGAGTTTCGCTAGATAATATAATTTGACCCTGTGTAAACTGTTTTTATATTTTTCTATAAAAAATCCTAAATACAGAAAAGAAAACAAAATGCAGGTTGTAAACAGGCTAAGTGAAGGAAACTTGAAAGTAGGTAAATGTGCTGGTAGGTCACGGGCAGGCTGCCACGTTGCAGCGCCCGAGAGCATTATATTGTTACAAATGTGTCCGCGGTGCCAAGAAACCTAGTAAGGAAACTCACTGCTTGGAGAGATACAGTTAGAAGTAATAACATCTAGTTTCACGGCCAAGTGCGTTCTGCCAAGTTTTACCTGTTTATCCAACTTCAACTAGGTTACTAAGATCTTTATATTATGTGAGGGCCTTGGGAAGAAGGAATTGGTTTCAAAGCGTTTCGTTTTTCTTTATCGACTTAAGCTTTCTAGCTACACAGCGTTGACATAATCTTTTCAGTAGCATATCAAATACATTTTTGTTTCACTGATAAAATGTATCTTGGTCTACATACGTAAGTAGTTTAGATGACAAGGATATTACGTATTTACTTCTCCGTTTTCTTAGACCCTCTCACGGATTCCACAAAAAAGTAAAAATACATTTTAAAACTGTGCTTTATCTGCCAGTTAATCAGCCACGGAAAGGTTTTAAATATACAGAAGATTGTGCATATTATTCGCAAAAAGCCCGATCATCGAACTTTGGTAATAACAATGGAAAAACATCCCTGACCCTAGAGAAAGCAAGATGGAAAGGCTAATAGCCGCATGAAATCGTTAGTAGATGATGAGGCAAAAACGGTTTTATTAGGAAACGGGCCTGACGCGTCTGTAGTATTAATTCTGATTGTTTACTATGGATCTAGAGTTTGATCTAATAAGGAATAACGTTGTTGCAATATGATAGTGACATAGGGACTGGATGGGGACTGACGGATACATTTTATTTCTGACTAGCGACCCTCCCTTGCTTCGCACAGCGCTGACATCTCTTTGAGGCGCGCATGGAACATGAACGCGCCGTCGACACGGCCTGTCGTCATAAGACGGCCGGACGGCGAGTTAGCCCATAACTCGCCGTCCACAGGCCCACGCCTACGGTGGCGGGAGCCACCACGTGACCCCCGACGCCCAGGCCGTCTCCCGCGGCGACTGCGACGTGAGGTTCTTTCCCTCTCACGTCCCGCCACCTCCTTCACTATCATGACTGCTTCGCAGAAGGTGGTGACGGCTTCCCATTCCCTCTCGATCCGGACCATGGCTTGAACCAGGGCCGGACGCGAGAGATCGCCGCCGCCAATCGCTGCTACGAGGACACGGCGGTGCTCCGCCCAAGCGAGGCAGACCTCTACGGTGTGCTCCACCGTGTCCTCCGGACGATCCTCGCAGTGGAAACACCCGGGCGTTTCCTCCCGCCCGATTCGGTGCAGGAACCTCCCGAAACAACCGTGTCCGGTGAGGACCTGCGTCAGGCGGTAGGTGATGGCGCCGTGGCGCCTCTCTAGCCACTCCTCAAAGAGGGGACTTATCGCCACTATGGTGGCGTGCCCTGCACGGGGTTGCAACAGTCGGTCTCTCCATGTCGCCATGAGTGCGCGTACAAGCTTACAGACAGAAATACTAAAAACCGTTGTTTTGCCTTCTGTTGCTCTAATAAAGACCCATATATATATTTTTTTAATATCTTGAATGTACAGACATCGGCCTGTTAGAATTTTATTATATGTATAGATTAGTAAAATACAATTCTCATGCAGAAAACACTAATTAAAACATTCCAGCTTAATATTCTATGTTCACAAATAAATAATATGCAAACCTGAAATATGTGCAATTGAATTAATATGAAAAGCTAAACACAAACACAGATGGATGGCCACGTTAACCACAATGTTGAAAATAATATAGATAATATCATATCAGATTCAGAATTTACTCTGAATTTCCGTTCAGTTTCCAACAGGTATATTGACAGAAGAATATGGCACGAACAGACACAATTTGGTAACTGATTCATGTATAAGATTCAAAGAAGGAAAACGAATAGAAATTGATTACAGCCATGTTCGGCATATCTTCGCAGAATGAGAAAGTAAACATGTTTACGATCCCTGAGAATTAGATAAGTACCTAACCTATGTAAACAACTTATCTACAACGAGCCAATTCATTGATTACATGGATTTTCGACCCCTGGTAATGTGGTCTCGGCAAATTAAGACGTAATGTTCACCTGTGTTTTTCTTCTTCCATAGTACCAGTAGAATGTTTTTCTCCGCCTACTAGGTACTTGTGTTGTGATATCGACAGAGTTTATTCATTGTACCAACACCACACGTAGTGTTTTTTTATTGTTGGCACTGCTTGGCAAAGGCCTCCCCTTTTTATTGTTAGTCTGCCAAGTGTCCCACTGCTTGGCAAAAGCCTCCCCTTTTATTGTTAGTCTGCCAAGTGTCTCACTGCTTGGCAAAGGCCTCCCCTTTTTATTGTTAGTCTGCCAAGTGTCCCACTGCTTGGCAAAGGCCTCCCCTTTTTATTGTTATTCTGCCAAGTGTCTCACTGCTTGGCAAAGGCCCCCCCATTTTTATTGTTAGTCTGCCAAGTGTCCCACTGCTTGGCAAAGGCCTCCCCTTTTTATTGTTATTCTGCCAAGTGTCTCACTGCTTGGCAAAGGCCCCCCCATTTTTATTGTTAGTCTGCCAAGTGTCCCACTGCTTGGCAAAGGCCTCCCCTTTTTATTGTTATTCTGCCAAGTGTCTCACTGCTTGGCAAAGGCCCCCCCATTTTTATTGTTAGTCTGCCAAGTGTCCCACTGCTTGGCAAAGGCCTCCCCTTTTTATTGTTATTCTGCCAAGTGTCTCACTGCTTGGCAAAGGCCCCCCCATTTTTATTGTTAGTCTGCCAAGTGTCCCACTGCTTGGCAAAGGCCTCCCCTTTTTATTGTTATTCTGCCAAGTGTCTCACTGCTTGGCAAAGGCCCCCCCATTTTTATTGTTAGTCTGCCAAGAGTCCCACTGCTTGGCAAAGGCCTCCCGTTTCTCCTTCCAAAAATCTCAATCGTGTGCGATCTCTGACCATGTTCGCCCCACAAACAAGATCAGATCGTCACACCACCCTCGCCGCGGTCTACCTCGGCGGCGATTTCCTCCATCAGGTGTCCAGTGAGTGACAATCCGTGCCCACCTCTCCTGGTGCATTCGTGCTACGTGGCCAGCCCATTCTCACTTTAGCTTGACTGTTGTTCCGCAAGATTTGCAACCGTAGTTTAGTCATTTAAACCATATTCCATTCAGAGTCAGCGCAAGACGAAAAGATCCTTAAGATTAGCCCATGGTTTGCTTAAATGCCATTTAAATATCCCCAAGCACTGAACTTTTGGCAGGGTAAAGACTATTGACTTCATAATTAAATATGAAATAATATATCTGTCTTTGCGCAAACTTGATTTTTTCTTATACCAAGCTTAAAGCTAAGATATGAATTAACCACATACAACGCTGAATGTAACTCATCACACACACACCAGCTGTAAATATGTACCACATTATATTAAGCGAGCATAATAGTATGTACACAGGTTCATCAGTGTGTGCTTTTAGTTATAATGTACCGCCCTCTTTTCACATTCAGCTTTCGGAATATCTCCCAGCAGACAGTATAACTAAAATTAAAAAAGTTCCCTTTCACAACACCGTTTTTATGTAACGCAAATACTCGTATAATGATCCTCACAATTGAAATGAGTTTCTTCATTAAAATGTAGGAGCGTATCACACCGAACACCGAAAGAGCCCTTCGTTGTAATGCATTATCATCATGAAGTCGCCTTTGACATATTTTCCAACCTTTTTACCTAAAATATACGTTCTTAAGGTTTCCTGTCTCGTTTCACTGAAAAACTGTATTCGTACTTTCTGCTTGATTCCGATGGGGCCGGAAAGTTCTGGAGTAGCGACCGCGAACTGGAAGACGTTGCGTTGGAAGGCCTCCCACTAGGTGGACCAATGACCTGGTAAAGGTTGCGGGGATCCGCTGGATGCGAGACGCACGGGATCGGTCAATGTGGCGACACTTGGGGGAGGCCTATGTCCAGCAGTGGACGTCTTTCGGTTGAATTATCCAATTCTGTGTAAAAGCATTTTCTGCACTTTTCTGATAGCGATCTGCCTGTTTTGTGCTTTTTATTTTCCAGTTTTTTGCACAAAGAAGTTCAAATCGTATCAGTTTAAAAATGAGAAAGGAAACGACTCCAGTTTGCACGTGGAATCGCGTGGCTTTGTAATTTCGTTTTTAGCATTTGCCGTCAAGCAGAAAGAAAACAAAATGCGGGCAACGCCGTTTATGCATACCACCCACTCTTATGTCAACTGACTAAGGTTTGGATTTTTCGCTGGGAGACGAAACGTTACAGCGCGGAGTTTCACTTGTGTATCAAATCGTGGTGGCACAAAGCTGCGCTGCTTGTACGGTAGTCTTTGAAATGGTCCGAGAGAAATTTCGCGGCAAATGAGCTTATTGTTTACACGCATGAAGCAAGGCAATTTGGGGACTCAAATGCTTTGTATAAATACGTGTATACATTTTAAAAGTTTGTGTTTAGCAGAAGCTTAATTTTGCAACGAGGTTTTAGTTTGGTTTACTTTAATAATTTTCTACTCAATTTTTTTTTTCTATTTTCAAGCCACAAAACAATTAATGTTTTAGCAAAAGCAAAAAACGACAGGTACAGAAACTGTAACCCTCATCAAAGAAGAGCTTTTGTGTTGAGCTATGCATCTAATAAAACGGGGATAAAAACTTGATTCAGAATTAATAGCCCAGATTGAGGAGACTGGAGTGGCTCTGAAACCAATCCAATTAACTTTTACTGTCACTTTCGCCGTTTGTCAATAGATTTATCCCGAGATTTAATTCTAAATTGAAATTCAAACCTTCTTATTTTAAACTTTTAACTCACTGATCCGCTCAAATGAATTAATTTTGTTTTCTTTTTCTTTTGGCAGCGTCAATTCAGACTTTGTTTTCTCTATAATTATTGGATTTTATTTTAACTGTAAACCAAAGCCTTTGTTGTGTTAAATTTCTTATAAATAGCACTCTTCTGCTTGTCAATAACACTTAAACCTTGAATATAAAATAGATATTCCGTTCTAAACATTTTTCATAAAATACGAGTGCCCAATCACGGAGTCTTTAAGGGCCAAATATAATATCATTCAAATAATAATGGTGTTGACTCGGTTTTTCATTCCAACAGAACTCGTTCAGAAATGTCAGTCCATTTGTAAAGAATGAAATATTAAAGTGAGAGACTCGATGATTTGAAATCAGAGCTGCTATCGTGCGCTTCTTCACTTAAAGATAGTGCCTCGTTTGAATGTGTTCATTGTTGTTACTTGCTTAATCAAGTTTTCTTTTCTTAGAGTCTACCAAAATATCTTTAATAAATTCTACCTAACTGGACTTATACTGACTGTTGCTACTATACTGTCTGATAATAAGTTGCTTTGAAAGTTCATGACATTTGAACTTTGCGAGTCCCGAGACGTAATAGTTAATTCAGGATCAGATGGACGGACAGCAGCAACTTTCCAAAACTTTTATTAACATCTAAATTGTAATACTATATTCTCATATAACTCCAAGTATATCTATCAAATCAATTTAGACATTGTTTCGTTGTATTTCTAGTAAAACTTGTGTGATTTCATGTGCTGTTTATTTTTTGTACCAAAAGCAGAGTCATTAATAAAGACATCACGTTTCTTTCCATGACTAAACATATTATGTTACGGACATTCGCAAAAATAAAACTAGCAATTGCGTAAACAAAAGACGGTTGGAACGTGTTCGGTTATAGCCGGTTTTACGGTCAATAAAAACGTATCAAGCACAATCAATGACAATCGTTGAGCTAAAATGCGGAAACCGATATAGACGCCATCACCATTACTAATCCGTGAATAGCTAATTCTAGAATCGTAAAATTGATTAAAATTTGATTTAATATAAGTCTTCTCTGTGAATTAAATAGTGAACAGATTCTCTTTGATATGAATGGCAAGCCAATTCAATATTATCCAGCTATCGGTGCTACATTTCCAAAACAACACTTAAAAACTGTAACTAGCACAGTACACTTGCCACTAGAACAGTGTGAACGAGCGCTGTCGTGCTTGTCGGAACAATGGGTAGGCCGGTGGCGTTTTCTTCTCGTAACACAAACCTTTTGTTATAGCAGCGGGCCCTATCCACATAATGCTATGAGATTACTCATTAAAATCGCCGAATATGGCCGTCCTTGATATAAATTCAAAATAAATTCGGGAAATATCAAAGGTATCCGAAAATTGGCGACAAAATACGTACTTAATATTTCTTTGAAATTCAAATAGGGTTGGGAATTGTAACAGAAATACAATATTATTGTATTTCAAAACAACATTTTTGTTTATCTTTAATCAGCAAGAATGGATACTCAATTACTATGGTCACATAATATACAGGATGCAATTAAATTCATGGGCATCCTTTTAAGAGGTCATTGTACTCATCATTATGAACAACTTTTACTATGGGTCCAAACCTGAAGTCGCGAAAAAAATCAGATGTTCCCTACATTTATGTTCGCATAACTCGTTGAAATGTATGGAACGGCTGATTTTTTTTCGAAATTAAATTTCACCCTGTATAATAAAAAATAGTTCAAACAATCTACCTAAAGATAAAACAATTTTCAAATGAAATATAAAACGCTGTCGTAGCCGCTTCATGAAAACACAACGAACTAAGTTAACAAACTAACCAACAAATTCAATAAATAATTGAACACATCACTCATAACAATAAACAGTCACATGATCTATTTAACAAATACATCCGATACGAGTTGAAATCTAAATATTTTATTCCAAAAACAATATTCGCGCCTTAAAAAAACATCAGCTTTTTAATCTCATTTCTAAACCAGTCTTTCATCACTATAATGAGTTAAGCTACCCCTTAAGTCCGACAAGTTAAAGTTGCACCTATTTATCAAGCATGCAGCTTAAGGGTGGGTTCAATAGGAGTTGAAGGTTGGATATTTTTCCCTGTCGTAAGTTATGAAGCGTTAAAGGGTCGGTAGGCGTATTCATTTTACAGGTCATTAGAGTAAAAAGGGTAAACAAAATTGTGGCGACGACCTTCGTTCGCTTTAAAACGAAATGATTTCCTTTTTACTGTGTTACACGCATAAACATGAGTATTATGGAGACGATTATATTTATTTTGATAACGAAGTGCTTTGGCGTCGAAAATTGTAGCTATTAAATGGGGCTGTATCGAGAAAGTTCGTTTTATGGTTACTACATATTTCCCTAAGACAAATTTGTTCTACTAACTTTCGTATTTTACATCTACGTTCATGAATGTGAGTTTCTTCATGCGAACTTTATCTCAAATTTAAGCAAACACAGTTGCTTAAGATACTGCTACAGTAACTTGCAGCCTTGCAGTTTAGTTTTGCATACTTAATCATACCTGCAATGAATATTGTAAGGGTCTGCATATCTGCTATCATGTAGAGCTATTTCGAACATAATATTTCACAATATAAAGAAATTAATCAGTAATATTAAAAATTGCATCGCATTACAGAAACAAGAGGGGTTAGAAAAGTGGGAATCACATCGCTTTTTAAGCTTTTAGTATCTACAAGGTGTAAACGGACCCTTCACTAAACCGTCAACTACGCATTCTGTACATCAAACTAAGTAACTCGTCGCAAAAAAATTTTGCTGAGAAACAACTTTTTTTACGGGTGAAAAATCACGCTTCATGGTAGGACTCAACGTAACGTACTCAAACCATTGTGCTGATAGATGCATTGAATAGTACAGGGGTCATTAAGGAAAGTAAAGTCATAACATTAAAAAATCGTGTTTAATAAAAAAAGTTGGAACTTTGACCTCAATTTCCTCACAACTAAAAGATTCCTCCCAGGTGTGTTCCAGAAGAAAAAAAATACGCAATCACGGGGAGTACAAGTGCTTTTCGACTTCGCTAAGGGTATTTGTACAACCATTATAGAACGTCTTTGAACAAAATTAACATTATTAGGCTTTTTAGTAGCATATTCCAATCCAATTAATTTTTGATTTATCCATCGTCGTTATTGCTCATAGAACGTTCGTATAGGTACACAAAAATAATATTTAATGACAAGTTAAATGTGACCACCATTCGCAGCTCATTCCTCACAAGCCTCAAAGCTCTTCCGTTCACAATCAATAATTACCGTCCACCAAAGCGTAATCCACTAGTACATTTCCTATAATCAAGCGACACAAGTCGGCTAGCCATGTCGGGCCTAAAACACTGAGTGTACAGTTTCACCGCGCGTGACATAAACTTCCTTCAGTAATGACGAACGCCACAGTTGGATTTATTGACCGCGCCGTCTCTTATTGAGCTTGACTGCAGTTTAACGTCGGTTTAAGTTGCCGGTTCCTGTTTGATGCGCTTAATCCCCGCTTCTTTGATTAGTTAAGAATTTCCGTGGAAAGTGGATTCGGAGTTTTGTTTTATGACGATAGTAGAAAATTCCGTCTGAAGAACTCCGAAGTAATAAAATTAATTATTTTTTCTCTGTTTGGTGAATGAAAGTTACTGCAGATTTTTGTTAGTTAGTTTATTTATTCTGTAGTTTTAGTATGCTAAAACTACAGAATTCACCTATGGGTGAATATGGTACTTTGACAACTTATTAACACAAGTTATGAAAAATATTGTCCCGTGAATGTGGTTCTTTTTATAAAGGGTGTAAATAGACCCTTAACATAGCCGAAAGGTACTTGTTCTCCCGTCTTTGTGATCATTTTTTTGTTCTAGACCATACCTGTGAACCTTTTAATTACGGAGATATTGGGGGTCAAAGTTCCAACTTTTTCACATTTTTTTTTTAAATACCTGTTTTTAATCGGCTGGGCAGCGTTCGGGAAGTTGCGTGGTATCTTCTCGTCCAACTTACCGCAGTGTCTCAAGACGAAAGTCTATGACCAGTGTGTGTTGCCAGTGATTACATACGGGACCGAAACGTGGTCGCTCACAATGGGCCTCATCAGAAGGCTTAAATTAACCCAAAGGGCAATGGAGAGGGCTATGCTCGGAGTTTCCTTGCGTGATCAAATCAGAAATGAGGAAATCCGTAAGAGAACCAAGGTTACCGACGTAGCCCGAAGAATAGCCAAACTTAATTGGCAGTGGGCAGGGCATATTGCTCGCAGAACGGATGGCCGATGGGGTCGGAAAGTTCTGGAGTGGCGACCGCGAACTGGAAGACGTTGCGTTGGAAGGCCTCCCACTAGGTGGACCGATGACCTGGTATAGGTTGCGGGGATCCGCTGGATGCGAGACGCACGGGATCGGTCAATGTGGCGACACTTGGGGGAGGCCTATGTCCAGCAGTGGACGTCTTTCGGCTGAAATGATGATGATGATGATGGTGTTTTTAATGTAAGATTTTTACTTTACACGACCCACGACCCTTGTACTATTCATTCCATCCGTCAGCACAATGCTTTGAGTGCTTTCCATCGAGTAACACGTTATTTTTCACCCCAAAAAAAAAGTCGATTCCCAGCAATAATTTTTGAGTAATTACTTAGTACGGAATGCTTGGTTGACGGTTATGTGAAGGGTCTGTTTACACCCTGTATAACATTAGGCATACAATTTCTCCTCCTAAGCTACCACAAACCTAACTGTGTAGCCCTACTAAAATATACAAACAAAACCTTGAACCTTGCTTTTAAACTCGCCAACCAAAAGTACCAAGGATACATAAGTCGCTACGTAGTAGAGACCACCGCGCCACTTGAGCGCCTGTTGACGACAAAAAGAAGGGAAAAAAATGTCGACGACGACGTAATACCGAGATGACAAATACGCCGTTTTACACTACAGATGTATTTGAGTTGAAAAGTTGGATTATTCATTTCTTTTGCCTTTACACTTTTTGGGGGAGATGAAGAACTCAATGAATTTGCAGCTTTTTAATCTGTTACTACTGATATTTGATAGTACTTAGGTTCTTTTGTCTTTTCAAAGAAATTGCAAAACGCTTAGTTGACACTTCCTATGACGCAAGGGCTGGCTTGTGTGGCAATGCCGCCGCCACCAGTCTCTTGGGGACATTACCAGTTGACAGCGTTGAGGAATTTTTCGACGCCATTTTTTAGTTTATTGTTTAGTTAGTTACTTTAGGTTATTTTAATTTATGAATGTGTATAATATTTTTATGAAATAAACACTTAGGTTAGTATTGACGTGCTTATTAGGTATCGGTAATAAATAACGTCTTAATAAATACTCTGTACTTCATTTGCTTACAAGCATTTTCTGGTAGCCGTATTAATTAATTCAGAACCTTTAGCTCGAAACGTGTTTTAGACGTGAAAAAGTTTGGAAAACTTGCTACCATTTCTCCACACGATAATGTAGGTGTTACTAGAAAACAATTAAAACACAGAATCGAACTCTTGTATCAGTAACACATAAAGATATGATTTGAGCAGTGATTAGGTGACGTCATGAAACGGTGTAAGAGGTAACGTCACTAAATACGTATATACATACATATGTGAGGCACACCGAGATTCCACATATTTAACGACGGTTTTACGGTCGGCTGGAGCCGGGCTGACTCAATGCTGTACTCGATGGCAGACCAGCTGTACGTAACCTATGCGAAAAACTATTACAGGAATAAAACACTTAAGTCACAGAGCTCTAGCTCTCTGGACATGCACTGAACCTATCGCAAATAATTAAAATGCAAGAGTTTTTAGAAAAGAGCGTTCTAGATTAAAGAAATTTAAGTTTACATTACCAGAGGGCCTCGATAACGTTGCTCATAATAAGCGATAATAGAAAGTTAAAAACATATCGCGTTGATATTGAAAAGCTCTTGCCAATACTATTGAAATGTTGTAGATTGCCAAATGTCCAGGCTCTCAGGTAATCTTGTAAACGAGCTAATCTAATCCGAAGCGTAATAGCTGGTGCATGACAAAGAACTAGAGCTATATATAATTGAAACACATTAGTACGTTTCTTGCGTTTCAATATTATCCACCTGCACGTTCTAGTCATTATGTAAATCGTACGTGGAACCGAGAAAACGTAATTTTCTTACTTACCCACACCTAACTACAGTAAAATAACTGTTTTACCAGCACTCGCAAAAGAAATGTAACTTCGTAGACAAATAATATTTTCTTGCCATTTTTGTTCCAAAAGCAACTTCACAGAAAACACATTCCCTTTGTTTTCTAAATCAACTTAGACCTTTAGTGAACATTAAACAACATGTGGCGAAGTAAATGGTAGAACTGTGTAACCCTCTTAATACTTTAATGCTTAGAGAGCTTAGGAGAAATAAAATTAGGTCCTTTCTGTCTACTGTATTATGTAGTAAGAAACACTCCTTTTGTGTGACTAAATACAGACTCCTCGCTAATCTAGGAGCCTGCTGTAAACTAATTAACAACGAAAATATGACCTCGACAACACAAAACGGTATAAGTGGATTATGCTAGGATTTGTTCGAAGTCTGCTAGCTCCTATTCAACTGTGTATAGTTTGTATTTTAGATATTCAAGGCCCAGCTTTAAGCTGTGTTCTTAAAACACTCCAATTACGTTCAGGGATGAAAATCTCCACGCCTCCAGCCTTCTAAAACTTTATTATCGAGTGCCCAGTTTTAATCCTAGTTCATGTTTTTCTTCGAAATACCTAGTACCTAATTGTTGAACGACAAATTGCCCCACGGGACTGTCACAGGATGCCATCAGTTTAACGATACTACGTGATTACGGCTATTATCAACGATATATTTCTTCCTAATGGGTAATAGAGTAGCATGTTAGTAGCTTCTTCCGAGAAAATAAAATACGGATTTATCTGCGAGCGTTCGACCAGAAACGGCGGAATTTTCGCCTTATTTACGCGCCTGAGGATCCATTAACTGTACAGTATGTCTTGTTTAAGATGTTCAAAGGCCGTTTTGTTTTAAGTGCAATAAAATCTGACCTACAAACATAACAATGATAAACAAATTAGCGGGAGCTGATTTATGAAGCCACATTGACGTGATCCCTTTGCTCAGAGGATACCATTGTAAAGGCCTTTTAACAAACAGATGGGGAGTATAATGGAATCTACGAGTCACGATGGTTCGCGCTTCCTAACCTCGCGGGAGAATCTTACTCCTTCAATTAAGCTGTCTGACTCAATACGAATGATTTTAGAAAATATAACTACAGTGAAAGTTTGTAAATGATACTAAGCTTTATTCCTGACTATTATTTACCTATTTACGATTCTACCTCCACAAAAATATCAGAACAATCATAAATATCGCCATTGAACAACAACGTATTTTGGCAAACATAGACCACATCACTAACCAATGCAACTGTTACTGGCCGCAAACACGGAAAGCCAAAACCGCGTTTCGCTATCCTGTAATTAATGCAAGCGACCGAGCTGGCCCAAAATAATGAACATCACTATACCCCGGGCCGGTAATGGCGGCTACCATTGTACCCAGATTTATTTCACTTAGAATATCTACTAAACACAAGAAACAACTTTTGAAAGCCAATGAATAAACCGGTTTTCGGTTTTTGTTGATTACGTTTTTATGGTGCTGTAATAAAGGTAATTTTAGAAGATATAGGTCCTAAACGCGAAATAGGGTCCTTAAAACCTCACAACATTATTTGCTAAGATATTGTTGATTTGAAAATGTATGCGGCTTTGATATTCTAAATGGAAAACACAAAAAATTGTACATTAGCTATCAAAACCACTTACCCTTACCGAAACCAAATACAAACAAACTTCTAAGCTGATTAAACCTACATAAATTAAAAGCATTAGTCCTCATAGCATCGTAACCGTTAAATCGGTAACATTCAAAACTGGAAGCTAATTCTGACCACAGGCTACATAAAACGTGCTCAAACCGCCAGTACCTCGACGTGAACACTTTCAAATCGTTCTGACAAAACACTCGAGCTAATCCGACCGAAGCCACAACACACGGAATAGTGCCCAACCACAAAACAGCTTTGTTACATACCACTGAATTTGTGCGATAGTCAAAAAAGTCAAGGTTGTACAACCACAAAGCTGACCACATACTGAACCTGAGGTATCATAGAGAATTTTTGCCACATTTTCATTGTTGGCCGCGGTTTAAAATTAATCCGTTTGTTGTCGAGAAATTAACTTTAGGTTGACAAATATTATTTGTAAAATGAGAATTTTGATGTTGGTTTTATTTTTAATTTTATTATATTTTAAACATTTGTTTTCAATTATGTAACATGCAACGTAAGATAGATGATGATACAATTGAAAGATTATTTTTAATGTATGAATTGGAAATCGCGTTATACATATTTACACTTCCCCGTTATAAATCAAATTATAATTTTAACTGGCTGGTTATACTGTGTTGTCAAAGCAAAGCTTAAATCAATTAAAATGATAGCGATCATTAGGAGCGGCTCTGAAATCTGTCAAGGGACTGGTGGACCCATCGACATTTAATTTAACTCGGGGTCTCTTTGATATTCTAGTTTTATCTCTAACGAATATTTTTATATCAAATATTTTCTTACTCGGATTTATGTAGTCTCTTTAACGTTTATTTATTAATTATTGAACAAATATCAATTAAGTGTGTTTCTATGTTGACTTTGACTAGTTTCTATAAAGAATGTTTTCCTTAACTATCATTGCACGTGGTTCGAAAGAATATCAATGCTGGTAATCCTGCTAAACTGCATAACGTTGGGCATGTATCAACCGTGCGTCGACGATCAGTGTGTAACGAATAGATGCAAAATATTACAGGTGAGTAACAAATACTTACAATAATATTCAAAATAATATAATGGCAATGACTTAAATCGACCAAAAATATTATTTCTGCAAAAGGCTGCATGCAATAAAAAAAGAAGCGGTGTCCCTAATTTAAAAATCGAACCTTTAGAAAAAGCTCGAACGGATAAGTAAAATAAAACAAAGTTTTTTATCAGAAAAGAATTCTGTCTTGACGCGTGCACTAGCGAAAATTTAAAAAAAAAAGAACATTGGCCATCAAGAAAAAATATGTGGAGGCTTGTTGAAATGATTTTCTTTTGTTTTACTTTTATTTACGCGGGAACGTTGTACCTATTTATTTTCCAGCTTTAATTGGAATTCTTAGACATTTTCATTCATAAAATGGCCAATATTCATAAAACATCTCTTACAGGTCTTCGACGATATAATATTCGCATTTTTCACGTTGGAACTGTCAATCAAAATGGTGGCGATGGGAATTTATGGACACGGCACTTATTTAGCGGACTCGTGGAACAGGCTGGATTTCTTTATAGTGATGGCCGGGTATGTAGAAGTGTTTTTATTTTCAAAGCTTGTAATGTACTTTTTTTTCTAACACTAAAATGTTTTAGATAATGGGTTTGTTCTGGTATCTGTTTCTGGGTTCGATCTTTATTTTATTGTATCTAGGCTCTTATAACTAGATGTGAAATAGCTTCTAAAGTTAAGTAGTAAACATACATCTATTTTTCAGAGCATTGGAATACGCACTGAATGTGGAAAATATCAACCTATCAGCGATCAGGACTATTCGAGTGCTAAGACCGTTACGAGCCATCAACAGGATACCAAGTAAGTCCCTCTTTCATTGAAATATTAGATACTATTATTCTTATTCTCCCGTATCGAAGCTAACTATAATAAAAATAGCTCCACGCCATGGTAAAGATGTTAGCAGCGATGTGATGTGACCATGGTGTGACTGACTAGGCAGGGTGCGTTGCTTCCACATTTTTTCATGAACCATGAACCGTAAACAACATGTGTAAATTCCTGAAAATTACCAAGCTACCAGTTCTCTTAGCAAAACATCCGGCCTAATCCTAAATATGTCATTCACGAGGATATCGGCTGTGTGCCCTATAAATGACATGACGTTGGCCGTTTGATCTACCACCGTATGGTATTCCGTATGCAAACCGTATTTACTGGCATGCCTGTTACGGTTCAGCAATAAAACTCCTTGCTGTACTTTTGGTCAAGCTTTAGACATTCCTTACCAATCAATAATATTGCATGAGCTTGGAATATTTCTGTAATTATATAGAATTTCCTTTACACTCACCGCCATCACGTGAGATCGTGGTTAGTATCGCGTGGTTATTGACCAAAATATAAACATACATAACATATTTACATAAGCATACCTGCATAACGAAACAAAAACAATTAAAGCCGCTGCTTTTAATGGCGCATTTTTGACATTCCAGTTTTTATAAATTTATTTACTCCCTGCTTTAATTTTTAACGAGTTTTACATCGATTTCCATCAGTAATAAATAAAGAACTTCTTTAGCATACGACCATTGACAAAAAGATCTCACAAATGGTTAATTTCATGCATAATAATTTTACATTACCACACATTTAATTACATTAGCGAAAATCATCAAAGAATTCTCTTTCTGTCAAAGAAACCCTTATTCAATATTCCTCTTTTGAACACTGAACAAACAGCCTCTGCCACATAATCCAGCTGTATGGACGCAATAATTCATACTGTTAAAAAGAAAGTTTTATGATACCATTTCGTTTGCAAAAAATAAAATGTGCTTTTATTCGATGTAATAAACTTCGTTGGCGCCTCTTTCTAATTTCGCGAATGATTTGATTTTTTTTGATGATGAAGGAAGATGAATTGAACACTTAATTTTTACAATAACGGCCGTCGTTTTAAAAATCAACCAAAGCTAGAGTAATCACGGAATATTATTTTAGGTATTATTACATCTAAACATCAACGTCGTAAATCTAGTTCTACCATTAATCTCTATTCATAAAGCATTATATTATTTCATAAAATGGCACTCCGCTGTAGCCAATATTGGACACACTTCTAAGTCTAATAATAGATTATAACCTAACTAATGGACCTTTTCTAAGCGAATGAAGCGATAAGCGTTAAATATGTAACACCATGATCCTTCCCCCTATACAAACCACAATAGCAAGAAAATTCGGACGTTATTTCCCCGTAATAGGCCACCAAGCTTTAAGCCTCGCGTAGTTACACTAAATTCTTAAAAGAAAATTACAAAAGGAACAGTTTAAAAGAATTGGAGTGCTTTCTGTTGTTATTAACAGGAGCTTACTTGCTGTAAACCACGGTGCTAAACTGAGGAGAGCTCTTAAAACGAGAACCCTTTTACTTTGGGTGACCCCCGCACTACCGGCTTTGTTACGTGCAGGTAATTTATTACGTGTTTATTTATAGGACCGGGCCCTTCCCAAGGAGAGTAGGTTTATTTAGGCATCAAACGAAATATTATTAACATTGAAACCATTTTATTAGGGTTCTAGGAATAATGTCACGTAAAGGACGGGAGGTAACGCTGTGTGCCTGTGACTATAACATATTTGCGTAATAAGTTAGTGTTGAAAATCTCTTTGTAAATCCTGTCCTAAGATATTAGCTTGAGTTGAGTACAAATTTACAGTAAATATTCAGCTCAGGAACCTATTTGGAACCTGGAACTTATTGTCATAATTAAATTTGGCGTAGAAGTTCTAATGCCGTTTTACAGATTCCTTTGTCTAATCAGGTTATTTCAGAAATATTATTATTATTTATTATTTTTTATCTACAACATGTTATGATCAGACAAAAGCTTTTATAAAATTTTCTGTGCCAGTCAAACATGCGCTATACTTAGCATAATGAAATCTTCGTACAAAGCCGGGCACAAAAGAACTCCATAATACTTCGGTGGGTACTTATAGAAATTAACCCAAGTCAGAATCAAGAGCGAGCGTGGGCGGCGATCGATCCGCGCAACAAGTGAGCTCGGCTCAGCAAGCCACTACGTCTGCAAGAGATTATCTTACAGTCGGCAGTATGTGTAGAAAATCGAAGATAGACTTGTTAAAAGACGAAGTAGGTAGTGGAGAATTACTTAAAAGGCAAAACTTTTCTCGCATTCAAGGAACGCAATTTCTGCAACTGATTTACGATTTAGTCGACGATTTTTCAATGTAATGAGATTTTAATTAACATCGGCCAAATGGAACGCAATCTACCAACCCATACTGAGCCCACGTGGTAAACAAGGTGTAAACGGACTCTTCAAGAAGCCGTCAACCAAACATTCTGAACATCAAACTGAGTAACTCTACGCAAAAATTATTGCTGGGAAACGGCTTCATTTTTTGGGTGACAAATCACGTTTTAGGGAAGGAGTCAATGTAACGTACTCAAAACATTATGTTATCCCCCAATAACTCCATAACTAGTAGGCTCCCAGGTATGGTCTAGAACAAAAATATCGCAATGACGGGGAGTATGCCTTTCGGCTTCGTTATGGGTACTTTTACACCCATTATTACAGCTCATTCCTCCTCACAGAGAAGAGACATGTGTCCTAACAGCGCGAAGGTATCCCAATATGCTGATTATGTAAAATGGACGCAAAGCGAATACTGCTGTCAGTGCTGTCCTTTTGTACTCGTATAGCAATCGGTAGGTACGAGTCCGCTAATTAAAATAATAAGTACAGAGACTTTATCCACACAGCATCCAAGCATGAAAGACATTCCAATAATATTATTTTCCATGAACAAATTGAATTCAGTCCTTACCACGCACGTTCACAGAGCTCTGTCTGTAGAACATAAATGGACCAGCAAAGCTTTCACGTTTTCTAGGAAAATGCTAATAACATTAGATTGCAGCCGTTCTGCGAATATACAGCCATCTGTGGAACAAAGAGCTTCGAAAATAGTTCCCCCTTTTGACGAGATGCATTCTGGTATACTACTAGATAAAGATATAAAACTAAGAGGAAACGTACATTCAAGTACAGTACAATTACATGAATTTTGTGTCTTTGAAACGGTTTACTTTGCGTTACGTAATATGTACTTCTTCTGTTTGCTACGAAAATTTCATATTTCAGTGCTCATTTTGTTGTACGTGATAGTGCATACGAATTAGATAAGGTTCTGTTCAAACTTCATAACTTTAAACATTAACATCAAACATTTGTATATTTTACGACACAACTGTTGCTTTCAAAGTCCCTCCTAATGATGACAATCGTGTTTGTCGTACAGGATGACCCTAAACTACCTACAGACATTAATCAAGCTTTAATTATCGCAGACCCTTCACGTTTACAAGGCGGAAATTTGCTCTGCGAGGGTGCTCCCTAATCTACCTACTCTCTTCGTACCTGCGTCTACCTATCATAAATGTATTTACTTGTAGATTTTATCTAAATTAGGTAAGGCCGTAAGGAAGCTGTGTATTAATGAAGTGGCGTTATGTTACCGTATTTTCTCAATATAATAAGTATTTGATTTGGAAAACGAGCGGAGTATTTTGACGTTATATTGTACTTATGAAAAATTACATGTGCTTTATTGTAACGCCATATTTAAAAGCCTAACAAACTATTCAATGTCTTGTTTTATTCTAGTGTTTTAAAGGTGTTTCAATTAAAAACTGGGCTGTACTTGAGTTGTGGGTCTATTTATAGCGTAGACAATAATATAATATTTGAAATGAACAATGTAAATGAAATCTTTTGTCTAAATATGCATGATTTTAGCAGTGGACATTTGGACCGGATAGCCAGGATTTATGACAGACACGGTTGTTATCCAAAGCAACATTGCATTCAGAAACAACATTGAAATTCAATAATAAATCACGGCAGAAACGCGGCCCGTCGCGCCTTCCAAACGGTTAGCATTGAACATTCAAACAAAAGACGGGCTCTAGCTAAAGTTTCGTACAAAACCCCATCTGGGGCTCGCAAACAACTGGGACAATGCAACTCTGCCGCAAATTAAATCGAGCCACGCGCGCCCGCGGTTACACATACATCGGCACTAATTTGCTCTCGCACAATTTATTGCTCCCACGTGCCTTTTTATTTCATTAAATTGAAATATACGTTTTGATTTTCGTCCTAACATAACACGCGAGTCTCATCTAACCTGTTTATCAACGCGCTTTGTGAAAACAGAATTCCTAACATTTAGTTCACAAAAATAACAAGCTTCGCAGTCGATCACTAGTTAATCCTCTTTGGAGTAGTTACACCTAGCAATGGAACAAATGAATTGAAATCCATCTGTCCACTCATGCGAAACTGCACTCCAGCAGTAAATGAATTCACAAAGTTCAGCAAATTACTAACGATATGTTGCTGAGTAATTCCTGCTACAATCGTACAATAATTGAATAATACGTCTGATTTTAGTATCTAATATTAAGTCTTGTCTGACCTTACTGATAGCTTTAGGTCAGGCACTTAAGTTTCCTAATGAAATATTCATCTTCATTTAGGATTTCTGGGTAGGACTTCATTAGCAATAAATCCAAGAGATAATTCAACTAGCGGCCTACTTACCACACATAACTACATTATTTATTTTATTTATTTATCATTTATTAAAACTTTATGCACAAGTAAAAAAACTGTACAAAGGCGGACTTAATGCCATAGGCATTTTCTACCAGTCTACCTTAGGGTGATGCAGAGACAATATACAGTAGGTGCAATAACAGAAAAAAAAAAAGACTAGAAAATATTTATAACTAAAACATATAAGAATAAATACTTTTATATATACATATATTATGTACCCATGTTCCATTATTGTACCCAGTAATTACTTAGAATTGTATGATAATTCCCTTAGCTCATAAAAACAATGACCTCTATACTCGTTTTAGTAGGAGACTACTTAATCAAATATTTTGTTTCCACAGGTATGCGAATCTTGGTGATGCTACTACTGGACACATTACCCATGTTAGGCAACGTTTTGTTGCTCTGTTTCTTCGTATTCTTCATATTCGGTATTGTGGGAGTCCAACTATGGGAAGGAATTTTGAGACAACGCTGCGAATTTGTCCCTCCGCCGAATGTATTGCGACCCAAGTATGTTTCACTGAATTTATACTATCTTAACCAAGATGCAGTATGAGACCAGTTATGAGAACCGTCTCATACTGCCAACTCGGTATTATCGTTGATATAAGCTAATAGATGTAAGCATTTAATAGTGTTGAATTATTGTTATAATCCCCGATTCTGTATGACGCAGCATAATGAGTGGCAATGTTTGAAGTTTTGTGGATGAAATTGCAGCTGAAATAACTTTTTCATTTGTTCCATTTGCTCGAGAGCGCTCGTCTTAGCGGCACGTCCCATTGCTAACGTTGACTGCATGCAATATTTAACGCTTACACCTCGACGAGCACATTCATCGCTGCTCTGTACATCATTTTGACGTTTTGTATTTTCTCATTGCATATTGTTTTTGCACTATTACTAACATTTTTAACAAACGCGCATGTTAAAGAAGTCCGCTTACAGTTGAATAACCTACAACACACTTAAATATTGCATTCCGTCAACACTCACATTATAAGTCAAATGTAACTGAAAACACTAACAAAACGAACCATTCAACAATGTGTTATTACATGTCAATATGTATCCCCCTTCTGATACTCCATTCATGAATATGTAAAACAAATTACATTAACTTTCCTACATTTCAATGGTTCTAAACATACCAACCCAAACATAGAACAAAGTAGAAAATAACCGTCCTAGCTAACATGTACCAATAATAGCCATTCATAGTCGATACTTACCAAAACATCTAGATTTAGTACAAATAGTTACAACCAAGATTCAAACTAACAATATGGTTTCATATAAAACAATATGATTTCTGCGATAAATTCATATCTTATTCAATTTTCATTTATGAAAGCATATTGTTAGCAACTGTGACCTTACTACAGACCTTTAGAAGTAAACTTAGGTAGGTGCATAACACCCGTCACGGCTCCTCAATTTATGTTCCAGAGACCTGTCCGATTGGTACAGAGTGCGCGTCAGATTGAACTCGTAAGGATTTGCGATCAAAATTAATGTGTTTTCTATTAAGAAAATTGCGAACTGTTGTAACGTGTACCTTCACACATCTGCCGTCCAGATGTGCTATAGTATTTGCTTCCCCTTCACGAATTGGCAGTTTCGATGAGGCACTAGGTCTCTCATTACATGTCGCTATTTAAATAATCTCACACTTAATTTGCAAAATTTAATTGAGAACTGCCGATTTGTTTCTGATTCAAATATTAAATGAGTAGTTCTATCAACTTCTCTGAAATATATGAAATACTGTTTCCTTTGCTTATGATTTCGCAAAATTATTCAATGGACAGTTATTATGGAATTAGTTTAACATCTGTTAATGATTTAACATTTTCTACGTTCATTAAGACAATATTCTTTTCGATTATTTCCTCAATGTCTTCAAGTTTAGGTTACTCTTTTTTACAAAGAACAAAACACCAAATAACACGTCAATGTTACATCGTTCATGATTCATTCAATAACAAAGTCATTGTTTTAACTAATAATATTCAATGTTCAGCTTCGTTTAACCATTGTGCTGTCTGTTATGTTTCAAGGCTGATGGTTTGTTTTTTGGAACACGTAACATGCACTGTCGGCAAGAAAAAGCTTTGCATGAGGGTCGTTCAACTATTAGAACGAAGACATTTTAGTTCGAAGTTGGAGACCTTCACCTTATAGCGATAATCAAGAACAAGCCCCGTAACGACCGGGCGCCAAATGATGTGGGTTACGGCTAGTGCTCGTGTTTCCATGTACCTTCTGTCGTTAAACGATAATGACCCAAAGGCTACTGACGTTGATCTGCCACGCCGATATTCGCCAGACTTTCCCCAGCCATCTTTACTAGCGCTACCATTAGCATTCATTGGGACTGCTATTGATCCTTAACTCCTTTCTACGCTTCCGTTCTAGCATGTGTCTGCATGCACCGTGTTTCGATGTACTAGTCAATGTTTCTCCATTTGCATGAGTCTTAGCAGTAGTGAGACCGATACATTTGTGTGCCCTGTACGACATACAGTCAATATACCAATTAAAATCAATGTTATATCTTCAACTCTGCAAAAAATTTGGACAGAAGTAATTTATTTGTTTTTGAAGTGAAATTGTTTCTTTGAAATTGTTTCCAAATTCTTTGGAGAGTAGGTTAAGAATCGAATAACCAACATTTAAAATAGCTTTCATTGTTAAATAATAGCCGCCATTAAACGCAACTATTTAGATCGATGTCAATACTCAATAGATAACATAAAAACTACCTCTAACTTGACACGACACACAAAAACTACCTACTTTATAAAAATACAAATGAAACTAAGAAACTCAGAGCGTTTCCAAAGGTCTTTATTCATCTTTCAGTATATCATTCTACTACGAGTTCTCAAAGGAGTTGGACTACATATGCACGACGCCCGAAGACAATGGGATGCACTATTGCGGAGACTTCCCTCCGTACAGATACGGACCGCTCGTGTGCAACGAGACGGCCAAGCCTTTCTCCTACAACCTGCCCACAAACACGTCGTGTGTCAATTGGAATCAGTATTACACTAACTGCACTCAAAGGGGGAACAACCCCTTCCAGGGTACGATCTCGTTCGACAACATCGGTCTCGCTTGGGTCGCTATCTTCCTGGTAAGATAACACATTTGAAAAATATTTTACCTTGTTTTGTAGAACTAAGGTAATAATGTTCGTTCTGTTTTGTAGGTGATATCGTTAGAAGGCTGGACGGACATAATGTATTATGTGCAGGATGCACATAGTTTCTGGGATTGGATTTATTTCGTTTTGCTGATTGTGGTTGGTATCTTTATTTTTTTTATTTGTATTTATTGAAACAATCAACTTGCACATTAATATTGATAGAATTTTACGTGCAACTGATGGCTTGGCACCCTATTTCCTTTGCACGCTACATCCAAACATGCGTGAAAACTGCCATAAAAACAAATAACAGTAAAAAGCCACACAAAACAAAAAAGTTACGACCACAACAACAACATTTGTTTCACAAAAACTGAAACGATCAGTCAATCTCGCTGTAACGATGCCATTATCTCATAAACACATATTTGTCTTATAGATCGGATCGTTTTTCATGATCAACCTCTGCCTGGTCGTCATAGCGACGCAGTTCAGCGAGACGAAAAAACGCGAGATGGAACGTATGAGGGCCGAACGTGCCCGATTCACGTCGACTTCTACACTTGCGTCCTCTACAAACAACAGTGAACCTGCAACCTGTTACGCAGAAATAGTCAAATATGTTGCACATCTGTGGAGACGATTTAAACGGAGGATGGCGAAAAAAATCAGGTCTGTAACACATTCCTTATTTATAAACATCTGTATACTGGGGTTCACGAAGCCGTCAACCAAGCATTCTGTACACCAAATAACTTGACCCCCAATATCTCCGTAACTAGAAGGTTCCCAGAATGGTCTAGAATAAAAAAAGGATCGCAAGGATGGGAAGAACAAGTGCCTTTCGGCTTTGTTAAGGGTCTATTTACACCCTTTATACACAGAGGTATCTGTTTCAACCCTTTCAAGTATTCGATTTCATCTGATAAATAACTCGCATTTCCTTATTCGCAATCTGTTCGAGATATCGCAATTGTGCTCTCCGAAGTCAGTAAATTGCTATCAGTATTATTTTCTTTCCTGGAATTGCAATATTTATCCTAAGCAACGCCCGGCATTTACAATGCAAATGCCGATGAACACTTCTCTGTGAATTGCTGGCATTTCTTAAAAATAGTCTGAATGGAAGTTATTTTTATACCCTATAAACGATACCCTTGTTGCTTCTCGTGGAATTTTCTTTGACCCCTGACTTTATGAAACTTATTTTTATTCGTGAATAGTTGAAGATGACCTTTTTTATTTATTCATAACGTTAAAAATATGTTTAGGGTATATCGATATCAACGTGCCCAGCTACAGTGGCGGACAAGCAGAGAAACTCTTCAATTACCGGCAAACAAGCCGAAACAACATCATCCTTGCTGTCCAAGAGTCCATCCACAGGTAAGAATTTGTTATTCAGAATCCTTTAACAATTTGAATAAGACTCTGTCCTAAATATAAACGTTATTACTTTCTAATACCTTCGAACCATCTCGAACAAGTAAAGTTCATCAGCTCATTATAACATTCAAGATTACTTGGAAAATTCTCATCAACCGGTTGGAATGAATTTCGAAATAATAATTCTCAAAGTTCCCGTTCGTCTACGGCGTACATTCTTAGAAAGCGGGGCTTATAATAAAATATTCGTGAAGTCGTACAAAGCCGCTTCCGAGTCGAGGTCATGTATTCTATTGTTGCTGACACAGCGTAGTCATTATGACGCTTTTACTTGTTAAGCCTTTCTGACATTTGACAATATATCACGTTGTTGTGGTAATAACTTCATCGAAAAATTGGATAACAAATATTAATTGTTGCTGCTTCGATTTGATTGATATTTATTTTATGTGTTTGCATGTGACACTTGTCTTCTACATAGGTGTAGTTTTCAAATGTGGGTTGCAAAATTATTATTATACGACTGGCATTTTCATAAACATCAATTAAAAATAATTGAACAACCTCCAAAAGGGCTGACCCTTACTTAAAAATCAATTTAAAAATCTGAACTTGCCCAAATTCAAACCGTAAAAATCATAAATAATTCAAACACTTTTAAAACCTTACTGCCACTCAAAACTTTAGTTTACTTTTTATTTTCTGAAACATTTATGGGTAGAGGCTCGTAACACTTTGCTACGGACTTGCTACGAGATTTTAATTTTTTTTAAACACCTTTTTCTTCAATTTTTCATTGAAAGTTTATTTACATTTATAAAATACAGGGGGTTTTAGTAGGAGAGCGCACTACTATGATGGTACGGAACCCTTCATGAGCGAGTCCGACTCGCAGTTGGCCAGTTTTTTTTAATATTTAAAAAAAAAAGTTTTCTTAACTTTGTGGTCTAAACGTTCGATCCGGTAGAAGGCCCACTGCGGACTGGACTCTGACAGAGTCTGACAGAGTCCAGTGTCCGGTACTGGTTTGACAATACCGTTGATTAAAGTTTGTTTCCTCAATTCTATCATTCAAATTATTACATCTTTAGCTCATTCCATTCCGTCTACATCCTTGTATGCTACCTGTGCCAGGGCAACGGCGGCAAGAGTGTGAGTGAGGAGGGGAGTGGCGGGGCGCCGGAGGAGCCGCTGAGCCGGCCCGGCCTGTTGCGCGTCCCCTCGCTCTCAGCCGCCGATCTTGAGGTAACACCCACGTTATTCACTTCCATTACCTGATGTATTTTCTTCTAGAACCTTCTAGACACATACTAAAAATTTAAAACTGTGAAATTGTTTAACTGGAAGCTAATGAAGGTTTGTTACTAAGATATTTTTTATTAATCGGACAGGTTTCCAAAGGGCCTAGAATATTTGGACACCGTTGACGGCAAGACATAGCGCTCATTTTATTAATATTGACATCTGTTTACCTATGTTCTACAAATAAAAATATTTGAATTTGAATTTATGTACAGGGTGTACTATGTGTTTAGAGTATGTATGAGGTGACCCATCCTGTGGTGACCCGATAAGTAAGGCGATTATGATCAATGAAGCTAGTGGCGTAACTTGTTTATGACAATTTTTCCATGCTCATTTGTTGGCAAGCATTTAAATATTCTGATGTTCTATAAGTATTTGGCCAAAATATTTGATCCTGAAAAGCGGCTAAATAAATGGAGCAACCCACTAATTTGGTTTTCGAAACTCGTCTGTAAATACGGGCAAACAGTACTTTAATTTATTCCGTGTATACTCCCGTCGTATCCTTTTATACGGGTAGAAATGTAAGCGATTTTAGAAAATGATCAGACTCGATGTAAAGAGCCATTTGGACGACCCAGCCTGTTGCACGTACCCTCGCTGTTCAACGCTTATCTTGAGGCGAAACCAACGCTTTATTGAATGTAATTGACCGCTAATTTGGATTTAAGGTCTATTTCTGTTAATAGTTACGGCCTATGGGTGAAATGATTAAAATCGGTAATTGTTATTTTAGGGCTGACTATATAAATAACTGACTGACTGACTGGGCGACACATGAACACACAGCCCAAACCGCTGGTTCTAAAGATATAGAACTTGGAGGGTGTGTTCTTTGTGAAGAGTAAGTAACCACTAAGAAAGGATATCTGGGAATTCCACCCCTAAAGGGGTAAAATAGGGGATGGAAGTTTATATAAAAGTCCGTCAGTTTTGAACTTAGGATCTTCAAATATTGTGTTTAGGCTGACGACTGAAAATTATTTTATGTCTCATGTCTCAGTGTTTTTGATAATTCTACCCCCGAAGAGTTAAAAAGGGGGATGAAGGTAAGTAACTATGTTTGTTCGGTACATTCCCGTCGGATATTTTTCGACATCCACGCGGGCGAAGCCGCGGGTAAAAGCTAATTCACTCAATTCAAATCATGTTTCATTGCAGTTACTGTATTAAATACTATGTTCTATTATATTATCACTGTCTTAAACTCCTAGTCATAATGTTAGTTTTCCCTAGAGGCACTAAGGCTACAGGTGGCTATTACGGCAATTTACAGGATGTACGGTCGCCTGCATTAATTAATAACCCCTCTGCTGAGGTGTTTGTTTGCGTAAGCGGTACCCACTTAATATAAAGCTACTATACATGAAACCCTTCATGAGGTAATGACAGACTTAGGACGTATTTCACCAATGAAATAAACGCAATCACCACAACTGCTAAACAGCTGCTTCTACATCTGCTACTACAGCTGGTATGCAACACCACAAAAGCTTTCTATACAGCTCTTCAACGTTTGCAATTGGTCAATAATTCACTCAGTTTAGATGTATTGGTTGTGTTCTTATCATAAGTAACTGATCGCGTCAGTCATATAAAACTGATCGCGATTATTCAGTTTTTATAAGAGAAATTCACCTTGGCTATTTTGACGCAGAACGCATCAAATCTATCGCTGCTGTCGCCACCCTCCCTGACTCGTCGAAGGTCATCAGTGATGTTCAGCGATACCGTGCTACTGCACACCCCGAATGAACCACACGGGGCTCATCCCCACAACGTGTGCTCATCAGAGAAAATGACTCAAACAGGTAAAATATTCTATACTATATACTCAGGATTACATTATCAAAAAGATTATTCTTTTGATCCTTAATATTTTGTACAACAACAGAATTGCGCAACTGAATGATTTTGTTGTGTCATATTTATTCATTGTGTGCCACTCTGCTATTGAGATCTGCTTTTTCAAAATTGTAAACTGACTGCCCAAAATTAAACCATATTATGTGTTTGCGAACACATATACACAATACAATCATAACTGATTAAAACTTATGCAACGAAAGGAAAGTTTAAAATAACTGTCCTTGAAATGTTTCGACAATGCCGTTTGAAAACGTGAAAGCACCACCTACGCTAGCAAGAAATATCAGCTACTTACTTTACCTGTTGCTTGTACTTTACACACTTGAAACTTTACCATCTTACTGCGAACAAACATGTGAATACACTACAAAATACTTTACATTCAATAGTGTTATAAATTTTTAACAATTCGAATGAATATTTGTAGATTCATTGTGTCAGCGTGACTGGCTTAAGAGCCAAAGTGGTGAGTCTAGGAGACGGTAGATCTAGACGACGCTATTAGACGGGCATGTGCAATCTCTACTTACCTTCTTGCTTCTTCTTCGTCTATTTCTTCATAGAATAATATACCTATATAGGACTAGGAAAACAATCAAATAAAACCGTTTTCTGAATTTGGTCTTCGCTAACCCCTTCTCAGCATAGGTCTAGCACTCCTACACTTTGAGACCTGATTTACATATAAAAATCTTTAATCTTCCTTGAGTTATCTATTCTACCTCGAAAGCATCTTGTTATATTCCTTTGAGAGAAACGTAAAATATTTTTCAGTATAATGGCCAACCCGAGACTTGAGTAGCAACGATAAATTTTTAATGCTGAACAGATTAGGAAGTATACAAGTTATGTATTAGTGAAATACTGCTACGAATTTAGGTCGAGTTACGTTCATATTTTTATTGACCTTGAAATTTTACTTAAAACCCAAAACAGGTTTAGATTTTGAAACTAGTTTCAGTGGCCGTGAGTTTGTAAACTTACCTACAACTTGGTAATAGCGGGAATCCATTCTGGGTTCAATGCCTAATGAGCATTGCATTGCACAATTCTACATGAGCGATAGAAGGCAAATGTCAATTATATCATGACACGATTTCCATACTTGATTTGTATATGACGTCCACAACGAACTGCTATATTCAGCCTACTGAACCAATAACACGATAATCACTGGTAAAGTCCATCCAGCGCCGATTTATATAACAAGATGAGTTTGAGGTATTAGAAGAATTTTGTCCGTCTGTTAGTCCGTGTGATGTAGTGACAATTATTTGGGGGCGTAGAATTCGACCTGCCGACAGGCGAAACCGCGGAGGAACGCGCGGCGGCCGGAGGAACCATGTCTTGTCAAGAACTGCTAGCGCTGTCCGGCGCGTTGTCCGCCGCGCTGCCAACCGGACAAGTGGCTCTGGACTCCTTCTTCGAAGAACTTACTAAAGGCATCAGCAAGAGGGCCGGGGATGAAAAAATTGACACCAGGGTAAGTGGTTTGTTGGTATAGTTGCTTTCAGACTGACGATTACACCTACTGTTGAAATTCCATACATGCACGCTTAGCATGACCGCCGTATAACTACGGGTCACACAAAGTAGAAATTAAAGACAAACGTCTGAACATTTCTAGCCCGGTATCCAAAATTTAGAAAATAAATGTATTTATTTGTTTGTTACAGAAAAAGATTAATAATGTAGTATTTTATTAGTGAAAATAGAAGTAGTCATGATATGCGTGCATTATACTTAATTTTACTCAAAATTCTCGTGAAATACAAAAAAACTAATAAACATCCATCCATTAATTCAACGTTGTAAACTCAACTCATCGACACAAGTAAATAATACATGAATTATATTCACAACACTCTTCTCAGAACGTACTGAAACTAAATTAATTAGTGTAAAACTTTTACAATTTATAACCAGCCCGCGATGTATCTGTCATCGTAAAGTCTTCATTGGAAAATTTAATAGCAACTTGTACAAAGTTGTATTTCATTCCACGCGAACGAAATAGTATTTTACGATGATAGATTGAAATATGAATTGACTTCTATTTCAGTTCAGGATATTTGTGACCCGTTTGTTGTATGTTGTTTGAAAGCTCGGTGATATTTTTTCAAGAATACAACACTCATGATTGACTCATCCCTTGATTTTTATAAGACACTTGAGGTGGTGGCTCCTCTCTATTTAATACTTTTAAAACTTAATTCATCAACACGCTTTCAATTAAAACCGGGCTTGAAAATTGTAGTCTCAATTAAAACTTGTGACGATAATCCTTCGCCTTCAAAGTCATAGTAAAGAATGAAAAAGAGAAAACCGTGGTGAAACATTATTATCATCATCTGCCAAGCCATTTCCTAACTATGTTGAGGTGAGCAGTGATAGCCTAGTGGTGTGACCGTCGGACTGCCAAGTCATAGGCCTCGAGTTCGAACCCAAGGCAAGCACCTCTGATTTTTCGGATTCATGTGCGTGTATTATCACTTGCCTTTCGGTGAAGGTAAACATCGTGAGGAAACCAGCATGCCTGAGAGATATTTCTTGATATTTATCGATGGAATGGAAAGCCAAGTCCATGGGCGGCATAAAAACTCTGACACCAGGTTAGGAACTAACCACACGATAAAGAAAGAACTATGTTGAGGTTGGTGGAAAATAGCACCGTGAGGAAACGTGGACTAAAAATATAAATCTGAAATCGCCAAATTCGTCTTGAGAGAGTTGTGATCATTGTTAATACCTTCACTGTATGAGAATAGGTCATTGGCAACAGCGAAACAAGAATGGTCTGGTGCCCCTATTATTGTCCCACAACAAGACGAAAGTCAAAGTCACTATTAATACAGTATTAAACACCGTCTATCTTTAACTGGTCAGATCGTGGAGATAGAAGACTTCTCATGCTGCGCGGACCTTCTCGCAGCCGAGGCAGCGGCTAAAGAAACGCGCAAGGGTCGCGTGAAAAACGCGTGCGCCAACTTCTGGAACAGGATATCCAGAGCACTATCCAGACTTAGGCGGAAGATAAAGTTCATTGCCGACCATAAATACTTTCAACAAGGTGAGAAAGATACTATTTATGAGCGTTAAATTATGTTACGAATCAGATAAGTTAAAGGAGACTGACCAAAAGTGATCATTGCAACAATAACGACAACGACCTTGACTCATTTTGATATTCTTTGCACAAGGATATAAAAAACGTTATCTTAATATAATATGTAATCCTTTATTAATCGTGAGCTACTTGTAGAAAATTTAATTGTCTTTCCTTTAACCGACTGATAAGATATTTAGTCCTAAACAAACTTTTACAAGCTCTACAATATCTTTCACCGTCAACATATCTGTTACACAATATACCTCACGGCTATATTTTCCAGGTATATTATTGGCCATCCTCATCAATACGCTGTCAATGGGCATTGAATACCACAATCAGCCCGAGGAGCTCACTGTGATCGTGGAGATCAGTAACATTGTGTTCTCGGCAATATTCGCCGTGGAAATGCTGCTCAAGATCGTCGCCGAGGGTCCGTTCAAATATATTTCCAATGGATTCAACGTATTTGATGGCGTTATTGTTATACTCAGGTAACATTGTAATGATATTTAAACGCTTTTTAATAAAATAAAATTGGATTACGGATAATCTAAATGTTTTAAGAAAAATATGTAAGAGTTTGTTTGTTTGGTAGAACGCGCTAATCTCAGGAACTGCAGGTTCGATTTGAAAAATTATTTGAGTGTTGGATAGCCTATTTATCGAGGAAGGAAAGGCTATAAATTTCACGCGGACGAAGGTTGCGGGCAATAGCTAGTCTTTAAATAAATTGCTCTATGTTAATTAATGTACTGAGCGATTAAACAAGTAATTTTAGTCACAAACAAATTCATCAAATTATTTTTAATGTGAATAAATATCATCAGGCTATTGAGTACATAATGTATTTTGTTTGAATGGTAATGTAAGCCACATATCCATTTAATTAAAGCTCCACAAAAGCATATACCTAAAGCTTTTGTGTAACTCATAAAATACCGAATTGATTCAGCTCCAATTTTAATCCAGGCTTACAAATAAAATATCAAAGAAGAATACTTTGTACACAAACGAGTAGACCCAAACCGAACGAGTATCAAAACAAAGTACTCTTTGTTAAACCAAATAACATGGATTAAAGTAAATCTATGTGAAAAATTCAATATGTATAAAGAACTTTTATGTTTGTTCGTTATTTATTTCGAAACATTTGAATACTAGTACCACTGTATTGTTTCCATTATTTAAGTCCTGTCCTCAAAGATTTAAAGGACAATGTGAAATATTGGCCGCGATAGCTCGGTAGTCCCCACTCAGGGGTGTCCGTAATTGACTATCTGTGGTTTTGAACCCGAGCTCCGACGTGCGAGTAATATAATAGTGATTCACCCCTGTTACAAGTACATTTAGCTTCGTGAGAGAACGGAGATAAATCACTTTATTCAGTTCACTTGAATTTATAAAGCAGCCACCTAGCTTGGGTTTTTTTTTTTATTTTAAACACATTTTAGCTATACCTAACTATGTTTCTATACAGGGTGTTAACAGACCCTTCACATGGCCGTCAACCAAGCATTCCGTAAATCAAACACTGGAACTTTACGCAAAAATTATTGCTGGGAATCGACTTTTTTTTTTGAGGTGAAAAATCACGTTTTACGGTAGGACTCGATGGAAAGCACTCAAAGCATTGTGTTGAAAGATGGATTGAATAGTACGGGGGTCGTGGAGTTTTGTAAAGGAAAAATACACTTACATTAAAAACATGTATTTAAAAAAAAAACTTGTGAAAAAGTTGGAACTTTGACCACCAATATCTCCGTAACTAGAAGGTTCCAGGTATGGTCTAGATCAAAAAAATGATCGCAAAGATGGAGAGAACTCGTGCCTTTCGGCTGTGTTAAGGGTCTATTTACACCCTTTATAGTAGATAAGATATAACTCTGACCTCAGAAGGCTAACGTACTGTTTGACGTCGCTGTCTTAGTATGTTGGCAGCATCGTAATTTCAAAAAGTAATATCAAGCTTCATTTAGCTCTCACTGAAGACTTTATTTTTTACGAACAGTGCATTCGAACTGGCTCATAGCGTGGGCCAGGAGAAAGACATGGCTGGCAATTCAGGGCTTTCCGTTCTCCGCACGTTTCGACTCTTGCGCATACTGAAGCTGGTCAGGTTCATGCCCAATCTGCGCCGCCAGCTCTTCGTCATGCTACGGACCATGGACAACGTCGCTGTCTTCTTCTCACTACTAGTACTATTTATCTTCATATTCAGGTAAATATCACAATTTAAATTTTACAAAATATTAGTTCATCCAACCACGGAGACAGATCAGGTTTTGTAAAATGAAATTTAAAGAAAAGGTAACCTAAATAAGCAATAAATGATATCGATAAAATGCATGTAATAAAAACTATTTTTTTTTTAAATGTTAGGGATTTATTTTTGAGTTTATGATTTACAAATGCGTGAAACTGCTATTTATGAGTTTCCTGAAAATACTTTTCTTTTCAACATTATTTTAAAGCCTATCTGTCCTACTTAAGTACTTAGTATCCACAATTCTGAAAACCAAAACGATTTCTATAATTTTGTTTCTTTGCTTTACTCGGTCTAAATGGGTATTCAAATTCAATATCTCACTAGGAACTTAATAGGCGTTATGTAAATATCTGTCTACAAACCTGACCTTCGAAATTCAACTCCTTATTTTTTATGTAAACTCAATAGTCCTATCTCACACCTGTATCGTAGTAAACTAGTAGTCAAACATCACAGCCCCCAGCAATCACTCATTGATTGCTCAATCAGATTTTTCATTTTTCCGTAGCAAAAGAAGATTTATTCGACTCTCCATAAAAATATGAAATTCTGAATGTTTCTACTTAACTGTCACACCCGCATCCCTTAACCTGTGCACTAACTGTGAGTGATTTCTCCTTTTTCTTTTCGATCTTATCCTTATGTGTGTCAACCACCTCTGTCTTTGACATTCCACCCACTACACACTGCCACTATCCACACTCTTTACAACTTTTTTCTCTTCTATTTATTATATCTTATCAACCATAGTGACTTCACGCTTTTGTGCTTTTCGTCCACTTCAGTTCTTTTACACCTGCACTTGATCACTCATCTTCTTAGAATATATAAACACTTATTTATGTATATTATTCTATATATCCTTTATAATTTTGTATATATATCCCTCCTTTGTGTGTGGAAAGGATTCTAGTAACCGTATTCTTATCTAATCGCATATTGCGTGGTAACGTTCAGCATCCTCGGTATGAACCTCTTCGGGTGCAAATTCTGCGAGAAAGACAAGCATGGCGATCAAGTGTGCGACAGAAAAAACTTTGATACGCTCTTGTGGGCCTTTGTCACGGTTTTTCAGGTATTCAACATTTTCAATTAAAATACCTAACAGACAACCCAGAAACAGACTGAACTTGCAACATTTACTAAACGCTTACCCACGGGTCCGTCAGCAGCCAACACTCATGCCAGTAGGACAATCCCGAATAACAGAAGGTTGTCTTGTCACGGCTAATCGACTAACCACGAGAGTACACAAACGACCGTTCACTCTGCTGCAAGAGACAATCTACTCGAACACACAGAACTGTACAGCTACCAAGTAACACTAACGGAGGGATCAAGCTTGCAGCACAGTGCGTTGTCAAACAAGCGTTCAGTCGCGTAACCGCTACCCTAGTACCCGCGTAGTGAGATCTAGTACCATCCGTAACAAATTGATCAAAATTCATTAGTGTCACGTTCACCATGTTGTTCGTACAGTACTCCCATCAGAAGTTGTCCAGAGCACTTTACTTAGTCAGTGAGCTTGGTTGAGTAGTAGGTTAGCTTGAGGTCGTTCGAAGCCGAGTCGCGGGTTAACCTGTTCGTCAGTTCCTCTACTCCCACTACTACAACTGCACTCAGTTATACAGTATTCTATCACTCTGCATGCTGCTTCTATTATTTAGGTTTTAATCTTGAACAACTTGGTTCGAAATTAGTGGAATGTTGTTTATTATTAACTTCAAGAACGAAATTATGACTGTGTTGTTCAAAACTTCAAGGGTTATACGACAAAAGTTTCCACCAGTTTCGTTATCAACCCTGGCATCCCTGTTTTTAACTTCAGTAACAATCAAATTTTCAATTACTTCCCCCTTTCTTAAGCTCTTAACTTTCACTTTATAAATAACAGAAGGTATAGCTCCTCTCATCTAAATTTCCTTTACTCTTTTCCATCTGCATTTCTCAGGATGAATTTATAATTTACAAAATTACTGCATTTTAATTTGAATGACTTTTGCCACGAGTAATATAATGATACAAGTATGAATGAGAGTTTTCTTTGATTATGTCTTAATTATCTTTTACGCACTTTACTTTCGCCTATTTATTCCTCCTCCGGATTATTTTTATTGCATTTTTACTTTTTATTATTATAATGAGGCAGTATAAAGAATGAAATATAATTTAAGTATTAAGTTAGTCGAGGAACTTAATTGCACTAAATAACACGATGTTAATGAAAGTAAATATATGATTTAGTTTATTAACATGATATCCGTTGGTTGTAGCGTTCCAACGGCGATAACACTGCTTAACCATTTAGGCTTTTGTTTCTTAATTAATTATTACATCACATCTCAAAACAAAATTACTAGAACGATTGTTTGAAGTAAAACTAATTTTACGGCACGATATCGTGTAGATACACAATTATGACAGCACTACTAATACTGATTGTGTGCATATATATATTATATAGATTTTCTCAATATTACGATAGCATTGTCTCTGATCATATCCTCCTTGTTATGGCACTAACTGCACACTAGATTGTGAACGCAATAACTATTTGCAGCCCGTAACATTAGTATTATTTCAGTAGTTCGTTCATGAGCGCAGGTTGCAGTGTTAACGTCTCGTACGCAACAATAATGTCGTCAGGATGACTCGGTCGCGGCGTTTGCGCATAGCGTTTTGTTTTTCTTTCATTTTACATCGACTCCACGACGAGCAGTATTCTGGGCATGTATCTATTCGGTGGTAAGTTTTGCAAGTACGTCGAAGACAATGGCAGCGAGCGGGATTGTACCTGCCCTGAGATCGTCTCGCACCATCCCAAGTGCGAGTGCGACAGGAAACATTTTAATAACATCCTATGGGCTACCGTCACCGTGTTCCAGGTAAGCCTTAAGCGGTACGCTACACTAGGCTCAGTAATAGACGGTTTATTTGCGATCCCGTATCAATATGTTTTAGAAGATAGACACCGCGTTTTTCTCGTAATTATCAACTGTTACTGATTGGAACTGAAAATATACTCGTCTTATTTGACAACTTTATAAAGGGTTGTGAGGGAAGACGAGTACAAAAATTTAACGATTAACATGACTGAACATGATTCGTACATTACTAGACTTGGCACAAGCGAGAGATCCGCCGTAGTTACTTAGTAGTTCTGTATATTTTGGTAATGCAGTACAAGGAGCGCTCCGTAGTTAGTTGCATCTTGCTTAGTAGTGAATAGCATTAGGTAATGCTGAACCCTGTATGCTTGTGTACTCAAACTCGCCGTCTGTGTTCCCTTTCATAACTGTGTATTAGTGAATACCGACACAACAACATGACACTTGTCAACACTAACACGCTAAATGACTAACAACAGTTTTTTTTGTATTTTTTTACTTTAATTTATTAACATTGGAATAAAGTAACATTTTATTACACCAAAAGGCACGACTTATACAATATGACAGCACACCTTGCTTATTTTGATTTATTAAACAAATTCGGATTTTAAAATACTTGATGTGGTAGAACGATTTGCTCAGTTGAGTTGAATTCTGACTTTGATGTAAATATTTCAGGTTTTAACACAGGAAGACTGGAATGTTGTGTTATTTAATGGCATGGAAAAAACGAGTCATTGGGCCGCGTTATATTTTGTTGCCCTTATGACTTTTGGGAATTATGTACTGTTCAACTTGCTAGTTGCTATACTCGTCGAGGGGTTTAGCTCAGAGGTAAGCGTGGCGTCATAAATTTGCTGAAGGTTACGTACATTTTAAATAATTCACAACGTTAGGTACCTCTCTTTGTGTAATTTAGAAAAGATTTTGCAAGAAAGAATATTTGAATTTCTCAGAACAGACAAATATTCTTTGCATAACGTATGCTTTCATATGCCTGCCACAGAATTCCCAATCAAATTCTCATGTGTAATTCAAATGTTTTAGCGAAATGAGAGAAGGGAACGTGAACAACGCGAGCTGGCAAAATCAAAATTGTCGAGCGAATGTTTCTCAGACAATAACGAATTGCACTACGACGACTCGAACTCGGGATCACATTCGAGTGAGAGTTTTTCGCAGGTAAAAGTATTTGAGATACTATTTCATTAAGTCAACGTGAACAATGTTATTCCATTTGAAACCATTGAAATTCCCGAATAACAAAGAATTCAGCTAACATTTGATCGAGAATTTGTGTCAACAGAATGAAATAAAAAACTATTGGAGGTCAGCGGATGATGTACGAAAGGCTAAGGATGATGTAAACGGTCATAAAGAAAAGGCCATAAAGTCTCATCGCAAAACAAAGTCGTCGTCACACCATCCGACACTATGTAAGGACTGCGCGCAATCTAACAAGTGTAATCTACAAAAGGTAAGACAAAATTAAAAGGATTAAGTTATTACACACTTCATGTCAAAATTAATTTCATTTTGTATCAGGATTAAATAGTTCTTTTAATTAGTAGGTATTTAGTTTTCATTACATTGGATTATTTATTACTAAACTTAAAAATAAGATTATAAACAGGTCAATTAGTGAACATTTTGATTAATTATGTAAATTCCTTTCAGTTTTAATTAACGACTACAAGCTCGTTTAAAATATAAGTAAAACTACTAATATTGGATTTAAAAATCAACCAACTTTTTCTCTTAGACTAGAAACGAGATTTAAGATTTTATTCATCGTTAAATTTACATTCTTTTATACTAGATTTCGATCCTAATCCTGTAATCTTCTGAAATGTCTTAGGAGTATAAACCTGGATTTTGTCTCATTTACTTTATCTTGACCTTCAGGTTGGTACCTGCTTTGGTAATCTATCACTTGAGACAGTATTGTAGAAGATTTATTTTATACCAAACCTCTTAAATTGCATGTGTCAATAATCATTTGGCCGACTGTCAAGTTCTTATAGGTCTCCCTCTAATATTATAACGTTCTATATTGTGTGAGAATTCTACAATTTGATTGATTTTTTAACTATTTACTTCATCTCAGGAGTCAAAAATGCGAGCGAAATGTGCTGGTACAACAGAATCTTCAGCATTACCAATGATAACGCACACCGCGGCGACACCACAAGACTCGCCGTCTACTACATTAGAACCTGGAGCTTCCTTTAGAGATTTTAACGTAGCGCTGAGCTTGGAAAGATCAGCCATGTTATCCAGTTTGGATTCCATTGATAGGACTTCTGTAAGTATACCCTTATAGGTACATCGCGCAGACCAATAGCACAGAAAGGATGCGTAAACTCGGCAGTGCGTGTAGACCAAGGCTGCCAATAATGATTGTTACTAGAATAATTATCTTTTGTCATTCCAAAATTGCCTTTACTGATCTATATTTGTAATAAATCATTTGGCTTTTATTATTAACTACAATGTTTCAATCAGAAGATTTTTAATTCGCTTTTTTATTTTTTTTAGTGTGCCAGCATACCCGGACTACTGAAGCCACCAAACAGCTATACGCTAACCCTTCACTCTGCACAAGCTCAACTCGGAGCTGAAAAGGCCCGGCTACCTCCCATGTCCCTCGCCCCTCCCCCTCTAACCCTCGCCCCACCACCTATAAGATCCGCGTCACCTGCACCTACGACGCCGACCACACCAAGAGCTATACCATCGCCGTTATTACCAGAAAAGAACCTTCAAATCACGATTGCTAAGGATGAAAATTGTCTGAATACTAGTGATAAATCTAGTCTTCTGAGTTCGCAAAAGTAAGTGAATAACTACTCAAAAGTAATTTTACGATCACTTGAGAAGTAAAATAATCAAGCACCTTAACGTTTAGTCTACGTACTTATATGAAGTAACGTGGATTAAAATAATCTTTTAGGAACATAAGTGTAGTCAGTATGGGCACAAATGGCGAAGAGAAGTGCAGGGTGCAACGCAACTACAGTTGGCGGCCGAGTCTAAGAAGGAAACCAAAACAAAGAACGGGGTCCGATTCAGACGCTATCATTCTGAACAATGGCAGGGATCATGTTGTCTGCAATGGTATAAGTTTTATTGTGACTCTTTACTCTGCATAAGGTTTAAATTTACAATAAAACATTATTTTTGCATGTGATGTTTGATGTTCGATGTGCTTCTTAAACCTTTGTGCAAACAATTTTATCCACTTACTTAGTTGTGTTTGATTTGTTAAAAGGATTTCAAGTTTTTCGAGACCAAAGTTCGGGTATTAAAGAAAAAATTGATCGAATTCTTTTACTTACACAAATATAAACATACGTGGCCACAGAATCTTCAAATTCACACGCTTCTAAAAGGTGGCCAATTCATCTTTGGAGACCAGCACCACTTAAATAACTTGACGTTTCGTGCGATAAAAGTTCTGGTCGAACCTGTCTGAGAGCGTATTTTTTTGAAAAAAATGGCCTAAAATAAAGCTATAATAATGTGCATTAACAAAACGGGGGAGTGGTCTATCTGGTTATCGTACAGGGTGTAAGGGACAGCCCTCCGCAAACTGACAGATATCAGGGTCTTATTTTAAATCATATCCCACCGGAATTTTTCTCCGGAAAATTTTAATTTTTTTTATCGTTTTTTCAGTTACAAAATTAAATTACATTCTCTGTACACAGCACTCCATTTATGTAAATAATACCGCTAAAATAATAAAATAAAAAACAACAACAATGGATGTTGAAATACCCTAACGAACGACGCGTGAAATCAGCTGTTCACTTACTGCCTAGCCACAGAGTTCATCGAACTCGTCTTCGCGGTTACCTATGAGGAAATAAAACAAATCAAATTTATTGGATTCCCATAACGTTCCTGAAATAATTTCTTGTACCAGTCATCTTAGTATGATATACGAATTCACCCCATCAGTCTGCGGAGGGCTATCCCTTACACCCTGTATACACGATTCTTCCTATAAATCCATAAATCTTACAAGAATCTCAACAACAGGTTCAAACATCCGCAAGAATGAGCTCCTGCTATCATCATCGATGGTGATAAAGAACGACACGCAGTCGGAGCTGCCCAATAACAGGACACGCGGAGCGCTGCCGGCCGCGCGCGTTCTGCCTCCTGGTGGCCAGGCCAGGAAGGTTTCTGCGCATAATGTTCCATTGCTACCTGATGTGAGTTCTACAAAGTTAATTCGTACTGCTTGAGTGAAAATAGGTTATCCTATTTATAAAGCGGAAACAGTAGAATTTTACAATATAGTTATTGCTAGCACAACTTACACCTTGGATAATTATTTGTACATAACCATTGTATAGGATAATAAACAATGTACAATCCACAGATTCCCAGAGTGATTTGCAGTATAAATGACAGCACGTTGTTATTCCTATGACGAAATATGAATAAAAAAAGCTAGATTTCTAGAACAACCATTTACCCAAATGTTAAGTTTTTCAGCATACTCTACTGTCTGTATAGGTATCTTGGAAGGCTCCAGAAGCGGGGTTCTCATCAGACTCCACCGTTCGACTTGACTCCGTGAAGGCTCCGCCTCACAGACTATCACTCACTAACGACTACTTGACAGGTAACCCACTTCTACACTACACTTAATATTTCTGCGGACCTAGCCTTGTTTTCAGAACACTGTAGTTATTGCAATCGATTAGAACAAGTAGGTGAATGACCGTACCGCCTTTGATATAATGCATTCCTGAACCAGTCTGCAATCATTACTTATCGATTCAGTTTCTAGAATGTGAATAGGATAGTAGTCTTATCCCTAGTCTACACCGGTTGTGTTTGTTAAACATTAAAATAATATTACTAGACATGGCAAACTTAAACTGATCTGGAAAACACCGGATCGATCATCAAAGTGATCTTCTGATGCATAAACACCATTCAAACATCTAACGTTTTCAGATAAAACTGAGTATAATGCCAACATGCACACTAATCATTCCTAGGTTGACTAACAACTCTATTGGCATGAACATACAGCATATCAACTTACTATGTACCAAATTTTCATAGGCAAGTTACGGGTATCTGAGTACGATTCATTGGTAACAGTGACATCGGTATCAGAAGTGAAGGCGAGTAACATAGGACCGTCATCACCCATGGTGCCGGTAGCACCGCGGCCGGTGCGAGAGCTGCCCGCGCCCGCACTGCCGACCAGGCTCAATGCGCAGCCACTGCCCCTGATGAAGCAGATCAATGAGGAAGTACGTAGCAGTAGTAGGATTAAGGTAAAAGTGATATTGATAGCAGGAATCAAGACAAGCATCTCGGGTTCATCCATTGCCAAGCCTTTCCAGGCAAACGCAGATGCAGTTACGATACGGTAAAAAATAAAAATGACATCGGAACTATTATATTAGAAGCACATAATGTATCTTCTTTCGCACCCTGTTCTTTCGTAAAAGTCGTATTTCAATTTCTGAATCGTCTTCTTGTAGAGTTAAATGATACCCGTTAAAACGAAATGTTGCTACCAGTAAACTTGAATAATTGTGGTAAGCCTTCTCCTAGCTTATGCTAGCAGGTTCGCCGCAACTATTCAACGGGGTATAACTTTGAACTTTCCTTCGACACCTTCCAAAATGTTATTATAAAGTTTATTTACGGTTTTGTGTTTGACTTAGCCCTATCTTTTCTGTTTCTGCACGCAGTTACATGAAATCCATACACAACAGCTAAAAGTTTTGCTATATTTACCCGTATAATTACAAGATTTTACAAAGTTAACTTTTTTCCAGGTTGCTATAAACAACGTATGTATGTTATCATCAAGGTTCGACAGACGACAGTACAGATTCAAAGACCTTTTTCGCTTTATGGAGCCGACGGGCTGCCTCAAAGAAAAAGAATTTTACTCACTGTACATTTTTTCGCCGGAGAACAAGTAAGATTATAACGACCTCAATTCCTTTATTCCGTTAAAAGAATTTTAGTATTTTTGTAATGAAATAAGTACTTTTATGTCTTCGAGTCTTACCTAAACGAATCAGTCAACTACACTAAAATCGTTACGTAGTGACTATTTAGATAGAAGAATATTTTTTATCTAAGTACCAATATTTTTATACTATGAAACCTTCATCCAATTATACGCTTGACTATATTGATATCAAGAAAGCTTTAGTTAAATCGGTACAGATAAATTGCGGACAGGCTACGGACAATGGGCACTGACAGAGACTTGAGTAGTACTCGTATAGAGGTATCTGTGTCCGGATCCGCGTCAGCAATTTGTCCGAACCGATTTGACTGGTACCGGTACATATATTTGATAGGTTACGAAATAAACTTAAATTAGTTAAGTTTAAAGTATTAAAGTAGTTGTTCCAAGTAACAAAATTAAGACTATTATTATCTAACATTAGCATGCGAAGATTCTGCACCTGGGTGGTAACGCGTAGCTGGTTCGACAACATCGTTCTACTGTTCATCGCATTGAATTGCATCACCTTAGCGATGGAGCGACCCAACATCCCGCCCGACTCTAAGGAGCGATCCTTTCTCTCCACCGCCAATTACGTCTTCACAGGCGTTTTCGCGGTCGAGATGTTCATCAAGGTACGTAAACATAGGATAATGTCCCATTAATGGCGGATACGACCAAGCAGGAATAAATTTTATTCTAGTAGTAAATCGCTACTTATTCGAGAATAACTCAATTTCACGTTTAATCAACTACAATTCGAGGAATAACGAGTCTATTCGGGAATAGTCACTATACCACCGTTAGGCATGGATAATGGAGCTTATTCCAAAAATAACAAAGTGGCGTCCTATTGTTTTAAGCTGTCATTTCAACTCAACACAAGGAAGTATTCGAAAAACATAAAATTCAACGTTTAGTATTTCAAGATATTAAGGTACTAAGACAGCCCGCGTAGTTGAAATTATGTTTTTTCAAATCAGTCAATCATCAACAAACAACATGAAACTGAACTGCAACTTGCAAAAACGTAAAAATATTTCAGTTTCGCGAGCTACTCTTGAGCCCTTGAACCTTACATCAAGAACTGCACAAAACGTCGAAATAACATTTCCACGACGCAAATACATTACAATGCAAAAACAAGGATGATCAATGAAAATAATAAAGGAAATTTAAAAAAAATCTTGTACAAACAAACGTTATTTGTGTATGACATAAACATGTATAGCGTGATCAAATCTATATTAGAAACACTCGAGTTGATTTAGAAAGTCAACTAACCTTTACAAAAATGATAGCTAACATAAAGAATTCTAGTAAACATAGCACTCAAAAGAAACATTAAAATACACAAAGTATTTGAGAGAAAACGTTAAAATTTCGACATTTGTCAGCAAGGATCATAAGGTGGAGCGTTTTACTGGCGTTTCCGCTGTGACTTTACTATTGCTACAATGACACTCGTGCCAAGTGTGGTTAAGACGTTATGAGCAGTCGTTTGATCCTTCCACTAAGGATAACTCATGCTTTAGTGAAGTGTTATTTCGTCTTTCATCATCTAGACTCTGATATATTAAAGCTTACATTGCAAAGCTTCACTTTGAAGAAACGTTTTGATATTCAAAAAGTTAATATCTGATCCTAATGTTGCTTCCCCAAGCTTATTCCGTACAACTAATTTAAAGGTTATCTATTGGTTTGAGAAAATCAAATAATTCTTTAGTGTCTGGTTTAGTATCGTACTCAGTTCAAGTTAGGTCTACACACGAACCCGTCCTTTCATTTGCAAAATACTTCTAACATCCAAGATAAACTATCGAAAATTGTACGATATATGAGTTGAGCGGCGTACCAGCCAAGCATGAAACAGTTTGACTAGAAAACTTGGTACGCTGTTCGTGTCACGTACACTCGAGCTGCGATAACTTTACCCACTTCTACCCATAGGTACTTAATATACTGTTTTGGGTTACATTTTTATGATAGAACTTTTTGGAAAAGATGTTTTAAAAGCAAATTTTGCAAATATCGTATTTACCTAAGAAATATTTTACATCTGTCTGTCAAAACTGTTTTACTGCTTCTTATACATTTGTGGGATTTAATTTGTTTCTCAAAACAGGTAGTGGCATCAGGGATGTTCTATGGTCCAGACGCGTACTTCACCTCAGGATGGAACATCATGGATGGCTCGCTGGTCATCATATCCATAATTGATTTGTTAATGTCTTTAGTATCAGAATCCAGTCCACGAATTTTTGGAATTCTCAGGGTAAGATGCTTCTCAACACTCAATTTGCTAAGTCAAATAATATTTTTTAAATGTTGTAACTTTTTCTTTTCTTGCTTAGGTATTTAGATTACTAAGGTCGCTAAGGCCACTAAGAGTGATAAACAGAGCGCCAGGATTGAAGCTGGTCGTGCAAACACTTCTCTCCTCATTGCGACCCATCGGAAACATTGTGCTCATTTGCTGCACTTTCTTCATCATATTCGGTATTTTGGGAGTCCAGGTGAGAGGTCTATTGAGTTTCTTAAGTCACTTTAAATTGCGTTGAATCTTTACTCCACGGGATAACTAAAGCAATCGTCGCGTTCGCGTGTCACTCATTTGTGCGGAAAACCGGAAGGCATCCTCTGTCGGCGCGACGTGTTCGTGTCTGCCAAGCAAAATGAACGTGACAGTCATGTGTCTGCGCAGTCGATCGCTTTGGTAAAATATTATAGTTGTCCTTTAACTTTATCTTTATTCGAATATTCAAAATACCCAGTAATGAAGAATATTAATTTTATAAAGTCACAAACCATAGGTTGGTAATTACCAAACATCTCGCTATACCCAATTACTCAACCGACCTCAAGTGATACAATTTGCGTGCATACTCAATCGTACGTAAGACGAAGCCCCTCGAGACAACACGAGTCCCGTCTAAAGCCGTGTGTGATTATATCAGTCACAAGAGATGCTACACGGATCTAAGCTGCTTCTCCCAAGAGCAATGCAACGCAATCGGCTTACATTGCTAATCAACTTGTTACAGCTATTGATTTAAAACTGATGATGATGGTGGTAGATATGATATGCAGTCAGAGAAAATGATCACTTAGCATATAAATTATAAACTGAAATTCAAATCAAAACTGTAATTTTTGACAGTCGTGCTATGCTTTGTCTATGACACGGCTTATTTACGAAGTGTGCGTTAGATTACCGAAACCGAACTTATACTGTCACTTACGGGATATCTTCCGTGATTGTTCATTATTTTGAGCTCCCGAAATCCCAAATAAAAACAAAACAAAATAAAAACAAAAAAAAAAGAGATTGCTGCTTGTTTTTTGTTGAAAATAATGAACAATCACGGAAGATATCCCGTAAGTGACAGTATAATTTTAGTTGTAAACCGTGAAAGCTTAAAACAGAACCGAAACCGGTTACCGAAATCATCAGCGATTTTAAAACTGAACGGCACATTAGTCTTTAGAGTAAAACATTTAGATGTCAACAAGCAAGAAAACATTTTAGCAATAACCATATTTCTTTCAGCTTTTCAAAGGCGCATTTTTCTTCTGCGAAGGTGCAAACATAAAGAATGTTAAGAACAGATCAGACTGCTTGTCAATAGAAGGCAATGTATGGGTGAACAGGAAATACAACTTCGACGATTTGGGCAAAGCGCTGATGTCATTGTTTGTACTGAGCTCTAGAGACGGATGGGTGAACATTATGTACACTGGACTTGACGCTGTTGGGGTTGATCAACAGGTACAGACATGATAAACTTTGTGCTATCATTCCACTTGTAGGATAGACTATATCTATACTAATATTATAAAGCTGAAGAGTTTGTCTGTTTGGTTGAACGCGCTAATCTCAGGAACTACTGGTTCGATTTGATAAATTCTTTTAGTGTTGGATAGCCCATTTATCGAGAAAGGTTATAGGCTACATAATTTCACGCGGACGACGGTCGCGGGCAACAGCTAGTCCTAAATAAAATAAAAACATCGTTTAAAGTGATATTTAACCCGACAACTGTTTCCTCAACACAAAATATTCTAGAGTTCAGCTAGTACTCTAGATTTTTTCCAATTTGTCTGAAGTATTTGATGAAGTCGATTTAAACCGGCAGATGTTGGAAACGGTCACCCACGACGATAACGACGTCGTTATAAGCTTTTAAAAAGCTTAGAACTTACCGGTTTAAGAATTTATTTAGCAAAGTTCACAATTTAAGTAATCGAACTGAGATAAATAGAAAGCATGCAATATTTTATTAAGAACGACTATTACTCAAGTTCCGGTATTATTAATATCCGTTTGTAAAAGATTAATAGAACTTTGTATGTAACATATTTGCTAATTGATAATTTCAACCGCACCAAAGCACTCCACACCTGCATATTTGCTTAACAAAGAGACTATTTTCCATTTTACGAGTTCAAAGTTTAATATAAATTTATTTGCCTGCAGCCAATAGTAAACTACTCGGAATGGCGTCTCCTATACTTCATCGCGTTCATACTGCTGGTCGGGTTCTTTGTACTGAACATGTTTGTGGGAGTCGTAGTGGAGAACTTCCACAGATGTCGCGAGGAACAAGAGAAGGAAGAGAGAGTCAGACGAGCAGCCAAGAGAGCACTCCAGATGGAGAAGAAACGGAGAAGTTAGTAGTATATACATAGTCATAAACAAAGCACATACAGAATAAATCCGTTTGTTAACCCGTATATTTTGTTTCAGAAATGCACATGCGTCCATATTATGCAGACTACGGGCAAACACGTTTATTCGTCCACAACGTAGTCACATCTAAATATTTCGACCTGGCAATAGCCGGCGTCATTGGCTTGAATGTCGTTACGATGGCCATAGAATACTACAGAATGCCGCCGGCACTGCAATATGCGCTTAAAATATTCAATTATTTCTTCACTGCTGTGTTTATCTTAGAAGCAATCATGAAACTAGTTGCTTTAGGGTTCAAAATATACTTAAAAGACAAATGGAATCAACTAGACGTAATCATCGTCATGTTATCTATAGTGGGAATAGTTTTAGAAGAGTTAGAAACTAATATAATTCCAATAAATCCGACGATTATGAGGGTAATGAGGGTGTTGAGGATAGCCAGGGTGCTGAAGTTACTGAAGATGGCGAAGGGGATACGAGCGCTGTTGGACACAGTCATGCAGGCTCTACCGCAAGTTGGAAACTTGGGGCTTCTGTTCTTTTTGCTGTTTTTCATCTTTGCTGCGCTTGGTGTAGAGTTATTTGGGAGGCTGGAATGCTCTGATGAAATTCCTTGCCAAGGTATTTAAATTACAATCCGGTCAAACACTTTTAAGAAAACGTTTTGCGTTCATTGATTTCATGTTTTATTTTATAGGTCTTGGTGAACACGCCCACTTCGCGAACTTCGGCATGGCATTCCTGACGTTATTCCGCGTAGCGACCGGAGACAACTGGAACGGCATCATGAAGGACACTTTGCGCGAGGACTGCGACAGCACTGTGGATTGTGTCCGGAACTGCTGCGTATCCACCATCATAGCGCCCATCTTCTTCGTGGTGTTCGTGCTGATGGCGCAGTTCGTGCTCGTCAATGTCGTCGTTGCTGTAAGTTTCTTCAGGTCAATTCGGTTAATAAATGAAAATGGTTGGATGTCAGAAATTAATTACATGCTCATATTTGACAGGTACTCATGAAACACCTAGAAGAATCCCATAAACAAATGGAAGATGAAAATGACATGGACGTAGAACTAGAACGTGAATTAGAACGAGAGGCCGACGACGAGGAGGACAGGGCACTGTGCCGCGCTCTAGAGCAGTGTATGAGTCCGCCGCGGCCGCTGAACAAGGTACCGTCCCTGCCGACAAACTTCACGTACAGCGAGCCCAAGCAACCTGCACCGTCCCCCGCACGCCGCCGGCGCACGCTACACTCGCAAACCGCTTTGTTGCCGACGTCGCTACCGCCGAGACGGGCTTCCTTATCTCCTCACGCCTTCGGGCGCCGCCGACAGGACTCGGCGTCCGAGCCACCCGCCGCTCTCTACGAGGAGGACGCGCGCTTCATCGACGCCGACGACGCCGACCAGCTGGAGCCCGGCAGCCCGCCGCGCCGCGACTCTTTCGCGCAGAACCGGCGCCAGCGCGTTGACAAGCGAAACTCGCTGCGCGGCGAGGAGGCGCGCCTGCTACGGCCCGTGCTGCTCGCCGTGCCCTCCAGCCGCCAGGGTCTGAGGCTGAGCGGCCCCAAAAGGAGATCCTCAACCGAGTCGGCCGCGACCGACGCTAGCACGGCGTCGCGCTCGCAGAACCAACTCACTCCTGAATCGGTCGATCTGCCGATAACTGAAGAGGAAAAAATAAGAATAGTGATAGCCGAGAGGCGGAAGATAGATACGACGAGGCCAGAGCCGGACGATGTCGTGGAACTGTCGGAGCGAGGCTCCTAGTCCCGGCGGGGCCGGCCGCAGCAACACCATGAAGTCTACATCTAGGCGCCGCTCAAAGCGGCGTCCGGGTGCCCTCCTCTTCTCTTCCTCGTCTCCTCTCGTCTTTGTCTGTATGCTCAAGGGACAGTGAATGTTTGAACTCGGTTGCACGAACAGTGATTGTAGTGACGATTTTATAAACTAATCTTGACTTCGGTGCGTTTCAGTGTTGTGTTGTCGATATTAATGAAAGAAGGATATTGCCCGTTCTGAAGCGAACTTCTCCTAGTTTTTCTTTCCCACGTCCGACCTAACCCTCACTTCACCATTTGCGGCCGGTTCAACTACTTCATAAAGAGACTTTAATAAATTTAGTTTAAGGTGTATAAAAACATGTAGATAGGAGTTAGAACTAGTCAATTTGTTGTGGTGGGATGTTTTCTACGAGAACTAAAGTTTACTTTGTAATTTTATTATTAGTACGGTGCTTGCTGTTAAAGGTTAATTCGTTATTATTAATAAATATTATAAGATTTTCCAAAGTAAACCTCAACGAAGTATTGGTTTGTAGACATGAATAGTTTCAGTTTATCGTACAGCCACTGGCTCGTTTAAAGTTGTGTGTGCAATTAAATGTTAGACTTTATTTAAGAACGGGTTTCAAATCATTGAATGTTTAGTGTTATACAATTTGTGTAATCCAACGATTCGAAAAAGCCTATAATTATTATAATTTCGATGTGGGTACTTAGTCGTGATTACTTGTAAAGTATCTGTTAGCCAACGACTGTGTAGCCTCGTAGAGTATTGTTACTAGCTAGATCTTTGTCAATCTAATATCTAAATCGGAACCAAACGTTCGTGAATTGAGTATTATTCTCTCTAAAGAAAAAATGAAAAATAATATTTTCTGAATATAAATGAATCCTATTTTCTTACAGAGTCATGTACGTAACTTAGACGTGTAACTGGCAATACGCACATAACGTTAGAGTCGAGTTTAGGTAGATCGAAGTAGATTATGAGTAACGACATCACAAAACTGACCTGTTAACATAAGTTATGCTCTACGATAGTTCTGACATAGATTGTATCAATTTGAATGTTTAGTGCGATCTACTAGCCGTGCCAAATCTACAATATGTTTTTAAATTTAGCGAACATTTTGTAAGAATATTTTAATTGAGCAGTTGATACCTAGTTGCTTGTCTTTCAAAACTTTTCCGCTTGTTAAATTACTTACTGTCTACTTTAGAAAAGGCCACAGAGCAAGACAAAGTAAGTTAAAGAACCTAAAACTTCAAAGTAAGTTTAATTTAAAGCAAAAACTGCTGATTATTTTGAGACATGTCGGTGTGGTTTTCTAGTTACTTACTGTAAAAGATCGTACCTAGTTAGGGAAGTCAGCAATAAATTTTATACTTCGACTGTGCCTTTCCTATTTCTAATGTATTAGCTTGTGAAGTTGAATGTGGGTAGTCTCTGAGATTAATGTATACTGTAGGAGTTGGAGTGTAGATACACTAAATTATAATTCTTGTTGAGTCTTTATTAAGTTTTCGTTATGTGTCATGTGAAAAGTTTTGTAAATGTAAGACATTTCCCCGAGAAAATGAAGTTAACTTTGTGTCATTCCGAAAACTAAAACTATTCTATTTTGTACCAATGAAAACAGTACAGCATACATAGTGTGTACCATTTAAGCCTAATGATTTTGTTGTGCAATTTATTCCATTGAATATTTCAAAATGATTGTCCTAATTAACCTTATATTTAATTACTTAATTATTGCTTCTCCTTCCACAAGACGCTATCTTTTAATTACGTAATGTCTTCCATCTTTATTCAATCTTTACCGAGACATGAAATGGTATCGATCGAAGTTTTAATTATTAGCTACAATAGAGTTCTTGTATAAATAGACATCGAGTGATTTCATGTTTAATATTATTTATATTTTCAAGTTTGTGTAAAAGAATTGATTAAAAGGAATTTAGTAAAATTAAGAATAGTATTTTCGTGATAAAAGTAAATTTCGTGATAATGATGAATAATTGTTTTTCGGTACTGATCGTATAATAATTTAAGTGGTATGAACAATGTTCATAGTTGAGTACACCTGTTATCTTAGCTGGTGATCTGTCGAGTTAAGAAAGTTACGACAATGTTAGGTTGAAAAATAAATCAAAATTCAAACAATTGCGTTTTATTCCACAACAGATAGAAAGCCCGGAGCGTTCCCAGTCACATGGTATCCCTACAATACATCCGTTCCAAGTTAGATTATTATTTTTAAGTTGTTCGTTTGTTCAGCGTCCCCGGGTAATTTGCCAGGCGCAGGTACCCACAAAGGAGAGAGCAACAGGCGAACTGAATTGAGTTTAGCAACAATCTTTGCGAGCGTCCTATCTTGTTAGCGAGCGCTTACAATCTCATTTGCATAATTCCTTGAAACGAATTTTAATGGGTTCTTTATCGTGTTGAACAACATAATGCCGTTTTCATGAAAAGATGAAGACGCTCTGGCTCGTTTCGAAAGGATTTGTTTTTCAAATAATTAAGACTGACCGATTTGGCTCTGGAGGGAATCCCGTTTGAAAATTCAGTAAAGCGGAGTAATTATTTCAGGAGTCCTCTCTTAGGGAGCTGTAACAAATTACAGAATCAAACATTTAACTCAGAATCTAGCACAAGTTTTAGGCTAAATCTATATTATTATTATAAAGCTGAAGAGTTTGTTTGTTTGTTTGGTTGAACGCGCTAATCTCAGGAACTACTGGTTCGATTTGAAAATTCTTTTAGTGTTGGATAGCCCATTTATCGAGGAAGGTTGTAAGCTATAAAATTTCACGCGGACGAGCGTCGCGGGCAACAGCTAGTAATTTTATAAAGTAATAACCAGACTTTATCATAATACTTGTTCATGTTATCCCTGTATAAAATACAAACCAAGATATGAAAAACTACATCATGACGAAATCCGGAGTCTATGCAACAAGCAAGAAAGCTGATCTTCCGTCAATGTAACCGTCTTTATACGAGTAGATTAGTTTTTTACTTACGTTAGTGTGACATATAAACATAAAATACGCCAGTGTTCCCTGGGTCGAGTTGGTAGTTGGTCGAAGTTAGGGAGCCCGCTGCCTAAACCTTGGGCAAAATGAGTCAAAATCACATTTTGCCAGTTATGATTAAGTCTCATGTATGTAATAGGGGCCTACTGTTATCAACCAGGCATTTCATCACATAAGATCGCGCCTGTAAGGAAGGACATCCCCGAAGTGTTAGGCAGAGGTGTATCTAATAGGTACACCCACATTTCGCCGTGTAATAGGAGGCGAGCCTGTGCCATCAACCGGGCACAGATCCAGACTCCGTGGGTGATACTGAGAAATTCCTGGTGGAAAAACCAAATAACTCTTTGCCCGATCTGGGAATCGAATCTAGGACCTCATGCTCAGCAATCGCGCTTGCGACCACTAGACCAACGAGGAAGTCTAGATAGGTACTTATTATTTAAATCTAAATGCACATAACAAACTAATGTGAAAGAACAAACTGCTACATTCGAATGTACTGGTTCCAGATTCTCAAATAAAAATGACAGGATATTTTTACGTGAAAAAGGCTGAATACAATTCCAAGTTACTGTAGGTAGACCTTGTAAGTAAAAACAACTTGTTTACTTTCTTGTGCGGAAACCATCGAAGGAGATGCCGTTTTCATAACTCTAATTTTGTTACATCTTTTGTGAGCGCCTGTCCGGAGCCAGCCTGACCCAAATAAAACTTAAATTAGTGTACTTTCACCAACAGTCGTATTTTACGAAAAAATATTTGTATTTAGATCATTTGTGAAAGAACCTTCGTAAATAATTTGATCCTTTTTACCGCCTCGCAAGACTGTCCAAATATGAAATTAAAAGTGTCTTTATATTGTCTATTCTTTTATTGGCTACAGCCTACTTCCTCCAAACTTTGAAAGAATGGCTCAATAAACTGGGTTTATGGATGTTTTTCGTTACTTTACCCATAAACATGTAATAAATATCTAATAACATCAACATTAGTTCAAAGCTCGCTTCACAATGTCCATATTATGTGGCAAACAAACAGTTTAATCGTGTTGTCCTCAAAACTCCGACAACTCGTTTTCACTGTACTTATTTTTCCTTTAGCATGAAATTATTACCACATTTTCGATAACATTCGTACTACAAAAGCTTTTTGTATTGTCCTCGCTTACATGTGGGTAGGCACAAACAAAGAGTACAATATTTGTACGGAAAACGGAGTATTTTTATTTTTTTAAAATGCACAACTACCCGCAGCCTGCACAAACAAAACAGAATGTTGGCGCGATACGGTTTAGGCAATGGTCAAAAACTGAATTTTGCCCGACGATATCCAACGTTTTTCATTCTCCCGGTTCAAAAAATTGATTTATAAAATCTTAGCTTTCGAACGACGGTCAATTTTTTCGTGCAGATTTTTTTATAGTTCTAGACTGAAACGTTTTTCATGTCAGACAAAGTTTTCGAGATCGCACATCGACTTGAACTGCCGAGATTGGGGAACTTTAAAAGTGGTTCATAGTTCAAAATTCGCGAAACGAACGTGATTTAAAAGAAGTGGCGGTAATACTTCAAGAGCAAGTTTTTCAGCGATTTTTCTTAAGTAAAGTTTTGGACAGCATACTAACGTCTAAAGTCTTTGGCAAAGTTAAATTCACAGCAGATTGTTGCAACAGTGCCAAAGTTCCAGTTATTAAAATCTTGCTTGAAATTAATGTTTACATTCATAGCAAAGATATTTTAAGTGACACTGATATAATAACGTTACGCGAATGGATAAAATAAGAGATGAGTATATAAGCGCAAGTCTGAAAGTGGCGCTGGTGACTGAAAAGTTGTGTGGTAATCGGTTGTCGTGGTATGGGCGTGTGATGCGGAGGAATGAGGAAAATGTCGTGAGGTTTTGAGTATGAATGAGAATGGGTATATGAGTAGAGGAAGACCAAAAAAACGATGGATGGACTGTGTAAAGAATGATATGACAAGAAAGGGGGTGTCTGATGAGATGACGAGTAATAGAAAAGTATGGAAAAGAAGACATGCTGCGTCGACCCCAAATGAATTGGAATAAGGGCAAGAGAATGATGAATGATGATAACTACTGAATTTGTTGAAATTGAAAATAATGGAGCATAAGTATTTTACACCATGACGTTGTATCGAATTAAATGATCAATTTTCACACCCGATCAAAATAAACACGTTACGAAGTGGAGTTGCGGACACCAGTCCGATATTACAATACAATAATTACGGTTGAATAATTACAAGAAACCTTTTCAAATAAACGTTCATATCCAACACTAACTGTCGATCCCGACCTAAATCACAATAACATTGGTTATCGAGTGCTAGCCCAACATTTATCTTGGTCGCGACTAATTTGGCTGTTTGTCAAACAATATTCTGAGTAAACCGATTAAAGACCGCACTGAGTAACCAATTACACCTGAATAGTCGTAGAGAGGGCCCTCCGATAGTTTAGGAGCGAGATCCCAGACTTCCAATGTAATTTATACCTTCGACAATCTGAAGTGTTAGTTTTACGGCACGGTTGGCGCAGTGGCTGAGCTATTGGCTGATGCGTTGCGTGTCGCGGGTTTGATGCATGAAACATATATTTGAATGGGCTACAGGTAGTTTTACCGGGTCTGGCTGTTAGTGTATGTGAGTTTAAATGTTTGTAAACGCACCCACGATAATACAGGAGAAATTCCTAGTGAGGGGAAACGTTGAAAACAGAATTCAAAAGCGAAAATAAATAAAATGTCCTCTGGGTCTATTGATAAATGATTTCCATCGAAATAACCGTTTAAGGCAGTGCTTATCTAAATATTATATCTTAGTGTGTTTGTGATCAACTTTGATAAAGTTCTCTGTTTGAAATTCTTGCACATCTACAAGTTACAATAATTACCCAGTAACAAAAACATACATGCTCAAGTTACTTGAAATGCCCCACAACAGCAACAACATACATTTTCAAGTTACAATAATTGCCCCGCAGCAATAACAACATTTATATCTCCAAGTTACATACACCCCCCGCGCCAACAACATACATCTTCAAGTTACAATAATTGAACAACAGAATAGTTCGAAGAAGTAATTTAAAGGAATTGGCTTGTTTGAGTGTAAATATTATCATATCAACCATGTCAACAACAACATAATGATAATTACACTCAATAAGATTACTTCCCTCTCTCCTTGAAATGATTTCCACGAACCAACCGAAGTGTTAAGATAATTACTGCTCAGAACATTTTATTCGTAAAGTGTTGCCAATTCATCTTAATTAACATGACGTGGTGCTCCTGCCACACGTCGCTGTCGACATCGTAATACATCATTCGAAACTTTCTTCATTATTTTAATTCACTGGCTTAATTTTCATCTTTACATTTGATATGGTACTGCCATGGATTACGGTTATTATTATGTGTCGCTGAAAGGATATTTGAAACAAGCCTCCCTCGTATTCACCCGCTTAGAGGGTGGAAATTATCTCTAAGGCTACGGTTACTTTCGGGATAAAAAGGATCTAACCTTACTCAAGTCATAACCTAAATGGTAAATACACTTTGTGCCAATTTTTTTCGAAATACGTTCAGAAAAAAAAAAACAAATAGACGTTACTTTTCTATGTATCATTTTATATGAATTATTTCTCATTGAGAGAATTAATAAGACTATGATATGTGCTCTTAATAGGATAAAATTATGTGTATTCTCACGGGGGTGTTAGTTTCCCTTTAAGTAGGATCTGATTTCACTAAGTAAAAGATTGAAGAAGCCATACCTACTATTTGTAATGTAGTAATTTTATGTTGAGAGCAGCGGTGGCCCAGTGGTGGAGACCCCGACTTACGAGCAGTAAGTCGTGGGTTCGAACCCAGCCAGGCGCATTACTTAGTGTAAGTTATTTCAACACCATTGCTCTCAAAACGGTGAAGGAAAACATCGTGAGGAAACCGGCATGTCCTAGAACCAAAAATTCGAAGACATGTGACATCTACCAACCCGCACTGGGCCCGCGTGGTGGATTATTGCCCATTCCCTCTCATAGAGAGGAGGCCTGCGTCCCAGGAGTGGGAACATTATTAGGCTGATTATGCTATGCTATGCTATGATAATTTTATGTTTATTTAATGATAGATTTCCAATTAGTAACAACGTAATCTAGTGAAGTGCTGAGTAATACTCGTTACACTCGCCATCATAAATCCTTTCCATTTATTTATCACGTAAATCCATAGTTAAAGTGATAACGACGAGGGATATTATACATGTAAAATCAACATTATAATAACTGAAAGTCAGACACTTGATCACGTCGAGTGGGCTTTTATTAAATTAATTGAGAGAGAAATTCAATCTAGGTCCATACTTCAAATTAATCCCCACACGGCTGCTTTTCACTCATTATTGGAAACCGCTTGAAATGAAACACTGCCCAATCGTATTTTAAAGGAAATATTACAAAAGGAATTTTGAAATACTTGAAAAAGAATTTACAAAAGCAATTTTTAAGTTTCATGTCACGATTGGAACTGGCGAGGGTACTTACAACTTGATGGAAATTGTAAAAATATCGTTGTTTGTCGTTTATCTGAATTTTCGTCGCAAAATAGGATGCTGTCTTTTTCAATAAAGTTGTGAAACAAAATCTGTAATCATTTTCCAACAAAATCGGTGCATTCACACAATTTACGTCTTGCTGACGTTTCAAAACCATTTCGGCACAATTTTCCTAGAATTCTGTGAAATTCTCGGTGAGCCGAGACAGCTTTGCGTTGTTAGAGAAAATCAGAAAACGTGCACTTTATTGAGTGACCGAATTTTGAAAATCCTCAACCGCAAGGTGACTATCTCGCGGATGTAGAATAAAAAAGACTAACAACACTAAAAAAAGACTTCTGGTAATATGCCCATATTACCAGAAGTCTTTTTTAAGTGTTTTAAAATGTTTTTGTTATGAATAAAACATTTGTCTCCGAGTGAATAGAGTCTAGGCTGTTGTAGTTGAAGTATGCCAGTGAGCTTCATAAAATTTTCACGACCAAGCAGACCGTAGCTTGGAAACAAAGAGTAGATTTCACGTTGTGTTAATAGCACAACAGTAGTTGGGTATACGTAGTTTTGCATTTTATATGAACTCCGAGAATCAACCTACCGCTTATAAATTTACCAAAACGTATTAATGTCAAGCTTTCTCTAACTTCTTAATGAAATTATCTTGGCGGTCTAGGGATTTGTTATAATTTTCTGTAGTATACTTTATTAAAAGTTTCAGTTTTCCACAAATTTTATGTTTATAATATTATCCAAACACGCATTTTAATATGAAAAAAACACAACTTATCTTCCGTAATAAACCTGTCCTACCTATCGCAGCCGATAGAAAAAACACAAAACTTACTAATGTGTAATTGGAATATTATAAATTCCAATTGTGGATGTTACAAGTAAAAGAAAACATTACTAAATTAAACATAACAACACCCGTAGACATTCGTAGGAGCTCGTAGACGTCCGCTACGAAGGTGCTACGAGTTGCTACGAGGGTGCTACGATAGCACCTTCGTAGCGCCATCGTAGCAACTCTTAGCATTATGACCTAATGGTTTTAACGATCTAAGTACCGACATTTCACTATATTGTCTTTACTACCTGTCGTCGTAACCAACAATGCTACAAAAAAGATAATGAAAATCTACTCTGTTAGAACCGTGACGGAATTTAACGTAGCCTGGACTTGTTTTTTTTTTTACCAAAAGTAAACAGAATCATAATTTAAAGCAATATATTTGTTTGTAGGTAATGCTTGGAAAATTTCTAACAAACACTTTTCTCTGTTGGAGACATTTCGCTGATTGTTTTCACTCAACATTATTGTAATTTTATGAACTTAAAACAGCCTACACATTTTCTTAGTTATTTAATTTCGGTCGTAAAAAAATAAATATCGCTTAATTACTCAAAGCAGCAAATTAAGCTGGAAGCCCGAGAAAATAAAGTCGATTAAATTAAAAAAGAAACCACGTAGTGAAAGACATTTTGTTCTTGAAATATCATTATTGAATTTAATCTCTGAGGGAACGAAATAAATTCAGTAACAGATTGGTATATTCTTAAATAAATTGTGTTTTATTGCTAGCAGCGTCGAGTAGGAGTCTGATTTCAGTGCCTTATCATGTTTATCACTAAAGTACTTACTTCACAAAGTTAGTGCTAATGTATTACTGTACTCGTATCTGCAGCATCATCGGCAGCCCACAGCTAAGCAACACACGTGTAGACGTGGACGTGAGACTGTCCACTGCGACTATGGATGTCAAAGAAATGAACCGCTAATCAAGCATCACATTTCACATCCTACGTGCTGGATGCTCATCACCACGTTGCCTTATTTGGAACGAACACTGCCTTCTTTTTTTTGCAGTCAGTGGCCCAAAGACTGACAACCAGTCTTACCAAGGGGTATCGTATTATTCAGTAAATTGGTTGTGGAGGTCAGATAGGCAGTCGTTTCATGTGTGTGTGTTACTGACATTTGGCTGCTTCCGGTCTAACATCGGTCGCCATCCTGCTTTTTGTATACAATTTCACAATTCCAATTTTAAAAAAGTGTCCATGGAGTTTCTTGCCCATTCTTCTCCATAGAGATCTACGCTTTGGAATGTGCAACTACAGTACTTTCTCAAGTTATTTATGTCTTGTGACTGTGACTGTAGCTTCGCTTCTTTTTGTTTTTTTTTTGACAATCAAAAGTGCCTGTGATGGTCTAATTGAAATAAATGCTTTTGACTTTGACTTTGACCACGGACAATCACATAAATACATATTTACCGACATAGACCCTTGGACAATATCATTCAAGCATTCTTTTGGCACCTGAATGATATTTGCGTAGGCCATGCAGCATCCGTAGTAGTAGACGTTCGACTTTATACCATTGCGACACACGTGTACACACAAAGCTTTGTGAGTTTCGAGTTCACAAAATATATTAAATATTCAGTTGAACATGATCCCGGGACACGGAGCAAAGGTTCACTGTATGCAAAAACGTTTTGTCTGTCTGTGATTTTAAAATGTAATGTTATGTTTCAACGTTCTTCTTTCAAGCATTGAAAAGAGAGATTTTGAACAATACAAAATGGAACAGGGATAAGGCTTTGTATCAGCTCACGTAAGAAGAAACTCTTATTGAGGGTTTAAAACCACGGTTGATGAGATTTTGAATAAAGTACGATAAATGTCAATCTAACAACCAAGTCAAGTCAAGTCCGACAACCAGTTTTACCAAGGGGTATCGTAATACCTGGTACTAACTGGGTTGTGGAGGTCAGACAGGCAGTCTCACCATGTAAAATACTGGTATTCAGCTGCATCCGGTTTGACTGGAAGCCGACCCTAACATAATTGGGAAAAGGCTAGGCAGATGATGATGAATGAAATCTCAATCACGTTACCCTTTAATGACGATGAAAAGTATTACTTTATCAGTAATGATTGTGGCTGTATAACCTATACGTGGTGGAAGGGACACCGACGCGAAAACGGTGACCACCGGGGCCATATAGAAATTTTTCATCGGTTGTTTAAAAAAAAAACCAGCTGTTTCCTACAAAAGTGCAATACCTACATAGTCAAAACGGTAACCGATGACAAGTTTTCGAGTCGGTGTCCCTTTCACTCCGTATAGAGGAATCTTTTTTTTGTTCAGTTCAGCACCTAAATAGATGGTTGTGTTATTTTTCAATCTGCAGGATTTGATTATGTACAGACGCCAGCACATCAATCTACAACAATCTGTCAAACTGTAATAGATTTTTAACTTCATCGCTAAAGTATTAGGTTCAAAGTTGATTGGGAAAATTTACCAGTTTCGGGACCACTTTTCAACCTTTTTACTGTTAGTATAAGGGTGAAAAGTGGAAAACCGTCAGTGAACTTAGTAGCACCTCTGATATTAAAACGGCATCAATGCCGACTATCGTAGACGACCTGTTAACGATAACATCATTACATTCAACGAAATCATTCACACTAACAAACTTTATTAAATACCTTAGTTACGTACATAATAAATCTCTTAAAGCCACGTATGAAAGAGCCTGATCGATATCGTACTTAACCAACAATACCGAAACTTCTAGACCCTTGAACGTAACTTATTTCTAATCTATTCATGTGGTCGCCTAATTTACTGGAACTTCAATCTACTATCAAGACGAGGGTAAAACCCTGACCCGCAAGAAAAGCTGTACCGCTTTAATACGTAATGACTTCGAATCTTGTGGCCTAACATTAATCTTGACGTAAAATAAGTAGTATTAGAGAGTCCAATTATTTATTTGGTTTTGGGGTCATTTGTTTTGTTTCCAGTGATGCAGGTAAAGAAAACATTTTTCGTTTTAATTTTGTTTAAATTTGCATCATCGTCTACTACATAATCTTTAATTTATTCCATTCTTTAAATTCTAAAACGGGTATAGTGGACGTTGGCAAGAAGGCTGCTAGGCTAAAATGGGATTGGGAGGGTCACGTCAGCCGCATGCACGATGACTGCTGGGCAAAAGTCTCCACACGATGGTTGCCGGAGGATGGATGGCACCGCCGAGGCCGGCCCAGAAAGAGGTGGCGAGACGACCTGGACGCGTACCACGAGGGCTGATTCAAGGAGGCACGGGAAAAGAGCACATGGAAGGAATTGGGGGAGGCCTTTGCCCAGCAGTGGGACAAAATAGGCTACACAACAAAAAATCTTTAAGTACACAAATTTATAGAGGCGGATTTAATGCCATACGTCTTTCTAACAGTCCACCTTTGGGTGATGCAGTGACAACACGTGGTAGCAAAATTGAGAATAATCACAGTCATCAAAATATAAAACGGTAACTAATTTTGACTGGATCTACCTATATGTACCCTTCGTACCTTCTCATGAATAGTTATCATACAAAATACCTTATTAACAGCATCTACGTAGCAGCTCTATTGGTTTAAATATGGAACTAACGAATTAGCCAGAGGAAACGTACTATTCTACACATTGCCCGGTCCGGAGATGTACCTACATCCGGTCGATTTTAGTACATCACAGACAAAAGGCGAGTCTAGTCCACAGTGACTTTGGGAAACGAAATAATTTATGTTTGACAGTTGTCCATTGCCACTGTGATTGTCACTATATGCATTTTCGTCATCCATACCGCAATATTCTGAAAGCCAAATTGTTTTTCATCGGTAGGTCTATAACGTTTACACGGCTGAACTGCTGAATCAATTATGATGGGAAAATAAATACAAGTGTTAAGCGTTCAGAAAACTCAGGCTGTTCCATAATCCGATTTAGCTATCCTCCCCCAGCGACGCCCTAAGCCGAGACTCTTACTCCACAGGAGCCCTTAGCATGTAGTCGCTTAATATTTAAGTTTTTATGCTCCTGGCTGGAGGCCTTACACTCCCTTGAGGCACCCACAGAATAGTCCGGCTAAGCAAACGACAACCTCATAGATTGACCTGGGGAGATGCCATACACAAAAAAAAGACTTATGTGCGTAAAACTCGGTGCGTTTATCTGTATAACCAGATCAATGAATCTGGACGAAGGTCTACTACGCCTGTGTCTGTAAAGGATGATTTCCACCAAACGGCTCGCATCGCATCCGATCGGAAAGGAGAGGAACGCATTCGGCGACAGCCGATCGCGTCCGGTAGGATGTCGAGGTCGACGAATACGATCGGCTCCGTACCGTCGCTTGCGAACGTGTCCGTATCTGTATCTGCGCCTAAACAAATAGTTTCATTCTTACCGTGTTCACCGCCGAAAGGATCCAATCGGATACGATGACAGGCGAACGGAGCCAATCGCGCGTTCCAGCATACTGTAGGCAACGATCACGTGTCGCGGAAGACGCCCGTGGTCAAGCTGCTGTGCGCAGATTGGTAAAATAGACTTTAAATATTGTGTATACGATTTCATATCGTTTAAAGATTGTAAAATCCGTTCCGATCCAATGCAATGCGAGCCGTTTGGTGGAAATCATTCTTAATTCTGTAATTTCTTTGAATCTGTAGGTTATTTCGGACTCCCCGGGAAAAGCCCTGAGTTTATATAAGAATGTATTCAAGATTATCGTCAAAGTAACTGTGCCATAAAAAATGCAAAGTTGCTAATCTTTTCCACGTCACAAACTGCCATACATAACGTAACCAAAGAAATTCTAACTGCAACTATGTCGATACGGCTTGTAAATATAACCGTTAACCGTAATTACAGTGGGCGGTATAACAACAGTGGGCGGCGGCAACCTCAAACAACCACTTAAGTGGGTTAATTGTACCGCCGTGAAGTCTGCAGTTATGCCGCGTTGCATTACCACCTACACTATTAAAACAATGTTAGTTACTGGTGAAGAAAATACTCCGCTGTAGGGCTAGAAAATTTCATGAATATTTCAGTGTTACCTCCCACCACGGAGGCAAGGATAAATAGTTTTAGGTTTATTCTATTTATTTTGTAAACGAGGAGCTCGTGGCTAAATTAAAACAGTCGCTCGGGACGATCTTTAGGTTAAGCCGCGCTTGCCTAGGTTGGTCCGTGGATGAGTGACTACCCATTACATGTCGGTATTCTTCCGTACCTCGAAGAGCACGTTAAACCGTTGGAACCGGCTGTCAATTGTAGATCTTTGATAGTCGTTAAGATAGTCAGTGGCTCGAAAGTCTGACATCCAGTCTTACCAAAGGATATCGTGTTACCCAGTACTAGCTGGGTTGCGGAGGTCAGATAGGCAGTCGCTCCATGTAAAGTACCTACTAGTATTCAGCTGCATCCGGTTAGACTGGAAGCCGACCCCAACAAAGTTGGGAAAGGGCAAGACAGATGATGATTTTGTAAACGCGTACGAAATTTTTATTTTTACAAAGATGTATTTACATAAATATTACTTGTGAACATACAACTTTGACGAACCTTACAGATTTAAACATTTTTACACTGTAATACAATCAATAGGGCAGGAAATATTTTCCAATTACGTTTGTGTGTGCAATCCAATTACACTGTAACTCAAGCTGGTAGTAAAAATATCGTTAAATTGCACACGGAGTATGTAACCGCCCCATTACCTACTTGCAAGTAAACGTATGGATTTGACATGGTTCCTTAGTGATTTCGACATTTAAAACTTTTACATCAAAAAGGTATTTGAAGGGCTTGTAACCTTGAGCTATTTGACTACTAGCAACACAAGAGACAAGTAGACTTCTTCTTCTTCTACTTAGCGTATCGATTGCAAAGCTTTCAAATAAGTGTTTGTTTGGCCTAAAATTCAGCTATGCGAACTCTATTTGCTGAGGCAGTAAAAAAAGGTCATCAAGTACGCACTTAAAACCTTCAAATAAATAGTAGTACAACTCTATAATTATCTGAATTCGTAAGTATCAAATCAAAGCCAAAAGTGACTTTAGTGACTAGGTCTCTAGTGACTAAAGTCGCTCATCGGGCGATGTAGCATGACATGTCACAGTCCCATCTTCCATCGGGATTTCAGACGTACAGAGGGTTTTACCCATACCTTGCCGAGGATCCACACAATCGCACGAAGCGCTTTGCTACATCTTTTATTAGGCGCAGAGCCAAGAAGTGAAATTCCCTGCCTGCATCGTTCTCCCGAGTTCATATGACCCTATTTAGGTAGCAAGTTAATAGGCTTCTTTTGGGTTAGCTCGTTCCATCGTCGACCTCATCTCATCTGTCCTCAGGACAAGATTGAAGTAAAGAGTAGGTATTTAGTATTTTCACTCCATTTTCATAATTTTATATTCAAGTGGGCCCCGCACACTTCCAGCTTTTGTTTAAATTAAAATGTGCTTGTTTTATGCTTCCTAATTTTTTCAGTCGGGTTTTTTTGTTTATTCAACTATTTTTTTTATTTCCAGCTTTTTAGTTTAGTAACGTGCAAGATTACGCAATCGCCCTTTTTATATGATTTCTCACTTTGAATTACTTTTAAACATATGAGATTCATATACCCTTTAAAACCCTTCATTTTTTTTTTTCTTCCAATTCCTTGGAGTGGTCCAAGGAATTGGAAGAAAAAAACATATCAAACTTCAAGATGGCACTCTAAATCCGTTAATTGTCCTTTTGTTTATTTCCATGTAGCCAGTAACAATCGCGCCATGAAGACGAAACTAACGACGTATAATTTATCCAAATCCGTTCATCAATTTAGGAGTTACGAGGGAACAAAGAAAAACACATAACCTCCTTTTAGGCTTCGCCGCAGTCGGTTAAAAAAAACTTCATAAAACGTCTTTAGACATGATCCATAGTTAAACCGCAGCTTGCTGCAACCGCGTGCGTGCTGTTTATTTTGTGACTGTACACCAAACGCTTCTCCTGACTGTACGTAAATATTTCATAGTTACCTACTTAATATTATGCGACATGCGGATTGAGAGTTCGCAATTGACATTAGATTTCACTTTGCAAGTCCCAAATGACGGCTAAACACAGTTAATTTAGTTTCAAGAATCTGAATATACCGTATAAACTAAATCTTAGGTTCTGCTTTCAGCATTCATACTGTAAGCTAACGTAACTACTTCTACGAATCTTGGTTATTTTACATTCATTTAAACCTAATCTCCATAAATAACAAGTGGAGAGAGATTGCAGTTGAAATATGCTGGTTCCTGAACGTAGATTATTATTGACTAGCTTTTTCCCGCGGCTTCACTCCCGTTATGGTCGGAAATTACCCCACGTAGCAGTGATAGTCTAGTGGTGTGACCATCGGACTGCCAAATCATAGGTCTCGAGTTCGAATCCAACACACGCACCTCTGATTTTTCGGATTCATGTGCGTATTGTATAATTTTCACTTGCTTCGGTGTAGGAAAATTTCGTGAGGAAACTAGCATGCCTGAAAGATATTTCTCGACAGCCTGTAAAGCTATGTCAGAGGCCAACCACACGATAAAGAAAGAAGACCGTCGGGTCTGCTTTTCGGAACGTTTTAACTATAGTTAGTTTTCATTTTACTCGGGAATAATGTTTCTTTAAACTTCTCATTAGTGAAAGAATTTTCAGAATAGTGATTCCGTTTGGATGTAGGGGTAATCCCCCTACATCCAAACTCACAAACTTTACCTCGTCATAAAATTAGCATAGAATTCAAGAAAATGAACGTGTGGGAAGCTGCACAAATGTAAACGAATCTCACTCGAGTTGTTAAAGTTTCTCAATTTGTTTGAACGGTAGAGAAATGCAAAATCTAGATTTGTAAAGACCTAAGCAAATACAAGGTAAAACAAATAAAGTATCTTCAATACTCTAGCAATTTTTCTTAAACAGACTCATTAGATTTCAAGAAATATATATATTTCTTGAAATCTAACTCATTAGATTTCAAGAAATATATATATTTCTTGAAATCTAATGAGTAGAAACTTGTACCACACCTGAGATTTGAATGCCTACCTCTCATCTGCCTAGCCTTTTCCCAACTATATTGGGGTCGGCTTCCAGTCTAACCGGATGCAGCTGAATACCCGTATTTTACATGGAGCGACTGCCTATCTAACCTCTACAACCCAGTTAGTACTGGGTAATACGATACCCATTGGTAAGACTGGATGGCAGACTTTTTGGGCCACTGACTACCTAACGACTGTTAAAGATCTACAAATGGCACCCGGGATCAACGGCTTAACATGCTTTCCGAGGCACGGAGGAAACGTGGTATGTAACGGGTGGTCACCCATCCACAGACTAACCTAGGCAAGCACGGCTTAACCTAAAGATCGACCCGAGCGGCTGCTATTATTGTTAGCGAATTTCTAAATGACAAACTGTTATAATGTTGACATTTTATTTATTAATTCTATTTGCTTATACATTTACATTAATACTTATATTGATATAACTCTGACAATTGATGCATGTAATTTTAATATTGACATAGATGACATTAAGTTAGGTAATGTTATCGTTTTGTTGTTTTATGTTGCGTTATTTGATGATTTTAATTATTTAATTAACCAAATTGCATTGTTTTTTATTGACTTTTTTGTTTTTTTTTAAGCTTTTTAATTGTAGGTACCATTGTGAGAAACATTTTGTATGCTTAACGACGGGACATAGATAGTTTCTGAATTTTAGATATTATACCGCCTACTGTTTTACTTATGTTCACAAAATAAATGAATTTGAATTATTTTGCCACGAGCTCCTCAATTTGAATACCTACCTAAGTACTTATAATGTAGGTACAATTCTCCCTGAACTAATTACTCTAATCCGATTCAGAACTGTGTGTAGTTGCAGTGGGAGCCAGATAAGTTTATTAGTCTTAGAGACGCGTCAAGAACATCGGTGTAGGCGCGGTAAACTAATATAACTAAGTAATTAGTTGTATAAACTAATTTCTGTGTTAATATGCATGACAGGTAAACATATCGTCTGTATGTATGTAGTCATGTACTACTTAAAGATAACAGGATGTTCTGATGTTAAGTATCGTACATGTTTTCCTTTGTTTAAACTTTCACCTTAAAGTGAAAATCGCCAACATTGGAAAAACGCCGTCATTTTGGGTTTTCAATACAATTTTTAAATTTTTTACCAAGAACGCTTCGCTTCTCTATCTATGTCATGTAAACGCATAAAAATCCTCGTAACTCTGTTACACCTAATTGCTGACAAACATTACATTAAATATTTACACAATATCCAACTTAAACGAAGACGACAATAAAACAGAGCAAAATAACAAGCACAGCTGACTTTAATAAACTGCGTTTAAAGCCACGACAACGAAGCCACACAATATTTCACTTAAACCTAGAATTAAAAAGACTTTCACATCTTCATTGTTTATTCCGTGCACTCGCGACCGTACAAATAGAAATAAAAATAACACGAGTTAGGGTGGAGACAGACTTATAACACTACACGACGTCAACGAAGCGTGCTCATTGGCCAGAATTACTCATATTGTCGTGAAACTACGCTTCGTCATTTGGCCAATGAACACAAGTGACGAGGTGTCGGGTGTTCCAAGTGTGCTTCGGCCCTTTAGTCTCTCGAACAAATAGAAAAATAACGTAATAACACAAGTTAGTTGTGTTATTGTCGCAGGGATTAGATACAGGATCATGTATTAACTCGCCATCAAAGACAATAGTCGTAAATAGACGAAGTTGTTCCGACAAGATATTATTGTTATGTTTCTGTACTTTTATGTTTTCGTGAAGGAGAGATTTTTTTTTTCGGATGGGAAATCATCAAATGACCCCTCCCGCTCTGGGCGGAGCGGAAGGGAGTGTCAGACTTGTACTGACTAAAACCCATCCATGTTCCTTCTTTGCCCTTTGTGTTCCAGGGCCACGGTATCTCTTTCGAACAGTCCCGCAGCCCAGAAGAGATGTTTGATTGGATGTTACTGAATGAAAATATTTGAACAGATATCTTAACAGATATAGCTATGACTTTTATCCTTCTAATAAAAATATGAGAAGCATACCCTAATCCTAGAATACAAAGGCCAATGAAAAATTTACCCTTGCAAAATAAATGCCTGTAATATCTTACAATTAAAACCAATAAAATCTATCGTTAATTAAAATGTGGCCGAGTTCAAAATTAATAGCACAATTAAGTTAACTAATTGATCAGCTTTGAATTAATCGTTTGTCAAGTGTTCACCAAGTGATTAAATTCTACTTTTATTTCTTTTTAATGCAATGGAATTTATTAATTTGTCAAACGCGCTGAAAGATAAATGGTATTTTTATTAAGAAATATAATAAAATTACTGCCATCATAAGTGATTTAAATTGTAGAAAGCTGTCATTTATTTTTCGAAAACCATATTACTAACTAATTTTAAGTATTTCATCTCTTTTAAAAAACTGTATGCTGCTTGCTATGTAGCTGCTTTCTCATAAAACTTTGTTTTGAATAACTTTTTTTTTTTTTTTTTTTTTTTGGATGGGAAATCATCAAATGACCCCCCCCCACTCTGGGCGGAGCGGAAGGGAGTGTCAGACTTGTACTGACTAAAACCCATCCATGTTCCTTCTTTGCCCTTTGTGTTCCAGGGCCACGGTGTCTCTTTCGAACAGTCCCGCAGCTCTGGCAGGCATCGGCCCATGCGGACCCCTACTCGGTTGCTGACATCTCTTTGAGGCGCGCGTGGAACACGAACGCGCCGTCGACACGGCCTGTCGTCATAAGACGGCCGGACGGCGAGCTAGCCCATAACTCGCCGTCCACAGGCCCGCGCCTACGGTGGCCGGGAGCCACCACGTGACCCCCGACGCCCAGGGCGTCTCCCGCGGCGGCTGGGACGTGAGGTTCTTTCCCTCTCACGTCCCGCCACCTCCTTCACTAGCATGACTGCTTCACAGAAGGTGGTGACGGCTTCCCATTCCCTCTCGCTCCGGACCATGGCTTGAACCAGGGCCGGACGCGAGAGATCGCCGCCGCCAATCGCCGCTACAAGGACACGGCGGTGCTCCGCCCAAGCGGGGCAGACCTCTACGGTGTGCTCCACCGTGTCCTCCGGATGATCCTCGCAGTGGAAACACCCGGGCGTTTCCTCCCGCCCGATTCGGTGCAAGAACCTCCCGAAACAACCGTGTCCGGTGAGGATCTGCGTCAGGCGGTAGGTGAGGGCGCCGTGGCGCCTCTCTAGCCACTCCTCAAAGAGGGGACTTATCGCCACTATGGTGGCGTGCCCTGCACGGGGTTGCGACAGTCGCTCTCTCCATGTCGCCATGAGATCACGCCGGAGGTCTGTCCGCTGAGCGGCAATTTGTCGCGGCAGCGGTGTTTCCTCCCGACATAGTGCTTCCGCGCGCCATTCATGCAGGCGCGCAAGGACTATCGCCTCCAGATCCCATGGCGGCAATCCGGCAAGGAGGCTAGCCGCCTCGCCGGAGATCGTGCGGTACCCCCGGATTAGCCTTATGGCTATCACCTTTTGGGGCGCGTTCAGGTAGTGGGCGGCTTGCCGCCTTAAAGAACGCGCCCACACCGGGGCCCCGTAAAGGGCCATGGACCGCACGACCCCCGCGTATAGCCTCCGGCAGGAGGCGTTTGGACCCCTCAGGTTGGGCAAGAGCCGCTTGAAGGCAGCCCCTGTCCGTTCCAGTTTGGGAGCCAAACGTCGGAAGTGCTCCACGAAGTTCCACCGGCTGTCGAGGACGAGTCCTAGGTACTTCAACGTCGACCCGACGCCGATGGAAACCCCTCCTGCCGTCAGTAGGGATCCCGACGGTGGCGCATTCCGAGGCCCATGAAAACACATGGCCTCGGACTTGTGCAATGCCACCTCGAGACCCAATTGCCGGATCCTATCCACGACTATCGCAACCCCGCGTGTCATGTTTTCGGCCGCCGCCTCGTGCGACCTCCCTTGTGCCAGTACCAGCGTGTCGTCAGCGTAGCAAACTACGCTGACGCCGGTAGGGAGGTCGGCGCGCAGCACCCAGTCGTAACCGATGTTCCACAGGGCCGGTCCTAGAACCGATCCCTGTGGAACACCGCACGACATCTCTCGCCGGTTCCATTCTCCGCTCTGACCGGGGTAGATGACGGCCCTATCCGTCAAGTAGTCCCCGACCACACGACGAAGGTAGGTTGGCACCCGGTGATACCGGAGTGCCTCCCTAATGCAGCTCCAGGGCATGGAGTTGAAGGCGTTGGCGATGTCAAGAGACACCGCCAAGACGACCCCGCCCCGGGACACCGCGTCCCCCGTCGTGAGGGCTCTCACGCGCATGATGGCGTCCACCGTGGAGCGCCCCTTGCGGAAACCAAACTGGTGTTCCGCAAGATCCGGTCCCATCCCCGCAAGGTGCCCGGCAAGGCGGTTGGCAATGACGTTTTGAATAACTTCACTTACAATTATGTTGAATAGAAAAAACACCAGGAAAAAAAAAAAAAAAAATATAAATCAGTCACTATTTCATCATTTATCCCCAGAGAAAGATGAAGATAATATAGTCCTTTCAACTTGGCAAAATCATGGAGGCATAATGCGAATCGACATACCTCGCGTAAAACCATAGTATAATGGAAATTCATTGTTCTTGTTTTGTACCAAACGATGCACTTTTAAATCTGCTGTTTACCTAGCAGTGTGTAGGTGACTGCCCTATTTCGAATACTCTTGAACGTACTTACTATGCGTACTTAATTGAAGGCGATTAATAAAAATAAAAAGATAACGAAAAATTAAAAAAAAAATGCTTAGTGTTTTTTTTTGTTTAATAATCGAGTAGGTATTGATTTAATAAAAAAAATAGGTAAAACACCTATTTAGATTAACCCACATGGGATTATGCTTTTGTGCAAAATAATCAACAAGTAATTATGATGAATTAGTTAACATGACCCCAGACAACAGATTCAATCAAAAGCTTTCGCTCTTAAGGTTAAGATTCCAAACACACAAAAAGGTACAGTTCCACAACTTTCCCATATCTAAATATTATTTCAACCCTACAGTTTAATCAAATTTCGTCAGCCCTAAACACACGGTAAGTAAGGTCAGCTTGAACTCGCGTAAACGTCGATTACTATTAAGTGGAGCCGAGCGAAAATTACGACATGTCTGAGACTTTGTCGGAAGGAACCTCGCCATAAAACTGCCTCCACGTAGTGCGGAACAAATCCAGACTTTCTCAATACTACGGAACTGGGAATCTTGTTAACATTTTGTCACTTTGTTGGAGTGGAATTGTAACATATTACTTTTAAAATTATGTACAAGTTTACAATAGTTTTTCCCAATCATTTAACCGTTGTAAACTGTGCCTGATTGGTCAAAAAGAGATGATAGGAACAGGGATTGATGACAGTGCCTGTTGAACATACGTATGTTCCATAAACGAATGCACGATGAAAATTTTACCAGTACGATTGGCTCAATAGAAGACGATTGCAAAAGTAAACGTACAGACAGCAAGTATGCAAAATGATCAGTAAACAAAATTGTTTTTTATTATCAGTACAGATTATATCCAAACAATCTATTTATTACGTGGTCCCACGTAAAGATGTCGGCCCAAAACACAAAAGTCGACTGAATCTCATTAGGGACCTACGTTTGAGAACTTGGGGGAACACGGGGAACTCAAGGAACTTGGGGAACCCTGAGCACTCGGGGCGTGAATTCGTCGATTCCGCGGGTATCAGATTTTAGGGCGGAATCTATTACTGGCGCGCCGATTGCGCTCCCCTATCCGGAAATTATAACTGGTAACACGATCGACGCTAACAGCCGACGGCGGCACAAGTGGCCGTATCATGGAGTTTGTTAGACAGGTCTGAGTGAGAACAGAAGGCGGGTTAAGGGTAAGTAATAAAAGGAATATTGATAGGTATTGTTTCAAATTTTTATGGTGACAGACAAGCTACCAAGCTTGTTCATTGTTAAGTTAATACCTTCAGGATAGATGCAGCTCTATCTAGTCAGTGTGGTATCTTCAACACATAGTCATAATGTGAATTTAACCTATCAACATCAATATTCAGAAGAAAAACTACCTGACTACAAAAAAACTTACTGAATAACAAGACCCTTTGTAACACAGCCGTCTTATGCAGATAGTGTCGACCTGTCCCATTTCTAAAGCCACTAGGCTCACTAATGTTTCCTTTGCGATACAAAACGCTTCCGCGGTCGTCTGGAAACCGTCACTTAACCGCGCCGCGCTCCCGTGTGTCAATGCCTTAATCTTAATAATGACGTCACATCCACTCGAGTTGGCAATCGTTCTTGACTTCACAGAATTTGATGTGTGAAATATTATTAAAATTGATTTAAATTTAAGAATTTGGGTGATATTGGTAATAATTTCTACCTAATCTTACAAATAGACACGCAGGTCTTTCGTATGATAACTACCGAAAAGAAAACAAAAAAGGAAAGGTACTTTGCAATAAAAAAGGACACAAACTATACGCACCAATCAGGTTTGTAAGCATGATGGTAAGTAAGTAAGTAAGTAAGTAAGTATAAAGTAAGTAAGTAAGTAAGTCATATTCTCGGCTTAATTACGCACTAATAGGAGATCTTAAAAAACACAAAGACAAAAATATTTATTCGCAAGGTAATACAAGGTTAATATCATAGTAAAGCTCTATACTTCCGCCGCTAAAAGTGGCTTACGAAAAGTTACAACTTTGGTTACACTTACATTTTAATATTACTCATAATTATAAAACCTAACTTACTCACACTCTATACTCGTATAACACAAAGGAGTGGAGGAATTTCGGCAAACTTTTACTAGCTAATTGCAAAGAATTTTTTTGGGAAATCTTGGAAAAACATTAAGTTTGTTAATCGTTACGTTAATTTATCTGAGTTTGTTTGTTTTTTTGTGTGTTTTTTGTTAGTTTGCTGTTTGTTTGTGTTTTGTTTGTGTGTTTGTTTGTTGTTTGTTTGTGTTTTTTTGTGTGTTTATTTTTTGTTTGTGTTTTTGTAGAACAGAAGACAGCAATGTAAACTAAAAACCGTAAGCCTTATCCAAGATAAAATCACCAGTAAAAGTCGACGTGTCATCCAAGCGGCCAACAGAATCTTATGGGGACATTCCCATGCGTCCGTCCCATGTCCATCCATTCCATTTGAACGCCTTCAGTGCTATACCCATGGGTCTCATGCCATAAATATGCATGCGAAGTTTTCATCGCCCTGGGCCCATGTTTGTCTTTTATAACCCTCAATTTGTACTATGTGCTTTACCGTCATAACATGGTGATGGAATTTCATCGACGACGAATTTTATAACAATTATAAAGGGTGTAAATAGACCCTTAACATAACCGAAAGGCACTTGTTCTCCCCGTCTTTGCGATCATTTTTTTTGTTCTCGACCATACCTAGGAACCTTCTAGTTACGGAGATATTGGGGGTCAAAGTTCCAACTTTTTCACAAGTTTTTTTTTTTAATACATGTTTATAATATAAGATTTTTACTTTACTCACCTCCACGACCCCCGTACTATTCAATCCATCCATCAGCACAATGCTTTGAGTGTTTTCCATCGAGTTCTACCGTAAAACGTGATTTTTCACCCCAAAAAATAAATGCGATTCAAAGCAAGAATTTTTGCGTAAAGTTACTTAGTTTGATGTACAGAATGCTTGGTTGACGGCTATGTGAAGGGTCTGTTTACACCCTGTATGTGTATAGGTCTAATAGTATTTACTTGTAAGTAAGTTTCACTAGCACATTTTGTAAACTATGAAAATAGGTACTGTAATCATACGCACAGGTACATCTTCATGGAAGTTTCTTGCTATCTGGATTCCTACAAGCTTACTGTACAAGTGGCGATTACTATCAAAAAATGTTGTATTTTCCTAGCCTTTTTTCCCAACTATGTTAGGGTCGGCTTCCAGTCTAACCGGATGCAGCTGAATACCAGTATTTTACATGGAGCCACGGCGTATCTAACCTCCACAACCCAGTTAGTACGAGGTAATGGGATACTCCTTGGTAAGACTGGTTATCAGACTTTTTGGGCCACTGACCTGTTACGATCAAAGATCAAAGATCTACAAATGACAGCAGGCACCAACGGTTGTTCGTATTTCCATAACTTTCAGTAGATAATACAATAACGAAACATTTTTGGCTCATTCATTTACGCTGATAGAATTAATTTTATTTAGGCTCTCCGGTACCTGTAAAGTATAATTCTGAATGTAATATCAACTTGAGTCGGACTAACCATAAATACAAGTTAGTAAATAGTGTTTCAGTGAGAAATCTCTGTTTACAGTTTTCCTTTTATTTATTCAACTCATTTCGGAACGGAAGAGGGTTTATTAAAAATTTACATAAAGACCTTTCTATTCACCTCTAGTGCCCTCCTGTTGTGCTCATAAAAAATACAACTACCTACCTAGCCTTACGTAGGGAGGTACCTACTTTTTTATTTGTGCAGGGTTACTGCCCGGTAACTACGTATCTACGGTGTACTTTATGTTAAAATTGTCTTATTTGGGATCGAATTACCCAGAGTATTAACAGTAACAAGTAACAGTAACAGACAAGAACAGTAACAGTAGCAGTGTCAGTAACAGTATTTTGGGTTGTGTAGGTCAAATTTAAATAGGCAGTCGGTCCTTGTTAAATACTGGTATTCACTGCATGAGGTTAGACTGGAAACCGCCAACCAGTTTAGAAAAAGGCGAGGAAGATGTGTTTTAATATCAGTTAGAAAATGAAATGTTCGTTATCATTATTTAAAAATCAACTTAAGTTTATTTTACCGATACTTTAACCTTGACTTAAAGAAAGTTTTAATAAAATATAATTAAGGAAAACTGAACCAATTAAGAGCTATATTACGTAGTAGATTAGATATTATGAAACTAGGACTTACCTTAACTTAAAATCAGCTGTGATGAAAGCCTTATAAACTTATAATGAGGTAACTTTATTCGTGTTAATTTTATTTTGATCAAACCTTGATTAAATATTAAGCATTTTAAGATTTACCGTATTAAAAGCCATTCTGTGTATTTAAGGCTTGAACGGTAAGAAAGATTGGTATAAAATTAATAGCGAGAAGGTATAAGAATAATAATACCCGCCTAATACTGTCCCACTGTTGGGCAAAGGCCTCTTCTCATACAGAGAAGCAACAAGGTATTTCTCGCTGTTAATTTTATTCCAATCCTGGCAATGAGACAGGTTTTTATTTCATGTACCACAAATTAATACCATGTAAACGTAAGAAACTAAAACTGTAACAATTTCTATAAACCAGTATCAAAATTAAAAGTACGTGTAGGTAACTATGTGCGCATATCACAGCGTGTCTATATAAAAAGGAGTGAAGCTAGCGAACCTAATGAGGAATTATTCAGAGTCGAGAGGGCTCCGTGGTCTCATTAAAACGAAAGGCTCTGCCAGCCAGATACGGAAGATTACGAGCATATTCTTGTGTGGAAATGTACCAGGGAAACATATACGTATGAAGGTGCCTGTGCCATTTAATACGTTGATATACCTAGTGCATAAGGTATAAGAATACGACGTTAATTTGCTTTTAGGGTTTCGTTTTCGTTCCAAGATTTGGTATTTAGTTTTTCAGATATAAGTTTTTTTTTAAAACTGCTGCAGTGTTGTTTTTCATTAACAGACTATGAAAAACAAATTTAGTGTTACTGTTGAGTGAAAATTAACCAATGAATGAGCGTTAAAAATATTGTTATTGAATAACAATATTTTTAAATTAAATAAGCTTGCATTTTTACACAATCTTAGGTACATAAAATGTAAAAGAATTGAACAACGTCAAAACGTCTTACTCTTCCCAATCCGATTACCTATCACATATTTCTAGCTGAATAACTCTGAATTCAAACCTTCGGCAAATAGGGCGAAACAAGACTTTTGTTCACAGCAAAACACACATTTGTAGTACATGGCAATCTGTATTCTAGGATCAACACAGTCATTTGTTTGCGTATTTTTTGTATCAACATATTGTATTATCTACGTTCGGATCTAACCGGAAAAAGCCCAATGTTATCCAAAGACATTGGACAAGCTTAAAGCAAATATATCCAGAGGATGAGATAGTTGTAAAACTACAAAGCTGCACTGATCTTTATTTATGGGACAACGTGTTAGTCGCATGCGCTAAATCTCTAAAACCTCACGGAGAATCAATGACAAAACTATGGCGTAACAAAATATTTCCAAACTGGGAAAAATATCGGAGAATTATCTGGTCGGGTTCAAAGAAAGGTAAAATAATTCTATCACAGAGAAGGGTGGGTGGGTCCGTCTGCGGCCGCCGAAGCCCGGACCTTAATCTATTCCCAGTCCGTCTACTAACGGCACCTGTAAACGACTTTTTTATTCACTATATTTTCTCTCAAAATGTTTCTTCGGACCCTTTATTTGGTCATTATGAAAAGTTTATAGAATGTACTCTTGAGTTTGATGTGAATAGGGTTTCAGTGGGGAGATTTTTCTTTATGATAAAATTTGAGATTTTTTAACAAAAGAGCATTGATGGAGGATTTATTTTAGGTTTTTTTATTTTTATTATCAGTTCTAAACTTAGATTTTTATTCCATCTAATGAAGAAAGATTACAATACAATTGCACTTTTTCGCTTCAATATATTCATCGAACTTTACAAACGACAAACGGAATCATTATTCAACGATAAGCCGAACATAACGTTGTGTCCAAGTGTAAATATCTAATGAATAAAATATTGCCGTCAAGCTACAAAAATGAGGTCAACACAGGACGAATAATAAAGTAAGTGAATTTCCCCGAGGCGGGAAGGGAACGAGGGGGTGATGGATAAAACTTGAGTTTCCGAGACTGATGGGCAAAACACGAACATCCGAAAATTGTTTTGCACCTACCGAACTTTGTTCCCTACTTTGAGATGGAAATATTGAAGTTTTTTAAGATATAATACGTTCTTGTGGAGTTGCGAGCGAGTTTTTCATCATTTCTTTTATCGAGTGTATTCCTTTTATAGACTTTTATAACTTCTCCACACAATATAACATTGTTTCATCCAAATGATTGTCTATCGATTGCTTTTTATTTTGTAAACTTTATTTCGAACCTTGTAGCGCAAGGTCGCATGACGACTTCCATTTGAAATCTAAGAAGACAAAGCCTCATTTATTTATTAATTTTCAACATCGTGAGGGAAATATCTTCAAACAATCTGTAATTTTGTTCTTCTTCCACGTTTTTAGTGCATTTTGTGCCGTTCCGACGGTAATCATACTGAACGTACACACACCACCACACCTACCACTGCTTGTCTTTGCATCACCCAAAGGTTGACTGGTAGAAAATGCCTATGGCATTAAGTCCGCCTCTGTACTTCTGTGCTTAAAGTGTTAAATAAATAAATAAACGTACCGTAATGAGTAAATCATCGCAAACCTGTGCTTATAGTATAACTTACACTTTAGAAAGTAAATTAAGCAATTGCAGTAAATAAACAATTTTTTTGTTTTTGTTTTTTGGGGGAAAGCTCCAAACGGCGACCAGTCTTTGGGATAAAACCGAGGATTGTGGGATTTTAGAAAATAACTAAACACTAAAACCACCCCGGTGCTCATAATCCGCACCTATAGGGTACCATCTGTGACTTTTTTTTAATGTTACAACACCATGCTGAGATATGGGCCTTTTGGCCTCGTTCAGGACCAGTTATTTAGTTTAACGTATATCTTATATTTAATTTAAATTTTTTCTGTTGTTCTGTGTGTTTACTTTTATCTAATTTTGTTTTATTGTTAACTTGCGACCCACCTTCGCACGGGTGCAATATATACATATAAACCTTCCTCTTACATCATTCTATCTATTGTTGAAAACTGCATTAAAATCCGTTGCGTAGTTTAAAAGATCTAAGCGTACAACCATTTGTTTTATACTACGTAAAGATAAAGAAGATTTAATCATTTTGTATTTTCTCCTGCGCGAGACAAATAAATACATTTTTTTCTTATCTTTCTTTCACTCCTATTACTTTATACGGTGTGTAGGTACCTGACCATCTCCTTCATACCTGCATCGTAAGATAAAGCGATTACGTCACCACACGACCAGCATTCACGTCAAGCTAATGGTATCAATCTGAGACCCACCGGTCAATGTGCCTGTTAAGCCTGGTTGTGACGTCATTATTGTATCACTACATACCCGTTAGAGACACGACAGATGCCGATAATAGATAGATAATGGCTTGCAAGGCGGTGCTGATTGAATTAGGCCGAACGAACAGCTTAGCTTAGGTAAAGTGATTAGTTGGTGACCAAGGATGGTTTCGAGGCTTATTGCCCGCGGTGCGGTTGTTGTTCGGTTTCCTTAACTGAACTGTTAAAATAGCCAAAATACTTCCGAATGTCTGTTACAATTTTTACAAGGCCTGTATTATTAAAACACATAAAATATTTGATTTCGCTTTTATTTTACTTAAAACTTAATTTTGATACAGAGCAAACGTATATAGGTGCGAATGAACTTTGACAGAAGAGAGAGCGAGTTGCCAGTTGCTAAAACTAAATGTTACTATGCTACCAATTATAATTATGTTGCCATTACAATATGTTATTTTTATACTGTATTACTAAGAAAAAGATTGCAATATGGTCAATAATAAATTGAACAAGGCCAATAAATAGTCTTGGTATTTATAATTGCACTAGTCTTATACTATTTAAAAAAAATCTTTTAATTAATCAATCGACCTTAAAATTAAAATAATTAGGGAAAACGAAAATTTTATTTTCTAAAGCAACTTGGCAACAGTCAGTATATTCAAATGGGTATCATCGCATTCAACATTGTATACTAACATGAGTAAGTATGTGCATAAGATCAAAAGGTACCTGATTATTAGCTACATTATGAGATTTCTCAGCTCACAAACAAACTATAACACTAAGTTCTATCTGCTGTCTAAACCTGGAAATTAGCCTACATTTCACTACTAGGCCAAATTAACACATGTCTGCTAATATAAGTCGAGCGGGTCAGTATTAGGTACAATCAGATTACAGCGAGCACCGGGTCGCAGCTCAGCCATGTTGGGCCACGCTCGGCCACCGTGTAATCCATTAGCTGGCCAGTGTTGACCATGATTTCTGAATGTATTTGGACAGAATGATGAAGAAGCAGAAATAAATTGAAATTGCGAAAGAAATCTGGTGAAGCTAAGACTGACCTCAATTTGGTTTAAAAAGAGGCAAAGTGAAATAGTTTCGTGTAAAAAAAACCGGCCAAGTGAGAATCGGACTCGCGCATGAAGGGTTCCGTGCCATCGTAGAAGGCGAGCCTCTGCCTCTGCCTCTATTTTAATTTATTTTTATTATTTGTTGTTATAGTTTTCTTGTAGGTTTTCCTGTATCTAATCTATAGGCAAAGGACTACTTTTTGTATTTTTTAAAAAATTTTCGGCTCTGTAGTTTCGGAGTTAAGGGGGGGAATGGTCAATTTTTGCCTATTTTCTTAAATAACTTCAAAAATATTTAACTTAAATTTATAAAAAAAATATTTGAGACGCTTACAATGAGCCCTTTCGTTTTATATATAGCACGATATAGTTTGCAAAACTTTTTTCATTTTCTAATTTACCCCCAAAAGTTGCCCTCATGTTTAAAATTCATTATTTTCCGTTACATGTCCATCTTTGGGTCTCCGACTTAGATGTGTGTACCAAATTTTAACTCAATCGGTGCAGTAGTTTCGGAGTAAATTTACTGTGATAGACGGACAGACGACACGCGAGTATTACGGTTCCGTTTTTTTCCTTTTAAGGTACGGAACCCTAACAATGAAGTTTTTTAGCCAATATTGTCTTCGATTTCTGTCTATCTAGGACATATTACTGTAAACCACGCACGGATATGAAAACAAAACGAAGTGACTCTAACACCCGTATCTATAAACAAGTCACTTACTTGAGTAAAAGTCATTATTTAAGATACGATTTTATTCTGTAGTTTAGTATTTGCTTAAAGTTAAAACTCTTAAACAATCAATCAATTCAACTCAATTCTTACTTTATGCTCTTACTTCGTTTAAATTCTTGTCTATTGTATGAAAAATGTTTGAATAGGTAAGTGATTACTTAAACTCAAGTAGTCACTTTTACTTGACTACGCAGGGTATAAGGGACAGCCCTCCACAAACTGACAGGGTGCATTCAGCTCCTTACTTTGAATCATATTCCGCCGGAATTTTTCTCCGGATTTTTTTTTCAGTTACTATTCCTTTATTTCAATGTAAAATTACATTCTCTGTATGCAACACTCCATTTATGTAAATAATACGGCTAAAATCAAAAATCCAACAATGGATGTTGAAACAGTCTTACGAACAACGCGTAAAATCAGATGTTAACTTCCTGCCTAGCTACAGAGTTCATCGAACTCGTCGTCGCTCTTGCCGATCACTACGTGCGTTTTGCCACGGTAACAATACATTGCGTATGAGGAAATAAAACAAATCAAATTTATTGGATTCCCATAACATTCCTGAAATAATTTCTTGTACCGGTCATATACTGAATTCACCCCATCAGTTTGTGGAGGGCTTTTCCTTATACCCTGTAGATACGGGTGTTAATATTGGTAATAAAAATATCAGTTACTTATTCCACATAAAAGGTAACAACAGTGATGTAGATTCTGCTAAATTAAAGTTACTTTACAACATTCCGCGAAAAATTATTCAACTAAACCGGAATAAAGACACGTTGCGTTGAAACCTATAGTTTATCGGTAAGTAGGCATTTTAAACTAATAAACTTGTCTGTATATACTTATCAAGGACCAGTGATACATCACTACATAGTATATAACAAAGTCGCTTCCCACTGTCTGTCTGTTCCTATGTATGCTTGTATCTTTAAAACTACGCAACGGATTTTGATGCGGTTTTCAGTAATAGATAGAGTGATTCAAGAGGAAGGTTTAATTTATATGTATTTCCCTCGTGCGAAGCCAGGGCGGGTCGCTAGTTAATGCTAAAATAATGATTATTCCAGGTGAACTTAGCGTGACTTCGAACAATTAATATTACTGAGAGAATAACTAAGGGAATTCTCTATAGGGGTATAAACGTTAGTTAGATTGGCTGTTTTACTTCGCAAACAGTCTTGGTAAGCTTATATTATAAGCAGCAAATCATTGTGAACTGAATACATTAAAATTTTAAGTAACTGCCTCGTTGGGCGAGAGGTCGCAGGCGCGAAAGCTAAGCTCGATTCCCGGGTCGGGCAAAGTGTTATTGTGTTTTTCCATCAGGAATTTCTTAGTAGCAGCCACGGAGTCGGATTTGTGCCCGGTTGATGAGAATAGGCTCGCCCCCGATTACAAATAATTTCATTCTCCTGCCCTTATCCCAATTTTTATTGTTGGCGCAGCATTTCTTCTTCTGCTCACCCCCTAAACAAAATTGAAGAAATGTGGGTGTACTGTTAGCTGCACTTCTGCCTAACCCTTTGGGGATTACAGGCGTGATGTTATTTATGTTTTATGTAAGGCTAATAAATAAAGTTGTTTAGCATAATAACATCTGTTTTGAGATTATTTTTGTCATCTAATAACACTCATGTGAATTATATAATTTCTGCTTAATTAAACGAACGACGATTATCCATCATCAACAACAACAACAACATCAACATCAACAACATCATCATCAACATTCATCATTCTTCCATTTCTGTCTATCTTTATACTTACATCTGGATCGGCAATAGGCCCTAACAATAAGACAAATCTTTTTACTAGCAACTTCAATCCCTAAAAACATTAACAACGCTTTAGCCCTTGAATTACTCCTTGCTCCGTTTGCTCATTCACATAAAATTTTATGCAAGTCCATACAGTACCCAAAAAATAATGGATTCTTTCAGCCTTTCAGGACAATACCCGCAACAGCATATTTGCACCTTATGTTGACCACCGCCTCCGCTAGAGGTCGTTGCGACCGAGCCTGATTTCCGCATGGACACAAACAAATATATACACGACAAATTTGTTCAGAATCTCATTGTTTGTGTACGTGATTTGTGATTTTAATGGAACGACACGGGTGTCCAATTATAAACGTAAAAAGGTGATGTTTTTATTTATTCACAACCTGTTTTATTGGACTTTTCCCGTCGATTCTGAACGTTTGGTTACTACTGGTGTGCAGTTTTAGGTTTCATGTTAAACTGTAGCGTATAACTTGTCGGATAGCAACTCGATTTAGTTTTAACGATCGGTACTATTTAAATAGAAGTTTAAATGTAAGGTCCTCATGAACTTTTAGTATCGATGTCGAAAATGTGCAACATTTTGGTATTAAAAACAACGAGTTCACAAACTAAATAACTGTTTAAAGTATATTTTATTAGGATTCATTTTACAACTCTAATAATTCCTTAATTATGTTTGATACAACGATGCTTTTTGTTTCCAAGTACTTACTTATACAACGTACAACATCAGGATTCTTGGTATTACTGAAATTAACTTAGGATTCCTTTTTGCTGCTTACCTACCCTGAAAGGGACCTGAGCATTAAGGTAAGGTAGTAATAATATTTTCCTGAAAATTAAATACCTACCTGTGCGGGTAAGGTACATTTAAATAATAGACTGATAGAATGATTGAATTTGTGTATTGAAAGAACACCCTAAACTGATAACTGATCGACTCGCTGCGAATGAGTCTTTTGTTGTTAGCCCAAACTGTGCTTTTCGACTACTGATCGTTGACTTAAAATTGTTTATTTTATTCATTCGCTGTGCGTCGATGTCAGCATAAAATTGATACATTTAATATTGTATTGCGGGTTTGCTCGTACACTACCTTAGGCTTTGAAGATTGTATAAGTAGGTAGGTACTTGTTGCCTAGATAAAAATACCAGTTGGTGGCAAATTACCAGATTTTTAAACATTGGCGCGAGCGCTACTGATGACTATGAGTTCCTGTGTTTGATTGCAAGGTCAGGCAAAGTATTATTGGGATTATCCGTCGGCAATTTCTCAGTAGCAGCCACGGAGTCTAGATTTGTGCTCTGTTGATGACAATAAGCTCGCCTTTTATTACATAGGACTTAAAAATAACTGGCGAAATAAGGGTATAGGTACTATTAGGTACACATCTGCCTAACCCTTCGGCGATTACAATTGTGATGTTATGCAATCAACCCAAGCAATTGCAGTCTACTAACAAAACCTCTTATCACCCTGTAATCACAACTTTTCTCAACCCAAAAGTACAACAAACTGCACCATCTACAAACATTAAGCAATTAAGAGGGTCCGAGAAAAACCGGCAATCCTACCATTTCTCTGTAAATGTACACAAGAAGTGTTTGTATACAAAGACGAGGAGTTGAGGACCAGTGATTAACGAGCTAGGTAATTTGCGAGATAAAGGTCACCGGACATAACCGAAATCGAGAAGAGTGCCGCCATCTTTTGAATCCTTAATTCGGGTAGGGGTACAGTCGAAAAAGCTATCTGGTATACGGGGGAAATGACAAAAAATTTAAGATCGTTGGAATTGCAAAAGCAATGCTTGGCATTGAAAACCCAATTGATGTAACTAATAATAAAACGTATATCAAAATAACTTTAGAATCGAGTTATTTACGTATTTAAACCAGCTCCTACCAGCATCTACTATTCCAAAACTCTCTACTCTTAGTTTTGAGTTAATAATATTTTTTATTAATTCTGATGTAAAGTTTCGCTTTTTGTAATATATAGGTATATAGGTACTAGGTAGGAGGAGCTTGTGGCTAAATAATAACAGCCGTTCGGGTCGATCTTTAGGTTAAGTCGTGCTTGCCTTGGTTGGTCTGTGGATGGGTTGCCGCCCATTACCTACCGAGTTTCCTCCGTGCCTCGGAAAGCACGTTAAGCCGTTGGTCCCGGCTGTCATTTGTAGATCTTTGACAGTCGTTAGGCAGTCAGTGGCCCAAAAAGTCTGACAACCAGTCTTACCAAGGGGTATCGTATTACCCAGTACTGAATGGGTTGTGGAGGTCAGACAGGCAGTCGCTCCATGTAAAATACTGGTATTCAGCTGCATCCGGTTAGACTGGAAGCCGACCCCAATATAGTTGGGAAAAGGCCAGGCAGATGATGATAGGTATATAGGTACTAGATGAATTTTTCAAGGGGGCTAACCCAAATTCAAAACTATTAGGAATAGCGAAAAATACTCAAAGGAGTAGTCGGAGGGCATGATTTTGATGAAAATTAAAACCTCATTAATTAAAGCTTATGATATACTTAATCTTTAGTATTGTGGAACGTGGATCCGCGAATTAAACTAAATTAATGTGAAAAAAAACGCGTGAGGTCGTGTTGTCGTGGATCTGCGTTCCAGCAGTATAACGGGATTGCGCGGATCCACATTCAAGTTAAGAGAGTGAAGTTAAAGAATGGACTACTCAGAGCACTCACTAAAATTTGCAATTACTTTTGAAACTTATTTTGTTAGCTGCCTGTAAAGTCGCCTATTTTAAATTTCTTTTTAATGCTCACTACAAGTGAATGCTCAAATTGAGCGTCGCCGTATACCAAATAGTATGTTCTACTGTACATTCGGGTGCCGATGCGAACTCGGGCCAGCACATCAAAAATTTAAATGTAAAATTTGGTAGCAGTTTTTTGGTGGTGAGACCGTCAGGATTTGCGTTTAATAAAATATTTTATTTGAGTTGTTTTAGAGTTAGTTTGAGTACTTTCGTTTACAGAACCTTTAATTAATAAGCTTCGGTGTGTCACTTAACCCAGTAATTATTAGTTACTTTCATAAAAAGGATTCCTAGTTTTTTAATGTTTTGTTAGAGACGTAAGCTGACGGCTAATATCAAAAGATATGCTGCGCCGATCCCGAAAATAAAGGAATATAGGGTAGAAGAACGACGATGAGATGCGATGGAGACGTAAGTAGGTACTTCTAAGGACCTATTTATCGCACTTAATCTCTTAATAAAAACAGCAATCTATTTCACCAATTCCAGTACCACAAAACAAATCCGAGATTAGATTCGCAACACCTTCCCCTCTTCCTTACAATCTCTACTAACACTGTAAACATTAGTTCGAAACGATTCCAGCCCCCGCTCCTCAATGCACGCTCCAGTGATCTAAACCTCGGTTTACTCGTAATGATAATAAGACGTTATTTAGACGGGAGATTAGTTGCTCAGTGAAGCGGCTAACGTGTGGCAAATACAGACTACTTACTCGGAGTTGACAATTGTTTTGAATTGTATGGAGATGGATTCGGTTATCAATCTTGTTACAGGATTTTGAAGGTGAAATAAATTATGGAGAATGGCAAGCAGATTGATTGAGGAGCTCGTGGCTAAATAATAACAGCCGTTCGGGTCGATCTTTAGGTTAAGCCGTGCTTGCCTAGCTTGGTCTGTGAATGTGTGACTGCCCATTACATACCGAGTTTCCTCCGTGCCTCGGGGAGCACGTTAAGTCGTTGGTCCCGGCTGTCATTTGTAGATCTTTGACAGTCATTACAGGTAGTCAGTGGCCCAAAAAGTCTGACAACCAGTCTTACCAAGGAGTATCGTATTACCCAGTACTAACTGGGTTGTGGATGTCAGATAGGCAGTCGCTCCATGTAAAATACTGGTATTCAGCTGCATCCGGTTAGACTGGAAGCCGACCCCAACATAGTTGAGAAAAGGCTAGGCAGATGATGATGGCAAGCAGATTGATATAGGCATAGGCCGATTCAATTTACTTGTAATGCTAATGCCTGTCAACGTGTCAGTGTAATTTAGATAAATATATCGAAAGCAAAACCTTGCCCAAGCAGCTTAATATAAAATTTATTAATCAGTACCGCATGGAGACCATTCATTTTAATCTTCAATTATAGATGTCCAAACTGTCTACTCAACCTTGAATAATAATGACATTTAAACGACATTTTATTAAACTTTAATCTTAGAAAAACCCAACAATTTCTACTTACCTTAAAATAATATTATCATAGCAAGCATAAAGCATATCATAAGCTAAGTCTAAAGAAAATCCCTTAATCTCGCGAAAATCAGGCGTCGACAGTCATTACGAAAGTGGATTCGAACGAACACAAAGAATACTAATGTTGAAGTTTCGCGTCTCAAGTTATAAGCAAAACCTTCGATAATTTACTTAAGTAAAAACTCAATCAATCACCCAAGAAACTTCTTGTCTAGACTGATATATGGAAGCTCATTCACCGAATGAAATACGAATATGTTTGTCAGCATTTACTCAGATTTAATGGAATGCATAAAATCTGTCTGAAGCAAACCCTCGCAAAATAAGTTCTGTTGCCAAAGATGAAGATTTGTAGGTAGGCCTACAAAGTTGAAAGTAGACAAATCCTTGGGTAGCAAATGAAAACCTAAGCCGCCTAAGCCTCAGAGGAACTAAAAGCAAATTGAAGTTTTTGAAACATCTTGGTAAAATAAGATGTCCAGTTTCAAATTACTTTTTACAGTAAAGAAATAACTCCAATCAAAAAGCTTAAGAAGCTGTAAATTCTTCGACATAAATACCCACTGAAAAACTAAAGTCCATAAATTCAATCTACTCAGTCAAATAAATCCTATAAGTACAGAGTTAGGGCAGTTAGAAGTATTTACTTAAACTATTTAAAATATTTCTATATCTACGTGAGTTAATATCAAATTTCTCACAAGTTTTTTTTTTAAATACATGTTTTTTATTTAAGGTTCTTACTTTACACACCTCCACGACCGCCGTACTATTCAATCCATCCATCAGCACAATGTTTTGAGTGCTTTCCATCGAGTCCTACCGTAAAACGTGATTGTTCACCCCAAAAAAAAAGTCGATTCCCAGCAATAATTTTTGCGTAAAATTACTTAGTTTGATGTACAGAATGCTTGGTTGACGGCTATGTGAAGGGTCTGTTTACACCCTCAAACAATCTTCAATCACTTCAGTTTGGAGAAGTGAAGAATAAGAATAAGAAGAATAATAAGAATCACTCTTACAAGTTGACAAGCCGTTTTATCCAAACCTTCCCTTATCAGTCTTGTAACAGCTAATTAATTACTGAACTAATCTATGAAGGTCAGACAGAGACGTCTTGGGGCAGGTCACGCATACTTCAATGTAGATTTAAAGATAGTTTAGTTCATGTATTTAAAGATCTTGTGTACGGTGGAACTAACAAAAAATACGTTTCGTCAATGCAAATAGTAAAAGATTTTTTTACGAAAAGTCTATTCATTTACATACCTGTAAATCGAAGTACCTTATAACATAGGAAATAAATACCTCAATAGCGAGCACTTTATATAGGTCGTGGCTATAAAATCTACCTATTCGTAGTACGAATGAATCGAGATGGATATATTGTGAGCCCACACTAAAATATTGGAAGTAAAATATTGTGGCACGAAATTTTATGTCGCCTACAATCCCGGTTCTCTGTGACCTTATTTTTAAATCCTGGTGTTAGCCCCACTATGACAGTGAATTGAGGATTCAGCACAACGTCGGATCCTCATGTCAATTGGCTTCAAAAGCCGATTTCCGAGGCGGTGTTTAACGCCAGTGGCTTGAAAGCCGGATAATCGGCCGCGTTACCAGTCGCGTCGATAAATTATAATCCTCCTACAATTTTAAGCCGGGGCTTTGAATCGGAGGTAAACAGTTCCCTCTATTGTTGGCCTCATACACGTCCGCAGGTAGATGAACCTTTCTGAAATAAATGTGCTCGGAAAAGCACTTTAAAATATTCATATCATACCTACTGTGAAATAAAAGAATTCAAGCATTTCAGTTTAGAGACTGCATGAGGACGAATTGGGGAAAAACAGCTGCTGAAAATAACAGCAATTCAGAGACAGAAGCAACACGTGCAATATTAAAGCTGTAGATATTTTTAACAACGAACAAAGCGTAACCCTGAAAGAAAGCTTGGAAATAAAATACCAACTCGAGAGAAACTTTTTCTCCGCGCGATAAAACTTGAGAATATTTTGGGGGTAAACAAAAAGTGAGTTTATTGTGCTGAGCGAAGCCGGCGAGACCATAAATCATCCGGCACCGCTGCTCCTGAGCACCTATTTGATGTAATAACAGGCAACATTATTTATTAAAATAAGGTCACGAGTGTCAGATGTTATAGATAGGAGCGAGGGAGTTACGGTGGGCCGGCCAACCGCAACAGCCTGCAGACCATAAACAAATATGGCGACGATTTGCGAGATTAGACCGGCGGAGTGTGCATCTACATATTAAACGGTATGACTCCAAGTGTATATGTGTGCACGGACTGGATTATTTATGAACTCTTTTACTGCGGCCATTTTGTTGACATCTAAAATACGTCATAATATTTGTCCCCCACACTAAATATTATGACGTATTTTAGATTCATATGTGACCCTTTCCCTGAAATTAACGCTCTTCCGATAAAAATATAAATAAAACGCATTGGTTTTAAAAAACAGTACCGTATAATTTCAAACTCAATTACCTACATTCAACTTCATTAGCCAATAATATCCACAATGGCTGCTCCAAAATATAAACGAGCAATTTATTTCCACATGTCCGACACACTACAGCAAAGGGCTATTTAATCTTCGTGACAAAGCTTTATAATGAAACTATCAACGTTTCATTAATTAGCCGACCGCTGGAAAGCCTCGTTTGAAGCGGTTATTTTCCGCGCCATCGATACGAAGGCTGCAATTTTGCTCTAACCACGTATGGAACACTACACTAGCTTTGTCCACAGTACCCGGCCGTTCAACAGGTAAACAGAAGGTTCTCTCTTGTTTCCTTTTATCGATACCTGAATTGAATATTTACTCTGTAAGCTTTTATATTATCGATTATATGTACGAATATCGGTATCTCGTTTTAAAAAGGACGACATTCAATTTAGGGGGATTACGTGTTATTTACAAGGTTGTTGTATAAATTATAACAATGTTTTAACGAACCATTAGCAAAGCGCTAATATTTAATCCTTTTACATGAATAATGGAAATGTCACGGCAAAGTTTTTAGGAACAGGCTCTGTTGAAAAATATTTAAATCGTCAAACGAAAGACGTGGGTATTATCGTAAATTAGTAACCTATTGATGGCCAATAAAAGTTTGAGAAAGGTCGGATTTAGAAAGCGAAGAGGGCACAAACAAATATTGATTCGCGGCCTTTAACTTGGGGACCCTTGCAAACAGTATATAACACTATGCTGTATAACATTACTTTGGTTTATAACTCACAAGCGTGACTGTTGAGTATGAATTCCTAGATTCGATTCCCAGATCGGACAAAGTGCTATTGTGTTTTTCCATGCCACGGAACCTGGATTCATGTCCGGTTGATGGCAATAGGCTCGCCCCTATAACATGGGGCTTAAACGTAACTGGTGAAATGCGGGTGTTCTGTACTCCTCTGGTTTACCCTTCGAGGATTACAGGCGTGGTATTATGTTAACACTATGACTGCAAAATATTACTTTGGTTGAATAAATGTGGCTTGTAGTAAAAGTCAGGTTAATTGAGCCGTGGGGGTGAACGTCGATTAACGACAGCGCGGCGAATATATCGGGTGTCATGCATTTGCCACGTTAATTGACACTCCATTAAACGTACCGGCTTCGGTTAGAACTGTGAGCATAGGTGAGTAGCGAACTTAAGGTCACTTTTGTTATTTTATACAGAGAGACAAGAAAAGCGAGAGAGAGAGAAACACGAGTACGGTACGACACGGCACGGTTTTTCGAGTAGAAGACGAAAAACTGAAAATAGGTATACTTAGACGGTTCGTTCATGTTGAGAGGACAAGTGAAGGGATTCTAACTAGAGGTATTCACAAGGCAGATGTGTGTGGCAACCGTGGGGGTGGACGCCCAGAAGAACATACACTGACCTTGTTGGTGAGGTTTTTCAGAAAGGTCAGATACGTAGAACATGGACGAGGCGAAAAGTGTATGTAAAAATCGCAGCAGGTGACCTTGTTTAGTTTCTGCTTACTCTCATGGGTAAAAGGCGTGAGTATATGAATGTATGTAAACTTTTAATAGCTATCTATTGATGATTGAAAAGCAATTTTCTTATTCACATAGATATGTCTTCAAAAACACAAAGCCTTGCTTTTATACAAAGGTTCAAACAAATTGAATATTTTAAAATACTTTATTCACAATGAATTTGATTTACATATAAATATTTATTACAATAATTTACAATAATATGTAGATGCATGGATGTAGCCTGTTCAATATTAATGGTGCACTCTATATTTATTGATAAACACCTGTATTGTTAAGTGGTTGCTTTCGAATATCTGATCTGTAAAATATTCGCTATATTTTGTGTTAATTAAAATAACGTACAGTAGACCGCACGTTACACTTTGACCTTGAATAAGAGGCCAGTTAATACTGTTTTTTTTATTACTGACATGCGGTCCACCGTACTGTACCACCGTCTGACCGTGGTTCGAAAATGTATTCGTATATTTATCACATAAATCTCGAATCAAGCGAAATAACGCCTAAAAAAGTTCATAGTGCCATAAAATATATCACGAATAAAAAAACCTGTCGTCCGTAAGAAATATTCTTGCTAAAATTGCAAGAGCAATGTTTTAATGAAAATTAAAACTTATCCATTTAGAAGAAGTTCCGACTTCATTTTACTAACAAGTTAGTTCGTATTTTGTACTTTTGCCAGAGAATATTCAATTTCCCGACAAACTTCGTATCTTATACTCATATTCACCCTCTAAAATTAATTAAGCACATAATGTTACAAAGCTTGATTCGATAACTTTGTGTTAACTTAACATGGCACTTTGCTGTTAACTGTAATTATAATTACCTGAAAAGGTCAGAAGTTATTTAAGAAAAGATCAACACTTCACAATGTCTACGTGTGCCAAATCCGCCTGCGCGGCTATGAGCGTCTACTAAAACGACACCAACCGCCTACGAGAGTCTACGCGTAGCACCAAGCGCCTACGAGAGCCTACGCGCAGTACCAAGCGCCTACGAGAGTCTACGCGTAGCACCGAGCGCCTACGAGAGCCTACGCGTAGAACCGAGTACCTACGAGAGCCTACGCGTAGCACCGAGCGCCTACGAGAGCCTACGCGCAGTACCAAGCGCCTACGAGAGCCTACGCGTCGTACCAAGCGCCTACGAGAGCCTACGCGCAGTACCAAGCGCCTACGAGAGCTTACGCGCAGTACCAAGCGCCTACGAGAGCCTACGCGTAGCACCGAGCGCCTACGAGAGCCTACGCGCAGTACCAAGCGCCTACGAGAGCCTACGCGCAGAACCAAGCGCCTACGAGAGCCTACGCGCAGTACCAAGCGCCTACGAGAGCCTACGCGTAGCACCGAGCGCCTACGAGAGCCTACGCACAGGACCAAGCGCCTACGAGAGCCTACGCGCAGAACCGAGTACCTACGAGAGCCTACGCGTAGCACCGAGCGCCTACGAGAGCCTACGCGCACTACCAAGCGCCTACGAGAGCCTACGCGCAGAACCGAGTGCCTAGGAGAGCCTACGCGTAGCACCGAGCGCCTACGAGAGCTTACGCGTAGCACCGAGCGCCTACGAGAGCCTACGCGCAGCACCAAGCGCCTACAAGAGCTTACGAGACCCTACGAGGGTCTACAAGGGGCCATACGTGTTTTACTTACACTTTTTTGTGTTTAGATGTAACCTAAAGTAATACGTAAATCATCATTATTACACTGATGAAATATCTCGCACTTGCACGAACCGACCGTTGAAAATAAAACTGAACGCTTTTATTTAGTTTATGTGTCTCCTAATGTTGTAGTAAACGAACATAAATGTATATAAAAGAGCATAAACGCAACTAGGAGATCCTACCTTTAGCCAACTATCTTAAGGCTGACTTTGACTTGACTTGCTAAATTCTTTTAATTTTTCAATTTTCAAACAACTTACGATTTCACACTGCCGACCTACAAACCCAGATTTCCACGTTAAGTTAACCCTTTGGAACATAACCCCATGAAAGCTTTGAAAGTACGTACTTTTAATAAAACTGAATGCGTCAGCGACTCTACGGATATTGTAAAAGTCGTACCAAGCAGGTTGACTATTCGTTCAATATGGTGAAGGGTGGCAAGGGTTACAAACTTACGGATTATGGCTGGCATGGCAATACCAAACCATCTGATGCCACGCGTACGCTGTTGAAATATAAAGTAAGGCTTAAAAGTTGTGGTATAACCCACATTCACCCAATTGCTCCACTATAGATGTGAGCCCGTTCTTAGGGCTTTAAAGTTAGTGGCATTTACCGTTTCACCCATCCGATTGGTTTTTAGAAGCCGCATTTTTTATATTTTATTTCATTATAGACTTTATGCCCGACTTGGCTAAACCATCTCGGTATAAATCCATTTATCTTACCAGACTTTTTAAAGATCTTTACCAAAATAGCAATCTGTATAATAAAATGTTTGATGGAGCAACACCTGAGGATGGCTCAGTCGATTTGGCTGTTTTTTAATTTATTGCGTTCGTCATTGGTTTGTATGAATGATTTTTTGGTAAATGAACGAAAAAAGTCGGGTTATTACAACTTTCTAAAACAATGTTCCACCCGTGCGATTCCGGACGGGTCGCTAGTACCCAAAAATATATTTAAAAAAACAGCGCGCCCAATTATAAAAAAAATAGTAAAAGGCAAGTGCAATTACCCAAAAAAAAAATCGGAGCACTTTATTTTCCAAAGCTATTAAACTACAGGCTGTTCCAAAAAAATATGTTTCATCATTTTTCCGTATCACGTAGGGTCGGTAGTTTAAAAATACAAAATCATTTCAGTCTGTCCCTCGTACATAGTTACGGTTATCGGCCTCATGGAGTTACTTGATGGTTGTTTTTATGTCAGGAGGGTTGGTTCCCTCAAGGGTTAAATGGTGTAGGTGATACAATGTGCTAGTTTACTGTTATGGTGCTTAACAGATGTCTTTTTTATAGAGTGTAACTTTTAACATCAGTTTTTTTGTAATATATTGCGAAATGGGGGCGTACTATTCAGGACACCTTTGCCTAGCCCTTCGAGGATTACAGGCGTGATGTTATGTTATATTATGAGACGTGCATACTTTTACCGGTAAAATAGAGGGAGAAATTGGCTACCTGTTACGCAGTATTGTCTAAGTTTTTCTTCGTGTCCTTTTTCGGTCTGCCGTCTCCATTTTCCCAACCTGTTGAAAGGACCCGATTTTATTTCAATGCTCAGGTTGAGAAATGAAATCAGTAATACTTTACTTCCAATCTTCGTGTCTCAGTTATGGTAATGGTAAGTATGGAGTAAGTAAGTATGGTATGGAGAACTTTATGACTTTTGAACAGAATGCCATCGAATCCTTTTTAAATTAATATTAGCCTAAAGGCCATTGGATTAGAAAAAAACACGTGAGGTGTATAATGTAGGCAGCTGTTATCCCTTAAGCCTGGCGGTAGATTTTGCTACGAATCTTCAAGGTAAGAAGTCCGTCTATACCCGAGGAAAAATAAGACCATGTGTTTCAGCTTATATTCACTAGACAATAACTGTCGCTCGTAATCCCGCTACACAATATATCATCACGTTCAACTATAACTACATTTTTTCGCGACGACAAAATTGGACGGACAGCAGCAGAATATTAAACATACCATAGACATGAATAAAAAACGAAAAAATATCTCGCGGCGACGCGTCACGTCGATATAATTCAAATAGGCTTGTTTAAACAAATTGTCGCTCGATAGATGGAAAAGGCCGTTTTTCGTGCAAAATAATCATTTTTATTATTTCGCTGCGAACCTACGAATGGACAGGCTTAATTGAAACACTGTTGCGTTCCAACAGTGAGTGAATGAACGAATGAATGAAACAAGTTAATATGTACGTGAATGTACTGACAATTCGTGTTTGGATTTATTTTTAAACAGCTTGTCAGCCGTACAAGCATTTAATTAATTCAAACATAAATCTTACTTCGAAATCAACCTGCACTTTTATTTAAAATGCGTCAGTATTTCCACTAACTTATTTGACATGACATTCTGAAAGTATCACGAGATAGAATTTACTCTTAGGTTTCGTCTTCAATTTGTTACTCAACAAGTTTTTTTTTATAATTACCGACTTTATGATTTATTAAAGTCGGTCAAAATAAAAAAACACTCATTCATTCTGATCTTGAACTTTCTAACAGTTACGCGTAGCATAATCTAGAGATTAGATTGTTCATGTAAACAGTTGTTGCAAGTTAGTTCTAAGTACCTACAGTTATTCAGTTTCACTTCAAAATAAATTATTCACTTTATCTCGGTATATCAAGTTAAGGGTTAAAATTGTCCTAAACTTCGTTCAAGTCAATGAAAGATACAACGACGAGAACCAAATTATGGTCTAAAAGTTCATTGATTGATCAACAATGTTGACACCTGTTTTTCATGGAGCTAAAAAACTCTTAATTTTCATGTTGGTGAGGTATGATCAATCATTACTGAAAATGAAACATTCAAAATTCAAACCCGTTAAAAATTATAAAGGAAACACATTTTCGAGCAATAAACGTATATTAATAATATAAAACTGCCAAACTAAGTAGCTAAGTACAACTTGATTCGGTCGTTACTCCACTGCAGTTAAACCCGTACGATTTCAATATATCACATTTGCAAATAGCTTTATTTTACAACCAGTATAACACGAGGAATACTGAGCTATAAATTATATGGCACCATTTCTCTGAAGGAGGAAAGCTCTCATGCGATGGGTTAGTTTACAGCGAGCGTCTTGGAACTGGCACGTTTCGATAATGTTGCTTCTGGTATAGTGAGAAGATTAAAGCGGCTGTGGGTGTACTTTATATATAAGGTCTAACTTTTCATACACGAAATATTTTCAGGGAATCATTAAATCATTATCATCATTATTTTTAAATCTGATTTAATTTTTTTATAAAAAATAAATAATTTAAAATTACTTGACCCACAAAATAAATACTGGCTCCTTATTTTTAAGCATCCATTACGCTAGTTTACTACGTCGTATTTACCTACTGCCATTGTTAGAATATGGCAGTAAAGGTTTTATGCAAAAAATCTCAAAAAATTTTAGAATTATATTAATTTTGTAAAAAAAAACACTCGGTTATTTTTTTTTTCGTGCTATGACGACTTTACGACTTATAGAAATTACTCTTAAAATATTTCGTGTATGAAAAGATAGACCTAATATACTCTGCCCAGTCTTTTGAAGATATACTAGTTGAACATTTTTTGTCTCAATAACAGACTCAATTACAATGGAGTGTCCAAAGATTCAAAATTGTCCGTAATAATTATCAGAGGTAAAACACATCCGCAAAATATGATAATTCTTCAGTCAATACAGGATTTTTTTTCTATCCTCATTTTCATACTCTTTCATACCTTCATAGACGCAATCCATCATATGATAAATATCAAGTTGTAATACAAATGATCGATTAAAGTCTTCGTGTGTCTTGCCGAACGAATAATTTCCATTTTACTAAGCACTTTCTAATTTAATATCGCCCGAGACAAATAATTTCTTTAGGGCATCGCCGAGATAAACTGACAGTGACAGTTTACTTTTTAATTCAATTAGACTTTCTCCCAAAAAATATAATGTTTTTGGTTTTTGCGTTTAAGTTAAATTAAAACTCTTTTCGGTGGTGAATTGGAAATGATTTCTTAACAAGTATAATCAGAATAATACTATCACTAAAGATAATGAGTAGTGTCGTATTTTAAATTTGATTAATTGAATTTGATTTGATTTGATCAATATGTATGTAAGTATATTATATCTGATTTTATAGGTATGTATATATATGTACCTACTATATGTGTAATACATATAGTTTAGTAAGTAACAGAATGGAATTATAATGCACATAAGTATATCCTCTTCTGCAAATCTCGCAGTCAAAATTTGGTTTGCTGTAAGAAAACCCAATTCTGGTTTAAGCTCGCCATTGTACATAAGCTATATTATTGCAATTTGTATGTGTATTTGTTATTTTGTGTGCAATAAAGAATAAGAATTGATTTGATAAGATGGGATTGGTTTACTGACTGAATTGTGAAGGTCAGATAGGCACAAACTCCATGACGATATTCAGCTGCATCCGGTCATACTGAAAGCGGACCCCAGCGGAACATATATTTATGTTAATAAAAATCGTGGCGTGATCATATATCAAATAAACAGATACCTACTTTTCTTTTTAAAATGAAAATTCCTAATTGCAATCGGAATCGTACTAACTAACTGTAATAAAAACATTTAAGCTAGTCCTAAACCTTAAACGAATTAAGAGGTGGTTGCTCCTAAGAGTCCTAAGTACAAACTTTTATGACACACAATGGATTTCAGACGACTGCATAATTACGTACTTTATCGCTGGAACAGCTGCGGTTTAGTTTCAATTACATCGTTTGCAATGCATGAATCCCTTTTCAGTCCCGCATAGTTCGTGCTATTAGTATTCCATAAATCAATTTAGGACATTTTTTATTAAATTAGAAAAAATATTGTAAAAAATATTTTAAAACATAAAGATAACACCGCGCCTGTAATCACCGAAAGGTAAGGCAGAGATGTACCGTATAGTACCTACAACTAGATTTTGCCAGTTATGTTTAAGTCCCATGTAATAGGGGTGCATCCTATAACCATCAACTAGACTCTAATCTAGGCTGTGGGCTGCTACTGACAACAGGTTTTACCTTTAAATGTTCTGAAAGCTTTATTTTTACACACGAAGTCAGCACCAACTTGTGGGTGCACGTGCACGGTAAAAATTTGTTTGCGGCTTATACTTCCCTCTCACAGCGATGTAACCTCTGTTCTAGCTGGAGGATCGTTATAAGGTGATTGTCTTATTCTTTTATTCTGTGTAAACATAAAAAAAACTCCTACGCACTACACAAACTAAATTAGGTAAACACCTAGTTTAGAAGCTATGCTAAAGTTACTGCCTTTATGATAAAACTTAATATCAGTAACTCTAGTGTACCTATTTATACGAATGAACTTGCTCGCTAATTTGTACAATGGCTATGATTTCACCAGTTCAGAACAAAACTAGAAACTACATTAAACTCAAATGAAGTTAGGTGGCAGTAGGCCCACAGGGCTTGTTTGCTTATATTTGCTGATAAACTTAAGGCACCCTGAAGTTTCGTAGAATACCACATAGTATGTTCTATATTTTCTACTTTGTAGCCATTGTATTTGCACTATACCTACGTTGTGTTATATATCATATTTGGTTGCCCCGAATCCGCTTCTCCGTTGTGCTTATATTTCACTATTTTCTCCCCATAGATTGTTTCTAACACTATCAGGGCCGACCCTCTTTCATTTATAGCCACAATTTGTTCAGTATTTATTTCATAGCATACAAGTAAATATGAAAGGATTTCTATCTCCCTCTCTCCGTCCTTATCTTTCTGTAGCTATAAATCATATACAGTGGGCTGAGGCACTAACGAGCGATACATCTGAGATACACCATTGTGTATGATATTCGACTGAATAACTCGACGAGAATCACGACATTTTTCCTTGTTCGCATTTGTTTGTAAAACTGACGCAAACGACACGACTGTGGTTTGTGAATGTTTTAATAAAAGCGAACATATTGCATGCAGTGAAAAATTTAATGATGACGAGAAATAATGGCCTACGGGAAGGTATTTTAGCTACGTTAAAAAACTAATAAAATCGTCGATATTTCACGTCGGTCAACAAATCATTGCAATAACGCATAAGAGTTTTCATTCGTCATACTATGAAACAATATTCAACAATATGGCGACATTTTCGACATATTGATAGAGATTATTTTGTCAGTTTTCAAACTCAATTCCATATTCAGCGATCGTATGACTATTCTAACTTTTTAAAGTGATTTTTTAAAAGCAAAGTTTGTATTCCGAGGTAATGGCGTCGGTCGGGAAATGCTCATGCATAACAAGCCAGGTTGGCGCCAACCGTGGCTGCTCACAGGATGTTACACATATTATTGAGGTGACATAAACATCGAGTTTTCTCCAAGCATTTTCCTGCAAACATTAATGTTATTTGTAGATTTATATTGTGAGTTTTGTGTTGAAACGCAATGGTTCAGTAATAATGACGTAATTTAGGTGTGTTTCGGTACCAATTACTTTTTCCCTTTCAATAAAAAATTACCTAAACATAACTGGCGAAGTCTCTTCGGAGAAATATGTTCATATGTTATGTTATGTGTCAAACTACTATGTTTTAAGGATTAAAAAAAACAGCACACTGATAATCTTTACATAGTATAAAACAAAGTCGCTCCCGCTGTCTGTACGCTTAGATCTTTTAAACTACGCAACGCATTTTAATGCAGTTTTCAGCAATCGATAGAGTGATTCAAAAGACAGGTTTTTATGTAAATTGCACCCGTGCCAAGCCGGGGTGGGTCGCTAGTATAATTATAAAACATACGGCACGCAGTCCAAAATGTTGAAAAACGTAAGGTACGCCTTACGTTTTTCGACATTTTGGACTGAACTTTTAACAAGTCACCTTATAAATGAGGAAAATCTTCGAGAAAATTGTTTAACTTTTGAATATATAATATTCTGCTTAGTCTTCAGGCTATAGTTACTTTAGTTTATCTTTGTCTTGAGCTGTAATCATATTAATATTGTTACAAAGAGGAAAATTGTAGTCGTTCTTATCTTTTCAGAAAGCTTTTATCGGATTACACTGAAGCTTGATTATGGTAACAAGGCTAACAAGATCGACTTAAGTACCTAAGTAACTTTATTGTTACTAGGTACGCAAACCCTTGGAAAATGAATAAGTTAATAGAAATAACGAAAAGGGAAGCTTACTTATCGATAGTGTCGGTGATATAAAATTATTTCAAACTAGCTGTGTGCCGCGGTTTTACGCGCCGCTTCTGACTTGTTTTATTTTTGCTGGGTTCCTATTGGTCGTAGCGTGATGTTGTGTAGCCTATAGCCTTCCTCGATAAATGGACTATCCAACACTAAAAGAATACAACATACATATACATACATATATTTCAATTCGAACCAGGAGTTCCTGAGATTAGCGCGTTCAACCAAACAAACAAACTCTTCAGCTTTATAATATTAGTAAGTATAGATATGCTCCATCCTTAGCCTTATCCGTCACATCCGCGTCCGCCTAGGCTTTTAGGTCTAAATGAATGCAGCTGGATATATATTTGACATGGAGTGACTGCCTATCTGGCATTCATCATAACCCATTTACTGGGTTCTCAGATTGAATTTCACAGACTTTCGGGACTACCCGTAAAGACTCAAAGATCTTCAAATGAGAGCATAGGACAAACAGCTTTTCGTACTTTTCGAGGCATAGGGGGGTCTCAGCATATAACGGATGGTCACCCATCCACCGACCAGCCTCCACAAGTGTTGCTTGGCCTTGAAGATCAACACTTGCGGCTGTTACTTTTTAACCACGAGCCCCTTTGTCCATGTGTACTTACAAAAAATGCAAACAGGTTTTCGAAAACAGTAGAATTTTTATGTTAAACAAAATAGTGTTAAGCTTTATCGAACATGGCGTTACCCTAATTGCAGTATAGCACAGTTGAACGCTAAAATTAATTAAGGCAACATATACAATGTTCATTTAAAGTTTCCGAGTCGTCGGGCACCGCGCCACCCGACCACAGATTATTTTGTAACATAGCCTTAAACGTGCAAATGTTTCCGAACGATGTATGCATAGTCTAAACCAATTTACTCCTAAAATAACAAAACGCTGTTTCAACTATACCGTGCTACAAGGATCCTTTGGCGCCCGAATGACGTTGGGATAAGGGGGGCGTTGCTGCATAAGCATAATCAGCCTAAAATGTTCCCACTGCTGGGACACAGGCGTCCTCTCTACGAAAGGGAATGAGCTATAATCCACCAGTGCGGGTAGATGTCACATGACTTCAAATTTTTGGTTCTAGGACTTGCCGGTTTCCTGAAGATGTTTTCCTTCACCGTTTTGAGAACAGTGGTTATGATTACACAAAGTAATGCGCCTGCCTGGGTTCGAACCCACGACTTACTGCTCATATGTTGGGGCCGCCACCACTGGGCCACCGCTGCTCTCCGTTGTTGGTATTTGTTAAATAGTTTTGTGAAAATTATTGAAAAAAACAAGATGGCGGTTTTAGTTCCAATTTTGGAGGCGCACAAAAAGGTTCTTATTTTGTTGTATGAATAAAAGCGACCGTCTTTTATTCCGTATGATATTCTCAAGAATATTCCGGAAAACTTTTCCGAATCACTACACTGTAGAGAGTGTTTTCGGTTCGAGATTTGATTATTGAGTTTCATAAGTTTTATACGGTAACAGAAAAGTAGGTACTCGTCGGTAAAATTCTTCTTAGCCAACCTCATGCTAGCGTTAGTAGAGTGATTTCAGATCTTTGATTACGTTTATCTGCTGTTAGCTGATCGTTATAATTATGTGTATCTGTTTTGGAGAAATGTTTAACAATTTTAGGTACATTTGATTTGTTAATTATGTATTGATAAAACAGTTATGATCAAACAGTACCTATTGTTTTCCAATTAAATAATCAGTAACAAACCATTATAACTTTATTCCTTGTTTTTATTGTAGTTTCATAACTTGGTATCATTTCATTAAAACTTTTTACATTCGGCCAATTAAAGCGAACATGCGAACACATACGACAAGCGCGTAGTAATTTACAACTACCCGCAAACTGACGACTCGTTAACGAGCTAGTAAAACAGTTCAAGCCATTCATTTCGTAGGAGCCAGCTTTTTGAATCCCGCTTAATTCCCCGCGCTTTTTTCCCGCTTCATTTTTCGTGAATACGTTTTCTTTGGAGAGCGTATTGTTACTTTTATCAAAATAAATTACAATAGCTATCTAATTATCCTATGTTCATGAAGTTTTGGCAAGTTTTGGAGGCGTCTAATCATAACTTTTCCCTTTTGTTCTTGTATGTTCAACTGAGGTACCTATGTACAAACCCACGCAAGAGTTTCAGTGTAAAACGTAGTCTTAAGAAGTACTTACCTAATGATTATTACCAACTTCTACACGTTTCTCTGCTTATATTTCAGTGGGTTTCCGTAAATGAATAAAGTTATTTTACAAGTTTGTTATAGCTTGTTAAATAACACCATTTACAGTGGCTCGAGTAAAAACAGGTAAATAATTCAGCTATTTAACTGTTTGTGTGTCTCTTTACAGTCTTTTCCCATATTATGAGTAAGAGAAAGATGTAATCAATCAATAGATTTACTAGTCTAATAAACTCAATCGTATTCTTTTTGAAGATGAAAACGAAATAATTAATTTCTTTAACATTGTAAGAAGCAATTCACCCATAAAAAATACATCTCATCCGCCTTTTCCGTCTGATAAAAAATAAACAGAGAGATCCGTCAACCAGCCAATAACTCCCAATGTTGGGGCAGGAAATTAAATAAAAGCTTGACAGCGATGTCGATAGAACAAGTTAGGCAATTTCGAGCACCTGACGAGGACAGAGGTCGCGCACCCAATATTGAACTTTTTTGTTACATTTTATTCAATTTTGATGGCGACGACTCGACTCAAGCGTACCTATTAAGTTATCTGTTTGCCATATCGTGCTGACGTGTTTAATATACGAATAAGAGTAAGTAAAAACTTATTTTTTAAGTACTGCACTTGCACTAATCGTCTTGTTGTAGTCCCTGGGCAAATGGTATATAACCTAGCAGTTCTCGCGGCCCATCCGCAAAGCGCCACGGCGGTGTTTTTTAGTGGGAGCAAGCCCCGCATAACCAAACCGTCTCCCCGGACGGTGCGGTCTATGTTAGGTATTTTACACGGCTTCATATGTAACCTACGGAAGTCTAAAATCTTGAAGTCTTGGCATATAACCTACATAAGTCTAAAATCTTGAAGTCTTGGCATGTAACCTATTGAAGTCTTGGCATATAACCTACTGAAGTCTAAAATCTTGAAGTCTTGGCATGTAACCTATTGAAGTCTTGGCATATAACCTACTGAAGTCTTAAATCTTTTATAATGTAAGTTCAATTAACGCAATAATCAAAATTTGATTATGAATCCTCAAAAAAGTTGACAAAGAAAAATGGAATAACACAATTTACAAGAAAACAAAAAGTTTGTATTTCTATCAACATTCGGAATGCCTGTTCCTTTGTATATCCAACTTTTCCTTTTGGTTCTGACGTAGCTGAACAAAAAGTTACCATTTGTATTTACATCAGAGACGATCGTTTGTAACAGAAAAAAGGGGAAAAAGGAACAGATTTCGTTTTGAAAATTAAAAGTCCCATGGGACAAAGAGCGCGCTTCATATAAAAATAAATTGTTTTAAAAACGGGCTATACGACCTTCTAACAATGTGTGAACGGCCCTAATTCGGGACCCATCTAATGACCCGCACATCGCACATACATCCACTTTTTAGTATAGTCTATGGGTAGATATGGCCCTGTACATAAATACAGCAAACGAACAAAATAAAAAGTAACTCAATGAAATTCGGAGCATCTCTAACGACTGCCATTATAAAGATAAGTAAGGCGAGATTATGGCTGAAGCCATGGCAACCCATTTAATGTGCCCGTAATTACACCAGGCCGCTGTAAAAGTTTGCAATTTCCAAATATAAATTTGAAATAAAGTAATGCATTCATTGTACATTGTTTGACTAGTAATTTTCTGAGCATTAATATTGCTCATCTTCCATCTCTAATGTACAAAGGTACAGGTATTTTTTTTAGGTTTTTTACGCAGTCGGGATTTTTGTTTTTTTTTTAATATTTTATTTTATACTTTTTAGTTAGGATTCATTGATTTCGAAATCTTGTTATTGCATTAAGGGAGAATGGTTGTTTTAAAAACTTTAAATCGTGATATATCCTAAACTGTTATTTGATGAAAGGAACCTAAAAATCAGTTTTTCTTGTTTCATTTCGATAATATGGCGTCTGTGGTAAACTTTTATTATTGTCATGTCTTTAGTGACACTCGCAAGGTCAAGACGAATCGATTGAGGTTCAAATCATCAAAATCAGCCTACACGTTTATTCTCTACAACGCCACATAGGAACAAACATACATACATAGACTGATAAACACAATACCCTCCTTTGCGTCGCGCAGTCGGGTAAAAACAAACATACAAGATACGCGCGAAAAAGATAACAATTCCTTGGCAGTCGGGTAAAAAAATGAAAACTGTTTTTATGAATAAATCTTGATGACTGCAATTACGACGATATGGCACTTTTTAAGTTTTCAGAGATTTCCAAATAAAACTCCCCACAATTGAGATGTCAGTACACGACACACAGAAAACAACAACTATATGAAAAACTACTGCTATTAGCTTGAAACTCGACGGCCGACCACGAGCCGAACGAGGAGGCAGCTCCAGTTCGTTACTGGAACCAAGCGATCACGTACATCTAGTGCTTTGCACGTAATTTAATCGAAATCCGATCATTGTTAAAAATTCAATTGAACATGCAATATTGGAAGAAAATTCCTCGACAAAAATGTTCGTTGCAACTTCAGCAGTTTATTCTTTTCTTTTGCAATGCTGTTAAATGTCTGGTAATTTAGGGCGATAATAAAAAAAAAATGTTTGCGTAACTAACTTTTGCTGTTCATATATAATTATGAGCATCTTTAACTTGGTAATACTGTTCTTCTTTATCGTGAGATTAGTGCCTAATCTGGTGCAAAGAGTTATGCCGTCCATGGGCCTCTGACTTGGTAATATAGTAAAGGAATGCAACTGGCCTACGAAGTCTCGTAAGTACAATTCTTAATAAAAAATTGCACGAAGTAGTACTGACACAAGTATAGCAGCAAGCTGCTTATAATTCCTTCCAACCGTAATTTCCCCACAAACCAGGCTAAGCAAGCGAAACTAAGCTAAAAGCTGTCCACAGTACCACTTTAACTAAAAACGTTGTACATAATAATTATATAAAACATGTAGGTTCTTAAAGCGCTACAGTTTGGTTACGTAAAAAGAATTAGTTATGGAGTTCTCTTAAGTAATCAATGTAACAGGTATCAGGAAACCTTTACCGTCGGGAGTAACAGGTACCAGGCATACAGACGTACGAAGAGTATATCCCCACGTACACAAGTACATGGCTGACCATTCCACGTAATGAGAGCGCCGAGAAATGACTCGCTCAATGGCAACAGAGCGGCTCGCTGAAATGACTACAATAAACGGAATTGCATAACCGTCCACTGCAAACTACACGCGCTGACCTAAAAACAGTCGGAGATAGGCTTTACTTTTAGTTCCTATAGATTTTGTGACATGAGTTTTTCAATAGTTTATAGTAAAGCCTTAAATAATTTGTAAAATTAGGTACCTACTTATAACAATTAAACAGGAATTAACAGATATATTTTCAAAGATAGAATGGCATTGGTTAATTTGACAGTACACTTAAAATTCGAAAACTGCTCAAAATTGCTAGAAAATAAAGATGTTCTCAAACCCAAATTCTTACCAAGGATGTGCGGTACGTACCTAACCTCTTCAAGGAGACAAAGTGATCTCAGAAATTGCTTTATACGCACAGATCCTCCTGATTTCCCCATCGTCGCGTTTAATGACACCCATGAGAGATGATGGCGCTTTTCTCTGTCAACCGAGGTCACATCCCACGAAAAATTACATAGAAAATTAATTCTTCAAGCCATTGTATGTTTTATTATTATAAAGGTGCCATTAAATTAGAGTCACTACGGTGACTCAAGCTCGAAGGCGATGCTGACGGAAAAATTTATCGTCTGTCCTAAGGCTGCACTAAAATAAAGCCATAAAATCCTCGCAGCTTTGCTGTGGAAAATGTCACCATTTTACGGTTAAAATATTACATTACTTTGTTGATGATGAAATGAAATTGACTTTGAGAGTGGCAACGAAACTCTGTTTTAGTTTTTTTTTACACTTGATTAGGAAAAAGAATTTAAGAGAATATATATTTCTCTTCCAGGTTTTTCTTAGTTATAGAACAGACAGTACTTTTATTAGTTTAAATCTTGAAAACCACTAAAATATAATTCTATCACGTTTAATAAAACACATTACCCTCCTAAGTCGGGTAAAAAAACTACAACAGCTAAACTTGAACACCTACCGCTCTTTTTACAGGATCAAAGTAGGTGAACATAAAGTGCTCATCGGCCAGAGTAAGAAAACTTTTCATTCTCTCCCAAATAAAACAGCACGTTCTCAGAAAGAAGTTGAAAGAGCAAATCAGTCTAAGAGCGACCAACGAGGTAAAGGAACATAACTACGACTAAGCATTTAATCGGGAGCATTAACTAAATACAGCCCCAGTAACTTGTTTCTTAATTCATTAAAGTCGGAATACTCTTTAGACTGGAAGCGCTAGTTGCCAGAGAACTCCATAACAACATTTAGACGGTTATTTCTGCGGTTCTACTGAAACTTTGTCTTTTATTATCTAGAGAACTAAATTTCTATCTCCTAGTGGGATTGAGTTGAGGTAGTTAGGTCTAAGACCATTATGCACTAATAAAGACTATTGCGATTATGCTACTTAAGTAGATACCCTTGTTAACAACACTCATGAACGGAACCGATTACAGAGGCTCATTCTAGGCTCAATTCCCCACAAATGAGGTACTTAGCGATCCTATATAAACAAGGCTCAGAGATCGAATCTGTAATGGCAGATATTTACTCCACAGACCACCTTTTTACACATTCGAATGTCAGCAATGGCCCCTATTTGCTTTACGATATTTATCTCTGTGAAAAATATATTTGAATGGTTACGTTCTCACGAATTAAATGTAGCAATGGTTTCGTAAAAGCTCGTGGCTAAATAAGAACAGCCGCTTGGGTCGATCTCAAGGTTAAGCCGCGCTTACCTAGGTTGGTCCGTGGATGGGTGACCGCCCATTACACACTGAGTTTCCTCAGTGCCTCGGAAAGCACGTTAAACTCTGGGTCCCGGCTGTCATTTGTAGATCTTTAGCAGTCATTACAGGTAGTCAGTGGCCCAAAAAGTCTGACAACCAGTCTTACCAAGGGGTATCGTATTACCCAGTACTAACTGGGTTGTGGAGGTCAGATAGGCAGTCGCTCCATGTAAAATACTGGTATTCAGCTGCATCCGGTTAGACAAGAAGCCGACCCCAACATAGTTGGGAAAAGGCTAGGCAGTTGATGAGTGGTTTCGGAAAATTCGCAAACTGAAATAAATCAACCAAATTAGCCAATATCTGATAAGGCGATATGTAAAAAGTACTAAGTTTTACTTCAATAGAAAAACGCTTAACGAAATCGGGTCCCAAAATCATTTTCTTTTGCTTTATATCCATTTAGAGGGAACATACGTGTTAGCTCAATCTTACATTCACATTTCAAGCCCATTTTCTGGACCTCGGACCCTCAGACCTTAATAAGTACTTTAGTTGTTACATTCAAGTAAAGTTATTTAAGTTTCCAGGTACGTATGGGTTTACTTAGTGACTTTGGACCAGAACTCAAGAATAAAAGGCCCAACGATGGCTTTTTATCTACTTATTCTGGGTCTTTATTCGCCGTCATGGCATTTAACGAGTGCGCTACAAGACTATGAATAAAATTATAATTTACGTGCAATGGCTGTCCTATCATTAAGATGAGTGTCGCGATAACCTGGATTTCCTCGTCAATCTTGGGAGGCTTTGGAAGTTTACTTCATTTAGCTGCTAATTTAAGTTTCTTATTCACTGTGAAGGTCTATTGTTACTTAAAATTTCATTTGGATTTTATTTCTAGTTTCACAACTGTTGAAAAAAAATCCGTTTCAAGTATGTGCCACGTGCTTTTCAGCCTTTTATTCTTCGCGCGCTATCCCCCGGAGCCTAGCCTTAAGCGCTACACGACACAGGTCAAAAGTGTATATAAGCAACTTGAGAAACACTGACCAGCTAACATTCACTTCGCACGCCCATCCAAAATGTTAGCAGTTACTATCGTTTAGAATCATATTTGATGGCAGCGAGTGGCCTATCACGATCATAGAGCTCTATTAAACTGAGAATTTGTCGTTAACCCCAAAACGTGCGGGCTGTGGCACGTACACTCTCCCAAATTCAACACCACATTTGCGATCGAACTGTACTGAAATGTTATATTGCCATTATACATCTGTTTAGTCGATCTAGTTTCCTAATTCCTACGTATTCGCAACAGACTGGCTTTTCAAGGATAGGTTCGTTATTGTACACATTTCGGAATTAAGTATTTTGTGGTCACGTTAAGCTCTGTTGGGTCTTTTCCTTTTTGGGAATTTAATTTCATAAAGTGCTTAAGGAAACGGACCCGAAAATGGTCTCTATAAATATTTAGGAAAGAATGGATATTTAACATTATTGTAATAACAAAAGATCCAAAAAATACCTACGTAGCAGTCTGTAATTAAATTAACGTTGAGATAAGTAGCCTGCTAATGAAATTGCTTATCCATGGCCACCACGAAGAAAATAGATTTGATATCACGATAGAAACGAGACCTAACTCAAAAACATATCTCTCAAAACTTATCAGCCATGAGAACCACTTGAACCATCAGAGCCCTGAAGACAAATAGAATAGGGCATCCTTGAAAACTATGCGGTCCACAATTTGGGCACAATCACACAATTTACATAAAATCTGAGTGTAACTGGTAGCTGACCAGCTGCGGAACGCTTAGAGGCATATCACGTTACGTGGTCCTAACTTAGTTAGGCAGCGTTCATAATTAAGACGAAGCGATGAGCGGGGAGTTAAAAACGCTCTGAACCTACTATAATGGCTGTGTTTTTGGAAGGTCCATGTTTAATTGCCAAAAAGTGAATGAGATGAGCTGTTGCATAACTTGGATATAAAGCGTGGCAGTGAAGTTAGAGCCGTTATTTAATGGGATATCAACTGTGTCTGTACCAATTGCCACTCATGGTAACTTCGTCTTTAAAAGAGAGTATACGAATGACCTTGAATGGTTGTGAGAAACGACCTACACCAGCGGCCCAATACATATCAGTTCATAACATAATCAGCCTATAATTTAAACGCTGCTGGGACACAGGCCTCCTCTCTATGAGAGAGAATAGGCTATAATCCACCACGCTGGCCCAGTGCGGGTTAGTAGATGTCACATGTATTCAATTTTTTGGTTCTAGGACATGCCGGTTTTCTTACGATGTTTTCCTTCACCGTTTTGAGAGCAGTGGTGATTATATAAATTACACAACGTAATGCGCCTGCCTGGATTCGAACCCACGACTTACCTAGTGCTCGTAAATCTGGGCCACCGCTGCTCTCGCATATCAGTGTAAGGTGTTTAAAAAACGCCACTCGTCACACTTTAAGTTCTACCAACATGTAAACACACCCTTATCCCTCACAAACTGGTCTGAAATATCTCCGAAACGTCCCGAATACGGGTCCTCAAAGTAAAGTTGTTAATCTAGTTAAGAAGTTTTGTAAGTAATTACTCTTGTCGTCTCAGAATGAATGCATTCAGAATAGTTAGTATTCCTACGTGCCACTTCTTCTTGTTTATCGGGCAGTCGGGCCATTTCGTGGAGACTTGAAAGGTCCAGCCATTTAATAGGCTCTATTACTTACCTCCTACGTAAGGTGGATTGGACGACCTTAGAGAAATTGAGGACGGACGCCAGGTAGATCTGGCGCTGATTTTATCAGTCGGTAGTTAGGAGTAGAGACAGGACGGAGCAGGCTTATGAAGGTACCTGTAGAACTTCTAAGTTTTGGGTATTCCAAGTTACATTATAGTTGATGGCGAACACCTAAATGGCTGGGTTCATAAAAAGAGACTGTTTTTCACTTCCCGTGAACCTATTTAATTGAACACCGCAGTAATGTGGTAACAGGTACCTATGTATAGGTATCTATTGGTAGGTAATCAATGAGGGTATTAGCATTCAATCCGAGCGGCCTTTGTCCGAATTTATCTCGATCCGCAGCTTAATTAAGAAAATTAAGACTCATTCCACCATCTTCATTTTCGATTTAAAAAAATACATAGCTCAGAAATTCTCGTCAAAATGAAACATCTCAAATAAATTACGTCTTAATTTTGTCATAATTACGAAACAACAAGCTGGAGAAAGATCGAAATAATTTGAAGAGAAAAAATAAATTTTATCAAATTAATTTAAATTCTCAAACTAATTATACTGTTTTGTTGGTCTAGGTCCAAGTCCAGGATAAGCAGTGTTATTGGGGTTTTCCATCTGGAATTTATTAGAAGCAGGATCTGTATTTGTGCCCAGTTGATGCCATTAGGTTCGCCCCTCTGACTGACCGTTCGAGGAATAACGGCATTACGCTATGAAATTAAAAGTCCCTAACAAGACTTATAAACAAGTAAAAACTAAAATGAGGGACAATATTTTGGTAAATATCCATATGCTCGAAACGAGACGGTAAAATCAAGTCTTTAAGGAGGATAGATGTAGTGGGATGTACCTAACAGGTAGTCCCATCCCACAAGAGGTACCTAGGTAGTTACCTACCCTCAGCCCTTGAACAAGTTGTAAGCTGATCCCAAATAAACATGTGAGAGGCTTGATGATGATATAAGGAAACATCCCTAGCTACCTTTGGGATGTAGGTACCCACTCGACTTTCCATTATAATCAATAGGTAAACTTACATTATGAAAATGATCGTAAACGTGTGCCTATCTACACAAATATCGACAATATCTTGCTTAGTTGTAAGTAAGTACCTAACTGTCGTTTTTCGACAACCCTTAGTCAGACTAACTGGAAAATAGCAAAAAAAAAAGTCAAAAAGGCAAAGGGTAGGTAGTAAAATAAATAACCAAGAATAGATACTTCTACGAAACGCTATGAAGCATAAAGGAGAAGGCAAACGTGATCGGCTAAGCTTGACTGGGCTGCATGCATTACCATAATCCGAGCCATATCGATTTTTCCCGCTTCAAGCCTTTTTAATAGAATTACCTACGTTGAATTTGCCGCGTGCCTCGACTAACACCGGTCGACTAGAAATTTTATGAAGTAACCGTGCTTTTTAGAAATAATTATTTTATGGAAAACGTTTTGCTATTAATCCTCGAGTACCTACCTACCTAAGTCATACAGATGGGTACTTATTAATGTACTTCATGGCTATCGTGCATGAATTCGCCGCTAGAGGCGTCCGTTTAAAGTAAGGTCTTCCGAAATGTCAGATGTCATAATGTTCGCGTGTTGCGTGCTTTTTAACACGTATTTTACTAATATTCATGATTGTGATCTAGATTGAGCCTTTCCTGATTAATTATGACTTGAAGATTTTAAGCAGCAACTAAGGATCTTATTTGTCAGTACTAGAGGTGCTATGGTTTTTAAATGTTTTATGCTTGTTAATTTTAGGGACAATATTGTAAATTAGCGGCCCGTCCCGGCTTCGCACGGGTGGACTTTTTTTGTATATGGCCGATGTTACTCAGGGATAATGTAGCATTCATATTCATATTCATATCTGTATTTGCATTCCATAATGTATGAAGATCTTACAATGGGCTTAAAGCTAAGGAACAATTGACGGCCCTGTAGGGCACAGCAAAAAGTATAAAATTTATGTGAGCTTAATATTAATTAACTAAATTATAACATTAATTTTATTGAGATCTGTTATAAACTTTTAACATAATAATTATTTGGTAAGATTACATTTAAACATATTTTATATAATATAATATTTATCTATGTATGTAAGAGTGTGAATTCGTTTTTAATTGTTTACGATTAACAATGTATGGTGTCTGTTTGTGTTAAATATATTTGTTTGTCATGTACGAGGGCGGGTCAATAAGTCCGTGACTTTTGGAATAAAACACAGATTTTTTGATAAAAAAATAATTTTATTTTTCAACGTAGTCTCCCTTGAGCTCTATACACTTTGTCCAACGCTTCTCCAATTTTTTTATCCCTTCCAAAAAAAATGATTTGTCGAGGTCCTCAAAATAGGCCTTTGTTTGCGAGATGACTTCATCATTGGAGTCAAATCTTTTTCCACCAAGCCATTTCTTCAGGTTTGGGAACAAGAAGTAGTCGCTCGGAGCCAAATCTGGAGAATAGGGCGGATGAGGGAGCAATTCATAGCCCAATTCATGGATTTTTGCCATGGCAACTGCACATGTGTGCACCCTTGCATTGTCTTGGTGGAAAAGAACTTTTTTCTTGGCCAAATGAGGTCGGTTTTTTTTCAAATCGTCATTGAATCGGTCCAATAAATTGGCATAATATTCCCCATTGATTGTTCTTCCCTTTTGAAGGTAGTCAATGTGGATTATCCCGCGTGCATCCCAAAAAACAGTCGCCATAACTTTATTGGCTGACAAACCCACCTTGGCCTTCTTTGGCGCCGATTCACCCTTAGAAACCCACTGTTTTGACTGTTGTTTGGTTTCTGGTGTGTTGTGATGGATCCATGTTTCGTCCACGGTTACAAAACGGCGCAAAAACTCCTCCATATTGCGATTAAACAACGCCAAAGCTTCCTGTGAAGTTGTTACACGATTGCGTTTGTGGTCGACTGTGAGCAAACGCGGCACCCATCTTGCGGAAAGCTTTCTCATGCCCAAGTGATCATTCAAAATTGAAACCACTGAGCCATGCGAGATCCCTACGGCTTCCACAATCTCTCGCACTTTCAATCTTCGGTCGGTCAACACCATATCGTGAATTTTTTCGATTGTTTCGGGTGTAGAGACCTCAACTGGGCGTCCAGGACGTTCGGCATCTTCAGTGCTTGTACGGCCACAACGAAATTCAGTAAACCACTTTTTTACCATTGAAATCGATGGTGCAGAGTCCCCATAGTATTTATCAAGCTTAGCCTTGGTCTCGGTAATGGTTTTTTTTCGCAAGAAATAATGCTTAATAAGCACACGAAATTCACTTTTTTCCATTTTCTCCTCAAATTAGTGGGTAGTCTGATAAAAATAGCTGTCAAACACAAACTAACTGACGCAGCAAGTTTAAATTTTGACAGGAGTCAACTGACAGATGCCTGTTGACAGGAGCAGTGTTGCTGTTTCAGTAAAGATGTCAGAAATTCAAAAAGTCACGGACTTATTGACCCGCCCTCGTATGTATTGGTTTATTGTGTAGTATGCTTTTTTTAATTAATAATCGTTTGAGTTTATTCATAAAAGTTGTATCGCTAGTTTCATTTATTATTGCATCTGGTAGTTTATTAAATATTTTTATGGACATTATTCTAAAGGTGAAAGAATTTTTGAGTTCATTCGTTCCAAACATACAAATCTTTCCTTTTTATAATATTAGTGTAGTTATGTATCTGAAGTTTACACTATGTTGTTATACATAAACAAAATAAAGTTTTTATGAAGTTATTGATACTTTGAAGTAAAAAATAGAATTAATGACAGGACCTTATTCGGTAGTGACGCCATCTGGTGAGGACGCCATCGGAATGTGCAATGACAAGTGAGAGGGGAACGTCGTCGGCAAAATTTGTTGCAGACTTCTATCTGTAAAACAGCAGAAAAGCGTCATGCCCAAATCTTTTTGATTTCCATGAGGTAGCAAAAAAAAAATTCAGTCCCCAAATTTGCCGCCCCAAAAATCTGCCGCCCTAGGTTCAAGCCTACTCAGCCTGCTGGTAAATCCGCCACTGGGTGTACAGTAAAGCATACAAAAACCAATGAAAGACCTATTCATCATTTATGTACCCTGAAATCATCTTAGACCGACATTAGTACGCAAAACATCGCTATTTAAATTTCTTTTTACACAAAATAATCCATAATCGCCAATATTGAGTACAGGAGCGTCAAAATAAAGGCCGGGGTACATAAAAAGCCTTCGCTTGAGTGTGCGCCACAAAGAGACCTCAGCGAATCGATTCAGCAACAGGTCTGTACCGGGCTTTCACACAGTACCTTATAATAGGTACCTACGTAAAGCGTATGCAGCGGCTTTTGAACGCTGCCTTTGTAAATCATTCGCAAACTCGGTGAGTTGTGCATTGTAAATTGAATTCTGCTTAAGTTCACATTTTAGAAATAAGAAAGCCGTTATAAATTGTTTTATTTGAGTTCGTAAGTTGGAAACCCGCGTCGCGCTTGTTTTCCGTAAAGAAACCTAGGTCCCCGTTTTTTTTTTTTTTTTTTTTTTTTCCGGATCGGAAATCATCAAATGACCTCTCCCCCCCCCCTCTGGGCGGAGCGGAAGGGAGTGTCAGACTTGTACTGACTAAAACCCATCCATGTTCCTTCTTTGCCCTTTGTGTTCCAGGGCCACGGTATCTCTTTCGAACAGTCCCGCAGCCCTGGCAGGCATCGGCCCTTGCGGACCCCTACTTATTTGCTGACATCTCTTTGAGGCGCACGTGGAACACGAACGCGCCGTCGACACGGCCTGTCGTCATAAGACGGCCACCAACCTAGGTCCCCTTACGTCTTAAAGAGTTTAACAGCCGAAGATCCCGACGTTCCTTTATATATGTCTGCATGGCCTAAAGAAGACAGCCGAGGAAGTTTTGATCAAATACATTTCAGTGAGGTAGGATCTCGTATAGGATTACTCAAACCTATTTTTAGATGCAAAGAAATCTCGTTTAACTAATTGAGGTTTTCCATAATAGCTACAAAAACGATGTCTCAAGAGGAATTTAGATCGTGAGTAACTACCTCCGATCTACATTCCTCTCAAGAGACCTACCTATGTCAAGTTACAGGTGACTGTACCTACGTTCCTGCCCCTAAATCGAAGCCATCAAGCTTTGTTAAAATTGCAAATCAGTGCCGTCTAAAAGCTCGTTGGGTTGACGATATCGTCAATGTCACGGGAGACACCTGAATGGGGGTCGCTCGACGGAACAAGGAACCAGGAAATGTGGCAGAAGGAAGGGGCGGCTTATACCCAGCAGTGGATGATTCCGGGCTAAAGTTATGTTGGTAATATAGGTTGTACCTACCAGTGGTGAAGGTTCCATACAACTCGATTCCTACCGGCTTCCCTTTGAAAAATGGCAGTCAGTATTCTATAGGCAAATATTATAATCACATTAAAGATTATGTATTCCGGCTTAACTCTTACAAAAAGAGACCTTTCGCTACTGGTACCTACATAACTTCATCCTGGTATTTCACCAACACCAATAAATACCTATAACAAACGGCGTAAAAACTTAAGTAAATGTATCGGTACATACAAAAAGTATCTAGCTAAATAATGATAATTCCCGGTCGCTATCTATCAGCGAAGACAGCGTACATTAATCCCCAAATCAATACAACCACAATGTAGCACTTTTTGCTAGATTATCCTAATCTCGCTTAACGACTATCGGCAATTGATTGGACAACAAAATTCAATTAGATTGTGGGCTTACACTTTGACTAATATGTCACACGATTACCTGAAGCATCCTTGGAGATACCTAATGGATGGATTACCCATAGGTACCTAATTTAATAAGAAATTCCAATTGATTTTCTATTTTGGTACCCGTGTTTTTTATCCAAAGCAAAAGCAAAGGTTAGCATAGCTGGTTGGTACGCTATTTTAACACGACTACGGCGAAGCAAAAAGGGACGGTTATTATCTCATTAATATGTTTTTATACCTGTACCAAGAACTCGAGAACCCGCTATCCGCTAGTTCTAATATCTAGAAAAACAAATCATTACTGTTTCCAATCGAGGGAACCTTACCGCCAATATCCTGCTAGTATAATTATGTCAAATGTATATGCAAACCTAATATAACAACTATGGCATAATGACTTGCTTTAGCCGAGAGTGACGTCACGGATGTCAATCAGCCATAAGCTCTTTGTGTTCTTCTCGCGAATTAATAAAAAAACTCGGTTTAATTTCGCATAAGTGTTGTGTAAATACTTCTGCCAGTGCAACTTACAAGTAACATTATTGTCCAGTGTTTATATGCTGTGTATATATAAAATAAACTCAAATTAACGTTTTAGTGGATTCCAGCAAGTAGGTACATAAATACCCGAAACCGAAATTATATAAACAGTAATTTTCTGGGGAACTCAAAATCGGCTTGAGACCTTACATCAGTGTGTGCGTACTTTTACTCCGATTCTGTGCTCAACCTGTGGTGTCTGTCTGTACTATAAACACCGTGGAAATACACCATAAACACGTTTGCCACGTGGCGCTATCTGTTGCCTAGTCGGTGTACTATTTGAACCGATCAATTGTGCTGCGTTTGGTAAACAAACAAGTTCAACACACCATGGCTAAGTGCGGTGCTTGTGGGAAATTTCTCTCGTCGGCAGAGGCAGCTAATTGCAGCAAATGTAGGCAATAGTACCACAGAGGGTGCGTAGACATCCAGAAAGCTGGTCCTGTAACCACCCCCTGGCACTGCCCTGAGTGCACGAAGAACCAGGTGAGGGATAACCGAGCTGAAACACTGGTACGGGGTCGGGCACCAACACCAGCTCCGCACGAGGAAAGCCTGGTCAACCTGATGGACACCAGCCCCATAAACAGCACAGCCCTAGATGGCACACAGGAGCTCAACCTAGACATCCTTAGGGCAGAGCTAACTAATTTTAAAGAGGATTTTTTGAAAATCGTACGTAATGAGTTCCAGCAGCTGCGTGACGATCTATCAGAGCTAAGGTCCTCTGTAAAATCAACAAATGACAGGATGAGTAACCTGGAGGAAAGGGTAGCAGAAATGGAGACCAAACTGGCTCAGCCCCAACGTTCGCGATCGTCGGATGTGGATGAGTTTATAAGCCAGTTAAGGAGCGATATTAATGACCGTGACCAGGAGTTGCTCGCAAATGATCTCCAGATTTCAAACATACCTGAGATCAGCGGTGAAAACCCTACCCATACAGCCATGTTGGTGGCGGCTAAGATTGGCGTTAAAATCAAAGCGCGCGATATTGTGAGTGCCGAGCGTGTCGGAGGCAGGCGTATCAACGCTACGCAGGTGACGGCGCCGGTGGAGACCCGCCCCCGCTTCCTGATCGTGCGCCTCGCGCGCCGCGACTTACGGGACGAGCTGCTGGAGGGAGCACGAGTGCGTCGTGGCATGACCACAGCGGATCTCGACCTGCCGGGCCCTGCGACGCGCTTCTACGTCAACGAGCGCCTTACGAAGGTGAACTGGGACTTGTTTCGGAGCACGCGTGAGGCGGGTAGTCGCCTCGGTTGGCAGTTTGTGTGGTCAAAACGTGGCCGTATACTCGCCCGGTACAAACCCGGTGATGCCACTTGCCATATCCGCGGTGAGGCTGATATACTGCGCACCTTCAGCCCGCCACCCGGGACTAGCGCAAATAGTACACTTTAGAGAAACCGTCATGTTTGTTTTTGTCTATTTGTTTGTCTTTTTTTTGTTTCGCCAGTTTGTTGTAGTTTTTTTTCTAGATAAAGTCTTTCAATACACATATTTAATCATGCGGACTTTAAAAGTAAGTTCAGTAAAAGTGAGTGACAGCCTGTCAATGTTAATATTAATTTTGTTTTCACGTGTTAAGCTAAGTTTTGTATCGGCAGGTGTGTGTCTCACGGCACACCTTAGTGAACTACGTGTTAACCAGTTTTATAACACTACACTTATTATTTACCTTCACCTACCCATCACACAACTTCTATTACTAACATACCACATTTTAAAACGTCTGTTTAAGTTTATATTATACACTATCCACCTATTTACAATTCGATTTAGACTAATATATATCAAATTACAATTGTATGTGCACTGATGATAATATTGATTTTGCTAAATAACGGAATTTATTTTATAGCATCTTAATGGCGACTAAAGGAGAAAAGTGTTTTAAAGTTGGTTTTCTTAATGAACAGGGATCACTGGTCATGATGACTTGATTGGTGCACTGAACAGGCATTGTTTTGATATTATGGCCATTAACAAAACTTGGCTCCGACCTGGCGAGGAGGGGCGGTTATTCCCGTTCGCCACCGCCAGTATTGCCCCCTCCGGTGGCGACTGGGAATTATTCTAAAAAAATATCCCAGTCGCCACCTCCGGGGGCAAGCGGGATTGTTGGTAGTAAACATCCCAGTGGCCACCCCTAAATATAGTTAACATAAAAACTAGGTATGCTACCTATTATCTTTATTTTTTTTTTGGAATGACAAAGAATGTTAATTTTATTAAATTTCTGATTAAAAAATAGAAGTACGTAGGGTTAATCAAACGAGAGAGTTACAATATTTATAAATTGGTAGAAAATTAAACAAACATTATTTTTTACTATTTTTATTTTCAAAATCAACTATTTTAAACACAAATCCAAAATCACAGATAATTAGGTACTTTCAATAGAATATAAAATATTTCTTAAAATATACTTGAAAAAACAATTCTCCGCCTTCTTAAATCTACATTTTCATTTCCAAAATCAACAAGTTTTATACAAATTCTAAACAATCACATCAACAAGTCAACAATCATTTCTATAGGAAAAAAAAATATTATTAGAAAATATACAAAACAAATAAAGTATTACTCTGCCCTAATAAAAAAATATTTTTAACAAAATTAAAAGTATGCACTAAGCATAATGAGTATTTTCAAATAATCACAGACATAACGAGACTCTACCCTACCCTAATCAGTATTAGAAAAAATCACAGATGCGTCCTCTCAATTAAATTCGTCATTAATGTACTCGTATCACAGAGTATTTACAGTAATTGGGTTTTATATGTAAAAAAAAAACTTAGAACTAGATATTTTGCTACTTTAAAAAAAAATACTTAGGTAATTTGTTATGACTGGCACAAATCAACATCATTATTTAGGTACCCATAATTGACTACGTTATTCATTGATCGTCATCAAGTAATGAATAATTTGTTTAATTTACCATACCTCTTATGCTTTTTTTTTACCTTTTTTTATTTATTTTCATTGCCAAGAAGCCTTAATGCCTTACAGTTTCTAAAAAATGACCTACTGATATATTGCCATGTAACAGCTCTAACTGAATTTCCAAAATAAATTGATCAGTAAGGACATTATTTTTCTTTCTTTTTTTAAAAGGTGTCATTTTGGTTTTATTAATGTTATCACAAACATTGAAATATGCGGAATCTTTAACCAATACATTTAATAAATGAATAATATTAGGGTTCTTTTTTCCAATTTCTTGGTTTAATTTGTGATTCCAAGCTTCCAAGAAGTTAGTGGTCCTATGCTGCTCTCCGTAAGCACACCAAATTGGAATAAATTCTTCCTTCAGCCATTGTTCTTCAAAGTATTTTCTGAATTTTTTTAAATCCTCCTCTTGTGTACTGTAGCGAGTAATATACTTCCAGCCGTTTGAAATTTCGTGTGCAGGCAATAACGGTAGAACTGCACTTAGTGCAACCTCTCTTATTTTCTTCACATCTTTTGATTTTGTAATTTGAAGTTTACGGGCCTTCTCCCAAACCGCTTTATTATAGTGATAATAGCATCCTTTTGTGTTAACTTGCGGAAATAAATTCTTTATAGCAGTCATTGCCGCTTTTTCGAAGTCAGTTTTGTATTTAACCGGATTCCAGCCGGGGATTTGAGCTTTTATCATGGTAAACAGAATGAAGTACGATTTCACGTTTCTTTCACTCATAAGAGCGTAAACAATAGGCATTAAATTCGTACTATTTGATGTACTTTCCATATCTGCATGTATAACATATAGCTGCGAAAAAGGTTTCGGACAACTTTTAAAAGTTCCGTCACTGTAAAAATCAGTCGCTTTGCAAATTGAAAGTTTAGCTTTTTCTGTGCAGAAAATTAGAATTCGGCTGTCACCATCAGCATAATCAGCTAGTAAAAAATTTGTGAATTGGTTCGGGACTTCAACGTTTCTTACTAGCTGCGGCTGTAGACACTGTACTCCAGCTTGTACATTCCTAAATCTGTACAAGGATGATTTCACGCTATTGAATGTTGGTATCTTGCACACCAAATCTAATCCGCTGTTTTCTAATGTTGCAATCATATTATTATAAGACTGAGGAACTGCCGGGTAATTCCCTTTGATAATTTCTTGTTTGCAGGAATAAAGCCGCTCATCAATTTCATTTTTTAGGAAATCTGGAGTACATAAATGCGGCGTTTCATTTACGATATTATTATTCTGCGAAGAAAAAAAGATTTTATTAAACATTTAATTTGATTATTAAATAAGAGTATAGGAATCAGGGTACGAAATTATAATCGATCCAGTAGTTTCGGATCCTATTCGTTACAAAAAATCTCTTTATAATACAAAGCAAAAGATATTGCTTACGATTAATAGGCATACAAGTAGAAAAACTTACACGAATCTTTATAACTCCTTTGCATTTCTTTTTTCGTTGGCTGCATTCCCACACACTTAGTCCACTTGGGTATTTTTTTTTCACATAATATTGGTGGCCACCGTGAAGCAAAACAACACCATGTTTTCTTTTAATATAAATTAATGACACTTCACCCGAGGTAGTACACGATGTACTTGACCCTGACATGGTTAGGAATGCACTAATAATGATAAGATTAGAAATGCCACAACGCATTGCCAGCCGATACTTGTTTTACATTTTAGATCTAAATGCATTGTACTTAAAGTTTAGTTTTGCAAGAATCACTCATAAAACCATCCCCATCAAGCCCAATAAAAAGCTGTTTTGTGTTTTTAAAGATTTATGACCTTCTGTCTATTGTGTCTGTTTTGGCTTTTCGGCATGTTTGTTATAGGTAAAACAAAGCACACGGCCTATTTTATGGTTTATTCCGAGACGTGAAATGTAAACAAGATAAGATTAGAAATGCCACAACGCATTGCCAGCCGATACTTGTTTTACATTTTAGATCTAAATGCATTGTACTTAAAGTTTAGTTTTGCAAGAATCACTCATAAAACCATCCCCATCAAGCCCAATAAAAAGCTGTTTTGTGTTTTTAAAGATTTATGACCTTCTGTCTATTGTGTCTGTTTTGGCTTTTCGGCATGTTTGTTATAGGTAAAACAAAGCACACGGCCTATTTTATGGTTTATTCCGAGACGTGAAATGTAAACAAAGGACATCGGCATGAAGATAAAGCACAATAGATTATTAGTACATATTTTGTTACGTTATCCCAAAAAATAAAATGACGACCAGCCTGAGTAATTAGTATGCCAATTGATTTCATACAAAATTATATTAAAAAAATAAAGATATAGCATTTATTTTAACTATTATTAGGGGTGGCCACTGGGATTTTTACTGACCAACATTCCCGTTTGCCACCCGGAGGTGGCGACTGGGATATTTTTTTAGAATAATTCCCAGTCGCCACCGGAGGGGGCAATACTGGCGGTGGCGAACGGGAATAACCGAGGAGGGGCGCGCTCCGGTGGTGCCGGGTTATCGTCTGCGTCACAAGCCGCGGCCAGCGAGTGTTCGCGCGGGCCGTGGTGGGGGCGTTGGGTTTTATGTGCGGCGGGGTCTCAGCGCGCGTACTTGGACCAGCGCGGTCGATCCCAGGTTCGAATCGGTCGAACAAATGTGGTTAACGCTCTCACTGAACGGCAAAAAAATTGCGATAGGAACAGCTTACCGTCCACCATGGCTTAACCTGGTCCTATTCCTGGATGCCATTACAGATTCTGTGAGTTCATTGGGAAATTGCGACCATTATATTCTACTTGGCGACTTTAATGTTAATTTTCTGGACACAATGGGGATAAAAACGAAAACAATTAATGAATTTCTAAATTGCCTTAATCTTACCCAGTTGGTCACAACCCCCACTCACTTCACAGCATCCAGTGAAACTCTAATCGATCTTCTATGTACTGACCTGAGAGCAAGATACACTGGGGTAGAATCTTTCGGTTCACTCAATGGCCATTCTATTGTAGTAGGGGAATTTAACATCAAGCGGGATAAATTCAAACCGTACTGGGTAAAGTTTCGACCTCTTAAAAACGTGTGCATGGAAACATTTAATGTGGACTTATCGCTGTTAAATCTTGGAATTGTTCCGTCGCTTGACACTGTCAATGATATGGTGTATGTCTTTAACACCCATCTTACTTCCTTGTTTGATGTCCACGCGCCGATCAAGACGTGTACTATAAAGGAACAATCGTCTCCGTGGATTACGGATACAATCAAAATTATGATGCGTTTACGCGACGACGCACTAAGTAGTTATAGAAAAACAAAATCCGACTCTAAGAAAAAATACTACAAAGAATTGAAACACTTGGTGATTGGTTCTCTGTACAATGAAAAAATTGCATACTTCAAACAGAATATAAATAATAAAATACAAAACCCTAAATTGCTATGGAAAAATTTGAAATCCATAGTATCATCCTATAAACCCAGACAAGACCTTCCGTTGCATTTTACAGATCCTGCTTTAATTAATAAAAACTTCTTGATTGTTCCCGGTAACCCCATAGCAAGCGCATCGCTTTTAAGTTATTATGACAATCATCGCCACGGTGAAGCAATTTTTACAATCACTCCAGTGGACCAGAACAATGTCTCACGTACTATTGCTAGTCTTAAAAGTAATGCCGAAGGGTACGACAACATTACCCTGGACATGATTAATATGACTTTGCCGCACACGTTAGATGTTGTTACGGACATAATAAATCGCTCTATAGTGACGTCAACATTCCCTGATCTATGAAAAATTGCCTCCATTAGGCCTTTGCCAAAAAATTCAAATCCATTATCCTTAAAAGATCTGCGCCCTATTAGTATATTACCATGCTTATCCAAAGTACTAGAGAAAATCGTCAGTCATCAACTTACGCTTTTTCTGGAACAACATAACGTTTTACCTGATTTACAATCAGAGTTCAGAAAACAGCGCAGTACATCTACGGCTCTACTGGATGTTACTGACAACATTTTATCGGCCCAAGATAGGGGAATGTGCACGTTACTTGTTCTACTAGACTTTTCCAGGGCATTTGACGCTATTAATATACCGTTGTTATTGTCAAAGCTAAAATATTATGGTTTCGACCATGGAGCTGTACAATGGTTCCGCAGCTACTTAAATAATAGGGAACAACTAGTAGACCTGCGTTTGAGTGACGGCACTGCTCTTAGATCGGCACCTATACCTGTAGAAAGAGGAGTCCCGAAGGGCTCTATTTTAGGTCCCATTATCTTTATTCTGTACTGTGCAGACATAATAAGATGTCTACAGAGATGCCAGTACCACATATACGCCGACGATGTACAATTATATATTTCCTTCAGACTGGAAGAGTATAACAGCCCCATTAAGGATCTAAATGAAGATCTCCGACGAATCGCTGATTGGTCCAAGGAGAACTGTCTGTCACTAAACCCTACAAAAACTAAGTATATAGTATTTGGTACTAGACAACAGCTGGTTCGACTACCTTTGACTTTTGAATTAGAACTAATGGGCGAACCAATTGAGCGAGTGTATGAGGCGCGTAATCTAGGTCTAACCATGGACAAAAATCTTCGTTTTGGGAAACACGTAGCAGACTCGGTAAGAAACTGTTTTTATCGCCTCAAGGTTTTGTACAAGATGAGGCCTTATTTATCCGAATCGCTACGGGAACAACTTGTACCACTACGCCGACACTGTGTACGGCCCGCGCCTATTAGCTCGTACAGATCGGCTCATACAAAGGGTACAAAACGCGTGCGCTCGATTTTGTTACAACATACCTCGTAGAAATCATGTCACACCTTTTCTTAACAAGCATTTCACGCTAAAAATGAAGTCCAGACAAGCTACACCTGGCTTGCCTTTTATTCGGTGTGGTCAAATATCAAAAACCGGACTACTTGTTTAATAAATTGAGTTGGATAACAAGTAGGCGGGAATGTGGCAGAAGACAATGTTCGCAACAACTCTCGGGTCAGTCACATAATACAGCTGCTTTCAGAGGTAGCTTTCGTTATGCGGCTTCTAAAGTATGGAATAACCTGCCACCACCGATAAGACTAATCAAGACGATAGGCACTTTCAGAAGTCGTTTGCGGCAGTTTCTCATAGAAGCGCAACGCAAGCTGGATATGATTGTTCTAAATGAATCCATAATATGATGTGCGTTCCTACCTGGGAAGGTAGGAACGCGCATCCTAATTAACTTGAGCATGACACGGTTTGTGGATAGAAAAAAAAAATATATATATTGAAAATGGATACCGTCAGACTACTATTATTCAAACAATTATTAAATAATCAAGGACTTTTTTAATCAATGTTGTTGATACGCGCTTACCTCTAATCCTTTTACCTTTTCTACCTCTAGTTTCACTTTCGCTTGAAAATACTTCAATGACCTATTGTTGTGCGGCACTGGAATATCATATTAATTTGTTTTTGACATGGAAAGAAAAATTCCAGTGCGAGCAGGGTTTGAACGAAAATTTCGAGATCTGTGAGCGGGGTGCGATGGTCTAGTTGGTTAAGACTTCCGGTGTACTGAATCGGAAGGTCGCAGGTTCAAACCCTGCTCGCACTGGAATTTTTCTTTCCATGTCAAAAACAGTTATGTTCCCTACGCAGGGTTTGCGTATAAAATATTAAAAATCATATTAATTTGTTACACCATAAACGGAAAGATGTTTTTCCTAACAGTGGGTACTGTTAGGAAAAAAATCTTTCCGTTTATTTCAATTAGTTTTTGTTTTGCACCTTCGTTAAGTCACTCTAGTTTATTTTATTTTATTATTATTATTTTTTTGTATGCAGATTTATTTCTCATATTTAAGTACCTATTCACTACCACCATTGACACAAAATATAAAACTGCTTCACATCCGGGACCTCACTAATTTCAGGTCCAGTTGAAAACCAGCCATTTTTTTGTTTTTTATTTGTTATATTTTTTTTTTTTTTTTATACTGTGTGCACTTGTGGCATGTGCCAAATAAATGTATTTTCTTTCTTTCTTTCTTTCTTTCTACTATAAAAGCAAAGATAGGGGCTTGGGCTAGCTTAAATCCCTCACTTCTCTCAGAGGAGTTAACTCGAAGTCACACGCCCTTTGCACGCGACGTAAGACACTGCTTTACCCCCTTGGTGCATAATCTACTATACTATTATTTAGGCAAATGGTGCTAGTTTAGGCGACTTTTCGCCAGTGGTGCAAGCACCTAACTTTTATGATTTTTAGAACAACATAAAAGTTAATTTCAAACTACATCCAGATAATCTGAAGAACGATGAAAATGCCTGATAATAAAAACTGTTACCCAGTTTAAGCGGAACATCACTATTTCTGTACCTACAGTAGACAAAAATAATAGTTTTTAGGTTGTAGTCTTGTGATGTTAAGACCTAAAAACCATTATTTTTGTCTACTGTAGGTACAGAAATAGTGATGTTCCGCTTACTAAGGTACTGTGTGAAAGCCCGGTACAGACCTGTTGCTGAATCTATTCGCTGAGGTCTCTTTGAGGCGCACACTCCAGCGAAGGCTTTTTATGTGCCCTGGCCTTTATTTTGACGCTCCTGTACTCAATATTGGCGATTATGGATTATCTTGTCTTAACATCACAAGCCTACAACCTAAAAACCATTATTTTAGTCAAAACCACAGAAAATGTAACAGACATACTACAAAGTCGTTCATTTTCAACATTTTATGGTAAAATTGCTAAAACCGGAGGGTTGCCATGACCTCTTTAAGCAGTATTGTTTTAAAATCACTTCAGTGTACTGAAGTGTATTTTGTACTTGCTTGTACCACTGTATGGGAAAATTTAATTCTTTAATATCTTTTTAATTGCACGCCAACTGAATCTGTAACTTGGCGATGCATTGCAACTAATTAGCGATTAAATTTGGAAGGTGCCCTAATTTTTGAGATATAAATGTGGACAAGCTGGGGATACTCCAGATTGGCCACCTATAAACCCTTATATCTTTTGAACCAGTGACCGACAAATTCTGATATTTGGCGACAAATTTAGACTACTTAGCGAAAAAAAATTTGTGTTATCAAAATTAAAATCCCTGATGGTGGCCAAGCCAGTGTCAGTCACATGTTTAAGTTTACCAAAAATAAAGACATTATTAAACAAAAAAAATAACTCCATAATCATTGCACTTGGCAACTAATTAGGTGACACATGGGAAAAAGCTTCACCCATTCAGTCTCAAATTATTATTACCAGTTCAAAACACAACCATGAGATGGCACCGCTAAATGCATTGAAAGAGAAATAAAACATCATAGTCATACTCTTAATTTAGTTTTACTTAATTCAATTTAAATAATCTTAACTTAATTCAAATAAATTATGGCAATTCAATAGGTCGGTCAAACTCAACAGCCAGTACATCAGGAGTTCTAAGTAGGGCTGTAGAAATTTGATAGTGAGCAGGGGTCTCTAGATCTCTAAAAATTATTTCAGACCCATTTGGATGCCAAGCAGCAAATGTTGCATTTAAAGTTGTCTTCTCATATGTCAAAATAGTGCAGGGTTTACCTAGGAACAATGTTTAATGCTATTAATTTTGTACATTGGAATTTTTTGAGGTTATCTAAAAGTTTTTTTTATTATTCAAGTAACACAATCATAAAACAAGCTAGTACCGTGTTAAATATGATGGGGACAAAAGTATTGCTAAAACAATCGTTACAGGTTATCAAATAGGGTTTCTTTAATTGCATAAGTTAAGTTACCGCTTAGTTCCCCAACCGCTTTGAGAAATAATTCCCGAAGTGTCGCTCTGGCTTCCTGTTCTTTCAGTGCAGGGTCGGCCACTTCTTCGGTATCGGACATAATGAAAAATTTTATACTTCTAATTATAAACAAATATTTTAAACATTAACACCAATTTGTTTACTTTTTCTGTTTTGTTTAGTTTAATAAAACTGTCATACATAGATACAGTGACACTGACAGTGACATTCTCGCTCATAGTCAGGATATTGCTACTGTAAAAAACATTATTCCCGGGTAGCCCGCGAAATTCAAAATTTGTTTTTTGCAATTTTCGGATGTTATAATTTTTTTTTTTTTTTTTTAAATTGTAAAATTTTAAATACTAGGGATCTCACTAGGCATATCAATGATCATGGAACCGTTTTCAAAACAAATAAAAGCACTCTGTTAATCTGTGATTACCAATCTGATTAGCTAGCCACCACCGTAGTCCACCACAGTATAAAAGCGTCCCCACTTTCTTCTGAATACTCTTTCCGAGACCATCTTATAGCCTCTTTCTGGACCGGCCTCTACCGTTAATATCTCGGTAGTCTCGTAATTGTTTTTAATGATTCTCTGAAATATCATTAGGATTAGATCCAACCCGACCTCTGTTAGTAGACTATTACGGTAGAAAATTATTTTAAAAACGTAAATGTTTTTTTTTTGTACCTATTATATTTACCTTGTTAGGTACATATTTTGCACAAATGGCATCGAAGACTTGTCTTCGTTTCTCTTGTTGTCGTTCTACAAATGAATGAAGGTAAATAAAAGTCAAAGATCAAATTCATGGTTTATTCCTTCAAGACATACGCTATCAGCTCAATCCCAAACATAGACAATAAAATCATGTTAACATTATACGAAGAAGATAAAAAATTGTTTGATAAATACCTGAATGGCTCCTCAGAGGAAACTGGTTTACAGAAAAAAAGACAGTGACCTTCCTAAAGATAGAATATCAGTGGTGACTACACTGTTACAAATATTTAATATCTAATCGTAAAATATAACAAGTCCATTCGTAATGCGGGACTTTGGGCTACATGCATTTTATTAACCAATAGTTATGGTGCTAACATTGAAATTCTTAATAATACGTGTGACTATTCTATGTCACCTCGAAACCCTTGGTCGACTGTAGAATTTTCTGGAACGCCGTCGCGCCTCGCCTCTTCTGTACGGGTGCTTAATTTCAAAAGTACCTCTTTGATAGCGGTGGCAGCAGCGCGATCCGCAGGTCTTCGTCTATGGCTTTCCAACTGAAAAGTCCATGGAGCAAGCTAGTAACAGGTACTTAGCAGCGGGATAATATAGAACTGACTTGTCAATGAGAAAATTCATTTTTATTTACAAAAACTGACGAAATAAATATACCGAATTATTTTCGTTAATTAATAATGACCACATTGGCATTTCATTTCTCTTTGGATGTTGGGGATTAGGTTAATTCGGAGCATGACATAAAGTTTCCCATTTCATTCATGTCTTATTGTAAATGGCCTGAAAAAGGCCTTACAGTTTCAAGAGGAATTCAAAAACTTGATGCCACGCGTAACATTATTCGGGTACCTGGAAATACACAGTAGATGATGTGATAACAGCATCCACAATGTGATACAAAGAGCACCTATGTGTAAGCTCTTAAGTCTGCGTAACATGGCTTTTTATTTTTGCGATTGCTATGCAACGACAATAAGTAGTTAAAACTTAACACTTAAATTCAATTTAATCACCTATTTATAGTATCACATACACGATATCAATTAAAAACATTTCAAAACTAATGACATAAACACCTTCTTTTCCAAGTAGAACGCAATATCCTAACAAATACCTGGCAAGTGCGATCGGCACGAGTCAACTGGCGACAAATGACGACGTCGAAACATAACATGATGAAATACCTCAAAACGACGGCGAGGCGAACAGCTCGTCTGAATGGACCTTATTGGTAGATCGCTTTCGTACTCTAACACCCAACAACACATTAGATGTGAGAGACGAATGTACGGCGATCAACAAATAAGTCTCCTCCCATTGATGGCTCTCGGCAACTATTCAAAATACCAATCAAGTACCTGCCAAGTCCGTCGGTGTGACGACAACTATCGAATCGAGAGTGCAATGGGTGTCATTACTCCCCATAAGTTTGCCATATACCGAAGTAATATTTTGGTATGCTACACATAAGCTGTAAAACAACAGTTTTCACTTTATTACTTGTAATTGTCTCAACTTGGGGAGAGGATTGAGTAGTGTCAGTGTGGGTAAATGTGATAAAAAATGTTGGTTAACTGTTGTCGAACAAATTGTGGGGAATGGGAATGGGGTGGTATGTAGTCATAGATGCGGTACCTGTACGCTTCGCACTGGTAGGGACTTAGGCGGAGTGTTGTATACTTACCGGTTTCAGGCGCATTTGTGATACCTCAGTCATTAGCTAGTGGCGGTCGCGTGAACGCCGCCGCGGCCGTTCGTGGGGAGATCCTGCAATAAAAATAGTTTATTAAAAATTTATTTACACCACACCCGCGATAGAATGTTTGTTGATAGCTTCATAAGACACTGGATGGAAAAGTAAACATATGCAACATGTAAACATACATAAGGACCTTAAGAAAAGTGCGGTTTCGTGCTGCCAGATGAGGTTCAACCCTATACCATACATTTTTATTGTTGAGTGTGAGTGTTTAATGTATGTACTGTTGGCGTACCAATTTAAATAAATAAACGCTACATAAAGCCGAGGTTCAAATATTAGTGTTGTGCTGTGAATGTCTGGATATACTAACTTCTTTCCTTGCGGTGTTTGCGGTCGCGGTCACGATCCCTCTCTCGCTCACGATCCCGGTCCTCATGACGGCCGGTCTTCTCACGGCTTGCGCTGAAACAATGGTTGTCATTTTATACAAACAGGTTTTTCGTAGTGTTTGACTAACACAAACGTTGAACAGTAGATTTCTCTGCAAATCTATACATATAAATATAATTGAAGTGCCTGTTTGTAATATCAAAATAACAACTTTTTACTGAATGCATATGAAAATATATACGGCACTTCTAACAAAAACACATTTTACTTAAATTTTTGTCTGTCTGTCTGTTTGTTTTGACTAATCTCCTAAACAACTGGACCGATTTTGACGGGACTTTTACTGGCAGATAGCCAAAAAAAATAAAACCTTTGAAATTGTTAACACAATCTGATTAAAACAGTAAAGTAATTTTTTATAATAATTTCACGGGAACGAAGGTCGCGGGCAACAGCTAGTTTAAAATAAAACTACTCACTGGTGACGATCCCGTTGTTCCCTCTCTTTCTCGCGTTCTCTATCCCTGTCCCTTTCCCTCTCCTTTTCCTTTGGCTCCTTCTCCTTTTCTCTTTCTTTCTTATCGTTGTTCTCTCTCTCTCGCTCGCGCTCGGCTCGGTCAGGCCGTTCACCGCGTTCGCCTCGTTCCCCGCGGTCGCTTCGCTCGCTCCTATCCCTGTCTCGCTCTCGGTCACGCTCCATTCGCTCCCTGTCACGACGATCAGACCCGAGGCCGCCGCTGCGGGCGCTGCGCTCTTTTTCCCTCTCCTCCCTACGTTTCCTCTCTTTCTCTTGCTGTTCCTTTTCGCGAGCCTCGTTCATCTCTTCATAGGCTTGCCGTAGTTTGAAGTAGCTGTGAAGAAGAAGTAATATGGATTAAGAATTTTAAAAAAGATTTTTTGCCTATAGTGCGGTTTTAGAAGACCAAAGTGCCAAGTCAATTTCTGAATTTATTGATATAATTAGCCAATACATAAGTTTGAGATAGTTATTGATTTTTCTGTAATAAATCATTCAAAAATATTATTAATTTTTCTTACCCAACATGTTGTTTTCCAGACAGATGGTCGTCGATGCGCTGCTGGGCGTCGCCGACGATCAAGAATGCGCCACAGACGGGACAAACTTCCATCTGCTTCTCCTGGGCTGCCGCAAGCTCAGCCGTCATGGACCAGTGACTAGAAACAGCAGCAATATTATAGCACTAAGGCCCGTTTCTACCACCAATCAATCATTAAATTTAGCACTAAACATATTTAAAACATCATAAATACTGTCTCTGTCATCTTCAAACAATAGACAGAAACAGAACCATGTTTTAAATTTATTTGGTACTGAATTATTAGAGATGTACAAAAAAGATTTGTGGTGCAAGCACGCCTAAGTTACAACTTAAAACATTTACTTGGTTGACATTTATCAGGTGTTTATTTTTCATGGCAAGAGAATGAAAGGAAAATCCTTGGAAAAAATGGGAGAATTATTTGGTGGGCAAGGCTGAACAGACATGGACAAGACAGACACACAGAGACTAAAATTGATATTTATCATGGTTTGAACTTACAACCAGCTATAAATAACATAAAATATTTATCCATATCAAAGTTTCCCTTTATAATTTATCCAGTGAAGTTTTGTACCTGTTCTCCTGTTGTTTCAATAATTGTTCCTTCTCTTCCTTCAGTCTATCACATAGCTTCATAAGACCTTGTGCTTGCTCCACGTCTCCACGCGTCCCAGCTTCCTCTGCCTCTTGGACTAAAGCTGTTATCTTTTCTGATAGCAATTGTACCTGTAAAACAAACAAATTTTTGTTGTTTTGTAAGGAATACTTTAAAGAACCTCTGAAAAAATATTTTTAGTATGGTCAATACCGTGGCTCTGGAACACAAAGGGCAAAGAAGGAACATGGATGGGTTTTAGTCAGTAAAGTCTGACACTCCCTTCCGCTCCGCCCAGAGCGGGGGTCATTTGATGATTTCAGTCGAAAAAAAGTTTTGTCTATGCCCAGTTTACCTGACCCCCTCTTTCCCTTCTTTGTAAGGAGGTCAACTAGTCAAGTAATGTAAGAAAGAATAATTTACCTGCTCCTGGTTCTTCTCAGTCTGAGCTTGTGTCATAGGAGGTCCATCAGGCTTGGAGTTCATCAATTCCAATCTTTGTTTACCTTTCTGGATTTTGCCTGAAAAAAGAAAAATACCATTGTAGGAAACAGTTGAATAAGATTAGCTACCATCACACTGAATATGGAAGATACCATAACTCTGTTCGTACTCACGTTCAACATCATTGATCATATGACGACAGAATCGTAAGAATTCTTCCACGTATTGTGCCTTCTTGTATGAAGACTCTGCTTTCTCAAAGAGCTCTTTAACTTCATCATCATGCACTTTTGGGCAGGCACCCAGGTCAGCTCTAGTGTTTACGAACAAATCGTGCGGACAGAACTTCACCATGTAATATTTACAGTACTGCAACAAATTAGAATGCACATCATTTTTCTATTTAATATTGGATATCATAGAATGTTTGGTTGGTGCCTCGAGATTTTTATTTTACTTCATAACATAACATCACACTAATCTATGAAGGGTTAGGCTGACAAGAGGGCATTCTTCAAGTGGGCATGGATGGCCAAATTTAAAACCGTGAGGAATAGAGAAAAATACACAAAGGAGTCGATTTTGATGAAAACTAAAACTGAATTATTAGAATTTTGAAAAATCAATGTTCCTACCCAGGAGTCGAACTCATTGATTTTGGAAAAAAAAATACAGATTGTATTATTACACCATTCGATAGCGTCGCTAATACGGATCAAATTCTGGGAATCAATGACATACGGCAAACTAAATTACAGAGCAGTATGCATACAGTTAGTAGTACTCAACGAAACGTCGAACAAAATCACTATTGGCGCCAACTCACTTGTAAGTTCTAATTTCAATCGATAACTATTTTTTTCTTTTACTGTGGCCTTTTACCGCGAAGAGTCAATAAAATTGAAATTAGAACATAATGTTGTGAATTCCGACTGCACTACAAGTGTCATCAATAAAGGAATTTAAAATATGAAAAAACATAAAATTTAACATTTTTCCTAAGTTTGCCGCATGTCATTACTTCCCAGAATTTGATCCTTATTAGCAACACTATTGAAAGGTGTAATAATGGTATGTTTTTGTTCCAAAATCAATGTGTTGGATTCCTGGCCAGGAATATTCGATTTTCCAAAAAATCTAATGATTCAGTTTTAGTTTTCATCAAAGTCGGGCTTGAGACTCCTTCGAGTATTTTTCTGCATTCCTCATAGATTCGGATTACATCGAATACACCCTCTACATAGTACACAAACTTATTAAGTACATAATAGTTTTTCTTCAACTTTAGTACCACATTTAAGGAACATTAAGAGATGGGAGCTCCAATGAGCAAAGAATCGTCCATTCATTCTGGTTCTGAGTGTACACTATCACAAATGCACACTCAATGAATTAATACTCTTACAAAAATGCTTAAGTTAATTGTCATTTTTCATGAATGCAAGTTTAACATTTTTAATACTAGCTTCATAGTATTAACGGGCCATGCCCCGATATGGGCCACTAATCTGGCTAGATGCAAGTGTAGTTGGCCCATCCCGAACACAAGTGATTACGGAGGCCTGACACAAGACATGCCACACCTCTCCTGCCCATCATGCACAACTTACTGCATGCTCCAAGGATGAAATGAGGCAAACAACAGAGCTGTCTAGGTTACAATGCACTGGTTGGACAAAATCTTAGTCATCAATTCGAGAATAAGCACTAATTATTTGCAATAACGTGGGTTATGTTTTTGATGGCATCATTGGTCTAGTGCAGTTGCAATCGTAACTACCGAGTATGAGAATCTGGGTATGATTCCAAAGTTATTGGGTTTCCATCAGTAACAGCAAATGCCATTAGTCGCAACCGATTGCGTGGGGCTTAAACATAACTGGCGAAATTAGGGTATATTCTGCCGAACCCTCCCGAAAATACAAGCATGATGTTCTTAACGAAATTTTTTCAGTATAAATAGAACAATATGTAGCATGTACAGAAATATTATGTGGAAACTGCTAAAATCTTATTAACCTAAAACTACGATAGAATATGAAATTGATCAAATCTGGCGTTTCGTGTGTGCTCCCGTAATTTTTTTTATCGACAGACGTAAATGCTATCGGGTCATGTACGTCATGTACAACATCACTGGAAAAGTAAATAATGAAACAACATCGACAATGTTACTCAAAATGAATTACCTCAGGATCCTCCCAGTTCGGCTTCTTGATTTTTTCATTCGGATTTGTATTGCGATGTCTGCCCATCAACTCATCGAGCAGCTGAGCCGCCGCTAGCACCGCCATTCTGGCAACTTAAATATCTAATAAATTAAATTGAAAACTAACAACGTGTCCTAATGGATATACATTACACCTATATTGCAATATTATTTTAATTAAAAACTCAATAAATCGCGTAAAGAAAAGACAAAACAATTTTGCCCTTCAACCTATGCCGTATTGTCTATGACTGACTGACCTGCATTGCAGGGCTGCCAGTAGATATTTTTAAATTATTCGGCAATGTTCCTGAAATTATACAAAATTGAATGTCAGGATACAAAGTGCTTAAAATTTTTTAATCATACACAATAATGATTAATCACGTGAACTTACCTACCTTATTTTTTTAATTATCATAGTACTCACAGGCGTGACGCGCATCCTTATGGCAATTCAAAAATATCACCATAGAAAACTCAGATAACAAAATTTAGGCTTTCCGTATCCAATTATACATGAGGGTCCAGGATACAAAGAGGATACAATCAGTAACCAAATTAAACTGTTTTTGTATCCAATTATACAATTTGGCAGTCCTGTTGCTATGACCTAAGCCATAGAGAATTTATATTTTTTGACTGGATTACTAAGGTGGAATCTCTGTTAGTTGGGATTTCTGTTTGTTTCTGTTTTTCTGTTTGTGTTTGGGATCTTAGATAATTTTATTCTAAGGTCTTTACAGCACAGACTTAGTAGGGCTTTACAGTCACAAACACAAATTATGTTTCTTACTTGTTCAAAAATTGAGCTGACGCATATAATTTAACTCCAGCTATTTTCCCTGAAGGTAGGTAAGCATCATATTAATATGAAACTATCATAATTTTCGCAAGCCCCTTGTAATAAAAGCGAGTAACACAGAAAATGTACTAATCATAGTAGAAGATTACAGTAATAAATAAATGACTATTGACCACCTTAGAATGACCCACAGAGTAAAGGTATTTTTAAAGGATTGACCAAACGATAGCCTGCAATTAGTAATTGTTAGTTCCATGGTCATGTTGTAATATTTATCATCATGTATCATCAAAATAAATGTGTCAGATTATCAGATGTCAGTGTCAGTTAAATATTATCATTGTCAGGCGTAATTAATTTGAGATTTTTATTTAGGGTGTGTAAAATCAACAAAGTAATTGTGTTCATGTAAGTTATCTTCAGGTAGATAGTTAGGACTACACAATAAATTGTACACATGCCTAGTATAACACCTTAAAAATGGGTTCCTTATTCGGTAAACATAAAAAACCTGTAAGCAGAGTGACTGAACAAGATAAGGCTGTTCTTCAGTTAAAACAACAGAGAGATAAGTTAAAGCAATACCAAAAGAAAATAGAACTTAATCTCGAGAGAGATAGACAATTAGCTAAGAAACTTTTAAATGAAGGGAAACGTGATAGAGCCAAACTTCTTTTGAAAAAGAAGAAATATCAAGAGAAACTTCTACAAAATACTGATACCCAATTAGAAAAATTAGAGCAGCTTACTCATGATCTGGAGTTTGCTCAAGTCGAAGTCCAGGTACGTATTTTTCGATTAACTGTAGCAGTATTGATTAAGCAGTTAAGTGGGACAGGGTATGATTTTGTTTAAAACAAAACTACAAAAGTTTTGTTTAGCTACCATGTCATGGCTCAATGCCTAATATCAAACATGTAATAACAAACTGTCAAAGTCATTTGCGTATAATAATTAGTTAAATACTTACCTAATCAGTAAGAATAAAAAGTTTGGTGGTGTTAAACCAGACTTATCTAAGATTCATCAACATTATGATTTGCTTCAAATTATTCTATTTTGTTTCAGGTGCTTGATGGTTTGAGGACCGGAAATGAAGCTCTTAAGAAGGTGAATGATATCTTAAATATTGATGAAATAGAAAAGATTTTGGATGAAACTAGAGAAGGTATAGAAAAACAGAGAGAAATAGATGACTTGATTTCTGGACAACTTACTCAAGAGGATGAGGATGATGTTGAAGCTGAACTAGAGGCTATCCTAGACGTGGAAGACCAGTTGCCAGACGTGCCAGCAGACAAGTTGCCTGAGGCCCTAGAAGAAAGAGAACAAGAAAAGCCACAAAGAGCCAAAAAAGCTCCAAAGAAAATTGCTGCTATGGCTTAATTTATTTTGTGCAGAATGTATATAAGCTTTAAAGTAAAATATATTTTTGAATCAGTCCAGTTTAAATAGATCTTTCATTTACTTTGGTATTGTAAATACAAATATAAACTTAGAAAAAGAAAAGGCGATAAATCATAAAAATACTTTTACTTTACGTTACTGTATGTTTCCTAGATAAATCAATGAAGATCAAATCCATTTTATTTTCATTCCTTTTCAACTTTTTGTAAATGAAAATTAAATTAAAATAAATTAAGCCTACGGGGCCATCCTTTAATCACGTGAGATTTTAGGCTACCCGTGTATTTTTTTTTTTTATTGGGTAGGTCCAAGTTTTAGAATCTTATTTAACCTTTTAACCGCCATAGTCGTATACGTGACTATGGCGGTCAAGCGCGTGCCCTGCGTTGGTGTATACCAAACGACACAAATATGTGACAAAATGGTAGGTGCAGTTGTAACGGCGTGGAGGGCACTTGCGTGCGTTTATACTCTGGCGTTCAAAATATGTATTTTTTCACATCTTCATTTTCTCCGGTTTTTAATTGGTCACACAAAATCAATAATTTCAAGAATTGATAAAAACATTTAATACGGTACGTCACGCATTTTTTTTGTCGCACGTTATAACACGTGATTGTTACTATATAACCCCCGAGCTATCGTGATTTTTTTCTAACCCCATCCTCTTTGAACCTTACGTGATTTAAGGACGATCTCTGATGTTTTTCGCTTACTACTTTGTTTGTGTGAAAACGGAAAGCGTCGCGCAAGGGTCAATTCAGACAGGACGCCAAACTCCTCGCGCAGGCTCGAGCCTCCTCGGGTCGCAATTCACACCAAGAGCAGAAACACGCTTCGAGATGGTGAGACATTGAGAGGATACGCGCGTCAAAGCGAGCCTGCGTGAAAAACTAGGATATGGTAGGTAGTATGAGCACGTGTCAGTCGTCAGAACTTGCACGCGCGGTCTCAGGTATCCTTGAGGAAACCCAAGGACGTGCGACCGAATCGCGAGTATGCGCGAGGCGACGCTTGACGTCAGCGTCAATATTCATAAATTTTTCTACTTAGCCGCGCATCACGAAGGCTGGTTCGAGGTGGCGCAGAAGAGTACCTGGAAAGATATGGAGGAGGTTTTTGCCCAGCAGTGGGACATGAAAGGCTACCAATATTACGGATAGTGATACGGTTCTATTTTTCAATCCAGCCAGTAAATTGCGAGAGGATTTTTTTGTTCTATCGGAATTGAACTTATGTGGCAATAAGAAAACAAAAGTTAGTTTCATTTTTTAATCTCATTCATATCAAATTACTGAACATAATTTAGATTTTAGTACATACTATTGTGTCTAAGGAATTAGATTTCCTATAAAATATAAATTAGCGTGGCACCATTGAAGATAAGTTACCCTTTGGCTGTGATATAAATTATCTCAATGAGTCATCGCACCTTATAAAGAAAATCTTTCTACAACACGATTCTTAATCGTATATTCCCAGCTTTCCATAAGATAACAGTTACCAATCCAGCCAAATATTAACATAAATGATATTTTTAGTAGTCTTAACTTTGCTACAGAATACAACTATGTAATTAGAACTATCTATGTACACGTAAATACAGGCTATATTATAATATTTTATTACAAGCGGCGTGTTTACAATAACCACGGAAGTGATTATAACACCACTTCGCGTGCTCGTAGTTTCACTAAGCTAAGCGATACAATCACCGTACATTACCTCTATACACATTCTTATAAAAAAAAAAAAGTTATAACAGATATCACACTTGTACTGTACATACATGGCAAATAATATTATTTATCTAAGCTGGACACAAGGTAATATTTAACATAAGGCATATCCTATTGGAAATGAATGCCTGTAATTTTTTTTATTGGTTCTAAATAACCAAAAGGAAGTGTAAATAAATTCTTGGGAAGCTGCAAGAGGGGTAGCATTTACTTTAATTTATACTTTCGCCTTGATCTCTGGTCCCTGTTTCGTAATTCGAGTTACTCATTTTATTATGGTTTATAAATAAATTGATTAATAAAATGAGATTTCACATCAATCCCGCTCAAATAACGGGTCCCAAAATAAAATAAAGAAAATCAATTATAGCTCCATCAAATTTGTTTTTAAAGTATTTTCTTAACTGCACATTTTATACTCATTCTGGTATAATCGATCAAAAGGAATGTAACTCTATTCTTTTATAACATGTAAGTTTACTATAATTTTTAAAACTCACGACGAGAAAGACATACTAATATTAATAATGCATATTTTTACACAAAGCAAAAACTGGTTATGTGCATTATACAGGGTGTTTGGAGCATCATTAGCCAAATTAAATTGGCCGAATGGAGAGGTCATTTGCTATCTCTTCAGGTTCATGAACTCACTCTTGGCCACACCGGTTTGTTTATTAAAACTTTCTAATTTTTATTTTGAAAATTTCCAAACTCAACATTTTATTTTTATATGTACTGTTGTATGGTTCTATCAAATTCAAAACTACTCGCTAGTAACATTTAGTTTTTTTTTAATAACTCACAAAGCTTTAGGTAAAAGGAAAAATAAACTTAAAACTCAACTTTAAATTTGCTTTAAATAAAACTAAAAGCGATCGAGATCTTCGAATTCTTTTACAAAGTTCTCTAGTCTGTCTTCTTTCCAACGGTACGCAATATGCTAAAAAAATCTTTTAATAACTTCACTGATTCGTTAAATTTGTGTATGGGACGCACCATCAAGCTATTCCATATTCGGGGTAAAAACGTGTTTTTGCGTAAATAATACGCGCAAAGCAGGTAAAATCCGCTATTTTCTCTTGCACAGTAGAATTCAATTCATGAGATAAAGCTAAGCAAAAAGATAAAGCTGTTTAAGTTTTGTAGTTGATATTTGACTAAGTCGAATTTAAATTCCGCACGCAAAATGCGCGCTTTGATGTGGAGTTGCGGACAACAGCCCGTTATACAATACAATACAATACAAGTCGAATTTACTAAAGAGTGAATCCTTAATTTACATAATCTACACCACTGGACGGCGAACGATCAAAACCCACGCGTAAAAAGACAGACGTCATTCCAGAGACGATTCAGTGTGAACGTTTGGGCAAGAGTAATTGTGAATTATGTAGTTGGACCACACTTCTTACCTGACAATCTCAACGGGGATAATAATCTAGAATTTTACAAACAGACTTGCCCTTATTAATAGCTGAGCTGCCAATTTTCAGTGAAGACAGGTCGTTTGTTTTTCAACATGACGGTTGTCCCGCTCACTTGAATGATGCATTGCCGGACTCGTTGATTGGGATGGATGTCTTTGGCCTCCACGTTCCCCAGACCAACTCCGAGATTTTTACATCTGGGGACGGGCCAAGGAACTTGTCTACGCCACGGAAGTTGAAAGAGGCGGCCTTAATGACCATCAAAGCAGAAATGCGTTTTTGCACCACTACAGTCGAGATAAGACGAAGATGTCGCACGTGCATATGTAATAGTGGCGGACAATTTGAACAAGATTTGTAATTAGGTATTTATTAAATAAATGATTATTTTTTAATTTTCTTTTTCATTTCAAGTTCGAGGAAGGTAGAACCTTATGTAAGAAAGAGATAAGAGACTGCGTAAGAGTGAGAAAACAGTAGCTAGCTACTTACAGCATGTTATTTATGCGAAACCTAGTATTTTATCCCGAATATGGAATAGCTTGATGGTGCGTCCCAATACATAAATTTAACGAATTAGCGAAGTTATTAAAAGATTTTTTTAGAATATTGCATACCGTTGGAAAGAGGACAGACTAGACAACTTTTTATAAGAATTCGAAGATCTCGATCGCTTTTAGTTTTTTTTTACAGCAATTTAAAGTTGAGTTTTAAGTTTATAAATTAAAATAAAATTTAAAGACTATACTAATAACTTTTTTATTAATTTAAGCTCTAATGTTGAGTTTGGGAATTTTTCAAAATAAAAATTAGAAAGTTGTAATAAAAAAAAACTGGTGTGACCAAGAGTGAGTTCTTGGGCCCGAAGAGATAGCAAATTAGACCTTTCCATTCGGCCAATTCAATTTGGCAAATGATGCACCAAACACCATGCATAATGAAAAAAAAAACATGTATCTGGTAACCACTAAAACCTAACTGACTAAAATTAATAAAGATGTGTATCAGTTGTGATAAAAGTACTGACTGAAAAATAGAATTGCCTATGACTAATCACGGTAATTTAATGAAAAATAAAATAAGTTTATGCTAATAACGTTGAACTATGTTGATTGAAATAACAAGTGATATTCAAAAATACTTCAAACTATTTAAACATGCCTGTATACATTATTTAATTAGTAACTGTGAAGTATGAATAAACATAACATTATTTTTACATGGCTCTAGTTTTATATACAAAAATATATAAATAATATCTATATTGATATTTCCAATGGACATTAAATATAACTATATTCAAGTCTAAACTCTTGCATCTGTAAAACTTCTATCACTATGAATTGATGATGATTATGCACCAGAATACCTAGAAATTTACGGAAAAAGTAAACGGATTTATTTTGAATTTCACGTAATGGTTGATAGTCGTCAACAATTTTCAAAGTCCAATCACTGTTAGTTCATTTAGTCTTTGTGCTCTCACTGTCCTTTATATCTCTGGCTAACGAGGGCTGTTCGGGGTTAGCTGTGTCAGAGACATGTGTGCGCGGCTTCCTCGAGCGTAGGCAGGGAGAGGGCCGTATGCTAGTAGTTGACGGTGACGGGGTGGTGCGCGATGGTGCCGCCGGCATGGTGCGTCACGAACGTGGGCGCCACGCCCGCGCCCGCCGGGTTCACGCCGCCCACGCCACCCACGCCACCCACCGCGCCCACACCACCCACCGCGCCCACTGTGGCCACGGTCGCCGCGCGCACTTGCTGTAAATAATACATGTCATCATTTAGTGTCAGCTCTCTATTATTTACTATATAACAAGCATTTAGTTACATGAAAGGTGTTACTATGTTAAATGCTGCAAGCTAGAAAATGTTGCTTTTATAGGTCGGAACCTTACTTGATTATTCGTTATCATCACAGTTGGTGTGTTCGGTTGACTTTGTACGACATTGTTCTGCTCTGCTGGTCTCGTTTCGACTGTTGTCCTGTTAAACAATAAATTAAATAACAATTATGGTTACTGTATTTAACTAAAAAACATATTCAGTTCTAGTGAAACGCAGAAACACCAAACTATTTAGTACAAACAATTATACAAACCTGACTTCATGTTTCCTTTCAGTTCGTTCTGGCTCGACTTTGATACACTTATTATCAGTACAGTCTTCTGTTTCAGCGGGTGTTTCGCCGGATGCGGCGCCTTCCGCCCATTCGGCGTGTGTTCGCCGATGAGACACCAAATGGCCTGAAAAAAAAGTTCATTTTAGCCCAACATCATCAGGAAACTTGTGGTATTATGAATTTGGTCATAATATCATAGTGATGGATACATACCTTTACAGAGGAATTCCTTAGAGCAGACTTCACATCGGTACTGCTTATTGGCATTAGCATTATTCTTGTTGTGCGATCGTTCATGGAACAGTAGGTTGCCTTTCAGGGGGAAAGACTTGCCGCACTCGCCGCAACTGAATGGACGCTCGCCACAACTGTGCGACCTGAAAATGTTACATTTTGGTAAGTTTCATAATACAAAATATTCTTGATATTATTTATGATAAAAGTTTGAGGTTAGGAATTAAAATAATAGTTAGACTTATAGCATAAAATAAAATTCCCCAATTATAATTTTTTCTGCACTTTCTTTAATAAACTACTAAATAAATTTATTACCTGCAACAATAACGCCAGAAGGGTTAGATAGAGGTGTACCTGTTAGTACATCCCCATTTCGCCAATTAGGTATTTTTAAATCTCATGTGGGGTGAGCCTATTTCAATAAACAATAATTCCTGGAACAATGATGAAGCAAGACTGAAAACTACTGAAGATTGGTAACTTACCTCATGTGCGTGACGAGGTGTTCCTTCCTGGTAAAGTGCTTGGAGCACACCTTGCAGACATGTGCGGTGTCGCCGGTGTGCTGCTTCAGGTGATTCGTCAAGTGCTCCTTACGTGTGAACGTCTTCTGGCAGAAGTCGCAGCGGTGCGGAGACTCGCCCGTGTGAATCCTGAACAGTAAAAAATACTCGATGTAAAAAACTTCATGCATTTATTTCTATTTCTAAGTTTTCTACATCCACAACACTCGTTAACTAACACATTACCATTCAATGCTGTGCGTGACGAACAAAGCAGCTAAGGGATTCTACATGAAGTGGTGCGCTGTTGAAGACTCGACAGTTTAATGACTGCAGTAATATTATACTCGATTGATGTTTAATCTGCCATGATATCGAATCCATAAACAGCAAACATCTCGAAGAATAAGTCAAAATTAAATAACATACCTGACATGGTTGGTTAAGTGTTCCTTCCTGGAAAATGTTTTTGTGCAGAAGGGACATTTGTGGGGCGTTTCTCCTGTGTGAAGGTTCACGTGGTTCGTAAGGTGCTCCTTACGGGAGAACGACTTTGAACAAAACGTACACTTGAACGGAGTCTCGCCCGTGTGTTGCCTGCAAACAACGTGTGTATTAAATCCCCGGTTGCCGTTTTAATTCTCATTGTAAAAATTGATATTTTAATATTAGTTAAACTTTTACAGACTATACTATTATCTCTTCTTGCGGGAATCAGTTCGGCGCGGCATAATGATTTATTGTCAGCCGTGAATGAAAGGTTTATACGCAATCTAGAAGGGTTAATGCAGACAGACTTCGTTCAAGCGTTCCGAGGTCTAAAGCCGCAATGTGATACACGCAATGTTGTATTAAATGATGGAACTGCTCATACATTTGCCAAACAATGTTATCGGTGAAAACGGGGATCACTCACGTCCTCGGCACGCTAGCTTTACGAAAAGAACGTAGGGTGTAAACATACCGAATATGGTTAACGAGATGTTCCTTCCTGGTGAAGCTCTTGCTGCAGTAGGAGCAGGCGTGCGGCGTGACGCCGGTGTGCTGGCGGATGTGGTTGTTGAGGTGCTCCTTGCGCGCGAAGGCCCGCGGGCAGTACGTACACTTGTGTGGCGTTTCTCCCGTGTGCTGTCTGCGCAACAGAGTACATTCCGATTCCTTATTATTAACAACATGCCAATTAGTACTACCGCCGACGCTACCGCAAGAGGAAGGGAACGGATAGAACAACATTCTCCTGTACAACCCAAATCGGAATGCACAATGCTGTGCTACATAATGTAAGGGAAACTCACACAAATGCCGTCTGAGATTACTCTAGTCTCGAGATACTGAATTGTAAGGTTCATCAGTAGTGGTAAGATTTATAAAAATCTCGAAGACCTTACCTTTTTTATATTACTATTAGAAAGAAGATTCATACTATTTTCATGCGACTATATTAAAGAGACATGCTTCTAAGGCAGGTGGGTGGTAATCAATCTACAACAGACGGTCTATAGTACTGCTTACTGTGGCAACATTGGCAGTAGATTGTAGCACAGCATTGTATGTTAATTAACTACGATTATACTATTTAGTTAAGGAGATTCTGAAATTGGCATATTATTATAACACCAAGTAAGTACTTTGCGGCGAGAGTATGCTTAGAGACACACTTTACAATAAAAGCAGACTTCATTACAAAAATACTACTGCTACTATTATTTAGCCATAACGAGGCTCGCGTTTTTTACCTGTCTTGGCATTCATGAAATTCATTCGACTATATCATAGAACACTGATCAAATAAATCGCGTTAATATTTGATCAAGACAGTGCGAACAAATTACGGACGCATACTAAAATATCTGTCAGAGTCCTACTCAGCAACTTGCCTGCACCGGTTTAGTGTCAAACCTTTACTCCAGTCACAAAGTACAGTCAGCATTACTGTTTATAACATACCTGACGTGGTTGGTGAGATGTTCCTTCCTCGTGAAGGACTTGGCGCAGTAAGTACATCGGTGCGGCGACTCGCCCGTGTGCTGTCGCACGTGGTTCGTCAGGTGCTCCTTGCGAGTGAAGGACTTTGTGCAGTACGAGCACTTGTGCGGGGACTCGCCCGTGTGCTGGCGGACGTGGTTTACTGGAACATTGTTCGAGATACTTTAGCATTGCAGTGAAGTAGCTCATAAGACAGCTAAATTTGAACATCTATACATTCATATTTTTGCTAAACTTGCCTTATTAAAATATTTAAACTGCCTGTGTTATTCGAAAGTTTTCCTATTCGAAATATATCAAAGATTAAGGTCTCAAAAACTCTTACAAGAAGCAATAAAAAAATCCTATTACATGGTAATGAAACATAACTGGCCAAATGTGGAGGTCTCCCATTGGCACACTGGTACCTAACCCTTTGGTGATTATAGGTGTTATATTATGTAATGTGGAGCAACCGAAAAACGCTATTACCGAGGTGATCCTTCCTTGTGAACGCTTTAGGGCAGTATCCGCACTGGAAGGGCGTCTCCCCAGTATGCTGTCGTACGTGGTTGACGAGATGCTCTCGCCGTGTGAATGACTTGCTGCAGAAGTTGCAGCGGTGGGGCGACTCGCCCGTGTGCTGGCGGACGTGGTTCAGGAGATGCTCCTTACGAGTGAACGTCTTTGAGCAGAAGTCGCAGCGGTGCGGAGTCTCTCCTGCAATGGTGAATGAATATAGTTGGATAATTATGGGTTTGATGTTTGTTCAGATAAATCCGAATATTATGAGAGATCTGAAATCAGCAACTCACATGACACGTGTTAAATTATCTTTGTTTGTAATGACGATTGTTGCCGCGAGACTTTTTTTTTAAAACCATAAAGTTATTTACAGTTCCTAATTATTACATCAACATCTAATAACTAATAAAATCACATTGCAAGGAAAGATGGCCATAACCTAGCTGATGATTACAAGGTCGATGGCAAGGGTCATCGCTGGGCTCAAAACTTCACGACGCGCTTCACAATGCCAAAGATGTCGAAGCATCGTCAAGCAATAGATAGCTTCACGTCGGAGGAATCATCGTTGGACCCTCAATATTGAGGAACACGACAAGAGGAGTGTGTTAGATGGTAAGTTACACACACACACACACACACACAAAAGCCAAGTTACTCAAAATACACAAACACAGAGTTTTGTGTATTTTATTAGTCACATACAAATACGGATTAGAAAATTAGGGTAAAATGAACATCTGAAAATTCCAAGCCTGACACCAGGAGCAGTCCACAGGGTCGTACAGTCATCAACACAGGAAACTAAATAGTTTGGAACAGTACCTGTTTCACTGGCTGCGTAATCAAAGCTATACTAACCCGTATGCCACAGTATGTGATTGGTGAAGTGTTCTTTTCTCGTGAACGACTTGCCGCACAGTTCACATCGGAACGGAGTATCGTTCGTGTGAGATCGCATATGGTTCACTAAATGCTCCTTCCTAGTATACTTCTTGCCGCATATTGTACAATGGTGCGGCGTCTCACCTATTTGGGTGGAGCAGAAAATAAAATGTTAACATTCAATGATGCAACTATATTGCTCGAAACATTTAGTTTGTCTCTTTAGTTTGAAAATGAACATAAATCTCCCGATTTAGTGTTAGTAACAAGCTTAGTTTGATGGAATTGAAGGGAGATAGTATTAGTCAAAATTTAATTAGTTACACAGTTAAACATCAAATGTGTTGTAAAGATAGTTGAATCATTCAATCATTATTTTACTTTCTGCACCTTTGGATCAGCCCATGGTTCTGGTGCAGGCTTGGGTATTCCGTATAAAGAAAATAAATAATTTTACAAACTAAAAATTCCGAAATTACAAACATCATGAAAACATTTTGTTTTAACGTCTCCACCCACTATCTCGGTCCGTGACCCGACCGTAATGGAGCCGTCACAGTAGTATCCGTCTACATAATATGTCTGGACAAAACGCGGTGCTGCACCGTACTTTACCCGTTCTGAAGTTCGCAGCTAGCGGAAAGCGTGCGCGGGCCGCCGGCTGAGAACGCGGCGACACGCATTGGCATTATTGTGACGATTCAGACGGACCAGGATAGTGAGTGAAGTCTTAAGAGAGCGCATTCTAAAAGTTGGCGACGTCGCAAATAGCCGTCAAAATATTTGTCTATATGAAACATCGCTCACGAAACTACTGATTGTGAAATGCAATAATAACATGGGATTTAGGAATACCGATTAATCAAAACAGCGAAACATTTAAAAGCCATTTGCCACATTGGCAAATATCAGAAATAATCCTTGTAAATCAATCAATCATAAATAACATTGTGTTAGTACTGTTTTCACATGATTAAATAAAGGATTTTCTTTGTTCTAACAAATCATTGTTTTTTTTTGCTATACTTTATTATTAATTTAATGCTGTTGCGTTTTTTACAGTTTGATGAAAAACAGGAAAGAAAGGCTTAAACAATAGATTCTCGCCTGATCAACATAGAGTTAAATAGGAGGTGGTTTACCCATACGCCCATTGAACGCTACATCCAACATGTCGGCTAATCGCATGTGGACGTAGAAAAAAACACGTGCAAACTGTTATCAGCATTTAAAATGCCAATAGAACATTAACGGAATTCCATATCAGTTTGCAAATCAATATAACCATTTATCGAAGAGTTTAACGTACCTGTGTGCCACATAACATGGTTCATGAAGTGCTCTTTTCTTGTGAAGCTCTTCTTGCAAATGTCACATCGGTGTGGAGTTTCGCCCGTATGTTTTCGTACGTGGTTGACCATGTGCTCTTTGCGGGTGAAAGTCTTCGCGCAGAATTCGCACCTGTGTGTGATAAATTAGGTTAAACAGAATACCTATCGTATTAGGTTTAAAATGTTTTTTTATTTTTTGTTTATGAAATTGATGGATTCTTAAAATAGTAGAATTTCAATAGCATAATTACACACTGAGTATTGAATAAAAATTATAGCCATAAACAAAATTATCTACAAGTAGGCAATTGAATACGTAAAACACTAGCGCCAATTATCACAACAAACACGACTACCATTAGCGTGTTTATCACCTGAGTATTCAGACGACCTGATTTGAGAAGATTGCTTGCTTAATAAGAGCCGCGAGTATTACAAAGTCAATATTCCTTGAATTTGTTTAAGTTGCTTACCTGTATGGAGTTTCTCCAGTATGACTTCGGACATGGTTGTCCAAATGTTCTTTACGGGAGAACGTTTTGTGGCAAGTGGTGCATGCGTATGGCTTGTCTTGGGCCATCCGCTTGGCGTGTCTCTCGTTCGGGTCTCCGGCTAAAAACAAGTGAAAGTTAGTTTGCAGTAAAACTACTGAATCAAAAGTATTGAGTTAGGTAAAGGAGAGTTTTTCTTACCAAGATGGCATTTTCCGTGTCTCGACAATTCGACAGGATTCGCAAATGCAGAACCGCAAACTTGACACGTGAACGGTTTACTTTCGCCGTGATAACGCCTGTACACAAAATATTTTCATTAAAATTTAACAATTCTGAATTAGGCGAGTAAAATTGATTTAGTATGTTTATACCTATGAACAATAAGTTGGTATCTGAATTGGAATATTTTCCCGCAGATGTCACATGAATGGTGGCCAGGAGAAGATTCCGCTTCTGACATGGCTGCACTAGTGCCGGCTTCCACTTCTACTTCTACCTCGCTTATTACCTACAAGAAACAAAATCGGTGTTAAGTCAGGTGTGACGAAGGATTTTTATGCCGAGAAGTCGTTGTTACTGAAGGAAAAAGATGATCAAAGGGAAAGAATAACAATATTGGTGGCGAAGTAAATCATATTCGTTAATGATTCATTTCAATGTAGTTTATCATCAAACAATCACTAAAAGGGAAAGAATAACAATATTGGTGGCGAAGTAAATCAAATTCGTTAATGATTCATTTCAATGTAGTTTATCATCAAACAATCACTAAAAGGGAAAGAATAACAATATTGGTGGCGAAGTAAATCATATTCGTTAATAATTCATTTCAATGTAGTTTATCATCAAACAATCACTAAAAGGGAAAGAATAACAATATTGGTGGCGAAGTAAATCATATTCGTTAATGATTCATTTCAATGTGGTTTATCATCAAACAATCACTAAAAGGGAAAGAATAACAATATTGGTGGCGAAGTAAATCATATTCGTTAATGATTCATTTCAATGTAGTTTATCATCAAACAATCACTAGGGAAAGAATAACAATATTGGTGGCGAAGTAAATCATATTCGTTAATGATTCATTTCAATGTAGTTTATCATCAAACAATCACTAAAAGGGAAAGAATAACAATATTGGTGGCGAAGTAAATCATATTCGTTAATGATTCATTTCAATGTAGTTTATCATCAAACAATCACTAAAAGGGAAAGAATAACAATATTGGTGGCGAAGTAAATCAAATTCGTTAATGATTCATTTCAATGTAGTTTATCATCAAACAATCACTAAAAGGGAAAGAATAACAATATTGGTGACGAAGTAAATCAAATTCGTTAATGATTCATTTCAATGTAGTTTATCATCAAACAATCACTAAAAGGGAAAGAATAACAATATTGGTGGCGAAGTAAATCAAATTCGTTAATGATTCATTTCAATGTAGTTTATCATCAAACAATCACTAAAAGGGAAAGAATAACAATATTGGTGGCGAAGTAAATCAAATTCGTTAATGATTCATTTCAATGTAGTTTATCATCAAACAATCACTAAAAGGGAAAGAATAACAATATTGGTGGCGAAGTAAATCATATTCGTTAATGATTCATTTCAATGTAGTTTATCATCAAACAATCACTAAAAGGGAAAGAATAACAATATTGGTGGCGAAGTAAATCAAATTCGTTAATGATTCATTTCAATGTAGTTTATCATCAAACAATCACTAAAAGGGAAAGAATAACAATATTGGTGGCGAAGTAAATCATATTCGTTAATGATTCATTTCAATGTAGTTTATCATCAAACAATCACTAAAAGGGAAAGAATAACAATATTGGTGGCGAAGTAAATCAAATTCGTTAATGATTCATTTCAATGTAGTTTATCATCAAACAATCACTAAAAGGGAAAGAATAACAATATTGGTGACGAAGTAAATCATATTCGTTAATGATTCATTTCAATGTAGTTTATCATCAAAGAATCACTAAAGCCTTAAAATTTGCTAAAGGACGAAGTACTTAGAAAAATCCAAGTATAGATGATTTTATATCATCGGCAATATTTATCTTTAAAATTTACCAACCTCTGGATTCACTAAAATTTAACAATATTGATAATGGTAAACCTGTTCCACCATGACATTACCGTGTCTTAAAGGACTTGTATGTACATTGGCAGAAGGTTTATATTCGAGTGACGCAAGCCTAGTGAAATACGCAGTTAAGTAAATAAGATCGATAGTCTGTTTATGTTACACATTGAGCCTTAATCAGCCTTACCTTTGCTTGTTGCGGTTGACCTTCCGAATTAAGTTTCCCAAACACTTCATGGTAAGCAAGCAGTTGTGACAAATCTTCCACATTGACTTTATACATCGCGTGAAGGTCATGCTCCGACGCGCCGGCTGAGATCTTCACTACTGCTCCTTCCATGCCCATGGCTCCAACACTCTGTATTGATAGAAATAAGACATGAGATCACGGCAACTTTATATAATTTGGTAATAAGATTTCAGAGTAACATGGCGTGCGATTGGAGAGGCTTAGGTCCAGTAGTGGATTGGAGATTGTTTTGAGAGAAAACTGCCCATAAAAAACACATTTATGTGTTTCATGCATCATGGCTGTTTCCACTTAGTTAAGGACGAGAGAAACTTGCAGGAATAAGCCAAGATTACGCCGAGAAAACGTGAGAATTTTAAACGGTTTAATAGATCTAATCCTGCAGGCAGGTCTCGCCCCCTCTCAGTGGAAATGCAGCCTCGACATTTGATCCACAAATAAATCACCAACCTTCAAGTCAATCCCCTTTATATCCTTTATCTCAGCAGGTATAGCAAACTGTGCAGTCTCTATTTTGTTAGCACTCTTCTCATCCTTGACAATCAGAGGGTCGGCAGCACTGGCTTCAATAGAGGTAGTACCGTCAGGGTTGTGGGTCACTAGAATGTTCGCCGGTTCACCGGTCGCTTGTTCTATGCGTACTACGCTGTCTATCACCTAATAGGACAAGGAGGTATGTTTAGGGTCGGGCTATAACTATTTCAACCTTCGTCAAGATAGGTTGTGAAGTCAAGACTTGTTGATGGATCCAGGGGTATGTGTATGCAGCACTTGGCAGGTTCAGATGGTTCTCACAGCTTGTCGACTTGCTGTGTCTATGGTAACGTTCCACACGCCAGTGGTCACAAAAACAGTATAAGCTTGCCTCATATTCTATTGGAATTCCATACTACGCTAGACCAGTTCAAGGTCAAGTGTTACCACTTACATGCGGCTAACAGTACAAGCCTGTTAGAGGAGAATAAAAGTTTGACACAGAACAATTCAGATAACCCTACCCATACCCCAAGGGTGAGACCAGCTCCCACCATGTGGTTTCATAACCCCTTTGTCTATCCAGGTTATCACAGAGTTCACATTATAAAGGTCGGATGCCTTAGAATTATTTACAACATGAAGGTTCAATGAGAACAAAGAACATTACAGCAGGTATACCTGTTGTCCCACTATCTGTTGCAGCTGGTGCACAGTTAGGGTGTGATCGTTGGGCATCTTGATGGCTTCGTGGAGTTCTTCCTTGTCGACCATCTTCGTGCCGGCGGGCTCCACCACAGTCACTATGCCGTCTTCACTCACCGTCAGTTGGATCTGTTTGTGACATATAATGTTAAAAATTAATCCCAACTTCATATTTTTTTAACAATTTAAAACAAAATTTAAATCTCCAACCACGCGTATAAACCCTCTAGACAATAAATATTTGGATTGTTGAATGTATCATGTGAAACTAAATGGGGAGCCAAAAAAAACCTCAACAATAACTTTATTGAGGACATTTCTGGAAAACGTCACGAAAACATTGAAATTTGCAGTTTTAATTGACATGTCACATGAGTTTAGTTTGGGATTTTTTCATGATTGCTTTGCTGCTTTCAGTATTGCAAAAATAAAATAAATAAAACTAATAACCGAAATTATCAGATGTTAAATAAATAGGTAAGCTAAATTAAATCTTATGTCAAGTTCCAGTGGAATGTTAATTTGATGAAGCGTTAGCAGATAAGAGTTATGTACAGTGCATAAGGCCAATATTACACCAAGACACCATGGCGGCGCAACCAGAGGCCCTACACAAAGTGACATTCTATCAGTCTTTGTAGAAATACGAAACTCATGTCGCGCTACCAACGTTTTACGCAACAAAGCGGATGAAAGGCCTGGCACCCCTTCCTAAAGCTGTATTAATTTTGTTGGTAGAGCAACCCTGGTTGCGACGCGGTGGTGTTTTGGCTCAAATGTGTGTGGGGTGCACGAGAAAGAAATTTTGGTTGATCTTACCTCACTGACTTGCTGCATGATGATAAAATAAAGCAGCGTAAAGTACACGAATATTTAGTTTACAAGTGCCTTATAATACAAGGAAGCAGATTCGAGGAAAATAGCCAAACTTTTTAGAAGTTACTTGAACAAACCTGTTGGTTGTTGTGGTCTGGTCGCGCCTGTGCCATCAATTGTTGCTGCATTATGTGTTGTTGAGAATGGTGTCCCTACAGAGAACAAACATATTGTTAGATTTCTGTTCAATATTCTTGACACATGCACCTACTAATACTTAGGTATAAAGACTTGTAGAATATCAAAAGAAAGTAACAATTTTTTTAAACAGTATTTTGAATGATCCTACAATGGAAATCTTGCAAGAAAATAAAACTTTATTACTGTTTTGTGTGTTTTTGTTTATCATGCACATCACTATGAACTCTACGTGGAAATTGATAGAAGTACATGCATTTTACATCAGCTGAATAGATTATCTTTACAATACACTGAATTTGAGCTACACTAATAAACAAGGAGTAAAAAGATGAATAAAAGAGATAAGAATGATGAAATCAAGTCGTTTAGATTATTAATGTTTAACTCGAAGCAACATAAAGGCTTCTTTATTTTTCTAATCTAGTAATGTTGACATGTTGACCTTTTCTAACTCATGCATAATAAAGGCAGAAAATTAATTGTAGATTTTTTTCGTGAATGATTGTACTTTAAGATCTGCATCATGGCAACCTTATATTAACTAACATCCTAATTAAAAACTACAAATATATATATATAATCTATGTACTACACAACAGCAAGGTACGGTTAGCATTCCCGCTAGTAAAGGGAGTGTGTTACCACATGATTTACCATATCAATGTTATGGTGTTGTACAAACTCGACCCGATTATTGGGTACCTGCTGGTGAGTGGCCTGGCCTGCACTAACTGACACCTGGGCATTATTGCCGGAATTCTGGGCCGCCACCAGCTCAGCTTGCTGCTGACTATGGGCCACAAGAGCTTCTGGAACAAATGTTACTCTATTAGTTTTCAGTTTCGTGAGCAAACAATCCAAACAAGGCATGCTTTCAGACCGGTTTTAATGTCAGGAGTAAGTTGACACACAAATATAAATGCTGATTGATGAAGAGGGAGAAATGAATAAATGATGCCGCGTGACGCCGACCCCAAGAAGAATGGGACAAGGTCAAGATGATGATGAGTAAGTTGAGTCAATATGTGGATGGTTTTTTTCTTGAACTCTAGACCCTATGCTTGAAGGATAGGGGTCTGAAGTCATGGTCATGAAGCATAATGCTTCATTATTGGTGCCACAGAGCACTCAGTATTGAGTGCTGTGGCACCAATGAGTAGCAAAAGACAATATAGAATAAGGTTAGGGTAAAGATAATCTTTGAAGCACAAACAAATGTGGGTAGCAACAAAGGTGTTTTAAGTAGAAGGAACTACATAGCTCATTTGACAATTACTTATCATTAAATCACAATTAGGAGGACACCCCTTCACTTATGAAGGGGAGTCAGTCACATTTTGTTATTAATATTTAAAAAAGTTACTCAACACCACTGTAAAGGTGAGTTTTTATGCTCATATCAATAAATTGTACCTACAGAATTCAGATTTCAATTCCATAATTCTATACAATTTAAAACATAAAATACTAGTGTCAAGCAGGTCAAATCAGCAATAAATTCAAAGATACACAAGAACAAATGGCATTTAGCTAAAGATTATAAATAGCATTTTTAGTTGGAAACCCACTCATGACAATACATAAATTGTTATGAAAATATTTATTATCTGTTTAGATAATAATGAAAGAGTTATCAAATATTGACACACATTGGATTGATTGAAAGTCATTTATACAGACATGACTATTTATTATACTTCCTAGTTATGTTGAGTTATTTAAAAAAATCTGTATGTAATATACTGATAATTTACCATTCCGCTATTAGTAGATTATGGCCCAATACTTCTCACAGAGGCCTGTGCCCCCAGCAGAATGAACCTTATAGCTGATTATGTATCTGTCTATACATAAAGAAGACTTACCATGAGTTTGTCCAGATTGTGTGGCAATGATCTGTGAGACTGGTATCTGCTGACCACCAGCAGCAGACACCGTGACTTGGGACTGGCCTGCATGATGCCCAAGTATAATATTTGGATCCCCATTCAGTATACTTGCATGAGCTTGACCAAGATCCTGAAAACTCTTAAGACTTAGCATATGCTGGTTAACCTTTTGACCGCCACGTCAATTAAGAAAATCTGTGTTCTCAACACCAAGCCCTTTTAAAAAGTGTTATTTTCGACCTGCCATGCTGTCCGAGGCATTGTGAACACTTTTTGATTTGATATCCGTAGACGTCCGTGGCGGTCTATAGGTTAAGGGGCTGTTTCAATTGTTGAATTTAGTTTTCTGAATCTGAATTCAGTTATCTTTTAAGATAAAGAGCCAGTCATTGAATCAACCAGGTTTCTTACTAGGAGGCTTACTTGCTGAATTTAATTACACTGGTCTGGATTTATTAAGTATCCTTTTAATTAATAAGACTAAATATTTAAAGTGGAAGGAGCCCTGTTAGCTCCGTATTACTTTAAATTTCCACTATTATTTTTTTATAAAACTGTTTGCAGAGACATGCATAGTTATCTCATAACTTCTTTTAATTATGGCATTTTGTTGTGAGCAGGGAAATATATATTATGTAAACTGCATGATTATTAATTTAATAGCAATGATTATAACTTCTATATTTTTATTACAATATTCACATGTAAAGGTAGAACTATATTTAATATTTCCTTCAATAAAGTAATAAAAATATTTTAGTTTGAAAGTACACTTTTTTTATATCAGCAACTGTGGCTATTATTACAGCTTACATAGGACTTGTAGAGGCCAAAATAAATAGTGATTCAACTAAGTCAACAAGACAATTTACATAAATTAGGTTTGGCATGTTCAGTTTAACAATGAGACGATTACAATTATTTTTGTAGTCTGTTTTTATGCACTGATCCCATGATGACATTCTGACCTTTAGCAAATGATTAACTATTTGCATGACTTTTTGTAAGATTATTCATACGATTTTTTTTGTAAATAACACTAAACTCACCTGAACAGGTTTCCCATTTTCTATCCTGGCACCGGCAGGCAATCCGTACACAGACACTTGCGGAATCGGTCCGGGGAATAAATTTGTAAACACCCAATATTTCGCGACACTAGACAAAGCAACGTTCACTGCTGCTGAGTTCACTCGTAAATCGGTAGCAGATGTCGTGGCAGGCAAGTTATTCTGCTGTTGCTGCTGGGTGGCCTGAACTCTTTGGCCCTGTGACTGCAATCAAGTAAAATTAGTATCCCAACAAGAATTAAAAAAAAAAACGCAAAAAACTAACAAACCAATCGCACCTCAGAACTTCCCGGGGGCTGGCCACCACCCGTATTCATATTGTGGTGATCCTGATTCATATTTAGTCCTTTTGTAACTGTCTATCATAAACTTTCACTAAATTATTTACAAATATACAACATTTTCTAAACTTTACGTATCGGCATTGTCATAATTTGACTGTCATCGAAATGGAGGCGCGGGGGACGCGACGGGCCGCCATTATGAAACTTAGCACACAAAAACATTTTCTTCTGTGGTCTCCAAAACAAGACTTGTTTATTCAAAATATTTATGTCGTCAAGAGAAGAAAATGTACGTAGTCCAAACACTCATAAATTAGGATAAATATTCTTTGGATCAAATTGAAACAAAAGTTTCCAATAAAACACACATTTCCTATCTTGCACATCAACGAACGAACGAAAGTTTTGTCACGGTCGCAGTGGTACCAACATAAGCATGTAGTAATTAACGACTACGCGAATTATACTGATTTTTAAATAAAATGGCTTAGTTTTTTTTTCTTGTATCCAGCATTACTACACAAATACAATAACAATGCGATAAACAACTAGAAATCGAACTTATTAGCGAAATAAGATAACTTCTGGATTCGTCTTCGAATATTTCACGATAGATGGCGTGATTACAAAAATGCTGCCACAGGCCTGACAACATACCGCTACGAAACAGTATGGAAGCGTTCAAATCTTCTAAAGGAAATCCTCGTTCACAACTTATGTTTTCAGTACTAAAGTATTTTTTTCAAAAAGCCGGTTTAAATGGTGACAGAAAGAGGAATAAATTATGGATGTGGATAGCTATAAGAAAAGAGGCAGGCCAAACAAAAAGGTGGAAGGATTATGTAAAAGTTGACTGAAGTACCTAATTAGTGATGACGATGAGTTAAGATTATTTTTGTGCGCTACAAACTACTAAAGGCTCGACAAACTCTATGTGAGCTAGCGGTGGTACCTATAACTGAGCTTTAGATCAATCTGTAGTTACTAAGTGTACGTGCTATAACACCCATAGCTAACCCACGACAGTGCTCTGCAAATGCATAGTTTTAAATTATACTGTGATCTGTGAAGGTAAAGAAGGAGAGGTTGACCACTTGTCAATGACCGGTTTCAATTCGATAATATTAATAAATCGAAAAATAAATGGTATTTACTTTTTCACCTTAAAGTCTAAGTCAAAATTATTTATTTGCAGTAAATGTGGTGCAAAAGATGGTAAAAATAATATATAGTGCAATGAGACATTTCACCGTAAAATTGGCATGCAAACATTAATGAATAAGATGCTAATTCCAAAACACAATACCTAAGGGAAACAAATATTAAATTAGGTAACTAAGTTTGTTTCTAAGTTTAATATACTCAACACAAAACAAAATTTTGCTGTTAAACACTAAAAACCAAACAGTTGTTGCAGTGTTAACATAATAATAATATTATTTTTTATTACAAAATTGGCCTGCTCTTGACCTCGATCACGTCTGATGGAAAGCGCTAGATGAGCTCTATGATGAAACGAGCGTGCCCAGAAGATGCCTGTTAACTCTTGCTTTGAAGGGAGACGGGTTAAATGTGGGAGGGAACACAGAGAGTTCCACACTGGTCTGTGCGCATACTGCAAAGGGAATCCGGTAGGAATCGAGTAGTATGAAACCTTCGCCACTGGAAGTTAGGTACCTACTTTGTCAACTTATGTATAAAAGTTTCAGCATTTGCCAGAGAGCAAGAGCGAGTGAAGCGAGCTCGAAAATTTAAGGCATCCGGATAAGTTAGGTTTTCTTTTGACCGTTCAAACAGATACAGAAGTTACATTGGCGACTCACGTATACATAAGTAGCGAGTAAAGCGATTTCGACGCCTTGTAATTTTGAATTTTGCTATTTGGTCAGGGTAGTGAGAGGGTAGGACAAGGGCCGACCTTTGTATGAACGTGCGCATGGCCATGCTAACTGGTAGTCTACATACATATAGTACATACATAAATACATTTCAGCATCTCTATATTTTATAAATTAGAAATCGACCGCGGAATATTCTTCCATTCATTTTTCCATCCACAGCCGATATTCGTTTATAATTATTTTATCAGGCGAGTTGCGGTAAACGCAAGCCTATACCTACACGTAGTAATAAAAAAACCGGCCCAGTGCGAGTCGAATTTAAGTTTTATTTATTATATTTGTTGTTATAGCGGCAACTGAAATACACATTCTGTGAAAATTTAACTGTCTACCTATTACAGATCAGATACAGCCCGCTGACAGATAGACAGACGGACGGGCAGCGGAGGCTTAGTAACAGAGTCCCATTCGTTCGTTACCCTTCGGGTAAGGAACCCTATACATGGAACTGGAGTCAGTGCCGATTATAACATCAGGGCCAGAATTATTTCTCAGGGAGAGTGCTAGTTCCACAAAAAGAGATAGAAAACTTTTTGTGCTATTTCACTTCGGATCTTCTTCTTTGTTCGTTCATTCAGAAAAGAAGGAACTTCGTCATGCAGAAAAGCATAATTATAAGAAAAAATGCAGGAAGTATAGTATTTACCTCATTTATATATCATGACGCCCATAGCCTTCTTCCACTGCCCTGGGTCCATTTTTGGATACACCTATTTGTTTGCCAGTCAAAAACTTATAAACCTATTAAGAAAAGTTACACACCTACTTCCATTTTCTAATCTTTATTACCTAGGTAAGGTGCATGTATTTCTGGATAGAGAGCCCGGAAACCGCAAATAAGAGAATTCACTGTGTTTGGAAAGTGGGTCGCGTGCTCAGCGATGACGCCTGTTTATATTTTTTACTTCCTTTGTAATTTGTCAGCGGGTAACCATCAAGTTGGTACGTGTGTGAAAGCTTAAGAAACTCAAACATAATAGGTACCTATAGACGAGATGAGACTGGCGAGCGGCTTCTACGCCTTGACACAATTTATTTTCCTATTTTATGGGATAATTAAGACTTCTACTTAAAATACAGGTATCGGGTATCTCTTGCAGGTAAAACAGGTAAAACAGGTAAAACTACTTACTGTAAAAAAACTTTTATGCATAAAATAAAACCGACTTCAATAATACAAAAAAAGTGAAAAATAACTTTAACTTCTTAAGTCGGTGATTTTGTTTGTTTGATTAAATTTTTTGGTCACCGACTTTTTGTCTTTTATTTTTTAGCAAAAATAATTTTAATGTTTTCAGTGCATTACATCGAGGGATATCTAAGGTAAACCGTGAATTTGCACACTAAAAAACAGATACAGATTTTGTGTTTTTTAAGTTTTATTTTTTGGCAAAAATAATTTTAATGCTTTCAGTGCATTACATCGAGCGCTATCTACCGTAAACCGTGAATTTGCACACTAAAAAAACTCTGTATCTACATTAAACTAATTAGTTTGATGTAGATACAGAATGTTTGCTTGACGGCTTCGTGAACTCCGTTTACACCCTGTATGATGACGACCCAAGAAGTAGGTTCTTACCTCCACTTATGACTGTATTTTAATTAGAGATCATATCGACCAGTAATCATCAACTGATGGCCATGGGTCTCATAAAAACAATACCGTACCTACAGTAAACGTTCTGAGGTTGAAGATTATGGCAAATTTTATAATCATATCGCTTGACGAACGGAAGCGGCATACGTGGCAAGGTTTTGTTGAAAAGTTACTCTAAGATTTTTAATCTAAAATCTAACCAGCATTTTCACAGCACATCAACTCCTCTAGACCATTAATAACTGTTACTACCTCAGTTACAATAATATACCTCCTAATCATCATCCTCCTGCAGTCACTGCTGGGCAAAGGCCTCTTCTCATGACTTCCAGTTTTTTCGATCCACGGCTAAGGAGGACCACTGGTCGTTGGTTTGGTCCAGCTCGTCCCGCCATCTTCTATGAGGTCTGCCGTGACATCTTCTGGCTGTATCAGGGCTCCACAAAGTGGCTATTTTGGCCTACAGCTCATTGGGCATGCGGCAGATGTGGCCAGCCCAGTCCCACTTCAGCTTAGCGGCAGTCATTTGTGTTTTGGTATTGCGTATATGGTCGGTTCTGCCCTGTGGCGACGCCGCCGGACATAAGCTTGTAGTAATTTTATAATCTGTAATAACAAGTACTTCCGAATAAAAACAAATGTTACCGCCTGAATGCCTGATCACTGTCCCGCCCACCACATGTCGGGTGGTTACCTACACCTACAGGATGTGTTTAATACCGCGTGGATTCCATTATGCACATCTCAAACCACCCCTACTTTACGCAGGTGATGCTGAAGAGGATTTCCGTCATGGGGATGTAGTACCGTCACGACTACACAAAACATGTATACTTGTAGCAAATTTAAAAGTGGATTTCTCCAAACGCAATAGCATAATCAGCCTATAATGTTCCCACTGCTGGGACACAGGCCTCCTGTCTATGAGAGGGAATGGTCTATAATCCAAGACCATCATAGAGACTTAATTATAGTTTTGACGTGATTGAGTAACAAACATCCATCCAACCATCCAAACTTTCGCATTTATAATAGTAGTAAGATTAGTAGGAAGAGTAGGAATTACTAGGATAAATAGAACAAAGGGTTACGGGAATGTGCAACGTTCTCCACAGATACTTATCATAAGTTTCAGAGACCTATTCATAACACACATCATACATTTACAGATTTATTATACAAACATTCCTTTATCCCAAGATAATAATACTCATATCATAATACTTACTTATGATATCTATTACGTAAGTAGGTATGATTTCATCTACTGACACTTTCTTTTTACAATATTTATTTATTAAAACTTTATGCACAAGTAAAAAACTGTACAAAGGCGGACTTAATGCCATAGGCATTTCAATACAATAAATACAATATCAATAACAAAAATAAATAAATAACAACATGCAATATCAATACCAAAAAAAAATCAAAGCAACAACAATAAAAATCAATAAAATGGCAATATCTTTTACATATTCTGTGATGTTGTAAAAAAAAAACACCACTAGGTACTCATAACTTAACTTAGCCATTAACTCATTCAATAAACCCTCTATACATCATCATTAAATCATCACACCTGTATCTACGGAGGGTATCTACCCAAAGTGCACCAACATTTCGCTAGAGAAGTCCTTCTATATTTGTTTCACTCCCACGTAAAAGTTACGGCCCTATTGCCGTCTACCGGTAACAAATCCAGACTTTGGTCTCCTACTAAGGAATTACCTAAATAACCCCAATAACACTTTTCCCTATATGAGAGTCGAACCCACAACGTCATGCGTATTAGTAGCGCTTACAACCACCATCAAGGGGGCAGTCATATTCTTTTGATATAAAATACTTCCTTATATTTCGCTACATTTACATACGATGGCATTACAGCAGAAGAGGTAACCAATAAATCAGTTAAAACTATATCGTCATCCTTTGCTGGACATAGGGCTCTCCCCACTTGCATCACAACATGTGTCTTCCGCATCTGGTCTTCAGGTCAGTGAATCTTAGTCCATCTTGATTTCATCGTGTGAGTACTAAATTAGCTTCAAAATTATGTTTTGAAATGTTGGAGACAAACTGTTTACATTATTAACACGAATATAAATAAAGGTGAATAAATAATGCTAAATACTTAAATAATTAGGTACCTATAATACACTGGTTTGTTTAGTAATATATAAGTACTAATATTGTAATCTAATATTTTTCAAGCTAATAACTAGGCACTAAACTAATTAGTTACCACTATTTATGTAATTTTAATTCTGTTGCCTACCTAATCTAAGTAAAATAAAAGAGACCTTTTTGTCATTCAGATATCCAATATAAGCCATTTTTTTACGTAAACCCCGACTACTAACCTAAAAGGAGTTATGTAATCACTAATTTGCTAATAGACAGTAATTATTCAAGCAACTTAATTCGCCAGCTCGCATATCAAAGCAAATAAAACACAATGTCAAGATTATAAGGGTCATATCTCTATCAAGCTCACTGAATCACTTATGTACCTTTTATTTACTATTTTGTCACCAATAGGAACGGATTTAGGACTTCCGTGGGCGCTTATACTACATTCCTAATTTTAGACCTTGTACACCAGGACATTACGTAGGAAATCCTGGAGCAAGGATATCGTGATAGCCCCTCGATCTGTGTGAATACGTCTACGTTCAACGTAGTGGTATACGTCGGAACGGGGCAAAATACGTTTTTAGTCAGTAATAACAGCGAAGCTACACGGACCGCGCGCCTTTCCTCTCGCGTGCCGCGTAAACGTTTACGTTAAGTTAGAAAAAACTTTAAAAAATCGTTTCGGGTTTATTATTGTAGACTATATCGTGGAAGTGTTGTATTTGACTGTATAAAGGAACTTTACGTTTGTTTAGCTGTTATCTCTCAGCTTAATCCGATTATTCACTCAGCTGTCATTTGTTTTGATTAGGAAACGTCAGTGTGCGTTGCCGGCCGGTCATCCATTGCAGGTATGTACACTTTAAAATATGTAATGTTCAGAAAAAAGTAACCACACTGATACACATTAACGTGGAAAGTGTTGACAATTCTAATCGGACAGCTGAATTTCTTTAAAATTAGGTACGTAATCAAGTCCGGGGTTAAATCTAGGAAGCTGTTGTGGCTTTAAACCACAAAATAAAATTGTTCAAGAAATATACTCAGTTTGCTTATTTATTTACTTTCATATTGTCTCGGTCTGAACTCTAAAATTTAAAAAAATACAATGTTTTAAGTTTTTTTTGTAACATTTTGTTTTCATAATTCAACTAAAATTACATTTGACGCAAAAGAACAATGTTTATTTATCTATATTATATAGTAACATAAATAATCATACACGCGCAATATAACAATGGTTTGTTTATCAACTGTTTCGATTGTGGAAATACAAATAATTATAGAGCTGTACTTTGCAATTATATCCTTATATTAATTGAAAAAAATATGTTGTAAATATGATTGATATGATTTATCAGAACTTTCTTCATAATTATAAACGCTAATTATAAGCACTTTAAAATTGAATAGTAATAAGTGGTTTCACTGAAAATTACCCACTTTTTTCATAATGTAAGCTTTGGCCTAGGTCAATGGCCGCGGCTCACATTCACACAAATTATAGTAAATAATTTTTTTCGTGCAGGCCAGGCATATTATCTACTTATCGATGGGACACTATTTAAAAACCAGGTTTTTTATTTAAGTAACTTCTCATTATTTAATTTAAATTATAGAAACTTGTATAAATAAGACCTTAGGTACTCAATAACTAAGTAACTCATTAAATTTATCCGTAACAACTATAATTTGATAAAACCTTATCAAATACTACACGCTTAAAATTGATTGCCTTTATTTTACATAAACAGATTTTCCTGCAGTTAAATGATTCCCGCGCAAATTACCATAGTGTTTCAACTTTTATGAACAAACGAAAAAAATACGTCAAAAAAAGTAAAACAAGTTTTGAGGCATGGAAAAATCAGCAACACTGGCCTACCAGGAACCAATGAATTGCTTTGACGAAATAAAACAATTTGTGTTTTCTTTTGACACTATCAACTGATCAGACTTATTTTATCAGCTGTTTTTAAATAACAATAACAAAATGTATGTGAGGGAAACTCTTTGGTTATATGTCATGTGAACATACCCTTATAGTTTTATTTACAACGTTTCTATCGTTTTCTGAATGTGCTTTTTATATAGGAAAAGTTAGAACGGTTCTGGACATTTACAGGAAAATAATAAAAGTACCTAGCTAATGCTGTATTTTTGTTATCAGATAATAACAAACTAAAGTGTTGAGGGTTGTTTCACTTACTTTGTTACCCGATAACAGTCTGATTGTGCAGTTTAAATGAAACAATGCAATCTCATATAAATGTAAAAGAAACTTATGAAAATGATTATAATTGATCACCTAATTAGTAACAACTTGTTGGTCGTCTTACTTTACAATGTAACCTTTTGTAAGTTCCAAGATATTCAAAATAAACATGTAACCCAAACAACTTACCTCACACAAAACGTTTAATTCATTTAATAAAAATGCACTAAAGTTCTTTATCTGTATAATCTTTTCACCTTTATCATAAGGGTGAAAAGAGGCATACCGTCAGTGAGCTCGGTAGTACCTATAAAACAAAGGTGAGTTCTCCACTAAGAAAGTGTTTCTGACAAATAAAAATTATCCCGTATAGGGTTTAAAGTTTAAATAGAGTGTGTGTGTGAGGGTGCGTGCGCGAGCGATGGGGTTTCCCGTCGGAAAAAATACGTCGAATTTCCATACAGACTTTTAACCCTCACTTTATATTCAGCGATAAAATTAAAAGGATAAAAAAATAAAGAGCCAGGACCACTATTCAATCGAAGATCACGTTAAAACCTGGGTTACACTAAATTGTCGCAGTCGGTTAGTTTTAGTGGTCTACATTCTCTACTTCGCATCTTTAGACTTAGATGGTATGTTGCATAGTTAAGATCTAAGTAGGATCTACTAAAAAATTTAACCGTCGATTGCAAGATCGTCTGCGGTGATCTAGAGGTGAGGTTTAGATGCTCATTAAATTTGACGTGAACTGTAACAAATTAAGGTGAATTAAAAAGACCTGTTAATTTTTCAATTCCTCATTGTTACGCCATAGTTTTCTATCACAAATGAGTAACTATCACTGCCATGCTTTGGTAGTACAGTGGCATGGCAACATCATGCTAATTACGGCATTTCCTAGAAGTCACAATTCGAAAATATGGTGACAAATCCAATTGTCAATCCTACCATTACACGAATGCATTGTAGAGAAGTACCTAAATTATAATAATATTATGTTGTGTTTGTATATTTAAAATATTGTATTATTGTTATGTTAACAATTTCTTTGTTTGGGATTAAATGTTTAACAGCAAAATTTTGTTTTTTATTGAACATGTTAAACTTAGAAACACACTTAGTTATAGACCTACCGCTTTAATGAGTCCTCCACCTTGCGCCATCAAAGGCACATTTAGCTTCCACAAAATCCTAACAATATCCCATAGGTTATTTGCTTTAAAATAACCATAATCCACGTAGGTATTACGATACTAATTGAATCAATACGTGATCAACCTTCAGAATATTCCATTTAAATTAATACCTTCGCGAGGACTCATTAAAGCGGTCGGTCTTTACCATATTGAATGTTTGTTTCAATTAGGAAATTTTGAAATTAGCATCTTATTCATTAATGTTTGCAAGTCAATTGTATGGCGAAATGTGTCATTGCACTACATGATTATTTTACTATCTTTTGTTACCACATTTATTGCAAATAAATAATTTTGACTTTGACTTTCACATCAACTAACTCGCACTGGGTAGCCTGTGTGGATCCATGAATTAAAGCCTAGTATAATTCTGTGTGGATTCGTGAATTATAGCCTAGTATAATTCTGTGTGGATCCGTGAATTATATATAGCCTAGTATAATTCTGTGTGGATTTGTGAATTATAGGCTAGTATAATTTTGTGCGGATCCGTGAATTATTGTCTAGTATAATTCTGTGTGGATCCGTGAATTATTGCCTAGTATAATTCTGTGTGGATCCGTGAATTATAGCCGGCTGTGTCCCGGCAGTTGAAACGTTATAGGCTGCTCTTACTAAACTTCCTACGCACGATTAGAACTTTTTTTCTGTTCTTTTATAACAGAACAAATACTTTTTATAGCAGAACAAAAACAGCTCTCAATGTAGGCCAATTTGTTTATAAATTCAAAGAAACCTTGCGTGTGGACAAAATAATAGCAGCTAGCGATTCAAATTGCAAAATAATGTAACACAAATAACCGGTTCACTCTTAATACCCATGTAGACACTGGTTTTATTATATCTAAATGCAATGTCCAGTCGACAGGACAGGTACTAATAATATTATAAATATAGATTTGCATACAAACAAGTTCGACTAGAATATTGTCAGGTATTTTATGAAGGGACGCCAACCACCTATTACGGAAAGTGTTGTGTGAATTGACTGCTAAAACGGTTCTGTTAGAAGTTTTCCGTCGATTAACATTAAACCAGTTTCGTTAATCTTTTCATGGCCATATTTTTCTCTCATTTATAAGGGGTGTAAAAGCCCTTTAACGAAGCCGAAAGGCACTTGTTGTCCATGTCATTGCGATAATTTTTTTGTTCTAGACCATACCTGGGAACCTTCTAGTTACGGAGATATTGGGGGTCAAATTGGCAACTTTTTCACTAGTTTTTTTTTAATACAACTTTTAAATATTATAAGTTCACTTTAAATACCTCCACGGCCCCTGTACTATTCAATGCAACCATCAGCACAATGTTTTGAGTGCGTAACATTGAGTCGTACCGTAAAACGTGATTTTTCACTCCAAAACAAAAAGTCGTTTTCCAGCAATATTTTTTTCGTAGAGTTACTTAGTTTGATGTACAGAATGCTTGGTTAACGGCTTCGTGAAGGGTCAGTTTACACTCTGTATACCATACACATGTACCTATCTATCATGCAGTTTCCTAGCTGATGTAAGTAGTACACACAATGAGTAGTCTACGTAAAGAATGCATTTCAAATTTCATCCTTTTGAACCTGCAAAAATGGCTCTCTTTTACTATCGCAAGTTCTCAGACGTTAGTAATAATTGGTTTTGTCCAGGAACCTATTTCTCTTCCAATATCCTGGTATTTCAACGTCATATATTTTGTACTGAACTCCGCGGGGGAACTAAAATGACCGCAATAAATAATGTGGAGTCAGCAGTATCGAAGGACAAAAAGTAAAATGACTTGTCTTGCTAGATTGTTCGAAGGAATTAGCTCATGTTCAGAAGTTATCGGTAGACTACGACGATTCGACGATTTATTTGACCGAAATGCATAGACTCCTATCTACGAGGCTTAATTTGGACCTCGTAGGAATCCCACTTTCGGAGTAAATCCATTTGATTTTCATCATTTCTGTATTGAAACGGTGTAACAGAACGGATACAAATTTTGCGAAACTTGGTTTATACAAATGTCTTTGACCTTCTAGTGGTCGACTGCTGAGCATGAGGGCTTAGGTTCGATTCCCAGGTTGGGTTATCTTAGGTTAGGAATTTGTCAGTAGCAGCCAGAGTCCGGATTTGAGCCCAGTTGATGGCAATAGGGTCACCCTCTTTTACATGGGACTTAAACTTAACCGGGGAAGGATCTACTGTGAGTTATACCTGTGCCTAACCCTTCGGAGATTACAGGCAGGATGCTATGTTATATTCTGATCTTCTTATCTGCCATAGGTTAAAATACTAGCCAGCTAGCAAATAGACAATGGAGTTTATTTTATTAGCAAGGAGGGCGTGCAGGACTTACATCCCAGCATTACCATTCAACATTTGTAATTAAAAAACTATGTTTTTTCCTTCAGTTCTCCATTTGCGCATTGTTATCCAATATTGCATTACATAAAGAATTAAACATATACATAATTGTGTTAGCAGAAGGTCGGTCACCGTGCACCGGTTGGAACAGCTGAACAACAGTAATAAATAAATACCTCTGCATTGTGGATTTAATAGTGACTGTTTGTCGAGGTTCACAGAACCTATCTATCATAATAATAATAAGTACATGTACGACAAACATGTGTCAACTATATTTTTTTACAATGGGTAAAAAACAACCAGTAAACATGGTAAATATCCCGTTTCTAGTGTTAATGATAATGGGTAAAAATGTTGCCTTGCAATTAAATATGGCACCCGGAATTAAAGTCCAGAGTATCAAAACTAAAAAAAATAAATAATAATATACCTACAGTTTAGTCACACACAATTACATTATGTTACTATTAACGGAGTGTGATATTAGAAATGGAACTAAACAAATTCAATTTTTTATAATAATAAGTCCAGGATTCAAGAAAATAAAACAATAGAATTGCGATAACTTCATCGACTTCATGCTGCTTAAAAACCGGCCAAGTGCGAGTCGGACGTGCGACTCCGAGTCGCACTTGGCCGGTTACTGGTTATTTTTTTAAAACGCCGAAATCAACACGTTGCTAATTTGGGGTAATTAAAGCGGTCCCCTCTTTATTATAATTTGTTGTTATAGTGGCCACATTTGACAATCACACTCTGTGGAAACAAGAGTCTTACGGTGCTCTGTGACAAACGGACGAACATACAGCGGAGCATTAGTAATAGGCTCCCGTTGTCCCCTGTTGGATATAGAAACCTGAATATGAACAAATAAGTCACGATGTGTGATATCACGTCAAGTACAAGCAAAAATTATAAAACGTAAGTAATAAATGAAAAATTCATTAGTGCGTTGCAATTTCATCGGCCGACTATTCCGACGTATTTTACCGTAAGAATAATTGATTTTAGTTTATAAGCTAGCTCGGTTTGTTTCAGTAATACCATTGCGTAATCAAAAGCATATAGCTGGTTACAATGGTACCCTGGTGGACTTATAAACATGGCCGCTTATTGTTTACAAAATGTTGCATTTCTAGCAATTTTACGATCGTTCGATGCATGATTGTTCTAATTATTGAGAATTTTTTCTCGCTCTCAAATTCGTAGTATCATAACGATCTGTTATTTTTTTAAATTGTTTCTCACTTAATTTTCATAACTGTAAATAATTCTACACAGAAATGGGTCATAATAGGTATGAAACCGTTCTCTTTGATCGCATTTGTAAGCATGAAACAAACTTGTAAGTAATTTAAAATTACATCAGCGACCGATAACTGAAAATCCAGTGTGAAAATGTGTACTTTTTGCATTTGATATTTTAATGGCAGTTTTAACAACAAAATTGTAGCAAGATCAATGACGGTAGTTCTAATAAAACACCACAACAAAAACAGTTGATATTGACACTACGCATTCCCAGATTTGTCAAATTAGCTTCATCATCAGCAGTTTTCTACCCGTGTCCCATTCTACTTGGGGTCGACGCATCAAGTTTTCTTCTTCCATTGCAGTTTTTTTCCTAATTACACACACAAACGCAGCCAACGCAACGTGACAAAACAAATGAATCCCTCATCACTCTGTATGTATCATTAACTTTGTTTCTGCATAATGACAAAGCAGTAATAATGGGGTTGTATATCAAACTGACTATTTTTTTTCATGTTCCATTTCCGACGAGAAAATTGTGGTGTCTATGGTACAATTAGACCTCCTTGGTAGTTGCCCACTTAGTATCGGATGACATGCTACATCGAGAAGGAGAAATGAGCTCTATTATTCAGTTCACTCGAACATTACGACAATTTCATACTTAGGTCTAAATTGGTACATTTGCTACACTTGTTTTAACAAAGCATTAAGGTTTTATTTTGTTTACCTGCAATGTTTGTTATACTAAGGAGGTAAGCTTGACACTATTTTACGCTTGAGGCCATGTTAGGGCTTAATTGCACTTGATCGTTGGCGCTCGATTGCCGGATGTGGGCGTATTTGACGTAACGTTTCATTTCGCTCAATGTTAAACAAGGCTTGGAACAGATTTTTCCAGTGCTTGATTTTATTTTCTTTTGTTCCACAAATAAGTAGAATCTTACAATTTATAACTCCTTCGAAAATTTTACCAAAAGAATACCTATTTCTATTCTAAAGATCATCAATGTTTGCAGTAACCTCTTGGCAATGAAATGTTGGTCGTAGATCATGTTCGAGATTCGAGTCAACAGCTCATATTACTCATTGATTGCAAACGACATTACCGTCTTCAGTTTAATGGCATCTCGTCTCAAGACGCAACCAACTCTGTAAATGATGAATATCAATTTCTATTCTAAGTATATCAATGTCTTATTAGCCGTAGTTTATAACATTGAGGTCTTGTGAATTATCATCATCGTTCTTCTGCCGTTATACCAATTTGTTTGTGGTCATGAGCATGTCTTCTTCTTCTTTCATACTTCTCTTTTACTCGACATCTCAGCAGTCACCTCTTTTCTAGCCATATCATCCTTTACACAGTCCATCCAGCGTTTTTTTGGTCTTCCGTTACTCTTACAACCACTCACAGTATTTTAGAAATAATCTATTCAATTCTTAGTAGTTATTTACTCAGCTCTTGTCATATTTATTGTTCCAAATACCTACCACGGTTAGGCATATCGATTAGTTATTAGTTTTCATAAGTGCTAAATGGCAAACACAGGCACCCGTTGTCTGGCAAGATGACTCTTATGTGATTTCATAACTGCCACTCACTGTTGCTATGTCAATAAAATTATAATTAAAAATACTCGTTTGTACAGGGTGTAACAGAAAGGGTATAGTTATATGAAAGGATATGCTGCAGACCATCAAACTGAACAACTTCCTCCATGGGTCCAATATCGTAAATGCGAAAAAATGATCAGCTGTCCCATACATATGTCCCAGCATATCCTTTTACATGACTATAACCTTTCTGTTACACCCTGTATAGGTACCGGTTAATAACAATTCTTGTTTTTGTTGAAGCATGACTGATTTTAATTAACGCTCCAACTGGCTGGTTTTGCACTTATTAGAATATGGATTTGCGTCTGAGTTGGTTACATGTAGGTAGGTTAGGTAACTATTTTAATAACGTCGATTGATTTTCAGGTCTTTTTCAGCTTTTGGGCAGGTGTTATGGCGACTATTGCGAGTGACCAAGTGGATCGTCTATCTCATTGAAGCGATGTGCGAGATCTTTGAGAAACTTCCTTGGACTTCTTACTATGTTGCTATTTATTAGTCAATAATATGCCAGCACTACCTGCCGCACAGTGGCACATGAAGCTGTACATTTCCAGTATAACTTGGCCTCGCTTTGTATAGATTACGTATACAATGAGAGATCCGTATAAACTAGTTTTGTATAGCTTGACGTGCCGTCGTGCTTAGCTAGTCCTTTATAAAACTCTATGGATAGTGAATCAGCAATGTTTAAAGTCAACATACCTACTTATGCAACAAGTTGTCTGATCCAAACACGTGTGATAAATTATTGCCTATATTAAGCTGGACATGATTGATGTCTATTTATAGGAGCTCGTGGCTGAGTAATAACAGCCGCTCGGATCGATCTTTAGGTTAAGCCGCGCTTGCCTAGGTTGGTCTGTGGATGGGTGACCCATTACATACCGAGTTTCCTCCGTGCCTCGGAAAGCACGTTAAGCCGTTGGTCCCGGGTGTCATTTGTAGATCTTTGACAGCCGTTATAGGTAGTCAGTGGCCCAAAAAGTCTGACTGAGTCTTACCAAGGAGTATCGTATTACCCAGTACTAACTGGGTTGTGGAGGTCAGATAGGGAGTCGCTCCATGTAAAATACTGGTATTCAGCTGCATCCGGTTAGACTGGAAGCCGACCCCAACATAGTTGGGAAAAGGCTAGGCAGATGATGATGATTGATGTCTATTTATAGTTTCTTTCCATTCAGATATTCTAGCAAAATGGTGTCGCTCTCGCGTCGACACCAAAACTTGTATTCATAGTCAAAGTTGTCGAACACTTGAAACCGATTACGACGGTACTTACACAATTAACCCCCAGGCCGCTCGTGTTTGTTCTAACAATGAACGTAAATGTGCGAACTACAAGGGTTTTGTCACACCCGTTCGTTACGCGTTTTCTTTAAGTGCGTTTGAGTGCATGTTTACCTAAAAACCTAGTATAACCGGAAATTGAAAAGTTATGACCTAGAACGTTTGTACTAGATTGTATTTGTTTTATGGGTAAGTTTTCTTCTTTTGTTTTATGTTTTGGGCCTATTTCACGATGTTCGAATTACCACTACTTACCGAATAAATTCAAAAATGAAACAGAATTTGTATGAAATTATCTGCCAAGTAACGGGACCTTAATCGCTGGTGGTGAAACAGGCCCTAAACCAAAACTTATACTGTCACTTACGGGATATATTCCGTGATTGTTCATTATTTTGAGCTCCCGATGTTTCGGCGCTGTGTCGGGAGCTCAAAATAATGAACACAATCACGGAAGATATCCCGTAAGTGACAGTATAAGTTTATTTGTAAACCGTGAAAATTTAAAACAGGCCCTAAACCTATTTGTTACTTTTCCCTTCTTGTCTGGTAATCCCACTTGTTGATCTACACAGTGGCCTTTGTTTTTCCCATAAATTAGTTTTATCATCGATATAATAATTATATCGAAACGTTTTCTGCATTTGTAAACATCAATACTTTACATAGTTGAGTCTTTTAGTAATCAATTGTGTCAGTATTTAAATTAAATGATACTTCATTGATTCGTCTTCTTCCTTCATATTATAATAGGGAAAGCTCGGTTCAACTGTCACTGTAAACTATCATTCACAGATTCACAGCGTAAGATGTCTCGTACATTATCAACTACAAATTACTATGATTGCGTAAGCCTAAGTAGTAAATAGCGAAAAGTAGTCAGACACCGGCTGCCATGAAACCGTAGGTTGCCGCAAATTGCACAGAGAATGCCAAACCATTATAAAATTACAAATGAACAGGTTAAGGGCTATTTCCTTATCTAAAATTGTTTGTGTAAAATATGACGTTTTACTTATGCGCCTACTTATGAAATCTTTTGATTTAATTAGAATAATAATTTGGTTGGGAAGTCTGACAACCAGTGTTACCAAGGGCCCAGTACTAACTATTGTGGAGGTCAGATAGGCTACTGCGCTTAATATAAAATATGGGTATTCGGCTGCATCCGGTTAGACTGGAAGCCGACCCCAACATAGTTGGGAAATGCAGATGTTGATGATTTGGTTGGTGAAGGTCGCGAGAATGTGGTTAAGCAGTAGCACAAAATTGGTCGTAGCGGCCATCCTTATGCGACAGTTATGTCTAACATTGGACGGCGATGGCTAAAATGATGAGAACGAATATAATGTTATAGACACGTCATACCGATAACATCACACCTGTAATCGCTGAAGGGTAAGGCTGAGGTGTACCTAATAGTACACCAATCTCACGTAATTACTTACAATTTAATACCTGTTGTAAATCTGCGTAGTGACGTAGTCTCCACTCCACCAACCTTAAATTGAGCCTATCTGAAATTACGATAAAGCACCTATTATTTAACAAAAAAATGTCGGCAATAACTTAGCTATTTCACTATTATACAATAGTAGCGTAAATTGACAAAAAGAAAGTTACTTTGGGTCAGATTCGGCACGAATTTTGTGGTCACGGTCAACTGGCTGGTCGTAGACAATCTTTTGCTCGCGGCTTTGCTTAGTAATTAATAACCTAATTATTAGTTATATTATGACTTAATCAACCGAATGTTTTGAAAAAAGGTTGTGTTATTTATAACGTTATAATTCAGCCAGTTCGTTTCGTCTTGAATCAACAATTGATTAGTTTACCTTTATTGTTTACAGTCTATCGTTTTTAAGCCCTTACAATGGTCGTTACGCATGATTGCTTGGATAATCTGACTTGGTACTACAAAGGATTGAATGCTTGAAAAATATTCGATTCATAACAAACAAACATTGGGATCGGGTTGACCATTGACCAATGTTTGTGTATCGTAACTTATTTATGTAGCAGTAGCTAGTCTTGATTAACTACAATTGAAAAGTCAATTTCTACATTCAATTTACAATCTAAAAGTAGTTTAAGAATTAAAAGGTCACTACACACGTAGGTACGCAGATGTTTGTTGGTCCAAACCGACTTTAAACGCGGTTTATGGAAACATTTTCTCCAAATAAAAGGAGAATGGACAAAATTGCCGTAGTGTCCAACAGCGTTAAGATATATACTAATTATTATCGTTTTAGTAGCAAATGTTCTTAAAAAACTCTTTTCAATTATGTGTATCTTATGGCTATTCGACCTTGTGGCAGATGCCCATTCTCCTTTATCTAAGTAGATATTCCTTTGTTCCAGTAACTCAGTTCGTAGCATAGACAAATGTTCTAATAACAAGTTATCGACGGTATTTACAGTAGATACCGATAGTTACGATAATGTTTAGATACATGCTCGTCTTTATGTCAATTCATTGAACTGGAGTTTTTACACCGTACAAGTAGCATCGCGTGCGCCGATTACGTTAACGCCTCGTGTATAACGGCCTCTTCCGCGGTATAACACGATACTTTGATTTTAGGACTAAGTGGATCTTATATCAGATGTAATGATTATTAGATACGTAGTTTATGAAGGGATTTTGCCGTTTTGCTATCAAGACCTACCTATCAGTCAATCATTTATGGTCGTTGTTTCAAATCTACCAACCTTTAGATAATACTCCTTTGGAATTTTTAGGCACTTTTAGCTGGTCAATTAAATAAAATACTTGTCTTCGGTCGGAGTAATGTAATCAAGGTTTTATGAAGTTAATATTTAACTTTCAATTGAAAGTGTTTATTTACTTAGGGTAATAATTACATTATTATAAATAAAATAAAAATAATAATATGTTCAAGTAGCAAATTAAACGTCCACATCGCTGTCAACAGGAAAAGTGACCAGAAGGCTGGCAGCGTTAATATTTAACATAGGAAACAGAATTAAAAACTAGTCCTAAGTTCGAGACAGATTATCTCACTTGGTAACAGTTACCAACTGGATTTTTTATCAGAATCAGATAAGACGTCAATACCAAAAATTACACGATTTATATGTTTTTTCATACAGCGGATTACAACATAGAAAAGTTTTAGAAATTAGGACTGGGTGACGTTATGTAAGTAATAATTGTAGTCGAAAGTTGATATGTTCTGTCTACTTCTCATCAGACTTCCTTAATTTCGCAATTCCTGATATTGATCCTCGTTCATTGTTGCATTTAGTACAAACTGGGTTGTGGAGGTCAGACAGGCAGTCGCTCCATGTAAAATACTGGTATTCAGCTGCATCCGGTTAGTCTGGAAGCCGATTCTAACATAGTTGGGAAAAGGTTAGGCAGATGATGATGAATATTCATTGTTGCATTTATATGACATGCAGTCAAAAATCCTCATAATAAATAAACTGTCAATATGTTTACGTAAAATGTGCAGAATTTGTCGATTGTGAACAAAAACCATTCAGAGTTTTATGATTTGCAAGTATTTGTTAAACATTACGAATCTCAATGATGTCAGCTGTGATGCTATACTCCAAGACGAATGACCTCCATTTACTCAATCTGTAAATATTACGTGTGTAGGCAGTTTAAAACAAGTTTATGTACGTGACATTGTGAATTTAGTTCATTCGTCTATAAAATTAGCTAGAATAGCATTTCCTGCAAACGGTGTAACTTGTAGAAAAAACCAAATTTTGAAATACCGAAAGGCATTATCTGTCCTAAGTAATCATTATTGGAACTCCACCACTAGACCTACTATGTCAGTATCTAAGACAACGATACATTTCGAGAAATAGGGGAAAGGTCTTCCATTCAAAAGGAGGGTTCCTGCGACCAGATGGATGGTGTGTCTTGTGGGCTACTATGTCACAGACATAAAGATGATATATACCCCATAAATAGGGTTTAAAATACAACAAATTCTTCTTACTGGGAAGACAATACGTGTGCAAGCTTTTAGAAAATTATACTTCAGCGAACCAACATCTCGGTAAAAAATACTTGTTCACGTGTTCTGCAAAATTTACCGAAACTAATCTGCGTATATTAGCAAATTCTTCTCACTCATACTTTTTTATCATGTTCATCCAATCAAGTCCAGTTACACGGTCGTTTCTTTCCTCAATAAACTGTTTCTGAAAACAAAAACCCCATTACGATGTCCGTTACAAATCACCTAATAAGCAAAGAGTTAGTTAATGAATCAGCTGCAGTCTCTTTCTAAAAGGCTTAAAGTTTTTTCTAGACTCTACGGGCGTTTCAAATGGATTGTCTGCCGTCCGCAGTGCTTACTAGTAACGTGTGGGAAAAGGGTAAATTAGAAGTCAGATAAAAACTAGATTACGCAATTTATGTAGACACAGCAAATGCAAAATTTGCTGGCGTTTGTCTTTCCAGTAATCTCATTTTAAAGTCAGTGGCGCCAGTTCTACGAAATAGAAAAAGTAATGAATCAGACCCTGTCCATATTGGAATTAAGATCTTGAAAGTATCATCATCATCTGCTTAGCCTTTTCCCAACAATATTGGGGTCGACTTCCAGTCTAACCGGAAGATTTTGAAGGCATAATGAGTGTAAAAATACCGTTAGCGAAGCCGAAAAGCACTGGTTATGACAGAAGTGAATAGTAGCAATGAATTTGGGGTAAACAACAGCACAATTGGCATTCAAATATAAATAAACATACATACAATACCAGAGCATACGGTTCAGAAACATTAAAAGCCAAAAATATCCGTCCTTCACACAAAGCAGATATACACCTGTATGTACAGTCAACAAAACCATACAGGCAGCAACTTTACCAATATTAATACTATGTTGAACGAGTATTGAGATACTATTTCATGTATTCCTTATCTCAGTAGTTAAATACCTACATTATTTATTACAAGCCAGATTTTGAAACTACAGCAGAGCAAAAGGCTTCTTCTTAATTCATATCATCTTTAAAAATACTATTCTTTATCAGTTCAGCTAATTCAGCTATCTCCGACTATTCGTAGAAGCCTTGATTGATAACACTGCTTACCTAGTTGTTTGCGTTGCTGTTTTGCAAAAATGTTAATCTTGCCTGTTCAGGAGTCTCCCTTGCTGTGTGTACCTACAATGTACATAAAACCATCAATCCGTGTCTCATTACAATGGTTCAAAGTCAATGGCAATGGCATTGTAGGCTGGGATCATTCGTCAGAATTGTTAGCGCCAACATTATTTTGTTCACTTGTCTAAGGTCTTCGCACGACGGTATTCTAAATATTTTCATCTTTCTAATGTGAATCTGTGTTGAATCATCTTGTAGGCTAATTATGGAAGTCCATTGAATTATAGCTGGAGGTTATATCTCACTACTTCATTCTTTTTGATAGAAAATGAAGGGAAATAATAGCATAAAGATGTAATAGAAAGAGCATTCTATGTTATAGCCATTGGGTGGTAGTATATGTGAGTCGTCAGTTATACATAGAACACCATGACATTCCAGCATGCTTCTAAAATAGGTAAGATAAATAAAGATAGATGCAGAGATGATGATGAGATAATGATCGTTAAAGGTAAAGAAAGATATAAGTATGAACTAGAAAAGAATCTTTGTCATCAAAACAAATAACTATTTGTTTGACTAACATTAGAACAATGTAAGAAATAAAGAAATGCGTTTTAAATACTATAACATTCCTGCAAGCTTTGAAAATAGATAATACACCCTGTATAAACAACTCAAGGCAAATAAAATGATAAGGTTAGATGTTATTAGAAACAGATAAGTAACGTAAACATACATTTTTCTTTAGAACTCGATAATAATGCTGATTGGTAACATGAAACAATAACAAGCAGAGAATAGTTTAATAAAGATAGATTCCACTCAGTTAAAGGTAAAGAAAGATTTATGTATGATATAAAAAAATAATCGTTATCATCATAACAAATATCTATGTTTTTGATATACATTAAGAAAAGGTAAAAATAAAAATAAGCGTTTTAATAATAGGTTTATTCGCCTACGCCAATGTAACAATTATTTACAATTTGAGACAATCGTTCAAAACATCATTATGAAAGTCAACAGTTGACTCTTACAAAATCTAACATCCATCACTCACTTCGTCAACTCCTTCAATATAAGATTTATTTCTATTAGAAGAGTGCGTGTAAATTGTCTATTTTCACACAACGTTAATGATAGTAGACTCCAAGACTATGTAAGATTGCTGAGTGATTTACAGTTCGTTGCATTTTTTACTAACGGACCAATATTTTTTAATTTTTTAATATGAATATGTAAAAATATAAAAGATGTGGAATATCTATACTAATATTATAAAGCTGAAGGGTTTGTTTGTTTGTTTAGTTGAACGCGCTAATCTCAGGAACTACTGGTTCGATTTGAAAAATTCTTTTAGTGTTGGATAGTCCATTTATCGAAGAAGGTTATAGGCTAAAATTTCACGCGGACGAAGGTCGCGGACAACTGCTAGTAATGAATAAACGGAATAAATATCAATAGTCTCCTCAATTCATCTTCATCTTGAGCATCTATCTTAATGGCTTGTACATCGTACCTTCGTAAAAAGTCACGTGAACTTTGAACCCATAGACAATCACCACGTCAGCTGACATCAATGTTAAATTGTCAATAGGTACTAACGAATCATGTGGTCGCAAACTTATGCAAATTCTTTATATTTTTATGATCAATCAAGTTAATCGAGTCAGCCTATAATCGATGTCCACTGCTTAACATGAGTTTCTTAAGTTTCGACACAGCAGCCGGTGGTCCGTCTTCCATGTCCAGTCTATACCAGTCACCTTGGTCTTGGTTGGTGGGAAACGATCTTGTGGTCAGCTAGAGGAGACGAGTAGAGACTGCGAGAAGCGTGGCTTAGAATGCCTACAACTAGATGAAATTTAAATAGTAACTGTTAATAAAATATTTCGCAAGACAACGTTGAAAGTATGAATAGTATTTGTATCTGATAGAGAAAACTTGAATAACAGACAACAGTGTATGCCAATACCGATAAGTAACATCGGTAAACTGAACAGCGAATTGTAGTAATCGGACAAAGATCATGTAGCTCTTACAATAATGGAGCTTTCCCGGGTTAAAGTGCAATTTGTCTGGACAACTCACGTCCCCGTTTACTTCGTTCACGAACTCGTTTGTAACACAAACAATAAACTAGCTGAATAAGTGCGTAGGTAAACCAAGATTAATTTCTCACGACCATGTCGAAACACGATAGTGATCGCGAAATAAGATGCGAAACTTTTTATTGGCCACGTTTTTGTCTTCGTCTTGGCTCGAGAACAATGTAAAAAGATTTAGCCGTGGGTGTTGCATCACGATAGTAAAGGAAAAATCTACGATACTTGTCGTGGTATACGGTGTAGTAATTTTTGTACTTGAATGGCATACATTTTTATTGTTATCAAATAAATCCTATTGACGTTTAGTTGTTGCGTTGAGATTGAGACACGCGGTGTTTGTTATTTTATGCTTTTTACTTCCATGGTTTGTTCACGAACAAAGTCTTTACCAAGTATTCCTTCCAAAGAAACCTTGATTGCAGCTATCCCTGTCAATGAACATGACAATGTTTACGTTCTATCACTGCATCCGTTACTAAAGAATAATCCAAGCATACCTAGGTAAATTAAAATTCAAAATAGACCCCAGACAACACTGCTACTTTATATGCACATACTTGACGTGGTTCAGAGTAATCAAAGTGATCAGTTATTGGATAGAAACTGAATTCTCACTACTAAAACACAGCGGAAAGCATTTGTAAGTAGTACTGGGAAACAAATTACTGACGCCAGTATGCAGGGAGAAGATAGTATATCTAATTTTGCGGTGATGTTGTAAGATTTTTGCAAGTTTTATCTGTTCTATGCCGCAATAAACAAGCTTTGCAGGTGGCTTGGAGGAGGCTAAATAATTGATAGAGTCAACGGCATCCACATTTAAGGTCCTTCAAGTAACTACTGTTTATCCAATCACGAAAGAAGGTACTATTAAATATAAACTACCATTTTAATACTAAATAGGCTTCCGTTTGGCCGCAACTCAGCTGATGTGAAGCGATGACGCGGCCTAGGGTGGAGCACGCTTGCCTAGAAGAAACCGATTCACTCGAAGTTTGAATAGATCTAGATTATAATGGTCACCATAGTTGATGAAAAAAGAAGAATAATAGTTCCTAGCTCTTCACTTCATTGCTAGTTATCTTCTTTAGTCTGAAGATAAAAACTATGCAACAAAGGCTCCAGTTTCGTTAAGACTTCGAGTTCCGCAGCTGAACTTGCTGTGATGGAACCAAATACTCTGCAGCAACATTTAAATACAGCCAATCATTGGTGTTAGCTGCCCAATCATCGCCAGTTCTAATTCTTAGTGCGCAATAGTAGTTAACAGTGACGCAATAAGCGCGTTGCTCTTTCCAAACTGTATTACTGTCCATTTCTGTTGCGTCTCCCTTCCATGACTATTATTTGTGAGTCCAGGCACGGGGTCATTTCGATACAATTGATTCATCGAGACACTCTTAATGTTCTCTCGATAGTTCTGCGATCATTTTCGCTGAATACTAACTAGTTTTAAAGATTTATGTGTGGTGTGTTTTTTTTATAAATGTGCTTCCGGTGTTTTTTCTTTTGAGCGAAGAGACTGTGCTTTATGTGATTGATAAAGTGAATTGTGTTTAGTACCGAGGTCATTGGCAGCCGTAAGCAATTTGGTCTATTTTTAAAGCGAATTTAGAGGAAGAGTTCCTAGTTCCTTCGGTGCTCCGACTGTATGGACTTGTTGCATTTTATTGGGTATGTAACGGTATTAAAGGCAATTTAATACCGTGACCGTTTAATTTTTTTATTTAATAAAACCGTAAAAAACATTTAAAAATTTAAAAAATAGTGGTCCGCCGGTATCTGGAGCAGGGTCCAAGCTACCGGTAGTTAGGGCTCCAGAGACCACCTCACAATGCGATTTTTTTATTTTTTCATATTTATTGGTATGTTGATGGGGAAAAATGAGAAAAGAATAAAGATAAATATTTCTGAAAAACTATCTTGATCAGATACTAGATGCCAAGATCCTATCCGCTATCATAACAAAAATAAGTGGAATTTTATCTTTTCTAGATATTCTCGAACTTTTAAACACTTAAAAACATTTCTCAGAATCGCTTTGCAAAATGATACTCGTAAAATATCAGAAATAATGTAGCATTCTAGATTTTACATAGGCACTTGCTTATAACGTAAGAATGTAAAAGGATTAAAAAAATGAATTTTTATTTAGCTTACACTTAGCAAAGGTATGCTATTAATGGCTGGAATACTTTTCTTTGCAAATTCAAAATAACAGAATCATTTCAACATTGTACTTAATTTATCCGCACCCAGCAACTAGTAATATTTTTTTAAGTGCGCCCTAAAGGAAATTGAATGCTTATGAATAATAATTTGCAAATGAATAGATGGGCTGCGTAACTTATTCGTTTTATTTGCATGTTGTAAACTTGCGCACGCGTCGGTCTGCATAATGAGGCGATGTTCAGTAATACAGTGTTGTTTTTAATGCATAAAAGCCGGTCAAGAACATGTCTGCAGTAAAATTATAGGTTACGAGTGTCACTTACGATATGAGCAAAGTTATGGTAATGAGATAGGTATTTCATCTCAGAAAGTTGTTGATTAGTTAAAACACGAGCCAGACAAAACAAAACATGGTGTCTATTGTGCGAATATGCCACCTGCGGTGATCCTCAATTCTCATCAAACATCACTATAGTGGAAATATTTTCTTACTAGCAAATTCAGAGCTAACCGTCTCTGAAAAGCAATGTTTTTTCCCAGATTTTTATACAACATTAGTTTTAGTATATGCGAAACCTGAAACACGGTGTCTAGTATTTTTTTGTAAAGAATCTATAGTACAAAATTTTAAAACTGTATCATGAAAAATGTTATAGGCTTGTTCTGTTACCTGGTTATCTGCACAAAAACGTGGTAAATAAGCGACGCCGGCGCACGCGCGCCTGCAGCGTCGTCTTGTAAAGTAAAGTAAAATTTATTTGCTTAGATTGCAGGTACATAAGATAGGATGTAACAAAAAAATGGGTGAGCCTTGTACAATCTACCATAAATTAGGCATGCAAACATTGAAATTGTTAACTTAATTGAAAATAAGATTAAATAATGCTTTACAGTTAAAAATAATAGTAAGTATAGTACATTCAAGATATAAAAAAAATAAAAAAACTACTTAATACAATTGGAATAAAAAATCGGCTAGCTTGAGACAATGTCAAATTAAATTATGAATGCCAATATTAAATTACAATAAACTATTTAATACATTAAGTTATTTAATACATTCGATTATTTAATACATAAGTCAGTGTCATTTAGATAGTCATTTACTGAATAATAACATTTTGCAACCAAAAGTGATGTCAATCTCTTTTTAAAATTTTGAATCGTGTCATTTTTAATGACATTGGGTACTTTATTAAAAAATATTGGGCCCATACTAATTACACTTTTTTTGAGCAAAGCAGTATTACATCTTTCAACATGTATTAGGTGTTTATACTGACTCTTGAACTCATTGATAATAATAATTTGTCAGTAGATACCAAAATGATTGCGATAGGTACTTAGTGTCGCTCGGTGTCCAACTTTTAACTTTTTAAATATTTTTGGGACAAAATATAACATGGTTTAAAAATTATTGGAATCGATTCAGTTACTTATTCTGAACAAACTATATTCAGGTTTCGCATATACAATAAATAATGTTGTATAATTAAGCAGTGTCAGGTCGGAACTCTTGATTTTCCTCGTAGTATTTGGACAAATAGCACAAAATTAAATATCTCAAGGAAAATCCACCTAAAAATAATTTTCAGACATTCATTCCCCATGTGTTTTTCGACACACAGTCCATTCAGTGATTACGTTTACATTGACTTATTGACTCCCTACGAATGGCGTCACCCATGCCGCCGTCTTTACCTCAACAAAACAAACTGCGAAAATAGCAACAAGGTTTCTGATTCAGCCAAGCCCAGTATAAAAACGAAGATGACAAAAATTTCTTGAGCGGTGTCGAAATTCGGAACTAACCATGAAAATGTACTGCATTTGGCGTTTCTTCGACAGTTCCCGTTGCTAGCAGCGCCATTATGATCCCTCATGATATACTGGACACTATAATTTCTATACGGAAACTAAAGTTGTTAGTAAAAACTAATGTTTCATTAACACGAGAAAATCGCGTAGGTAGGTACCTAGATTGTTGTTTGATTATGAGCAAAGATTATGTACGTACATACGCATTACCTTTACAGCTCTTCTTTGTCACACTTCTATATTTACAAACTTAGTTAAGTATACATAATAAAGACCGCTGATCTTGTGGTTACAGACAGTTTCAAGATCACAATTAAAAGTCAAGGCTTTTTATTCAAGTAGGTAGGTACGTTTTCTTGAAGTGATTAATGTAAAATGTGTAAACTATGGCGCGTAAGGTTTTGAAATAAACCACCGACGACGTAGCATGTGTAAGTGATATATCCCCATGGATACATTACATGCTCGCAAAATAAATTGTTAAATAATAAAAAAAACATGATGTTATCAGTGAACTTGTCCCTCTTCTGATGCATCCCAAAGTTGCATCTTTGATATAATTCTTACCAAGGCTGGAAAACGTGGCCGGAAATATGCACGTTATAGTCCATCTAAGATTACCAGAAAAAAATACCAGCGTTTCACTTGCTTATCATCTAGTGCAAGGAAGCGAAAAATGATAATAGTACATATAAAATTAATTGAAAAATGTTTGTTTTACATTCTTTGTAGCGTAAGATTCAGTGTGTATGTACTCGCCGACCTCCCTACCGGCGTCAGCGTAGTTTGCTACGCTGACGACACGCTGGTACTGGCACAAGGGAGGTCGCATGAGGCGGCGGCCGAAAACATGACACGCGGGGTTGCGATAGTCGTGGAGAGGATCCGGCAATTGGGTCTCGAGGTGGCACTGCACAAGTCCGAGGCCATGTGTTTTCATGGGCCTCGGAATGCGCCACCGTCCGGATCCCTACTGACGGCAGGAGGGGTTTCCATCGGCGTCGGGTCGACGTTGAAGTACCTAGGGCTCGTCCTCGACAGCCGGTGGAACTTCGTGGAGCACTTCCGACGTTTGGCTCCCAAACTGGAACGGACAGGGGCTGCCTTCAAGCGGCTCTTGCCCAACCTGAGGGGTCCAAACGCCTCCTGCCGGAGGCTATACGCGGGGGTCGTGCGGTCCATGGCCCTTTACGGGGCCCCGGTGTGGGCGCGTTCTTTGAGGCGGCAAGCCGCCCACTACCTGAACGCGCCCCAAAAGGTAATAGCCATAAGGCTAATTCGGGGGTACCGCACGATCTCCGGCGAAGCGGCTAGCCTCCTTGCCGGATTGCCGCCATGGGATCTGGAGGCGATAGTCCTCGCACGCCTGCACGAATGGCGCGCGGAGGCACTACGTCGGGAGGAATCTCCGTTGCCGCGGCAAATTGCCGCTCAGCGGACAGACCTCCGGCGTGATCTCATGGTGACATGGAGAGAGCGACTGTCGCAACCCCGTGCAGGGCACGCCACCATAGTGGCGATAAGTCCCCTCTTTGAGGAGTGGCTAAAGAGGCGCCACGGCACCCTCACCTACCGTCTGACGCAGGTCCTCACCGGACACGGTTGTTTCGGGAGGTTCCTGCACCGAATCGGGCGGGAGGAAACGCCCGGGTGTTTCCACTGCGAGGATCGTTCGGAGGACACGGTGGAGCACACCGTAGAGGTATGCCCCGCTTGGGCGGAGCACCGCCGTGTCCTTGTAGCGGCGATTGGCGGCGGCGATCTCTCGCGTCGGGCCCTGGTTCAAGCCATGGTCCGGAGCGAGAGGGAATGGGAAGCCGTCACCACCTTCTGTGAAGCAGTCATGCTAGTGAAGGAGGTGGCGGGACGTGAGAGGGAAAGAACCTCACGTCCCAGCCGCCGCGGGAGACGCCCTGGGCGTCGGGAGTCACGTGGTGGCTCCCGGCCACCGTAGGCGCGGGCCTGTGGTCGGCGAGTTATGGGCTAGCTCGCCGTCCGGCCGTCTTATGTCGACAGGCCGTGCAGACGGCGCGTTCGTGTTCCACGCGCGCCTCAAAGAGATGTCAGCAAATAAGTAGGGGTCCAAATAAGCAAGGGCCGATGCCTGCCAGGGCTGCGGGACTGTTCGAAAGAGATACCGTGGCCCTGGAACACAAAGGCAAAGAAGGAACATGGGTGGGTTTTAGTCAGTACAAGTCTGACACTCCCTTCCGCTCCGCCCAGAGCGGGGGGGGTCATTTGATGATTTCCCATCCGGAAAAAAAAAAAAAAAAAAGTGTGTATGTACTAGGGAAGTATGTAGGTGGGTTTCGAGATCATGGACGACTTACTGACATCTGTTTACAGCAGGTCACTGGGTGATTACATAAACGTGATAGTTCATATTGTTTGTAGCATGATTATTGTACTTACGTACTACTTATATCTTGTTTTCTTGCAACACTGAGACATTATCAAATTATTATATAGAGATCTAACGAGATCACTTTACTTTAGGACGTGTGTAGCAATGCATGATAAATTAATTTCGTTTTAAATAGAGGATAGAGGCCAAGCAATCATAGAATATTAAACATTCGTTAATAGACATTCATGCAAATTGAACTCGAAATAAGTGGTCGAATTATTTAAGAGATATTTTATTCATACAAAAATAGTGGGCTGGTGGAAGAATTTTACAGCAATAGCCTGTGGAGGACTTACACAGTGTAAATAATTGATTTACCAGCTATTAACTTAAATTTGGCAATCTGTAATGAAAAAAGTAAATACTGTCTTTGATATTTCAGCCTACTATTTATTTATAGCTTCAGAATAACATTCACACGTTTTATCTAGTAGCTGCATGAGTAGAACGGCTACTTCTATTATTTGTATTCCTTTTTTTTTAACATCGCTTTACTGACATTTTTCTACATTAATCTAAGATTGTTTTTAGCTTCACTTTTTCCTCTATGGCGCACGGTGTAATGCAAATACTGTATGTTTATAAGTAGAATTTTGTAGGTTATGTTTTTCTAAGAAGAGTTAGCTATTAATGACATGTTAGTTCAAGTCATATTTGACTTGACATTAAAATGACGTTTAATAACCTTGAATTTGGCAAAAATGGACATGACGAACTTTTATTAGACTTACAAAAGACAGTATAACAAAACTTAAAAAAAAACTGTGATTAATTAATACGAAAGACATCTATTTATATATGAAATGGTAAACTGACTGACTGACTGACTGACTGGGTGATGTATAACGCACAGCCCAAGGTCCTAGAGACATGAAACTTGGAGGGTGTGTTCTTTGTGAAGAGTAAGTATCCACTAAGAAAGGATTTTTGGGAATTCCACCCCTAAAGGGGTAAAATAGGGGAGGGAAGTTTATATGAAAATTCGTCAGTTTTGAAGTTAGGATCTTCAAATTTTGTGTTTAGGCTGACGATTGAAAATTAATCTATACGTATCTCAGCGTTTTTGAGAATTCTACCCCCGAAGGTTTAAAATGGGGGATGAAGGTAAGTAATCGAATATTTTTCGACATCCACGCGGGCGAAGCCGCGGGCAAAAGCTAGTAATTATATATAAAACCTAGAAATTATTTATAGACGTAAGACTAGGAAATATGGTCGAAAGGCCTTCCCTCCTGGATAATTTAAAAAAAAATGCAAACCAACACACACCAGTCAGCCGTTGTTCGGTCTAAGTTGCTCAATAGCTAATGGAGTAGAACCCGTCATTTATATCCGTAGATATTGGAACACAAATCATTTGTAATATGAATAAAAAATATGACTTCGTAGTGCGTGACTGCGGTAAGTGAAGGGAGGAGTGTGCTCGATAGAGCTTAGTCATAGAAGTATATCTAGTTTTGCTATCATGTTGTTATACATATACTTAGGTTTGGAACTGATTTTTGTTTTTTTTCTTTATCGAGTCTAACCAGCCTAACCTGGTGTCAGAGATTTTTGGCGCCCATGGACCTCTGACTTGGCTTTACATGCCGTCAAGATATCTCTCAGGCATGCTGGTTTCCTCACGAAGTTTTGCTTCACCGAAGCAAGTGATAATTATATAATACGCATATGAATCCGAACTCGAGATCTATGACTTGGCAGTTCGACAATCACCAATAGGCTATCACTGTTATATGCGCTGATTTTTTTGATGATTATGTTTTATGATTCTAGTATATTATATCAAGAGAAAAAAACCTCTTTAAAGTAACTTTAAGTGACTAAACCTAAGCGATTACTCAATCTGGACTGATGAAATCAATCTGTGTATATTTAATCCCGAATTTATTTTCGATCCTCCAGTAATTGCCCCAGTAGAAGTTCACACTTATCCGTGCACCAATTAAATTGCTTTAATTGACATCAGCATCCAGTGTCCAATTTAATTATTAGAGTAGAAAAAATATAGGTAAAATTGAAGTGTCTGTTTGTAATTTCAAAATAACACCTATTTACTGAATGCTTATGAAAGTATTATACGGTACTTATAACAATAAAACATGTTTTAAAATTTTTTGTCTACATGTCTGTCTGTTTGTTCCGGCTAATCTCAGAAACGGCTTTACTGATTTTGACGGGGCTTTTATTGGCAGATAGCTGATGTTATAAGGAGTAACTTAGACCTATACTTTTATTTTAGACAAAGGAAGAAGGTTGCGTGTAAAAAAAAGCTTTCATATTGTTAAAAATTCCGATTCAAATAGGGACGTAATATTTTTATAATAATTTCACGTGAACGAAGGTCGCGGGCAACAGCTAGCTACCATAAAACTTCGCATCGCCATATTAAGTAGTAATATCCTGTTTTTTCACTGTCCTTCATCAGGGCAAAGGCCTCTTCTCGTACAAATAAGGAACGAGCATTAATCACTACGATTGCTCATAGCGGATTTACGATTTCAGACTCAGAAATCCAGATTACACCAAGATATTTCTCTTCGTCAGTCAGTGATGTATCAAAAATATAAAATATACTCCATTTGATATTCCAATAAAGGTTTCAGAAAAAGTAAACATAAAAAAAAAATCAAACAGCACAATTCCTCAGTCAGGGTCAAGCGATATTGACCTTAAATGAAACCGTATACGTTACCTTATTGCGATAATGAGATTTTAACTGGAGTGCAAGTTAGCAGTGTTTATTGGGGCGCTCTCGATTGCCGTGGCTATGATCGATGCTAGCCTTAATGACGGGATGGCCAATGAATGTGGAAGCTTGTTTGAGTGTCCACTGAGAGGGGGTAATGTGTTTATATTGAAAAATAATATTCAGTTGGCAATTAAGGGAGTGGATGGCTTACTGAATTAGCAAGAAGAAGCACACCATAGACTTAGAGAGAAGTGGAAGGAAGTGGGCCTTTGCCCAGGAATGGGACAGTAACATATGGGCTAATTAATAAACTTACTGGCGAAGACTCCTCTCACTAGAGCTATGGGTGTGGTGAACGAGGTTCACGAGAGGGTTGATGTATTGTGTTGTAACTTGAGTGAATTCGCAAAAGCTGCATTATATATAAGGTCTAACTATTCATACACGAAATATTTTCAGGGAATCATCTAACGGCTATAACAAAGCTGTTTCAAGGGATCTTTTTTTTATCTGAGTATATTTTTTTATAAAAAATAAATAATTTAAAATTTCTTTACCCACAAAATAAATACTGGCTCCTTATTTTTAAGCATCCATTACGCTAGTTTACTACGTCGTATTTACCTATTGTCATTGTTAGAATATGGAAGTAAAGATTTATGCAAAAAGTCTCAAAAATTTTTAGAATTAAAATAATTTCGTAAAAAAAAACACTCAGATATTTTTTTTTTCTTTGCTATGGCGACTTTACGACTTGTAGAAGTTACTCTTAAAATATTTCGTGTATGAAAAGATAGACCTTATATAATATGTTATTTAGATGTAGGTTAAGATTTAGGATATAGTATAGATTAAGAATTTAGCATGTAAGGCCACTCTATCGCATTGGATCGTAGATCTGTAATGGTAGTTGTAGGTAAGAGTTCGTAAATAAATAAATAAAAAAATCATACAGCTAAAAATATTAAGGGACTTGATTGTTAGCGTCCTTAGGCTTGATGTTTTGGTTTCCTTTTTTCCATGCTATGTAATATCATCATACGCCTGCCTTTACCCCAATTTACATATAAGGAGTCGCGGCATTTTGTAGTCTTCTTCTTCCATACTTCTGCCTTTCTAACCATATCATAGCGACAATTGCTACCAAGACTTTGTTAATTTATTTTTAAATTTTATTTTCCAAACATTATTTCGAAATGTGTTTCGATTTTTGAATTGCTATTATGACTTTGTTAATTATTTTATTTTTTTAATTTAATTTTGGTACTAAATAATGTGTTTTGATTTGAATGATTAAATTCTACTATAACTTTGTTGGCTTAGTTATACATCTTATTATGCATGCTGTGGTCTCCTGTAAGTGAAGGAGTACACCTACGTGATACTTTTGTCGTCGATTATTTATTTCGTGTGTTTGTGTATATCGTTTGTTGGAGATCCTAAATAAATAAATAAATCATCCTGCACTCGTAGTAATGTCGCGTGACTACTAAATAAGTAGAAGAATGGCAGTGACAATATTATGTCTCAATACGCAATGTTACATAACATGTAACACAAACTAAATTCTTTCTGTAAAGTCCGAACAAATAAAGTTCCTCTTACAGGTTATTAACTCATTTAGCATAACCACTTCGACAAACCAAATATTGATGTTTACTTGAACGAGCCTACAATTGTCGTCTCTTACATTTCACAAGGCATAAGTATATTAGCTGTTACATAAATGATCTTTCCTCATAACGTCTACGACCTCTCGAACTTTAACTAGCCATTGAACAATTTAAAATCTTACTGCGAACAGAATTAGATACATTTTCAATTGTATGTCTGTACTTTTAAAAATGTCACTGAGTTCTCTGGGCTGTATAAAAGTTTGTAAGGTAAACTTCGTGCATTGCTGACACATGCTAAAAATATACGCTTTCGACTAAGCAATTAGTATCAGTTGTTGTACTGTTTTTCACATACGATTGTTACTCTTTGTCATGTCGTGATTTTCGGCCAAATATTTGTGTAGTTGTCTTTTGTTTTATTCGTGCGTATAAAGTGTTACGTCAGTAGGAAGTACGTTTGTTCGAAGGTCATCTGTCTGGATAATTTTCTGCTGCGTTTGTTTTCCTATTACTTACTAACGCTCTGAGTAGCGATTAATTATTTTAACATGCATAGCATCACGCTCTTGATTTTTTGTGAGTTTATTTGTTTTACATTGACTAACATTACAGGGTTACCTAATGCGACAGTGTCCTCAATAACGATGTAAATGTAACTAATCACAAACAATGCATTTTTGTGAACTCATTCAGAGAACGATTTGGAATAAATCAACGACGGACAACGGAGTTATTTTCAGGTTTAATAAAATTAGTGCTTTACTAAAAAAAATGTAATTTGCATTATAAATCACTGGTATTTCCCTAGGTGCTGGACCGGAATAGATGGCTAACAATGATACACCTACCAAAGTACAGACATTCAGACAACCTCAAGGTCACAAACACGATTATGAGTCAGTAAAAAAACAAAAGAGCATCGCTGTCAGTGTCATGTCATTGTAAACTCTATGGCATGGCATTAACTTTCGTATTCTCGTAAGTACACTATCATAGTCTGCTATTTAAGTCCCAGAAGTTCATGCTTTAACCTCACGACTTTCTGAAAGGTGCTACGAGCGTAAGTAGAGTCAGTAAAAGGTTAATGGTGTAATATTATAAATTGTTACTTCATTGATTAGTTAAGCTGTGTTATAACCGGCTGGTCAGGCTGGCCAGTGATTGGCGAAGAATATTGTGAACTTTATAATTGTTGGAGTTCATTGACTTTTAGCTAGTGTGCCAAAATGTCTGGGAATTCGTTACTATATCAATATATATCTTTACCCTATGAGTGGCCTAGCTGTTTCACCTGCCTTGTATTAACGCAGTGTCAAAGTACCCATCTATGCTGTACTAAGATCCCTTAATATAGGTACTAACATGGTAGGAATAAAGTAATTTAAAGATTTTAGAAATCCGGGAGTCGTACAGGCCCCAGCTTGAAAAATATGTTGTAACGAATGAAACTACAGAACAAAAATTGATTCCATGAAAGTTTGTTTACAATATAGAAACACGAAATGTAAACGATTAAGAAAGTATTCAGATTGTGAACGGCAGCCGCAGTGGCGATAATTGCAATCGGGCTAATTGTGTAACACCATCAATGATCAGAAAGAAATATTCGTTTCCTAACTTCTTGATCTTATCAGCTGGTACTTTAATGTATCAGTTCTGTAGATTCACTGTGATTATAATACTGTGATACTGCGATACATTCAGATACATTATGACCGTCTGACTTCCGCCTTTTTCTGCTCCGACTTAGTATACAGGTTGGAACGGACATCGATGCACAGACGGACACCACATTTTGAGTACATCATTCTGAACGATGAAAAATGTACTTATGAGGGGGGGAGGGGTCGGAATGATGCACTGAATGTGTGGTAGCCGTTTGTGTGTTGATGTCCCTTACACCCTGTACTAATGTGACCTTTATTAGGTTTCGGCCAGCGTACGATATGGATATGCATTTGGTTTTGACGCCACGCGAAAATTATGATGATAATGCTAAGCCCATCATCATTAATAGCCTATCATTTTTAATATTGTCTTTTAGATCCTGTAACGGTCAGATGGTAATAAAGTATGTAAAAAGACCCTTAACGAAGCCGAAAGGCACTTGTTCTCCCCGTCACTGCGATCATTTTTTTGTTCTAAACCATACCTAGGAACCTCCTAGTTACGGAGATATTGAGGGTCAAACTTCAAAGTTTTCAGAGGTTTGATGTACATAATGCTTGGTTGACGGCTTCGTGAAGGGTCTGTTTACACCTTGTATAAGCGTCACGATCTTGATAGTCTAAGGTCATGAATTCAATTAATCCATCCGACACATTGTTACGCAGTTTCAAGGGTTTATAAAAAGTATAATAATATTTTTGGTCCTGCACAAATGTTTATTTTTTTCTTCGAGAAATGGATACGGCTAAATAATTATATTAAGAATGGTCTCCTATACATGAACTACAATAGCTACAACTGTCAATCTACGAACCCGTAGGTATAATATCCTAGCGGTTCCTAGATAAGAGTATACCTACCTTACTGTTACTATTACAGTAAGTTCTCCGGATGCCTTTAAAACTAACAAAAGAAATTACGTCAAGTCACGAGGATGACCAGTAGTATCCTGTCAGCTAATAACAAGACACTGTGGTGAGTCTGTGACGGCCAATCTGTCGTCAAGTGTGCTGATTATGGCAATTACCTCTTGACCGCTCATTGTTAGTAGCGGTCATTGTTCTAAGAAATATAAGAATGCACGCAGGTTGGTCACCTCTATAGAGATTTCTTATATTCCGGACATTCTTATCATACCGGTGATGGTCACTCTGTATGAAAAAGATTATTGTAAACTTATACTATTATTTACGGAATATTTTTTGTGATTATCCATTATTTTGAGCACCCGAAATAAAAGTAATCACGGAAGATGTCCCGTAAGTGACAGTATATGTTTAGTTATAAACCGTGAAAGCTTAAAACAGTGAAAGATTATTGTTATAGAAAACTAGCGTCCCGCCCCTGCTTTGTTTTTGTGACTAAATAATAATCAAACTGATTTTAATTCATGTTCAATGTTAATGTGTTAAGTACACATGAACTTTCTGGAATATATTATCTAAATGATTGTGAAAACTGCTTCTATTTATGTTACGTAGTTTAGAATAACAGTGTGGCCAAAACAGAGCTCTTAAAAAGAAACAAGGGACATCGGCACACAAACGGTTAACACATATTAAGAACAGCATTCCTAACCCTCCACCCGCAGAAATTTTTCAACAGTAATTTAAAAAAAAAAATTACTTTTCCATACATTTTGACCGTGTAAGTGTTGCCACCCTGTATATAAGTGCAAGTAGAAAAGGAAAGTTCGCAACACACGGCACGTGCAGTGTATACGGATATCCGTGAAATCCTTTTATTAAATTAAAACCTTGCGCTGAAATATAAAGTTGAAGTACCAAAACCAACAATGTTTGTGGTTCCAAGTTACTTTACATTTTATTCTTCAATCGCTTTTTGAGAGTAATGAGAGTAGGTACGTAGATTATTGGGTACAATCTGATGCTTCATTTCACATAAGATGTGGAATTAAGTAAGATGATGTCAAAATCCAAGAAGATCATCATCATCATTCTTCTGCCCTTATCCCAAATCATTTGGGGTCGGCGCAGCAAGCCTTCGTCTACCATACTTCTCTATTATTTGTCATCTTACTAGTCCCTCTTCTAGCAATATCATCTTTCACGTAGTTCACCCATCTTTTCGATGATCTGCCCCTACTCTTACAGCCATGAATACTAGAACTTTCCACACGCCATACCTCATATTATATTAATCTTTACTAATCGAATGTTACAGTTTTTTTTTTCGGATGATAAATCGTCAAATGACTCCTTCTGCTCTGGGCGGAGTGGAAGAAAGTGTTAGACTTTTACTGACTAAAACCCATCCATGTTCCTTCTTTGCCCTTTGTGTTCCAGGGCCGCTGTATCTCTTTCGAACAGTCCCGCAGACGGTTTAAGAAGTGAACAAAAATATTCAATGACTCTGTCAAATGTGTTTTGCAAGTTTTGCAAGTGTGACTCAATAAATGCATGCTGTATTGGCGTTGCATGAGACGCTTCTGTAGTAATTCTACCGGGTCCATATTTGATTGTTTTTAGTGCATAAATTACTGGAACTAGGCCGCATCGTTTGTCCACTTTGGGAGAGTCGTCAGCTTGGTCAAATACTTGTAGGTATGGACTTTAACATTTAAATCTAGTACGGTCGATGACATCTTCCAATAGATATTTCGTAATAAACGTACGTACAGTAGACGCTCAAAAGTGCACTACCATGCTAAAGATTATATTGCTATGAACTGTGCGAGCGCGATACAGCAGTGTGTGTGCGTGTGCGTGTATGAGTGATGTCTCAACATTCCACACATATCACACACTAATGAACTGTCGTCACACTACGCGAAATAGCATTATATTTCTGTTGCATTTAGAATACCCTTCATAGTGATGACCTGTTCTTACCATTGCATTGTTAAAATTCGCGTAGTATTAACATGTGTTGGTAGCTGTTTGGGCTGAGCATGGGTTCACGATCAATGAAGTCCAAGTTCGAATCCATGTTATTACAATGTGTGGCTGTTTTTTGTTTCTTTGAAACCTTAATAATATTTGTATTTTAAGCAGAAAGTCGTTAGGTATTTATGTTTATTTATAATGTAGTCATGCTTATTATTTATTTTTTATAAGGAGTTAAATATTAGATAGTTATTGTATTATTATTTAACCTCATTAATTGATTTTTATTTTATCTTTTCGGTGTTGGAAGGTGGAAATAAAAAAATCATGCTGAATGATAACAAAAATGTTTATTCGTTTTATTTATTTATAAAATTAACAAACTTTTACGAGAATTGTGACGTCACATTCCTACCTAGGCAAAAAAAAGTTCTCTTATCACCGTTCATAAGATTTTTTGTTGTATACCCACTTAGTCAATTCATAATAAGAATAACATAACACGGAAAGGATATTCTAATAACACAAAAATAATTGTTGATACCCGCTTATTATAGGTATTCAGCGGAGTTCATTGAATACTAATATATGAGTTAGACTTTATGAACGTGTTTTTTTTATGTAACGTCACATTGAATGTATTGAGGTTATAGCTTAAGTGTTCATTTTCTTGACGAAAAGAATATTGAAACTAAACCCCAATTTAAGATCATTAAATTTAAAATTTATTTCTTAATTTTTTATTTTTTTTATTTACGGTTAGGTTAATATTACTAAATATTTAGTTACCCGGTCTACTTATTAAATTAAGTATTATTATTTTTTCGCCATAAATTAAGTCTTCCTTTTGTCAAGACTTGAAAGTCTTCTCCTCAGAAAATACAGTCACCTCCCAGTTAAAATCTAAATAATCTCGAGCAAAACGTAGTCTTTCCTCCCTGTGGTTTTGTGTCAAAAATGGTTTTTAGCTGGCTTCCTATGATGTAAACCTTCAGCATGGACTGCATGGCGAACAGTCTGTAATGTAGTATCCAATTGCTCTGCAAACATTATAGTTGGAATGAAACCATTTGTTTCATATTCTTCCACCATAAAACGTCGCTGAGTCGGGTTAATAAGCGGCGGCCTTTCACTTCTTAGATGACTCTTCAGACTACCTTCTTCCTCAAACCTCTTTACCCAACGGCTAACAGAATTTCTAAAAAAACAAACAAAATATGATTACACACTTGCAACTAGCAATTTATTTAATAATAAGAAAATCACACACCACAACTATCATCATAATAATTATAATTTTTAAAAATAACTTACACATTTTAAGCCAGTTTCAGTTGAAATTTGAGAAATATTAAGCCCATTTTTACGCAAAGTGACAATATTTGCCCTGTCATCAATACTAATATTATCTTGCATCTTGAATAAAGACAATCAAACAATACGCTAATCGTAATAATAACACAAACGCTCGAAACAAAGTTCACCAACTAACAACGTCATAACTAACTACTTTGTTCAATCCAGAAGTTTATTTTGTTTCAAATTCACCCTCATCTTTTTTGTTAATAATAAGTTCCAACTAATATTTTGAAAAACATATCTCATCGGGTCTAACGTATCATTTATAATTAAAACACAAAAAGTGTAACTGTGTCACTTGGATTCGAACGCAGGCTCCACCGTGTGAGACATTTTATCTATAGCGTTAACCGCTAAGCCAGATAGACACATAATTGTTAGTTTGAAATTAAATATCACTAACTTAATACTCCGTCGCGACATGACAGGCTTGTCACTAAGGCAAATATCATTATATCGCACTCTTTCTGACTAGATAATTATGAAAGAGTGCGATATACGAGATCGTGTATGTGTGCAAAATGTTTGTTATGGAAAAAGGTCGTAAGTGCGACTTGTTTTGATGCGATCGTTTTGTGAAACTGCTATTGCACTTATGGTCTCTACTGTACGTACGTTCGTTGTTTCAATTCGTTTTGTTTCGTTTCGTTGTTTCGTTTCGTTTTTTCGTTTCGTTGTTTCGTTTCGTTGTTTCGTTTCGTTGTTTCGTTTCGTTTTTTCGTTATTGTTTCGTTATATTAATCTGTAAATACTAATTTATCAGGAGGTTTTTCTAAAAATTTGTTTTCTATTATTGCATCACCCTTTATTTTAACTGCAACCTCTTTTATATTTTTGATATTGTCGTTGACCAAGTTACTTGCAAAACTTGTTTATTTAAGGAAAGGTGAAAACTGTTAGCAAGTTGTAGCAAAGGTACCTACATTCATAAAAGTTCAAAGGAAAAGTGTAAATGAGAATAACCAGATATAAAAGTCAGATGTCTTAAATGATAAACAAATGAGTACTACTGTATTAAAATTTACAACATTTGTTATCAATTTTACGACCGCACATTGAATAAAAATAACTACATTGATGTCTACACAGACATACCGACATATTTACTACTATCGAGGTCGGGCAAAATCAAAAATTTTTATTTTAAAATCTGTTTTTTTTTGCATAGTTCTGTTAGTAGTAGTTCTGTTATGTTAGCTATTATTATCATAGTATCGAAGACACGAGGTCATTATTCTATGTAATCCTCTCCATTCCAAATTTGCTTTTTGTCTTTCTAACAGCGAACCTCGTCTATGAAACTGAACGCGATTAGCACATGCACGACGGCGTTCAAGAACTGTCAATGTCAATATTCCATAGCAATAATGATACTGACGACTCTTGATGTGGTTGCGACGTGCTGCGTTCAGTTTTACTGATGACAGCCGCCCTATGAGGAACTTGTAGATAATCCAATAGTTTCTTTACTGGTGATGATGACTTGGAAACTGGATTCGTTCGTAAACGTAATGGTAAGTGATTTTGCGCGGACGGCTCGCCTTGCTCCGGTGACATAGTGGCCAGCCGGTCCATGCGATCGTCTCAGGTGCGTCATGCACTAGGGATGACAAATCTTGGCTTTCGAAATAAACTTTCCTAATAAAACTTCATCTTTTGTAGTCAACCGCACATCAGTGGTAGGTAACATTTAACACTGACATCGCCTTTATGATGTTGCTGTATTATTGAAGTGGAAAATATGTTTCCACATAAGTGCGGATGACTGTATTGTGATAATGCTTTATGTTTTCCCAATAGAGTATGTGATGAGAAGCCCAAGTACGAACAATTTTAAAGCCGTAAAGTCAAAGCATTATGATTATAGATGGAATACCTGAAGGAAGCACCTTTCTTAAAAATCAGTCCAACTGGTACGGATAACCGGTTTCACTTTAACCTACTTATTATTTATTTATTTAAACTTCATGTACAATAGTGGTACATAGGTGGACTTAATGCCACAAGGCATTCTCTACCAGTCAACCTTTGGGTTAAATAAGAAAACATTGTGATAGGGTACAAAATAAATATATAAAAAAAAATTCTTGCTATCGAAAATTTATATAGGCACTAGGACTTATCTGTGCCGGCGGAAAAACACGGAACTAAAGTAAATGTACTAAGTTTGTCGTATCGATGCATTTCTTCTTGACAAGCGGCGCCACCTAGAACTGCACTCTTAAACTGGTCACACTATACTGGGCACTGACAGATATTTCAGAACAGTATCTGTTACTGGGTACCGTGTCCACAATGTCTATATCTATGATTTTGACCGATTGAATAAGTATCGATGAATTGTCATTGTCCAAGTCAAAATGATGCTGTAATCGCTTCTATAATCTCCGATACTAGGCAAAGTGGCTCCGTGATATCGAGTTAAAAGAAAAACCGTGAAATGGATTTTAATCGATTAGTTATGGGTTTATTATTTCATCAACGGTTACAACTTTTGTAACTAGAAGATGAATTACATATGACTGTTAATTGGTCGAGAGTAAATTACGAAAAGATTGAATAAAACATCCTAATATTTTGACGAAGTCAATTTAAGATGACGGCTAGTAGAATCGTAGGTGATGCTGAAGAAAAAGACGTTATGTGATGATATCCTTGTTAACGGGATTGGGAAATAGGCAGGACGGTAGTGACTTCATATCCTATAGACAGCTTACTCAATGACGAGTCAAACTTTTTTAAACAATCATAATTGGTTTTTATAATTTTTTTTTTTACTAATTTTACCAAGGGGTGTCGTATTACCCACTACTAATTGGGTTGTGGAGGTCAGATAGGCAGTCGCTCCAAGGCTTAGGAAAAGGTTAGGCTTATGATAAATTGGTTTTTATCACATCACTGGTTTTAACAGAAGTCAGGGAAAGCAACGATTAAAAATTAGGTTTTGACCGCGGCTTCTTATACGTAACGGTCGAAAATTATCCAGAGGTCCCAGGACCGCCTACTGAGATAAAAAGTGTCCCATGTCCTACCTTAGGTTCATGTCAATTCATATGCCTTTTACCCAAATGCCGGAACGAAAGACAGACAGGCCGACGGACAGAGTTACTTTCATTCAGAAAAAGCTGGCAGTTTCGTCACAACGTTAATGTTTTCTTCATTGTTTGTCTTTTCATTTTAGTATATCCGTGTAAATATATATATTTATAGTATTTTGAAATATTGTTATAGTATTTTATATATCCATGTAGTTTATCTTTGTAATAAATAATTTTTTGCAGAGAGATACACCTACCACTGTTTGTCTCTGCATCACCTAAAGGTTGACTGGTAGAAAATGCCTATGGCATTAAGTCCGCCTCTGTACTTTGTGCTTGAAGTGTTAAATAAATAAATAAATACATTTGCCTTAAAATTTTAGTCCTATCTACCTATAGATAAAATTTCAAAGTGTGACATCCTTAACCAGTGGTATTCACCAACACAAACCGGGCGGACAACTTTCGCGACTCGTCCCAATACTGTTGTGGATTCGTGAACTGTTACATCACTAACATCTGCCTGTGTTACTGTGTAATATTAGTTCAAAGACATTACAATACGAAGCTATACCAGTTACCTGAAGAATTGAAAGTGGAAAAAAAGTAAAACTTTGTACATGTCGCTTTTTGGTTGCATTCTACTTGTTGAATCTAGCAACCAATCGGCGCAGGAGTATTAGTGATTGTGCTGAAATATAGTAGTTCCTGGTGGAATCGTCTATCAGCAGAAATAAAATCATACTATGTGGGGGGTTCATGAACTTCTTAGATATCAAATGTGTAAAACGGCGTGTCCCCACTGACAATGACCCACTTACCTTCCATTTTGCACCACATCACCTGTCACCTGCGGATTTTCAACTTGCTGCATTCGTGAGCCGAGTTACGTACTTAGCTGAATTTTGGGCCAAACACATTTGAACTTTTTGTTCTCGATGCGCTAAGAAGAAGTTAACCGCCACTCTATGTGACGCTCCGCCAGAGTGACAGTCATCAGCCAGTGTCAGCATATCCGACCTCTTCGGCCCTTTCTGGGTTCCTAATAATTTGGTTACAAAACTAGAGGGCGCCACTCAAATCCTACTCGTTTTCAATTCTGTTCTATGAAAGATGTTGAAATTCTAATGTGTTTATGTTTGGTGTAACTAGTTGAGAAATATCAGTGTGATACATGCGTTTGGAATTTATAGAACACGTAACGAACTTAAACTCTTCATATTTTGTTTTTTTTAGTAGCTATTAGTCACATTTATCGTTCAAATTCAAATGCTGAAATCGCCTTTTTGTGTGACAGGCAGACTTTTAGAGAGCTGCTAATCTTCAGAAATGACTGACTTACCATGTAAGTGTATTTGGTAAAATATGTAAAAAGCTACCCCTTTCCATTGATTAGAAGTAGCTGATACTGTAACGCTACGTAGATCCATTATATTCGATGTAAAAATTACGATGATATCATAATGATTAGCTCTACTTGTTAATGGTATGTCTAAAGGGAAGCTCAAACTCATCTAACTGATTGCTTTAAGTTTTATCGTTTTGGCTCTTGCCGATAAAATAAATCTTACAATCCACTTGGCAATAAACATACTTACACGTGCAAGGTATTACCTACATACTATGCAGTCGCATTTAATCATAGCGTGTTGCATAATTTTGTCATGTACAAATTTAATCATTGATGAATAAAATAACTGTGTAGCTTCGAGATGACTTTATATGACCATTATTTTGCATATGCCAGTATCAAGTAATACGTGTGAATTACTATATGGCACAGCACACACAGCACAGTTAACTGAAATGATCGCACCCGTCGGGGATTACGGACGGCAATCCTTCTAATATTACAAATGCGAAAGTTTGTAAGGATGGATAGATGGATGTTTGTTACTCTTTCACGCAAAAACTTCTGACCGGATTTGGATGAAATTTGGCACACAGATAGTTTATAGCCTGTATAATCCCAGTAGTACGATGGGGCAAAGCCGCGGGTATAAGCCAGTGGTGTAATATTATGCTAATAATGTAGAACACAGACCGCGAAAGCTATGGTATTGGTAGATCAAACTCTAGATGCAACGTCTGCTGAAAATCTTTAGTTCTGTGACTAGCCTAGCTTTGAAATGCGAGCCTGAAAAGATTATTAGCTATAAAGTATGATGACTGCCTCGCTGGTCCAGTGGTCGCAAGCGCGACTGCTGAACATGATGTCCTGGGTTCGATTCCCAAGTCGTGCAGAGTAAAAGGGTTTTTCCATCAGGAATTTCTCAGTAGCAGCCACGGAGTCTGGATCTGTGCCTGGTTGATGGCAATAGACTCGCCCCCTATTATATGGGACTTAGACATAACTGGCGAAATGTGGGTGTACCAATGGGTACATCTCTGACCAACCCTTCGGGGATTACAGGAGTGAATGGAATGTTAAGTGTTGAGTGTTGTTGTAAAGTGTTGTTGTGTGTTGTGTTGTGTGTTGTTAGGGAATGTTATATAATCAAATGGTAAACGACAGTAGCGAAGGGTCAATTTTTGTAAGAGGTAAGCTGGAGTACATATCTTTAATGTGATTATATTATTTGTCTATAGAATACTGACTGTGCATTTTTCAAAGGGTAGCCGGTAGGAATCGAGTTCTATGGAACCTTCGCCACTGGTAAACAAACATCTTACTTTTCTAGATATAGTAATAAGTAGTTATAGTTTTCTCAGAAAACCACTAGAGTACACGTCCACTCGAAACCTTACCTATATTAATTACAAACGTGGGAATTATTACGAAATGGTTTCCTACTTAATTGAAATGCGAAGTTTCCTTGAATTAACATTATCTTGATTAGAAGGTAAGGTTGAAAAGCATCCTATTTTAAAACAGTCTGAAAAAATGCGAAATGCGGTTTTGAACCTTCAAAGAAACCTTGAGGGAATGCATTTACATTTTTTAGTTTTATGAAGCGACTGAATAGCGTATAACCTAATCAGAAATAGTTCGTTTACGATCCAACTTTATGATGTACACTTGCGAAATTTCTATTGCCGTTCAGCACTAAAGTTTTATAATTTTATATGTGAACTCGACGGTTTTGAACTGATTTATATATATTTACAATGTGAACATACGGTATGGTACTAAAATGTTTATTTAAAACACAAAAACTATAGCTATTCAAGCTGATGGGCTCATGAAATTAAGATGGGATGCATTGCAGTTAATTTAGTTGATGGCTTTTTTTTTCGGATGGGAAATCATCAAATGACCCCCCACCCACACTGGGCGGAGCGGAGGGGAGTGTACGACTTGTACTGACTAAAACCCATCCATGTTCCTTCTTTGCCCTTTGTGTTCCAGGGCCACGGTATCTCTTTCGAACAGTCCCGCAGCTTAGTTGATGGCTAACATGACATATTAACACAAAGAATATTATGATACATAGAAATAGTGTTAAATGGTTGAATAGTTGCCTCGTTAGTCTAGAGGTCGCAATGAGGTCCTTGGTTCTATTCCCGGGTCGGGCAAATTGTTATTGGGTGTTGCCATCAGGAATTTCTCAGTATCAGCCACGGAGTTTGGATTTAGGCCTGGTTGATGGCAATAGGCTCGGCACTATTACATGGGTCTTAAACATAACTGGCGAAATGTGGGTGTACTATTAAGTACATCTCTCCGTAACCCTTCAGGGATTACAGGCGTGATGTTATGTTATGTGTTGAATGGTTTTGGCGCTTGAATGACATTATTGGCGTTTTTGTTTTTTTTTTAAGGCATTGTTGGGTTTGGTGTTAGAATGGTTATGACATGGGCGTCGTTGGTAAACATTTGTGTAATAGTCAGTGGAAATTGCATAGAAAAAACCGGCCAAGTGCGACTCGGACTCGCGCACGAAGGGTTCCGTTACTATCGTAGTAGGGGAGCCCCCTTTAATTTTTAATTTAATTGTATGATTTGTTGTTATAGCGGCAATAGAAATTCACATTCTGTGAAAATTTCAACTGGCTGCCTATTACGGATCATGAGAAAGACAGACAGACGGACGGACGGACTGACGGATAGCGGAGGCTTAGTAATATACCCTTCGGGTACGGAACCCTAAAGACAAAATGGCGGGGTCGTTTTGACTATGGGCCCGCGCCAAAATAACCATGTCTCACTCTATTGATTTTCATAAAGTTGAGGGCTTAGTAATGTCACAGAATACATAATAGTACAAGTAGTAATGTTATCATTAACACTAGAAACGAGATATTTACCATGTTTACTGTTTGCAAGCACCATGATCACGAATAAACTGAGTTTATCCGTGAGTGTATCAAGGTGCTTGCAACAGCGCCGAAATATCGGGAACTCAAATCAATTAGTAAACATGGTAAATATCCCGTTTCTAGTGTTAATCACAATGTGATAGTTTAAAATCAAGTAGTAATGTGTTGTTAGTAAATAGGTAGATTATAAATTATTTTCAAACAACACGTTATTACTTGAGTGAAATTATTGGCACAGCTTGTTTTACCACAAGTGTGGAAAAAGGCGTGACTGTACCTTGTTTGTTTGTATCTTATTGTATATAACTAAGTGATTATTGTTTTACGTGTTTTTGCGTCAATAAAATACGTAAGTTTTGCATTACATATCAGTAGCTTTAGCCCGCGGCTTGGCTCGCGTTATTTTAAAATTTGACAATTTTTTTTTTATAAAGCGTTGGCCCACACTAGGAAATTTTCCTGTATCGTGGGTGCGTTTACAAACATTTAAACTCACATACACAAACAGCCAGACCTGGAACTACTTTTAGGCCATTCAAATATTTGTTCCATGCGGGAATCGAATCCGCGACACGCATCGCAGCTGTCAATCGCTCCGCCACTGCGCCAACCGTGCAAATAATTACACTCTTAACAAACTAAAGTTTCTATAATAATATAATTCAATCATGATTCGAAAGATACGTGGCGACATCTATTATCATAAGAACGTTATTGTTGTTTTCCTCAGGAACAGTACTTTTTTTCGGTATGAAAGGTACCCTATGTCCGTTTCTGTATCCCTGACAACGTATATGCAAAATGTCAGGATGATCGGTTACGTAGTTTAGGCGTGAAAAGGTAACAAACAAACTTACTTTCGCATTAAAATATTAGTTAGGATTATGTACATACTCATTAAATTAATTTATTTTAATAAACTCATATTTATTTTGTTTAATTTATGATCACCTAAGTGGCTAATCAAAATAAAAAAAAATACGATACGAATTATATGTTTTCTAAGTATGGTTTTCGGATGCTCGCTTGTCTAAGGTAAAGACTGTGAGTTCCAAGTGTTTTTGCAGAGCATAGTCACCGTATAATATTTTATACAATAACTTTACACTGTAAAACGAACAAAGGTACTAATACTCCATAATACAGTGAATAACACACATACGGGGTGTAAACAGACCCTTCACATAGCCGTCAACCAAGCATTCTGTACATCAAACTAAGTAACTTTACGCAAACATTATTGCTGGGTATCGATTTTTTTTTTGGGGTGAAAAATTACGTTTTACGGTAGAACTCGATGGAAAGCAATCAAAGGATTGTGCTGATGGATGGATTGAATAGTACGGGGGTCGTGGAGTTGTGTAAAGTAAAAATCTTACTTAAAAACATGTACTTAAAAAGAAACTTGTGAAAAAGTTGGAACTTTGACACCCAATATCTCCGTAACTAGAAGGTTCCCAGGTATGGTCTAGAACAAAAAAATATCGCAAAGACGGGAGAACAAGTGTCTTTCGGCTATGTTAAGGGTCTATTTAAGTCCTTTATACCTACTGGCTTTATCGATTCCTATATACTCGTACATGACGACATCTAATACACGATTAAATAATAAATCTAACATCTTTTTTTTCTGCATACAAGACTATTGTAGTTTCTAAGTGATAATATTGCAACAATAGCTTTCAGCAATATGACTCCACAATACATTGCGTCACGAGGAGATCATAGGTATCTAATAATTAGCGATTCACTGTAGCCCCTTCGCTATCATTATTGAATGTATCAGTTTTGAACAGTCACCAGCACATCAAGGTATTACAATCTGTCGAATTTCTTTAATAGATCTACAACTTTATCGCTAAAGCATTAGGTTCATGGTTGATTAGGAAAATTTGACAGTTACGGGTAGCTTTATGTGCTGGCGGAAAGCAATTAGAGGGATCACCAAGCCGAAGTAAGACATAAAGCTAAAAGGTGACGCCAATCAAGTGTCAACAGTATTACTTCTGTTTGTTTTTGCTTTCAGAAATGTTTGAGAACTGAAAGTTTGGTAGTTTTATCTCTGGTCTTTATGTTTTTTTTTACAAAAATCTAGCAGATACATCGAATGGACATCAATAGAAGTTTAAAATGAAGTCCACTACTGTCCAGCTACATTTTTTAAGTCATATTTAATCTTATAGTGAATTGTGATAGTCTGATATGGTTGAGTTATTATTAAAGGTAACTAATGGAATAAAACGTCTTCTTACATGTTCGAAAATTTCGTACAACCCTTCATGTTTTTCATCCACGACTTTCGAAGCTTTACCATCAATTATAATTCATTTCTATCTCTATCAAGAAAGAAAGAAATGAATTTCTGATGAGATGATGAGTAATAGAGAAGTATGGAAGAAGGAGACATGCTGCGCCGACCCTAAATAAATTGGAATAAGGACAGGAGAATGATCTCAGAGTATATCTCTATTACATGTCCAAGCAGATGAATTTGGTCTTCACTTCTTTGATAAGTATGGAGTAACGTAAATTCATAAACAGATAAAATGTAAACTTAATTATAAATCCCTAATACTATCACACAAATCAATAAACTGTTGGACTTTAGATCGAGCTAAAAAACCCCATCACGTTATGAATCACGGAACTATGTGGGTCAGATCGAAAGCCGACAGATTGGGATTTATTAGAAACGTTAGATTTGACAGCCGGTGTTCCAGGCAACCTTGCCCCAGGGCCGGCGACAATCGGCATCTCGTAATAGCCGCGCGCCATGCGTGGGCGCACGATCTTTCTCTGCTCACGGATTCGCTCAAAACACTCCACTCTCGCGCACACGCGGATCGGTTTTCACCGCCCTTTTTTGATTTTTCGTTCAACTTCTAACTTCCATTCAGTAACTGTGACTTTGAAAATTTTGCCAATTTTCCTCTCCGCAAAGTATTGAAGTTACAAACCGGCACCGGGTCGTTCAAACGATTATAGTCTCTATTTACAAGGATACATGTGCTAATGTGATTGTGTTAGTGAAGTTGTGCAGTGATGAAGTTCTTCCAGTTTTGTTTAGTGTTATTATTTAGGTTAGTATTTCGGGTTCAAATATTCGTCGAAAATTACTGTACGTTTCATAGACAAAATATTGTATTAGAAAGTGTTTATGACATGCATATTTATAATAGTAACATTACAGTGTTTGTCAACTGACAGATTATTATGTCAAAATGTCGCGTTACACTGTCATGTATTCAAATAAATAATAATCATAATATGACAACCTTATGAAGACAGTCAAAAATATTTGTTTCTAAGAATCAACTTATCTGTAACTTCAACATTTGCAGTTTTTATCACATTACACTAGTTTTGAAAGAAGTTGACTGAAGTTAGCTACAAATATTTTGTTAAAATACTTCTAAATCCGTAAAGAGTCCCTTTTCTACGTACAAATCAATATTGTTTTAAGTTCAAATATAAAGTACCTATAGTATAAAACTCATCATTATTCTCCTGCACTTATCCCAATTCATTCGGGGTCAGCGCAGCATGTCTGCTTCTTCCATACTTCTCTATTATTCATCATCTCAGCAGTCACCTCCTTTCTAGCCATATCATCCTTCACACTTTTTTTCTTAAAACTAGTCCACTTTAATTCTAAAAGACACAGTTAATCCAAGAACAGATAATGAGATGTTAATTTATGCATAATTTCTACAATATTACGAAGTTGTTGTGACGTGTGGAGTCAAACCCGTCTCCGACCTTGCGAGCACAAAACCGGTCAAATTACATCACTTAACACTAGGGCCATGCGATATATTTGTACTAGATTGCAATCTTAGCTCTGTTTAGATAGTAAACAGGTAGTTACTTACAAATAAGTTGCAGCAATAATATGCTGCAACTTATTTGTCTTTGGAGCTTACGGCCTTATTATGGATGCAACTTGTGTAACAAGTATGGCCATTTGTATGCATTTGTATGGCGACGAAATTATGCAGAGTTGTTGCTAGTTTTTATCCAACTTCTAAAAAAGGAAGAGGTTTTGTATTCCACAATAAATTTTTTTTTTCATATTTGTTCACCAATTTCTCCGTGATTACTAGTCCGATTTATTCTTTTCCATTTGGTAGAGGAAGCTCGAGCGTTGGTCCCATATACATTTTAATAACTTTGCTTAAGTACTTTAAGAGTTATGTTCAATAATATGCATTTTTTCTTCTTCTTCTATGTGGATCTAGTTTCAATTTTACATGTAACTAGATCCACGTATTGACAAGGATTTGTGTGAGAAAAGGGTAAAATAAAAACTTTTATGCAAATATGCAGTTATTTTTTTTGTAAATTTAAAAACTGGTTAGTGTTAATCTAGCTAAAAAAGGCGAGGCATTTCATAGTTTGTACCTACCCCCATGGAAAAATGGCGTTAATTTATATTTATGTATGTAGGAATAACTAAAATTGATGACTAAAATTTAGCATTGTTATCGTCTGAATGCGTAACAGCCATCTAAGTATTATTTTAAGAGATTGTAGTTTGGCTTTGTTTGAGTAGGTGGCTTAATAGTGCAGCAACTTATTTGTCTTTGGAAAGTAACTGTCTATTGATGCAACTTATTTGTAAAGTATTAGCTAATTCGTTCGCACGACAGCCAATCAAGCTATACAAAACGCCTGCCAGGGCTGCGGGACTGTTCGAAAGAGATACCGTGGCCCTGGAACACAAAGGGCAAAGAAGGAACCTGGATGGGTTTTAGTCAGTACAAGTCTGACACTCCCTTCCGCTCCGCCCAGAGTGGGGGGTGGGGGTGGGGGGGGGTCATATGATGATTTCCTATCCGAAAAAAAAACTATACAAAACCAGTTTAAGCGGATCTCTCATTGTATAGGAAATCTATAAAAACCGGGGCCAAGTTATATTGGAAATGTACAGCTTCATGTGCCGCCGTATGTACTTATTTAAACCTTCTTTCTCGATTTTAGAATCGAAGTTGGGCAGTACATTTTGTCAAGTGATTTGTACGAGTTAAAGATAGGTTTATTTGCAGATGTGTTTTCCTTTTTTTTTAAACACGTAACGAGTAATTTGGTGTATAATAAACAACAATTTGTAGGCATAATTTCTGTTATTACATTCCCTTGACATCACACTCAAGGGAATAATGCATTATTGGCCTTAAGTTAACAAAGGTCAGTATGCGTTGGAATTTGATCTAAATTCTTTGGGTTTCCTTAAATTTAGTACCTAGTATTCCGGACAAGGTCTGTTAAAAAATGTGAAATACTTTAAAAAATACATGAAATTCCTTGTCATTAAATTCGATACACCTTTTTATTAATTATAGGCAAATAACTGCTAATTAAATAAACAAATAAAAAAAATGGCCTTTATTTTACTCTATAAAAAACTGTTAATTACTGCAGTGTAATCATAGTCATTGAATTAGCTATTCCGTAACAAAGAGATCATGTTAATGGAAAGCAAAAACAAAACACTGCACTTACTGCTTTTGTTTTTCAATATCTGACTAACAAGCGTTCCTTTTAGATCAAAATGTTCTTTATATCTGTTAGTGTTTACATTTCCTTGCATATTTTATTTCTCGAAGCACTTAAGTATCTCAAAGGAAGGAGTGTAGCAATTAGGAGGAACTTTCCAGCACTGTCAGTGGTACAACTTGGTGTTTGATTTTGAAATGTTTTTCCCTCTAATGACCGATTCAGTTCCCGAGCCTCTCCTTAATGGCGGTTGATGGCCCGACTTATTGACATTTCACTAAAATGTATAGATGCTATAGTCAGTTTTAGTGCTGGCCCTCAATATTTGCCAAAGCTATTAGACGTTTCGTTTTTAATGTGTTCTGATGTCATCACAAGCGCTGTGTCTTTTTCAAATAGAGAATATGCCTCAATATTTGACATTATACTAAAGATAAATGTGTTATGCTTTAGTACTGATAGTTCTAGTATAATTATGATTTTATGACCAAAATTATGTGTTGTATAGTAAAGGGTAAGCATTTCACTATACTTCAGATTAGTGTGCTGTTTTTACGACTCTTTCAGCGTAAATTAATTTCGAAAAAAATCATAAAACAAAGGAAAATGTGGCATTATTTCAACATTAATATTCTGAATCAGCTAGAACTCACATATTTAAATAGGCTTCACCTGTTGCCACTAAAGCAAATAAGATGGGAAATAATGGATGTCCAATGAATTGTTTTCGTTGAATTTATGGCACATTTGTCGCGTTAAATGTCAACAGGTGTGTAATCGATAGGAAAATAGAGTTCTTGTAATATATGTGTTTTGTTATTAGATTACAATTACAAATATCACTTAACAAGTAATGTTTATTACTTACCCAAACCAGAGGTCTTTCAAGGTCATGTAAACCATTTTGTGACGTCGTCTACAGCAAGCTAACTACATATGAGGTTCAGGTTCACTTCTCTGGTTAAAAATGGTAAGACAGGATTTTCCTGTTGGCAATTTTTAGTCGTAATTTCAGGGTTGAGATTGTGGCCGGGAAATGGTGATAGGCTCGCTCTTATGTAGACGAAGAAACTTATTGTGAAAATTCAAGTATGTTTTATTAATGTGATGTTTCTTTCTTTCCAGGCATTTGGGCTCAGCTTTACATTTTTGCTGTAGGTGAGTAAGATGAGTGAAGCAACGTTTCTGAGTAATAATTTTCCTCAACTTTCACCTTTTTTACAACCAAGGACAGTTCAAGTTAGGTGTTATGTGTAGTCGCTGAGATTTTGTCGCTTATCCTTTCCGTGATGTTTAAAAGCGAAATTCTAAAACTGAATTGAAACACATTTGCATTTATTTAAATAGAATATACCTAGAGTGTCTTTCAATTCGTAATTTTGTGACAATTGTCAATCGTAATCTGGACCGTGCTTAGGTACAGTCACGAGCACCAATATGTATACACCATCCTAAATTTAAAAGCAATTTTTGCGAGAAATAACAATTGTAAATTGGAGGTAGGATCTTTTTCATAAGAATATGAGTTCCAGAATACTATGTTCGTAACAACAGGAATTTTTAATCAGAACAGTAGGAGAAAACCCCTTTTTTAAGTTGTTAAGTGTTTACATATTGGTGCTCGTGACTGTACGATCGTCAAACGTTCCAGTGATTGACATAGAATGGTAAGGCACAGAAAAATAGTGTAGTTCCTCACAAGCTTCCTTAGTTCTATACAGTACACTACGATGCCAAAGATCGTCTCTGTCTCACAAAGTTAGTTCGATAGCAATAAATTGATCGTAAGTGATACAGTTAGGGTCATGCCGTGAGATACTGCGGTGATTGTTCCACAGGGGAGGAGTATCGGCCTCCTTGTGAACTGTCACAGTCGTTCACATGATCTTTAGTTTTAGAGGTCAAGTTTGAGCAAATTGTTTCTTAATTTGATGCTGGCTATTTTTTTATCTGTTTTCCAAAAACAAATTACCGACTTACCGTCTTTTCACAATTTTGTTACGAGATTAAAGAACACTTTGATTTTGATAGTTATGAAAAGTCAGAACTGAAATAACAGTGGAAGGGATGTGGGACGCAATGTATTGCGTTTGTTTTAAATAGTGTCTTCCGTGAGCCATGCATGATTATAAAAATGTGTTCCATTATTTTCGACAGATAGAATGTGATCGCGTCCAACGATTCCGGGCTCATAAAAATGGAATTCTCATAAAGGACAGCCAAATGCGAATCTAATTGGACATCCCTAAAAATATTAAACCATTTAAATCCACATGTGGTCGAGAAACAAAACATGAATAAAATACACGTATGTACAAACCGTAGAGGTGAGATATCTAATACTGATATTATTGTAGTCTTCAATAAGCTCATTACCAATGTTATTTTAGCCGTTAAACAGCTTACGTCTTTCCGAAACTCCAGCCACGTGATGGCAATAAATTATGCTAAAATAGTTTTAGTAGCAAAAACAGATAATGTATCTGTATATTATTTTGACTCGGTAACTATTCTAGTTGTATCTTTAATAGTTTGCTAACTGTTTATGAAAAATAAACAAACAATGAATTTGTGTAAACGACATGGATTTTTTTTTTAAGTTTGGTTCTTTATGACGCGTTGTTAATTTGAATCATAATTATGTCTTAGTTAATCGGCTTGATATTAGGTACGTGTGGCTTAAATATACTTCGCGAAAGGGGGGTGATCTATATTAGGTACTTACACCTCAGTCTAATGTGGTGGTGGAGGTGTTGTGTTATTATTATGTCATGTGTAATTTGGCTCCTGGAAGTAACAAAGGGCTTGAAATGTCAAAGAGACTTATGGGAACAGCATGTGATCTTCAGTTTGCGTCAGGTACGAACGTGGGAGTTCCACCCACAGACCACGCACGTTCGCCTACGACAAGAGTATCAATATTGGCTACACGAAATTAGTAAATAGAAGTACCGAGAAAAAACATGTATTTATTAAAAATAAAGTAATTCAGAAATAGCATACAAAATGCCTGTTAAATCAGACCAAAGACCTATGAGAGCCAATTAGTGTCACTAACGACGAAGGAGTATTTCAATTTTGACATTTCTAGAACTTCGCATTAAATGTTGACTGAATTCTAATATTGTACCAAGAACAAAATGTCATACAAAATTTATGAATAATAAAGCAAGAACAAATAACAATAAAGCAGAACAAATGCCAATACAGAATCATTCAAATGTAGCGATTTAATAACAGCAGATAGGATGTAATTATGAAATAACCGGTACCTAATACATCTGTGGCCATCGACATAAAATCGGTGGCCACAAATTGCCCGCTTATTATGGAAAGTCAACAATTATACGTATGAGTGCGCTATGAAACTACCAACGACTTTCCATGGCGGTATTCAAATGAACGGGTTACGGAACTGTCACAATGTGCAGCGGCCATCTTTGATGCTTTCAAAGCAAATAACGGATTCGACGCTAAATGCTGTGGAAACAATGTTTTTTTATGGAAGGCTTGACAGCATAACGTTGTTATGATTTTAGCTGTTGCGTTGTATTATGTAAAGTTGTCATAGACATTTTGTGCATCAAAGTTATTTATGATCATGTGTGATCTCTTTTGTGTAGGTAAGGTAGTCCTCGTTAAATATAAACTGAAGAATGGAAAATCTGGATCGATCTTTAAGGATAACACTCGACAAAACTTTTCAAACGGCATTTACTACTTGCCAGAGTCCTGCTACCTGGTGTAATATTTTACTAGTGAGCCGCCCGTGCTTCGCTCCTGTCGGGCCCGAACCTATACTAAGCCCTTAGCAACACCATAGCCTCTACACTACCTAGTAAGCAAGAACTAACCATACACATTTACAAAATTTCATTCAAATCGGCTGGGTGGTTTCGGGTATTATTGTGTTAGCGTGTAGGTACAATCATAGTGACAGATTGTTAAGAACAGCTCACACAGCCAGCCGGCAGGCGGGCGAGCGAGTCGAACGAGGCATCGTTTCACATCTTTTCATACTTTGGTTCACACCGCGAACTATCGAAAGACCCGAACGAAATATGAAAAGGTCCTCGTTCGCCTTATATTAGTTGTTTAGTTTCTTTGTCGCACTTTTGCGCAAAATCACTGCTGATGGCAATGACAGCTAATAAACACAATTTTAAAAATGCGAAACATCATTCAGATAAGGTTAATGGCATTTAATGTCACAGTTGTTTAGTAAAATGTCTATTAAAAGATGTATTTATAGGCGCTATAACTCCAAATGATTACTGAATGTTTATGCTATTGCACTGTAAAGATGCATTCTGTCATAATCATAAACTGATAGCCGTAAATATTCGCAGGTATTGAATCTGTCATGATTTCACAATGCCCTCATGCTAATTTTGTTGTTGTCTAAACATCTTTCGACACTGACTTGTATCTACAATTTGGTCTTCTTTAACCATAACTGTCTATTTACATTATTTACAAACCACAAATCTATAATAGTAATAAAAATATGTACAAGTATCAAACAGGGTTACAGAGTGTCAAAAAATACGTCCTAATCGCTGTCAACAGGAAAACTGCCCAGAAGGCTGGCAGCATTGCCACGTTGGATGACAATGCTGATTCTTTGGCCAAAAAATAGGCCCGCCCTCTGGTCACGTGAAGAGTCGACCAACCGCTTGGCGATTTCCCGAAATACTAGGTGGGCACGCGGAGCCCATGGCCCTAGTGTTTCAATTCCAAACGGCTCAAACACATAAATAGATATTTATGTGTTTGAACATCACATATATATCACATAAATAGATATTTATGTGTTTGAACCAATAAAATTATTTTATTTGCGCTGTTTGAGGTTTTCAACAACTTATGGTCTTCTGAAATAAATATGTAGTAATGCAATATTTGCGTAAGTTTTAAAACTTAAAGGTAAACTTATCGCATGTTTTACAACCACGTAAAACAATATATTTCGTTTATTTGTTATAACTTTTATTCGCTTACATAGTATTATTAACGGGTATATTTTCTAGACGTACCACTCTTTTTTTTTTTTTTTCCGGATTGGAAATCATAAAATGACCACTCTGGGCGTAGCGGAGGGTGTGTCAGACTTGTACTGACTAAAACCCATCCATGTTCCTTCTTTGCCCTTTGTGTTCTAGGGCCACGGTATCTCTTTCGAACAGTCCCGCAGCCCTGGCAGGCATCGGCCCATGCGGACCCCCACTTGATTGCTGACATCTCTTTGAGGCGCGCGTGGAACACGAACGCGCCGTCGACACGGCCTGTCGTCATAAGACGGCCGGACGGCGAGCTAGCCCATAACTCGCCGTCCACGGGCCAGCGCCTACGGTGGTCGGAAGCCACCACGTGACCCCCGACGCCCAGGGCGTCTCCCGCGGCGGCTGGGACGTACGGTCCTTTCCCTCTCACGTCCTGCCACCTCCTTCACTAGCACGTATCACTCCTTTATGTTCACTTTCTGTCTCGTTAGCCGAGTAACATATAACACGACGAAATGATAGACGATATATTAGAAATTGCATCAACGTTTCATAAATTATGTTTATTTTATTTTAAAACTAGCTTATGTCCGCGGCTTCGCCCGCATGGTTTCGCGTGGTTCGATAATTGTCCCACGGCATCATACTACTGGGAAAAAAGTATCCTATGTGTTAATTCAGGTTATAAACTGTCTATGTGCTTTTCATCCAAATCTGTTCAGTAGTTTTTGCGTGAAAGAGTAACGACCATCCATACATTCATACATCCTCACAAACTTGCGTTTAAGTAGGGTTTGATAATTTTATTTAGTCGCGTGCCCTTCCGTAATATGTTGTTATATTAATGCTTATTATTTGCAACATTTTTTAAACGTGAACTTGAGTAACCTATCCAATTTCAAGTTCAAGTAAAAGACGAATTAGATATAAATTAAATAAAAACCAACCTTTATATTCACATACGTACATTGTTCACATGTTATCGTTTTATAATACTTATTGTTTTAATAAATTATATGTCCTACATTATTGTTAGTACTTCTAATTTACGGCCCCTCATATTGTATGCACGCTTAGTGATTTACATTCCTGAAAACAATCAGTTATCAAAGTTTGTTAAAATAAGACATAATATCAATATTTTGTAATAGGCGCAGTCTGTTTGTAGGGTTTAAAGTAACCTAACCTTAACGTCGGGGTGCCCCAAGTCGCGAGCTCACTTCGCTCGCTCTTGAATCCTAAGTATTTGTTGTTACATTGTGAGTTGAAATTGCGTAATGTGTCATCATCTGCCTAGCCTTTTCCCAACTATGTTGGGGTCGGCTTTCAGTCTAACCGGATGCAGCTGCGTAATGCAAATAAAAAATATAAAACGTTTATATTTCAAACGTTGTTTTACGAGATGACATGGAAATAAAATGACTTGTTTGTCAAATAATACGTTATCAAATAAAAGTTTATCGGGTAAATATTTTTTTAAGTAATTTATTTTCCAAACTTGTTGTTGTAAAATTATGAAATGACCAATGTTTTTGCCAATCGTTGCTTGTCAAATGAAAATTTGAAAATAGTTTTTTGTTGAAGAGGCAGGATAAACACAGAGATAAATCTTTACTTATCTAATAATACCGCACATGTTAAATATTACAAGTTTTCAGGAGAGACAATAAACTGATACTTTAGAGATTTTTAATGAATCCATAGACTATTTAAAATACTATACCGCCTCTGAAGTATTTCATAAAATTTAATCAGTTCCTTATCTCTCCTGAAAACCTGTAATATTTAACTTGCGCGATATTGTAAGCTAAGCAACGAGATATTTTACATACATGCCACTCAATGGGCGGTCTTATCTGTGTAAACATGGCTTAAAAGTCGAAAGTGAAGACGCAATCGATTGACTATTAGTTGTTTTCTCCCGCTCTCCAAGCTTATTATGTAGTGCCGGCGGAGCCTTATTTTATGTACTTAGAAAATCGTACCAAGAAACCCCATAAGTCCCTATAGTACGACGGAAATCTCCTGCGATCATAGAACCTACTTCTATTTTTAAATCCATTATTTCAAAAATTAGAAATAATCACAACGTATTGTTGAATTATCAAATGTATTGGCATTGTGCGTGTGTTATGCAATTACACCAATCGAGGTGTTGAATTGTGTTAGAAACTTTTAATGACGATTAAATTCGCGTTTAAAGTCGCACCATTTAAACCTGTAGTCGTATGTAGGTACAACATTCCATTACAGTATTCACTTACAATATAAAGAGTATTTCTACATACTGGTACGATATTACCTAAGTTAATTCAATGAGGCGCATACTGACGTAACAATGAACGTACAAAACGAGGATGGAAAGCACCCGCGTGTTCCGCTTCCTTAGACGCGCAAGAGCAGCGCACGTGTGAACGTTATTACAACTACTTTAATAAATAAATCTAAATTGATATTATTTATGATATTGCTTTTCATCAGATTTTAATTTGTTTTGAATTTTACACGGTTACAGGCGTGAATTATTACTAGGCCGCGTTTATTTGATACAAGTTTCTTTATGTCTACACAATGTGTAATCCGCGCGTTCACTGCGCGGAATCCGCGAGCACATTTTCTGCAGACCGCACTGTTATACGAAAATGGGCTCTATTTAATTGGAGACAACATTCCTAATTCTTTAATCCATAAAACCGCGCGGCGTCCGCGTAAATTATGTTATGTTGTTGCCTAGTAAATGAAGTTTACGTTCATCCATTAATGTACTAGAGGGTGAAGGTTTTGCTTCGTTTGACTGCACCTTTATTTATTCTTTTGGCGAAACTAATTATATTATGTACGTGTGAGCAACATACTTGATAAGTGTTGAACAATATGCAAAAGTGAAATAAAATATTTGTATAACAGAATGCTTCATAAAGTGATTGTTTGATTTGGCTAGGAATTCGTTAGGTAGCCCAAAAAAAGTCTGACAACCAGTCTTACCAAGGGGTATCGTATTACCCAGTTTTAACTGGGTTGTGGAGGTCAGATAGGCAGTCGCTCCATGTAAAATATTGATATCCGTCTGCATCCGGTTAGACTGGAAGCCGACCCCAATATAGTTGGGAAAAGGCTAGGCAGATGATGAGATTAATAAGCACACCACCTTATCAAAACCTGTGGGTGTCGTAGAAATCTTGATTTAATCAGGAGAAATCTGTAATGCCTGAAACTAATTTGAAAACAATCACTAATTTGCTACCTGCATTGCGTCACGAAAACGTACATCAATCCATTAGTTAAGTTTAGTGTGTATGATAAACCAAGGCTAGGTTTACCTTACATTCTTTCAGTGCATAGATCTTTTTCATTTTCATGACAGATATCATTGGAAAGTGCGAATACGATGTAAAAACCTCTTACGGTTACTGACTTTTCTCGTAAACCTGTAGTCTAGTATTTTATCGGAACTAATCAAAATTATATTACCGTATTATTTCTTTTCCGTGGACCGTACGAACTGATATAACGGCGCGGGCGACTCGTAAAATATAGTGTTATTACTTACTGCCTGACTTCATTTTCATCTTATTTTGTTTTAGTTTTTTTTTGTGACATCAACCTCATCATCATCCACAGCCCGACCTCTGCCACTGCTGGGTATAGGCCTCTCTTTTCTTGTGCCAATCTCCCCGGTCCTGTGCCAGCCTCATCCAAGTTTTTCCCCCTATGGCAACTATGTCGTCTGCCCATCTCGCCGCCGGACGACCCACATTTCTTTTTCTCGTTCTTGGACGCCATTCGGTGACAGCCTAAGACGACCTGTCATCACTGCGCCTGGCTAGGTGTCCTGCTCAACTCCCTTTGAGCTCCGTAACGCTATTTCCAATATGGAAAACCTTTGTACGTCTTCGGATTTCAACGTCAGGAACTCGATCTACCAGCTGTATGCCGAGCATGGGACACTCCATGGATCTTTTTGTGATATGCTTGTTAGAAATCCTTATCCTAGGTAAAGTAAGATTATTAAGTTTCAAAACTATTTGAAACTTAATAATCGTATTATTATAATGACTATTTACCTCCCTGCAATCTGCAAACTACATTAGAAATCATATCATCTTTGTTTTTCCTATTAGGTTGAATTTAGTTAATTACTTAATATTAATTTTATACCGAAATCATAATGCTTCAAGACACGAACATACAATTACTACTCGAGTTATAATTCGCACGTAATTGATCGACATCTTGATCTGCCGTCAGAACAGTGGGTCACGGAGTATTCTGCCAAATCGTACACGCACAAAATGTGCGGTGGCATTCACTTCGACAATCAAATCTGAATGATTAAGCTCGGTTACACCGTGTAGATTTGCAGCGTTACAAAGATAGCGATGCGTATCATGCGTAGTTTTTTCAGTTAATGAGGGCCCGTAAGTTAAAGATTTGCTCGAGTCAGATAGAAACCTAGGCGCGTTGTCTGTGTGAACAATAATGATAATTATTCAGGATGGAAGGGAAACCGTTTTCGCGTCGGTGTGTCGTCAGTACATCATTCTGCACTTCCCTAAATAGAAATTTTTGATCGGCTATTAAAAAAAAAACAGATGTTTCCTACAAAAGTGCAATACCTACCTACACGATCAAAATGTATGGACCAGCTGTTTTTTTTAAATTACCGTCGAAACGTTTCTATGTGGGGGGTTCAGAATGAAGTACTGAATACGTGGTAACCGTTTTCACGTCGGTGTCCCTTCCACCCCGTATCGGTAGACAGTGAGCAAAAGGCAAAAAAGCAAAAGCATAGTCTTGCTTCAAAAGTACCTATTATTTTTTTATTACATAGGCGGACTTAATGCCACAAGGCATTCTCTACCTGTATTCTGGTTTGCATTGGATTTGAAGCTCCAAACCGTGTGCTTTGTTTTTTTATCGCATAATCTAAGTTGCCGCATTAATTTGTTAATATAATGTTGATAAAATAATGCTTTGCGTGTGTTCGTGCGTCTACACATAACCTAAGTTTATAAAGATTTGATCCGCCACCAACGTTCTGCTTGCAGTGTACCTCAGTCTTTATATGCGGCTTAATCACTAACAGGATGATAAATAAGTGCGATCTCGTGTTTTATATTTAGTAACGTTTATCCACACCACAACGCGTTACTAATCTATACAATACACCGATATCATATTATTTTTGGCTCTAGAATGAATGCGCAGGTTATAATGAAAATTCTTTGCAGTTCTGGACCACGGTCATCTAACATGTTTCGTGTTCCCCACTAATACGGGATGCTGTTCATAACTTACCTTCTATAAGTGCCTGAGTAGGTACACACCTGTACAGGGGAAGTTTTGAATAGGGACCACAATGGCTATGCTAACAATTTGAGGTACGAAACTCATCCTCCTTATTAGGCCTTCATATTAATAAATTCCACGCATTTTGGACGTTATCTATATGTTGTTCAAATGGAAAAGCCTTGTGACTTTCACGTAGAGTTGTATAATTAACAACATTGATTACCAATAATCACGGAATATAAATTCTTACTAAGTGCCTGCCCTCACTCACTGCCCACTTGATATTCATATAATGTAATAATTCTGAGCACCTTTGACTGCATCTTAAAATAACTGCTTTAAAAGACATTAATTATTGTCAACATTACCTAAATCTAAGGAATACCTATTGACATTAATATTAATTTTGATTATTTTTTATTCTTTGAGCAAGCGGCTTGCCATGATGGCAAAATTCATAAGAATTGCATTGTTAATTGAATAAGAATGTAAGTCCCTCATTGGTTATCGCACCAAATGGTGCAATACCATCGGCGTCGTCTATACGCTACCATTCCAAAGATTAAGCTGAAATCTTACTAATACTATACATGTGAAATTTTGTGAGGATGGATGAATGGATGTTTATTACTCTTTCACGCGAAACCTACTGACCGGAGTTGGATGAAATTTGGCACATAGGTAGTTTATAACCTGGATTTACATAGAGGATACTTTTTATTCCGGTAGTATGATCCCGTGGGACGATTACCGAACTCCATGTGGGCGAAGCCGTGGGCATCAGCTAGTGTTTCATAAACCTTCAATTTCACTGACATTTAGGTTGTCTAGAGTTGGCCACATCCCGTTAGTGCTCTTACGGTTTCCATGCGTAGAGGTGACCTTGCTCGTAAAAACCATTTAGAAATGGACGTAGAAATACTCTATGTATGTATTATACTGTTTGACCTTCTACTCAAGAATAGAAGGGGAAACTAGTGAATGAAAACTATAACGCACGAGCAGTCACGGTCTCAGAACTATTGATAATTATATTGTTGTGGACATAGAAGCTGACGTTTTTCCGTTGTTTAACTGATTTATTTAATGCTTAGAATGTCTTTTGATAATGTCAAATATAAAAGTAACTGTGACAAAGTTGAAGAATTCGGACTTTATCGATTTTTCAATTAAACGTCAATACTTTCAGTCTACTTAAAATAAGTTGACTAAGCTGTTATGACACGAAAGTACACTCATACTGACCCATCTATTTTCTTTCTCAGTCGTAGCCTAATCTATACTAATATTATAAAGCTGAAGAGTTTGTTTGTTTGGTTGAACGCGCTAATGTCAGGGACTACTGGTTCGATTTGAAAAATTATTTTAGTGTTGGATAGTACAATTATCGAGGAAGTCTATAGGCTATGTAACATCACGCTACGACCAATAGGAGCCGAGCAAAAAGAAAATAAAAGTAATATGCAGAAAAGAACAGATTGTGATAGGAACTAAATATGTCATAATGATAAAATAAAATATTACGATTTTTTTTCCAGATAACGATGACTATTTATTGAATAAACATTTATTTTCATTAAATACAAAAATTTACGAATTTATTTAAAATCGTGACTACTTAATTCGTTTAATCAGTGACTTCGGTAATAGTTACCTCTGAGGACGGTATTACTGTGACAATTGGTCGATGGTAACTGAAGTATGTTACAAAAGTATTGGACATAACATTATCAAGATGTCTAATAAATACAGCATCTATTGTTGTTCCGGTGGTAGGTTCTCTTGGATTGTTATTAATTTGCAATTGAAATTCTACTTTGAGAAAAAAAAAAAAAAAACAACACTGTATACTGTAATGCCTCTAGATACATCCAGCAGGTGACGCACCGTACACACTACTGCATATAGACTGTATATATATACCATCATATAGCGTGGCGACGCACGGCATGCGTCGCCACGCCAGAAATCGGTTTCAAGTGCGGCTATAGATGTTTCACATCAACAAGCGGCGGATGAAACCGCGGGGCACAGCTAGTATAATTAAATTAAGGCTCTAAAATATCATCACTAATTCAACTAGACAACACATATAATCCTGTTCAATAGCAAATAATACCGCACATACGGCACATATCTAAACGTCTTCGGGAATTACCAGTCAGTTGACACCTGTAGCGTTGCGTGCCAATATCAGGTCACACGTTTACAACGTTCACATTGTCAGTTACGTTACGATCACAGAGTGTACCGAGGCAGTAATTTGTTGAGACAGTTGTATTGTCTCTGTTCTCCTGTTTTGATAGGCGTATGTAATAATTTGTGAGGTTATATGGGACGTTTAATGTCGTTTGTGATTCTGTTACGGCTATTGCTTGTTCTTCGTGGGGAAATAAATGACGATCGGATTAATGTCGAGTGTTCTTTTGATTGGGATGAAAATTGTATGTTAATGTTCGTTTTTTTTTTATGATACAGGGTCGAATTCGATCCTTTTTTTACCACTGAAACAAAGACTTTAAATAAAAGTTTGGCAAAAAAATTGGAGATTAATTCTAAATACTCTGTTGGCAACTCGCACTTTACCTAATTTATTTAGCCCACTTTTACTACGCATAGTTGACACACTATCCCAATACTGTATTATACGCAGATAACCGTGGAATAAGCACACAGCAACAAAAACAAATAAAAAAACAAAAGAACACAATCTGAACGGACTCGACGAAATCATTACTGTTATCTATTCTAGACATTCAAACGATTTGCAACGTTTATGCAAGCCACTGGTGACCGTGAAGCGTAAATAAAACAATTATTAAACAAATTACTATTATAATAATGCGTAAATACCTACAAGGTGACTCACATTTTGAAAACAGCGTCAGTCTATTTAGTTACTGACTTGAGAACATTGTCTTAATTTGCGAAGTAAAGACTTTTTGGGACATTCTTTGCATATTTCAAAATCAAATAGATACTTTGAAAATATTGCAAGCTTTGAATGGGAATTAATATTAAGATAAGAGTGTTCTATTTCGTAATTTGTTCGCAGTTTTTATGAAAAGTCGTAATTTTAGCAATCTAGTGTCTCTATGAATTGTGTAGTGCTCGATGAGCGACTTGCAAAAAGTGCAAGCTTTGTAATATTTCTGATTTAATATAAAGCAAACTAACTAAACACGGCTGATGAAGAAAATTTCAACTACCTGCTACCGGGCTGATTCAGTGGGTGAGCACCGACTCCAACCTTGAAATTCTTAGTTTGAAAGGGTAATGAACTATTGATGGTAGGTCATGGAATCACAATAATTTGTGTAATCTTAATCAATATTTTGCATGTCTTTGATTCTTTATAACTACATCTCTGCTAGCTTCATCTATTAAAAATAAACACCAGAAAGAATCACAAAAAATACTGTTAAATAGAGATTACCCTGATAGAAGAGCTAGCTCGTGGAAGCACACCTACTTCCCGCCTCTTCATTCATTCTATTTTTGCGTCAAAAAAACATCTGTTTTGTCAATTCCCAGCGTTTGTTATCGTAGTTCAACTATTCCGTCAACACGTGAATATTTTTACTTTTTATAAATGTAACTCTAGGTCAAGAGCTCTACGATAATACGTTTTGGCTTCGCGCCACGCCGCGTCCCATCGTTTGTGCAACTATCTCTTTCTTTAATACGTGTTCGGAGAGTGAGTGAAAGGGAGAGAGTTATGTCTTGTAGTCTTGTAGCTCATTAACAGGCGTCATTCAAAGTTATTTTGTAATACAACTGATTTGAATGTGTTGAGTAGCTGCCTGTGATGTTACTACGGAGCGAGTACGTCTTATGCATAACATTACTGCAGTTCTGCTCACAAGCTACAGCCGCGCCTGACATGGCTCCCTGTGGGCCGTACAAAGGAATTGGATTACATCTGACTTTAATAATATATTTGAGTTTTCAGGATTTAGTGATGATTTAGGGAATCGTGTGACTGTCTTGATTTCACTATGTTTAATGCATAAGTATTTCACTTGGTTTTAGTGTGCTGTAATCTTGACAAACTGTCGCTGATCCATAATTACATATTTATGTTTATTATCTGACTACGGTAAAGCAAAAAGGAGGGTTATTCCATATATATTTCAGTCGTTACAGGTAGTCAATGGCCCAAAGTCTAAAACCTTAACAATTTGAAGATGTAAGATGATTATTTGTTTCGATGTTTTTTCAATCGTGACATTTTAAACAAATTTGTAATTCTAAGACAGAAGGCAGACAGGTGATATCTTCAATTTACTACTTCCACAGCCCACAGTGCGAATACTGATGATTTATTTAATTTTAAACCATAATAATATATGCAAATACTGGTATTCAGCTGCATCCGGTTAGACTGGAAGCCGACCCCAACATGGAAAAGGCAATGTTTCCTACATTGCCTTTTCCCAACATTGGGAAAAGGCTAGGCAGATGATGATTCCATATGTATTTGCTCTCCTGTGTTAGGCTTTTATTGCAAACTAATGGCTGCTGACAAGTATGAAATGATGAGCAATTACACAATGTTTACCAATCTCTATCTTATCTCGGGGATTTAAAATAACTTATTACTGCTTCTAACACATGGTGACAAGTTTATGAAACATGAAGTGAGGCAGAGGTCAAATATCTTGTGCCTCCCAGTAGCGGTCGCGGTTAGGATTGCGACACCTAACCCTGCATTTATGAGGTGCTAGTTAGTTGGTGGACGCCAACGTTTGCGTAAAATGTAGGTAGATGTCCTACATGTCTATACATACAAATAAATAAAATTTAATTGTCTGTTTGTAATATCAAAATAACAGCTTTTTACTGGATTCATATGAAAATATATTAAGTCGCGAGGTAATAGGCTTCTTTTGAGTTAGCTCGTTCCATCGTCGACCTCATCTCTGTCCTCTGGACTAGATTGAGGTCAAGAGTAAGCCCATTTATTATAAAAAAAAAAAAATTCGGCACTTGCAACAAAAAAACATGTGTTCAATTTTTCTGTCTGTTTGTTTCGGTTAATCTCCGAAATGGTTGAACCGATTTTGTTGAAATTTTTACTGGCATAGCTGCTGTCATAAGGTCTAACTTTGGCTACTTTTATTTTCGAAAAATAATTAGGGTTCCGTGCAAAAAAAATATAACCCTTGACGTAACAAAATCCGATTCAAAAAGGGAAGAAATATTTTTTTAAATATAATTTCACGCGGACAAAGGTCGCGGGTAACAGTTAGTCATAAATAAAACATAAATACCAACCTATTTATTTATTTATTTATTCGTTTATCCTCTCCCTAGACGCCACATAGCAATTAAAATACCAAAGTAGCAAAATAATAAGTCTCTAGGACCTGCGGTTTGGGCTGTGCGTTGATATATTAGTCAGTCAGTCAGTCAGGACTTTGAATTTTATATGTATATTTTCAGTCAGTCAATTTTTCTGTAGGTATTTGCAACAACCGCTTACACAGTGTAATTTTCCGTGACTATAGAAAAAATGAATATTAATGATACATGAAGGGAGGTAGGTAGGTACGTCGCTTGTAGATTCGACTTACGATAGCGTAGTGCCAGTCATCATCGTTACTTCCACATCTCTATAATGAATGCATGAGCACGTCCACTTCTGTCGCTATGTTTTGTTCAAAGCCATCCCGCTCACTTATGAACTTACAGGCCCCTTGACTTCTTTTTATAAGGTAACTAGAGATAGATAGATGGATAGAATATGATTTATTGTACACCATGATAAATTCTATGAGAGAAAATGTAGGTTATATCGTTGTGGGTGTTTCTCCTGTGGAAGGATTCCATCATCATCACCCATCCTTCGACAGGAAAGCTGTCGGATTCTTTCTTATTAAAGCCAGACGGTGTTCTTCCAACTACTTCTGGATGGAGGGCTAAGAGACTCGAGACTCGAGAGTTTGTGTTCCACGCGCGCCTCAAAGAGATGTCAGCAAACAGAAAGGGGTCCGCATGGGCCGATGCCTGCCAGGGCTGCGGGACTGTTCGAAAGAGATACCGTGGCCCTGAAACACAAAGGGCAAAGAAGGAACATGGATGGATTTTTGTCAGTACAAGCCTGACACTCCCTTCCACTCCGCCCAGAGTGGGTTATTTGATGATTTCCCATCCGAAAAAAAAAACATTAAAAAAAGAGACGCGCATTCACTCAAGTAGAAACTTTTTTGGATGCTAAGTGAATGGAAAGCTGCAGAAGTACCTAAAAAAATACGATAAAAACACTGTTACTCCTTTCTTTGTCACCAAGCCTATTAATAGTTTTAGGTCAGTGTTGACCTGATTCAAAGTAAATGCAACCTAACTTCATAAAATTTTATGATACGTATAAACCAATGGAGCCATTGGTTATGTTCAGTTAATAGTGAGGACTCTTACGAGCATCACTTTATCACTGTTTTACGAGGAACTCGTATTTTGTAAACAGTTAGTGTTCAAATATTATGAATATTAAAATGTTTTGGACAAAGAAGTATTTTCATTATAATTTATGTAGCATATTTTCAACTTACTATTTGGCTACAGTCTAGCGCGATGGATGCAAAATTGGCATATCTAAAGTCACACAATTGGCAAGGCACGCATTTTAGCAGCATATATTCTGTTTTGTTCTGTCTCTCATCCGTTCAAATTATGCGTATGCACACGGTACATTATTCTCTTATTAGTGCGAAAAAATCTGCTATTTGCAAGATAAAATTTCAACATTTAATAGTTACTATTTAAAAGAATTAGTTCCAGACATGTTTCTTAATAATATGAATGAATAGGATAAGAAAATAGCCGTTTTGTCCGTACCGTAATGAATGCATTGCTTTATACAACCGTGGCTAACGCTCCTATAGATTGTCCGGACACGATTTATAGATTCTTTTAATAATGTCGAGTTTATACTCATTTTTTGGTATTCCAATGTCTCGATAACACAACTTCTTGATTTTTACCGCAAAAATTGTGTAGTTGATTGGAAAAATGACCTGTTTAAAAGTTTACATATCGCATGGAAACCACAATCGTTAAAATATTATTATTTATTTATTATCCTTATTATTGTACAATTAATCTGACGGAAACTATACCGTTACTTTAATTGGAATAAAAATATTTTATCTGCGTTAAGACATATTCGGAGTTGATGACCTTCAATAATAGGAGAGGCACCAGAAGAAGAATTAAATCTTACAATACGGTACTTATTTGCATTAAATGCTAAAACTTACTGGGGTATTGTGAGGTGAGTTTACTAATGTAAAAGGCGACGGTCAAATTATACAAATAAATTAAATTAAAGTGTCTGTTTGTAATATCAAAATAACAGTTTTTTACTGAATGCATATGAAAATATATACGGCATTTATAACAAAAACACATTTTTTTTCAATTTTTGTCTTGTCTGTCTGTCTGTTTGTTCCGTCTAATATCCGAAACGGCTGGACCAATTTTGACGGGAATTTTACTGGCAGATAGCTGATGTTATAAGGTCTAACTAAGGCTACCTTTTTGAAAAATAATTAGGGTTCCATGCAAAAATATTAAAACCCTTGTAATTGTTAACAAAATCCGATTAAAAAAGGGAATTAATATTTTTTTTTTAAATATTTTAACACGAAGAAGGTCGCGGGCAACAGCTAGTACAGCATAAGATTACGCCTGTAATCCCCAAAGGGTTAGGCAGAGGTGTTGGTACCTAAAACAGTACACACATACAATTTACCAATCCATTTTACTATAGAGAAATAAAACATATGTAGGTAAAGTAAACCCTTACCCTAGAACTTCTGTAGCTACAACTAATTAACCCGATTCTGCTAATGGCGATTCTTAGTTCTGAATGTCCTAACTTTTGCGCCGAGAATGGTAAACATCGGACGAGCGTCAGAACACGTATGACCTAATAGCTTATACTTTCGTTATGTTCGTGAAAGTGACCGTTAGTACGTCGTGTACGTACCTGAAAATACATCGATTTATTATAGATGTAACTTATATGGAGAGGGACACCGACGCGACGCACAAACGCTTACCACGTATTTAGTACATCATACTGAACCCCCTGGGGACATAGAAATGTTTCATTTTGCATCTTTCTAGCTTCGTCATCTCATAGGCAACGCATGCTTCAACAAGTAACATTTATTATGTACATATATATATATATTTGTAACCTCCATTTAATTTCCTTCATTTTGATATCCCACACGACAGGTATGGATGAAAAAAAAATTAACATTTTGATATCCCACTCGACAGGTATGGATAAAAAAAAATTAACGTTTGCACCAAAAAACGGCACTTTGTTTTTTTTAAAAAAACGGAGTGCCGGAGTGTGCGTGTCTATGGACACTTGGATTTTTGAGACGAATCTAATTTAATGATACCTTAATCGTCGAAATCCATCCAGCCATTTATAACATTTTAGGCAATAAAGAAATTTACTAAAACAAATATAGAAACAAAAGATACGCGCGTAAAACATAACCGTTCCTTGGCAGTCGAGTAAAAATGCTCTCTGAAAGGTAGAATAGGGGAAGCATAAACCTTAATAAATGTTGGACACAAAATCTGATCACCAATCAGTCGTTGATGGAGAAACCTGCAGTCCCCTATGACCGTTCATTGTATCGGTCTAGCGTAGGGGGAGGCAAATATTCTCGAATGTTCTTTATGAATAAAGCCAGACGGTAAAGCTTGGTTCACACTATTGCTGTGAGACAATACGTCCACCCTATTTATTTCTATACATATTGAAAAATCATCCAAAATTTTAAAAGTGACATTAAATATTAAGGGAAATATATTAACGTCATCATGTCATGTCTAATAATCATAATAGCTCGGAATTTTTTGTTTCTACAAAACTACAATATAGGAACACCTGTATCAATATAAAAGATATGCCCGTGATATACACATCTTTGGACAGTTGGTGTCAGTTGGTCATCAACTCAACACCCCTGTGGTAAATTAAGGCCTTCGTTATGAGGCATTAGAAGTAGACATTAAATAAAAGGTACGTTAGGTGTGTGCTTTGTATAATTTTTTTCATCACCACTGCTCTCAAAACGGTAAAGGAAAACATCGTGACGAAGCCGGCATGTCCTAGAATCTAAAATTCGAAGACATGTGACATCTACCAACCCGCACTGGGCCCGCGTGGTGGATTATAGCCCATTCCCTCTCATAGAGAGGAGGCCTGTGTCCCAGCAGTGGGAACATTATAGGCAGCTGCTGTGCTATGGTATGCTATGCTAGGTGTGAACTGTGGGCCAAAATAACTACGGTGTGGACCTCCAACACAGTCAGAATGCGTCACGGCAGACGTCGCAGGAGATGGCGGGACCAGCTTAACAAAAGAATATTCCACAACAGCCCTAGATCGAAAAAATTAGACGTCATGGGGAGAGGCTTTTGGCCAGCAGTGGGATAACGCAGGCTAACAGTAACAGGTGTAGACCACGCAATTATGCATTACATTTTTCTGGTTTAAATGAATGAGACCTTAAGAAGAACGATATTTTAAAGGGCAAAGTGTCGCTTCTTGTCTATCTAAAATATCTGCTTCCTCATCTTTGTCCGTAAATTGAGTAGTCGAGTTCCAAGTAACGTAGGCCAGTCAACGTATCCCTATTATTGATTACATGCTATGCTCCTTCCTTTTTAATTCTCGGAGTTGCCACCATACCGCTAATTGGCACTAAATTAATTATTTATTAGTCTTGTTTGTTTACGTTATAGTCTGACAACCAGGGGTATCGTATTACCCAGTACTAACTGGGTTGTGGGGTCAGTCGCTCCATGTAAAATACTGGTATTCAGCTGCATCCGATAAGACTGGAAGCCGACCCCAACATAGTTGGCAAAACGTTAAGCAGATGATGTTTGAGTAGGTTATATAGGTAGGTATGTCGGATCGAGTTTTACTACCCACAACAATTCGTAAGGCATGATTGCCAACTGATAAGTATATGTTTTTCATTGCTTCTGTGTTCAGTATAGAAACAATAATCATACAAAAATCTTCGAGTACATTCTACAGCGAAATGATGACAATACAACCATCTGTATTTTCAAGTTCAGGTTACATTTTAGGCCATTCAACCAAAATGTTTCGCCGTGACATTGATAAAGATCGCTTCACATGTGCGCATCCGTGAAACTACACCGTGTACACTGTGTACATTTGGATGCGTCGCACACTGCCGGTGACTACTCGCCTTATTAACCGTCTGACATACTTGTGGACTGCAAACATCTGAATGTAATTGCGATTCAACGCATGGACTGATGCTACTAGTCCATCTTTGTTCTAGATCAAGGACAAGAGGGGAAGGAATAAAGATTAGGAACCTAGATAAAAACAAAACTATTGTGGACTCTATTGTAAAAGGAACAAATTGAAACATGACCCTAACATGTGAGTTTGTTTAATAAATTGTTTCGGTCTTTAAAATTCTGTTTGTCGTGCTTCAAACAGCGTAGATTTCATTCAGCTGGTTCTGACGTATATTGGCTTAATTATCGGTTAAATTAAAATTCTAAGTAACAGGATCAAGTAGATCGCTTTTGTTGATAAATTGCCATCCTTTCTGCAACCACGAACTGATACAGTTTTTGTATTTATTGA